>JBANSL010000018.1:27145612-28345612 GCA_037127255.1 Persicaria tinctoria | reverse complement strand
CATCAAATTTGCAAAAATGTAAATGTAAAATTTGTGATTCTTTGGGATATAATAAGTTTAAACATTAATAAAAAGAAACTAGAATATTCAGGTTCGTCATATGTTCCACGATACGAACTATGTTACGGATCATATTGCTAATCTAGCATTTCTTATAACATTAGTTTTACTGTATTGTTTGAACCGTATGAGAGTATTTTAACTTTTCTGCACGAATATGTTAGGGGTTGGGCTATTCCTTGTATGCTGACGACTTATTCAAAAACACAAAGGTGGTTTAAAAAACAAACCGAACTGAAAATCAAAACTGACTCAAAATTTTAAAATTTTGTGATTGTCATCTTGATCTTGTTAAAATTTTGTTGAGGTCATCATCTCTCATTTAACCTAAATCCAACATCTGATACGACGAAATGTATTGAGGAGAACAAAAACTGAAGGCTTCAGGCCCCACTCTTTTCTGGCATTGACAATAATTCCAACAATCATACGGTCGCGGTTAAAGGGCGCTACACATGACATTATTTCCCAGTTACGCCACGGTCCCCTCTTGCTTGGATTTCATCTTCTTCATCTTCATCATTACCCTACCCTTTTTTCAATCAACCCTTTACACTCAGTGTATTACTCAACCAATTAGCTTAATTACAAACGGTGTAACAAACCAAACTATATAGTATTTAACTAAACAATAAACTCATTCTCCTACCCAACCCAAATCAAATTCCAACAACATCGGATACTTTGATAGGGTTATTATCTGAATTGAATGAATCAATTGTTACTTGTTCATATTATTAAAAACAAGTTGAACTTAACTCGAGCTTCATCTTAAAACTCTACCCATATTTAGCTTGTTTAGTAAATATAAATAAAGCTAAACTAGGCTTTTTTTTGTGTTTAGTAACTCAAAAGAAATTTTATAAATTCTACAAAATTTGAACCGTTGAAGTTTGAATTGAGGTAAACTGGAACTCATTTATTTGAGATTCACATGAAGGAGTTGAAGCTGGACTTTTATCAAACCAGACCTGAATTGAACTCGGACGGACTATTCGGCTAATATAGCAACATAGGAGCAACTAATCCCAATTATCTGACAAAATATAGTGCCCAAAATTCAGTCAGGATATAATAATTAATTAGAGGATAGCTCAAATTCTCATGCTTAAATGATTTTGCTTGCCATTTTTGGCATCATTATTGATTTTGTCCCCGCCCAATCATCTTGGTTGCTACCCAAATTTCCACTACTCCTTCCATTTCCTTCATTTCAACGCTATCTTTTTCCTCTTTAATTATTTTTGTTGGAATCTAAATTAAACCTATGCCTCTTTTACTCCTATTATTAAATTAAATTACTTTTATTACTATACATATGTCATAATTTTCAATGAGAAAGGGAAAAAAACTCTGAACAAATTGTCCACTTTGGGTGCACCATGCGGCGGTGCGGGCCCATTGACAAAACATAAATGGGCCTCTGATTTTACTATGGGCCGGCCCAAATTGATACATTAGAGAGAGTGGGCTCATATAATACGACGTGCAGCCGAGTTAGCTGTGGATACGCTGGAACTGGAAAGCGGTGGAAGGCCATGATCTCTCCCTATCCCCCAATATTATATTATCATATATTCTAAAATAAAATGTCCGTCCATCTTTGAAACTTTGAATTTGATTTCATCTGGATTTACATTTCGCAATTTGAAATCGTAGGCGCGCAGCCAATATCGCCCCGAGGATCTCTCCTTCGATTTGCAGCTTCCTTACTACTCCGTATGTAATTGCTTCTGATCCTTTTGCTTTCGCCGTGCGACTTGTGACTTTGATCACGTTTGATTTTAGGTTTCTAGGTTTTCTACTTTGACGTTTGATACCGATTCCGGTTCGTAAATCCATTTCCATTTTTCTAACTGAGTGCTTGCGATTTCTTCGTTTATGGATACTCCCGATCGTTGTAGTTTGGCAAATTTCGGTGCGCATTGCCTTGTAGGTTTTTTGTTTGAATAATTTAGTCTTGATCCGTTTCATCGCCATGATTGCGATTACTTCGGTTGTGAATAGCACCAGATCCTTGATGTTTAGTAGATTTCCATGTGCATTCTAATGAGTTGAATACTTTAGTCTAATCTGGATTAACGCCGATTTTGTTATGGTTTTTTTACTGATTTCTTGTGCTGTTGATACACTTACGGTTGTAGACTCGTAGATTTATGATTTATTGCTTGACTAAAGGAGTGATGATCAGCTGCTGAGAGAGGTTAGAATTGGTTTTGTTTGGATTGTTATATCATCAATTGAATGCATTAGGCAGTTCTTATATGTAAATATTCAACAGAGTTTTTTTTTTCTTTGTCTGCAATCAGTAGTTTTGGTGTCTCATGAATACTATTACTTGATACCGAATATCTCCTCTTATTAGGTTCTAGAATGATTGATTTGTTAATTGGTGCTGGTTTTATAGGATTTTAGATTACACGGTAGACCTGCTATTTTTGCTGATACTTTCTTTGCTCCAGTTGATTCAAAATGGCTGACGGAGAGGATATTCAGCCACTTGTCTGTGACAATGGTACTGGGATGGTTAAGGTATGCAAAACACAATTTCTGTTAATAATTGGAAGTAAGAATGTATTGCAAAAGTTCTCCCTCAACGTTGCCATTTGTTGATAGGCTGGATTCGCTGGAGATGATGCTCCAAGGGCCGTTTTCCCTAGCATTGTTGGTCGTCCCCGTCATACTGGTGTGATGGTTGGTATGGGCCAGAAAGATGCATATGTCGGTGATGAAGCTCAGTCGAAACGTGGTATTTTGACACTGAAGTACCCTATTGAACATGGTATCGTCACAAACTGGGATGATATGGAGAAAATTTGGCATCATACATTCTACAACGAGCTCCGTGTTGCACCAGAGGAGCACCCCGTACTGCTCACTGAGGCGCCTATGAATCCAAAGGCTAACCGGGAGAAAATGACACAGATCATGTTCGAGACTTTCAATGCCCCTGCAATGTATGTTGCCATTCAAGCTGTTCTCTCTCTTTATGCCAGTGGTCGTACAACAGGTAAGCCTATCATTAATCAAGAAGCAAATGTGTTGTGTTTGAGTTGAGCTCTACATTGATCTGGTTAACATTCTTAGGTGTGTGCAAGTCTGTATCTTGCTGGAGTACTGATTTATTTTGCCATGGCAGGTATTGTGTTGGACTCCGGAGATGGTGTTAGCCACACAGTTCCAATTTACGAAGGGTACGCTCTCCCACACGCCATCTTGCGTCTTGATTTGGCAGGCCGTGATCTCACTGATCACCTCATGAAAATCTTGACTGAGAGAGGATACTCGTTCACAACAAGTGCTGAGCGTGAAATTGTGAGGGACGTGAAAGAGAAGCTTGCATACATTGCTCTTGACTATGAACAAGAACTTGAAACATCAAAGACTAGTTCTTCAGTTGAGAAGACTTACGAACTGCCCGATGGGCAGGTCATTACCATAGGCTCCGAGCGTTTCAGATGCCCAGAGGTGCTCTTCCAGCCTTCAATGATCGGTATGGAAGCTGCTGGAATCCATGAGACCACCTACAATTCCATAATGAAGTGTGATGTTGATATAAGGAAAGATTTGTACGGAAACATTGTTCTCAGTGGAGGAACCACAATGTTCCCCGGCATTGCTGATAGAATGAACAAGGAACTCACCGCTTTGGCTCCAAGTAGCATGAAGATTAAGGTGGTGGCACCCCCTGAGAGGAAGTACAGTGTCTGGATTGGAGGTTCAATTTTAGCATCTCTCGGTACTTTCCAACAGGTATAACTATTTTACCTATAACTGAAACATATATATGGTGATCGATCATTCATACAAGTGATAATAATGTGCAAGTATACTATATCCGATGTTCTTACAAGAGCTGTTTGCTGTGAATATGTAGATGTGGATTGCCAAGGGAGAGTATGACGAGTCTGGTCCATCAATTGTGCACCGGAAGTGCTTCTAGTGTCGCTGCCTGAAGATTGAGACTGGTGAAACAAAAGCGAATTCGTGTGCTAGTGAAGGGCTTGCAAAAGCTTGCAAGATGGAGACTGGTGGTGGAAAAAGACTGCTGCTTCTTTTTATGCCTTTTGTTTTGTTTTGTTTTGTTTGCGGTTTTTTGCACAAGAGATTAGATTTTGGCAAGAACCGATGTTTTCAATTTACCTCATTTGGATTACATTACTTGATTGATTGAATTTGAATGACTTGTTCAATGATAGCGTCCCAACAAGTCCCGTATGCGATATGTGTGATTGATACTTGGTGTGTGTGCGTTTTAGCAGCAGTTTCTACATATACTGTGTGTGTGCGCTTTCTTCATTTGTTGTTTCAGAAACTGGTATCAAAATGTTAGATGATCAATGATCAACCAGGATCCTGAAGATTGATCTTGGGAACAATATGTCAATTTATATGCACATTGAAAACTTTATATCATAACAGACATAAGAGGGATGAAAATTTTATATCATACTAAATTGACATAAGAGAGAGGTTGAAGATTGATCTAATAGAGTTTCAAGTTCAGTAGAATCGAAGAATAACTGTCAATTTATAAAATTAATGATGAGTTCGACTCTTTTGAAACGTGTATTTTGGATTTCAGAGAAACGGTTACCATTGCAATTTGATTCTTCCACACCAATTACACAGAGGGCACTCTGGCATATATAGACAGGATAGAATGTATATGAACCTTCCTAGAGGTGTAGCTGAGGACGGCTGTAATTCTTGGAGAGCAAGAGATGATCAATTGGGCTTGTCTTCGATTGATGGTTTGGGCTTCTCCTTGGGCTCCTTTGTAGGTTGTCCAGTACTCCCCGGCGATCCGATCGAGCGAATGCAGAGATGGGATCGAAAAGCTTCGAACAGGGGTTTTGAGAGAGGCTTGGTGAGAGCATCCGCCAATTGATCTTTGGAGGAGATGAAGGCAACTTTGAGAGACTTGTTTGCAACACGTTCTCGAACAAAGTGAAAATCCATGGATAAATGTTTGATGCGATGATGGAGAACCGGATTGACGGCTAGGTATGTAGCAACTAAATTGTCGCACCAGAGCGTTAGAGCAGTTGGGAGAGGAATGCCAATAGATGCTAGGACAGACTGGAGCCATATTGTTTCACAAGTTGCAAGAGCAAGAGCTCTGTACTCAGCTTCAGTAGAAGAACGAGCTACTGTCGGCTGCTTCTTTGTGGACCAGGAAATGAGATTCTGACCATGGAAGATACAGTAAGCGCTGGTGGAGCGTCGATCACCCCTGTCGCTGGCCCAATCAGCATTCGAAAAGGCGGATAAGTGATGAGATCGGTTGGAAGAGATGTGAAACTTGTGATGTTTTGTATGGTTGAGGTAATGAAGAATCCTCTTAACTGCTTGTCAGTGAAGCATGGAAGGAGAATGCATAAATTGAGCAACCCGATTAACAACATAGGAGACGTCAAGCCGTGTGAAAGCAAGATACTGGAGGCTGTCGACCACACTTCGATAGAGTTGTGTGTCACTCGTAGATGGAGAGATAACCGTTGGATCAAAATTGGCAGCCATGGGAGTAGATACCGGGTTGGATTGTTGCATTCATGTTCGTTCAACCAACTCTGTGATGTGTTTGGATTGACAGAGCGAGAAGCCAGTGGAGTCTCTGGTGATTTCAATGCCTAGAAAGAAATTTGCTGGCCCAAGATCCTTCACTGGAAACTGCGAAGACAAGGTAGAGACAAAGCTCGCCACGAGAGCCGGGTTAGATGCTAGAACAAGTAGGTCGTCAACGTATACCAAAACAAAGACACAGGAAGTCCCTTGGCGAAAGAAAAACAAGGATGTATCTGTAGGTGATGGGGTGAAACCTAGGGAGACAAGAGCATCACTGAGACGAGCAAACCACGCCCTTGGAGCTTGTTTGAGCCCGTACAGGGAACGGTTTAATTTACAGACATAGTTGGGAAAAGAGGGATTAGTGAAACCTTGAGGTTGGATGATGAAAATGTCATCCTCAATGGAACCATGAAGAAAAGCATTCTGTATGTCAAGCTGTTTTTAGTCCAATTGTTCATTGCGGCAAGAGATAATAGTAGCCGAATTGTTGATGGCTTTGCAACTGGGCTGAAATCGGTGTAGTCAATGCATGGTAATTGATTGAACCCTTTAGCCACGAGCCTCGTCTTTCGCCTCTCGGTTGAAGGAAGAAGGTGGAGTCTCAAGGGTTAAAGTGGGCTCAGGGGAGGGAATTAGGCTTATCAAGGGAAGGGCCAAGGTTTGAGGGTGATGGGCTGAAAGAGAGGGTTTGATTTGGGAGTAGGGGAATATGGTTTCATTGAATATTACATCCCTGCAATTGTAAATCCTGCTGTTGGCCCAATCGAAACACAAGTAGCCCATATGATTGGGACTGTAGTCCAGAAAAATAGTCGGGGTGGAGCGAAAGATTAGCTTGTGTTTATTGTAAGGTCGGAGATTGGGAAAGCAAAGACACCCAAAGACCTTTAAAATTTTGTAATTGGAAGGATGTTTGAAAAGAATAGAATAGGGGGAGTCATTATGTAAGAGAGGTGTGGGTAAGCGATTGAAGAGATAAACGGATGTTTGAAAGGCATAGTCCCAAAATCGTAATGCAAGGGAGGCATGTTTCATGAGGGTAAGGCCCATTTCGATAATATGACGATGGCGAGACTCAATGCTCCCATTTTGTTGATGGGAGTATAGGCAAGAGAGTCTATGGGAGATTCCCAAGCTTTGAAATAGAGATTTAAGGGGTTTGAATTCCGTCCCATTATTGGTTTGAATGGAGATAATATTTCGGCCAAAAAAATTTGTGATCAATTTAATGAAATTTGTAAGAATTGTGGCACCTGCGATTTGGATTGAAAAGGAAATAGCCAAAGGAATTTTGAGAAATCATCCAAAATAGACACAAAGTATTTATTTCCATTGATTGAACTAGAGTGGGTCGGAGCCCATACATCGATAAATAAAAGCTCAAGAACATGAGTAGAGCGAGATGGACTGGATGGGTGTGGTAGGGCGTGGGCTTTGGCCCAAGAGCAGGGAATGCAAGGATGGTGGGCTGGTAAACTAGATCCGGGTAAACAAAAGGTGCGCGCGTAACAAAACGAGTTATTTGGGGAGAGGGATGACCTAGGCGTTCATGCCAGTTGCAGACCGTCGGCGATGAAGAGGAGCTGGTGAAGTGCAGAGCAGGTGGCGAGGGTGATGAACTGGAGGACTCACAAACCAGCATGGCATACAGGCAGCCCTCAACGTGGCCCTTGAGTAGAAGAGCTTGAGTCACGGAATCCTTCACAAGGAAAAACGAATCATGAAATTGGAAAAAGCAACGATTGTCACGACAGAAACGATTGAAATAATTCAAATTTTTGTTCAAGAGAGGAGCATGAAGTAAGTTAGATAATAGAAAAGAATGAGAATGAGTGTTTAGATAAGAGGAACCATGAGTTTGAATGGGAACCGAAGACCCATCGCCAAGAGAAATCGAATCCGTGCCTTCGTAAGGTAAACGATCAAACCTCAAGTTCGAGACATCTGGAGTGTAGTGGTTGTTTGCAACTGTGTTTGGATACCAGTTGCTGGTGGTTGTATTGGCTTGAAGAGAGCTCGGTTCAAGGGACTGAAAAGAATGATCAAAACGACTCCAACATTTGGTGGCAATGTGGCCCATTTTCTCACAGATTTGGCAAATTGGGCGAGTGTCAGGGGCTCCGTTGAACATCTGAGAGCCTCGACCGCGGCCACTCCGACCTCCCCGATCATCTCTTCCACGACCTCTGCCGGAATCACCACATCCACGGTACGAGCCACGACCTCTGCTAGTGGTGAAGTTGAGTTCCGGTTGCTGGGACTGTGAAGGAGGAGCACCCAAGATGGACTGAGAGGATGGAACTGTGGTGCCATTGTTTCTGTTGATCCATTGCTCTTGCATCAACAGATAAGAGAGAGTTAAAGTAGGAGAGGGGAGGATAGGCTGAGTGGAGAGAGTCGTGACCATTGCATCATAATCTGTGCCTAATCCAGCTAGAAGATAGACAACAAACTCATCATCTGTGATAATCTGACCTGCGGCCTGAATTTGCTGCACGAGGGCTTGAGCCCTGTTGTAGAAATCGGTCACGGACTCATCGCCCTTCTTGAGACTTGGGAGTTGCAGACGAGTCTGCACAATCTGGGCATTTGAACGAGCTGAGTAAAGTTGATGGAGGCGAGTCCAAACCTGATGAGCAGATTGACAAGTGAGAATCTGAGCGAGGATCGGCTCGGTGAGAGAAGCCAAGAGAATAGCGACCACAAGTTGGTCCTTGGTGTGCCAGTCTTCAATGGCCTGAGCGTTGCTACCATCTGTTGCAAGTGCTGGACAAGGAAGATATCCCTCTGCATACACCATGTGTCGTTGAGAGCGAAGATACGGAGTGATTTGCTGACTCCAGAGAGGAAAGTTTGAGGGAGAGTTTGATGGTGTTTAGGGTAGAAAAGTTTGGAATAGAGGGATTTGATGAACCAAGGTTAAGATTGGCCATGGAGACCTGAAGATGCTAAGACAAGGCAGCTATGAGGTTGTATCCGCCATGGGAGAGGAAATAAAAAGAGGAACGAGGAAGGAGAAGGTGCGATGGTTGTCGTCTTATGGCTCTGATGCCATTCTGAAGATATTTTGGATTTCAGAGAAACGGTTACAATTGCAATTTGATTCTCCCACACCAATTACACAGAGGGCACTCTGGCATATATAGACAGAATAGAATGTATAGGAACCTTCCTAGAGGTGTAGCTGAGGACAATTGTAATTCTTGGAGAGCAAGAGATGATCAATTGGGCTTGTCTTCGATGGATGGTTTGGGCTTCTCCTTGGGCTCCTTTGTAGGTTGTCCAGTAGACTCTTCAACCTTAATTAGATACTCCGTTTTAGTTACACAATCTAAGGGAGTGTTTTCCTCACCTAAATTTTAAGAGGTGGATGAGGTGGAGGGAGGTGGGAGGGGGTGGAGATATGGGCAAATTCTCCTACCTTGTGAGAGGAGGTAGGGAATGTGGAGGAGATTGTCACCCCTTAAGAAAGGTGGGGGAGAAAACACCCCCTAAGGTAGAAATCAATTGGGGGTGGAATTCCTACAATCTTAACCCTTCAACTATAAACCAAGGTCAAATTTTACATCATCCTCTTTTCATATGTATCTCTTTATTTTTATTCGGAAAAAAAGGATTAATTGTACCGAAATCACGAAATGCATCATATCGTTCATCTTCTATCTTCTCCTTACAAAAATATTCATAAAAACTATTTCCTATTTTCGTCAAAACACATTGTTTACTTAGTATTATATAAAATATCCATTTTTTAAATATTTTTTTAATCATTTTATAGTTAGTATTAATAAGTATAAAATTATTTAAAAAAATATAAAAAAAAATAGATATTTTATACGGAGTATAATTTTTAAGAAAAATGACCGAAAATAATATCAACTATCAAATGTGAACAAAAAATAATACGAACTTTCAAAATTATAAAAGTATAGCCAAACTATTACCATATTTACCAAAAATAACATACCGACTCGTTTTTCGGCAAGGGTGTACACCTCTACACCGGAATTACACCTAGGCAAAAAAATTTTTTTGACATGTATTACTAATGTCTATATGCTTTTAAAGCAAAAAAAAAATATTTAATTAAATGAAAGAAAGAGAACAGGAACCATCGTTTTCAGAGAAGAATAAAACCAGGAAGTGCGAGATCGAACAAGAAAGAGAACAATGAAGGGCGAAGGGGTTCTAAGGATGACGGAGGGTTGGGGACAACGAAGCTCATCTGTGAAATCAAAATTCTTAGAGAAGAGTGGTAAATGAATTTTCAATTGAGAGGGTCATGGCTTCCCCGCGAGATTGCAAACTTGCAAATATACTAGAAATTCGGGAAGACAAATTTATGTTTGTCCGTTATGGAAGGTATGATTCCATTCTTTAGTTTATGTCATCTGTTAGCTTGAATTTTTGTCATTTCGGAGGGTACGATTATTAGGGTTTTCGAATTGGGTTTAAGTTTTAGGGTTTCTAATGCAAATTTCAATTTGGCCCTTCAACAAGATATGTATAATGAGTGTGTTGTCATCGGATTGCCAATTTCAAGCAAATTCAATTTTGTTGTCATGGATTACTTCACGCAGGCTTAATTTTTCTGTGGGAGATGTTGTTGTCATAAGTATTGGAACTTTGTTTCGTTACCATGGATTCAGTTTTGATGTGATAAGTTTGGGAAGATGTTGTTGAAAGTTGAACACTGATGTCTGTCAATTTAATGAATTTATATAGAAAAACACAGGCTCAAAGCTTAGGAGATTGATGTCATACTTTTTTCTCTTTTTTTTTTGTGCTGATGAAAACTGATTTCTTTGTGATTTTGGTGATGTTGAGCACTGATTTCTTTGTGAATTTGGTGATGTTGAACAAAGTCGGCCCTTGGGGTAAGCCCAAAAGGCGGTCTCCTAGGGCCCCCTACCGAGTAGGGGCCCGAAAAAAAATACGTTATATATATAATTAAGATATTTTGTATTAATATATTTAAATGTAATAAAAGATTTACTAAAATTTATACGTCAAAAAACCCATTTGTAATATGACTTATTAATTTATTAAATATTTCGAATCAACTACAAAAGAGTGTAAAAAGTCTCCGTCATTCAATTTTTGTTATAAATGCAAAAACAGATGATTTTTAAGCAACAACTTCTACTACTTTAATAAATTTATTGAAGTGATTATAGTATTTTATTTGGATCAATTTTCAAAATAACGATATATTTTTAAGTGTTTAACCAAAGTGGTTTTACATTTATGGAGAAAAAATAAAACATTAAAAAAATATTTTCCCCCCTTTATTTTTCACTGGAAATTTTTTTAATAGGATTTGTAAGAAAATATAATAAAATTTAGTAAATAAGTATATTGGTAATTCTAAAAATCGTAGTCTTTTGTACTATTATAACGAGATATTATCACATTAATCATATTTATATACTACTGCAAGTCTATAAATTTTCCTTTTAGTGATAAAAATAAAATCCAAATTAAATAATGGTTAGATAAATTAAAATTTTGCATTGTTTGATAAAAAAATTTAAAAAAATTATAAATATATTTATTGATCAAAAGACTCGCTTTTAACCTCGCTTCGGACTCTAAAAATTTCAGGGTTGGCCCTGATGTTGAGCATTGATTTCTTAGGAGATTGCTGATGTTGATATGTTTTTACTTATTTATAGGCAGATGAAAAATGAAACTACTTCAAAATGGTGTTGCTCATGACTATGCTTTTCGAGCCAATGAAACTAGCAAGAGCATGAACATTCAAAGAGAGAATTATGTTGTTGATGTCTACGATGAAGAGCACAAAGCCTCTGATTTTTTGAAGTTGAGCACCGATTTCTTAAAGATCCATCCCTGGCCCTCTTCCTTTTCCTCCGCCTCTCCCCATTTTATCTGTAACACTAGCTGTACTTGAAGAATTCACATCCCTCTCATAAAGATTTTTTTCTAGGTCTTTCTCGAGGCTTTTTCTCGGCTGGACATGGTAAGCTACTTCTTTTTGGACACCTTCTAATGTTATAGTCAGCTGATTGGCACTTACTATACCTCATGGTTACTCCATGCTTGCTAAGTTTTCCTGGATTCTTTAGATCTTCATGAGGGCACTTCCTCCTATTCTTTTTCGGTCGCCCTAGTTGTATCTTCACGAGGGGTTGATCCAAAGGGAAGTTGACCTTTGGCCAAAAGTTTTCACTAACAACTAGACTTATACCTTGTGGATAAGCCCTCAAGTACGTCTCCTTTTTGTAGAAGCTATGGACAAAATTCTTTGTGCTTAAATTCATATATGAAACTGCAGCTATATCATGATGGCATGGTTCCATGGTATGCCCGTTATATCCCATTTCTTGCAAGTGCAGGTGTGGTTTTCAATATCCACCTTCAAGACATCCACAACCTCTCTCACTTGAAAAATTGTCAATGACGATGGTGATACTCCAAGCTCTCACGCTTTAAACTTCTCCTCTTCTAATTTGAGTCTTATTCTAGGGAAAATTGGTCATCAAACTCTCTTTAGCAACCATCCTTTCCATGAGTAAAGTTCCTATAGTGGCAAGCATATCAATGATATGTGTCCCTCTAGCTTTGAGAATATATTCGTAAATGTCTCTGACTTGTTGTTCACAACTAGATGTACTTGCTTTCACTAGAGAATAATGCCCTGCAAAACACCATCGGATTTTGATTTAAGAAATATGCAACCCCTTGAGGAAAAATCAGCTTTAATGCATCAATACCCTCTTCAAAATCAGCTTCAGTATATGCCGAACAACCCTCCAAAAAGCCAACTTAATTCGTTACCTTTATGCACCTTATTCCCGCTGGCGTATATATGTCTTGAAAAATTTCTGTGCACAACAGCTGAGAACAAGGATGCAAAAGCCGCAAGAAAACCCTATGCACAAAAACATTTAGGACCATAATACGTGCTCGAAAATTACTTATATGGAAAAAAACATAATAATTTGTAAATAAGAGAAATCTGAAGGTACCTTTTGTTGATCAGACATGAAAGTCCATCCCTCTCCATTTGTACCATTTAATACATTCTTCAATTTTGTCAAAAAACACTCTCAACTGTCTATATTCTCCCCCTCAACTACTACCTAAAATATTGGAAACATTTAATTATTTCTATCTCTTCCAACCGCAGCAAGTAGGATACCCCCAAGAATGTTTTAAGAAAACATCCATCCAAACACACAAAACGCCTACAACCTAAAATGAACCCACTTTTTAATCCAGCAAAACAAACAAAAAACCTCTGGAATACAGGAGGGTTTGATGGAATAGTGACTAGCTCAAATGTACTTCCTTCATTTGATCTCCTTAACTCTTCAATGAACCTTCCGATCCTGCTATAATGCTGCTTCACTGATCCATGTAACAATGTATGTGCATTTCACTTTGTCTTGTATGCAATCCATCTTTTTATGATAACATTGTACCTCCTCCTCACACTTTTAATCATATCATCGGTTGCCCAGTGAGGGTTCTCCTTGAATCGGGGAAGATACTCCTTGTCAAGCCATTTTGATGTCAATTGGCGATTCCTTTGCATATCCCTGACACACCGATGATTAATGCGAGCGGTTTTCACAAGCATACAACCCTCTTTATGATGCCAAGATGCATAAATGTAAAATGGACAACCTTTCTTACAACGAACCTCAAACTTTAACATACGTTTGTCACACACCCCAAATGCAAAACTGTATCCATTGAAAATGTCATACATTTTCACAGCTTCCTTGAACATTTCAATATTTGGAAATATCAATCCAACTTTCCATACCAAATTTTTTAAATCTGTTTTATGACCAACAGTTAAACTGCATCTTCTTCTCCTCAACATGGTATCTTCCTCATCTTCGTTTTCTGAAATCAGTTGGATGTCGCCATCGAAGTCTTCGTATTCACTTAATTGCCCTTCCTTTTGCTTCCCAATTTCCGCTTTGTATTCAGCAACCCTTTGCTTCACCATTTGAAACTCATCATCAGAAGTATCCACATCACGCCTATATACAATCCATACTCCCCAAATTCCTCTTCATCGGACGACTCATCTAGTTCATATAAAACATTTCCCCCTTTGGAACTCCTCATTGGGCGACTTCCTTCTCCTGCAACTGTTGTCATGCCTTCTTCCTCGTCTACATCTTCATTGAAGAATATTCATCTGAGGCAATATAAGATTCCCCTTCATACATGACACTGTCAACGTTTTGATCTAAATTTTTTTTCCAGGTCATTGTAGCCATTTCATTTTCTTCAAATCCCCAACTTTCATCTTCACGTGGGTTGTTATTAGGGTCAGCTCCCCCAACATCAAGTTCATCCATGGTTAAACCTATTGAAATCAGGCCATAAGTTATCAAACACTTGCAATCATAAACTATCGACAAACCAAAAACCCTAAAACGAAAATTCAAAAATTATAGAAAATTGCTCCATAGTCATGAAATTAAACTCACAAGAAACACGAAAATTATAATTACTTTTGTCCTCTGTAACGAATTTTAAGTCTCTAACTTTGGCACCTTCGTTCACTCGATCTTCTTCTTTTGTCGTTCTCTGTGTTCTCTACCTTCTTTGTTCTCTGTAATCCTTAATTAATTGAGATTTTTTTTTTCATTTTCAGTTTTAGAAGTATTAAACATACATGAGTGAGTATGAATGACGTGTCAATTTTTTTTTTTTTGCCTAGTTGTAATTCCGGTGTACAGGTGTACACTCTTGCCGGAAAATGAGTTGGTATGTTATTTATGGTAAATATGGTAATAGTTTGGCTATACTTTTATAATTTTGAAAGTTTGCATTATTTTTTATTCACGGGTGAAAGTTTGTATTATTTTCGATCATTTTTCCTAATTTTTATCCTCCTAAAAAATTATGCACCGTATTTCTGGAAAATTATGCACCGTATAACCGTATTGAAGATAGCCAATGGCCCATAACCCCAACTCTTAACAGAATCTTAATTTTCGATACGGAGGAATTAAAATAGAATAATACTCGGTACAAAAATATCAAAATGACATATTTTAACTATAATATATTTCCTCTATTTTAAAATATAAGTCATTTTTTAACACGCTTTTAAATGTATTAATTTTTTTTATAAAATATAAAAATAAATTTGAAATTATTTTAATTCTTTTAAAAAATTAATATTTTATAAAAAAATTAATACATTAAAAAACATGTTCAAAGTAAAATGTCTTATAGTCCATCTGTTTCAAAATAAAAGTCGTTTGTCTTTTTCTGCATGCTTTTTGTGGAGATAAAAAAACTATAAAATATTATTATTTTATCAAATTTTTTTAATAATTTCGTACTTAATAGTTATAAGTATAAACTTATTGAAAAAAATTCATTAAAAAAATAATATTTTATACTCCCTCCGATCCAAAATATAAGCCGTTTGACTTTTCAACACGTATTTTAAGAAGCTAAAAACTATATAAAATATCAACTTTTTTTTAATTATTTTTTACAACTTAATATTTGTTGGTAATAAGTATTAAATTGTAAAAAAATAATAATAAAAAAGTTAATATATCATATAGTTTTTAGCTCCTTAAAATACGTGTTAAAAAGTCTTATATTTTGGATCGGAGGTAGTATAGTTTTTACCTCATAAAAATACGTGTAAAAAAGTCAAACGACTTTTATTTTGAAACGGATGGAGTAATATTTTGGTAGCAGCACAAAGCCCCATCAAATCCATCAATGCCCAAATCAATTACTCCCTCCGTCTCAAAATTCATGTCGTTTTAGCCTTTAAATTTTGTATCAAAATTTAGGTCGTTTTAGGTTTTCTAGGTAGGGGATAGCAATGATTTGTATCAATTTGTGTGTTGTTGACTTTTTTTAAAGATTTTGATTGGATAAAAAATGTAGTGGGTGTTAAAAAATAATAAAATTTATGGGAAAGTTAGTGGAATGGTGATGTTGATTGATAGATGAGTGTTTTATTAAAATTTGTGTAAAATACTAAAACGACTTAAATTTTGAGACGGAGGGAGTAGTAATCAGTAATGGTTCCACTCAACTTTATTCAAACGGATGAAATGTTGCCTCGTGCATACGACTCCGCTCGACTAATACGGAGTACTCGTTTATTTATGATTAGAATCAATCTGAGTTTTGTTTTAAATGAGAGTCCAATTTATTTATTTATTTCGTACTTGTCCTCAATTTGATTATTAGAAATTTAGAATGAAGTCCCTTGTTCTGTACATGATGTTAAATGTTTGTTTAGATAGATAAACCTAACCTCGACTTTATTTAGACTCGATCGATCTTCACTAATATTTAAAATATTAAATCTTGGTACAAGTTGGATCCATAAAATTGTAGCTTATGGACGTGCAATTTAATGACGTGATTCCTTTCATGTAAAGCCGAATTAAAAATGGACGAGCTGAGTGAGATCACTTTGACGGTTACAGTAGGCGAAACCAAAATCAAAAGGGTCTTTTCTGGTTGGACAAAAATCAAAATCAAACTTAAAAAATACAATTTATAATTCGTTAGTTTTTCAAAACGAAGAAACAGATTCGCATATTCGATTGGTATGATGAAATCTAACCAAACGGCCGCTTATATAAATGTAGAGAGATTAGGTAGATGATGAAGAGGAGGCCAGTCACGCATCGCATGGAGGAGTGCTTCACTGCGGGAGGGAACAGCGTGGTGCACCTTAACCGCCCACCTCATTGGGTTTTTTTAATATAAGGAAAGAAATTCGATTCTCTAGACCGGTCTAGAGAAACCGAGAGTCCAGACAAGTCAGGAGAATGACTAACCATTATGTACAAACTGAAGCAAATAACAAAAATAGATAACTGAATGGAAACTCAGAAGAGAAAGATAGAATTGAATGCGGTTAGAAATCAATTGTTATTTCTTTAACTCGGACTCGGTTGGGCGTTTAATTTGAATCACACCCCCGGTCTCCCGTAAGTCCGTAACCCGTATAAATGCATCCCCGAGTTCACTTTTTCATTCAATTTAAAAAGTTCGATAATTGTAGACAACTTCACCAGATTCCCGACAATCGCATACAACTTCTCCAAATTCAGTGGGAGTCCGAATCCTCTCCTAATACAAATTACCTAATAATTTCTTTTTTTTTAGACTTGCCTAATAATTTCGTAATAAGTCCATCTCAACCGTTTAATCAAATTAACGGAGAAGATTTGATCATTTAATTTAAAAAATCAATTAATTAAGTACTTCCTCTTTCTGTGCTTAGCTGCACGCTATCCTTGCCGGAGCCAAATCCTCTGTCCCCCCTCCTTGTCCCCTTCCCCCGTCCCCCCTCACAAACCCCCAATTAAAAATAAAAATAAAAATAAATTAAATTAAATAAAAAAGAAAAAAGAAAAAAGAAAAAAGGAAAGATGTGAGGATGGACAGGGTAAGGGGACAAATTCGGGGACAGAGGATTTGGACCCGTCGTTGCCTCCTATGCCACGCCAATCTTTACTCTTTCCTTTCCTTATACAAGGTAATTCAATACCAAATTCAACACCAACTTGAGTGATGCTAAGGATTTGGGGCTAAGCAACCTAAGTGAGATTGAATGGGTGTATAAATTCCAACTAGAGACTTATCGCAACAAGTGGGATGAAGGCGACGACGTCAACAAATGCTTTTTGAACATTCGATATTCCCGTCAGCACGTCGGCGTCTTGGATGTTGGTGTCATCACCATTGGCATCCCAGACGTATGAGTCAGCACCGTTGGTGTCAGCAAATTCAGTGCCAGCAATCGTTATAAAGATATTTCAACCAGATTAGATATTCCCGTAGTGTAACCATTGGCTACTTTTTAATGTTATTGTTAATATTCCTGTCAGCAATCGTTATATTTTTGTCTTTGAAAGTTTATCCGACATCGATGTCAGCATCCCCAACATCAACATCGTCAACTTCAGTAGATTCGGCGTATCCGACGTCAGCATTGTCGGGGGCATCGTCAACGTCAGCAAATTTAGTGTATCCGATGTCAGCGTTAGCCACGAAAAAAGTGTTGACACGAAAAAAGTGCTGAAATGAAAAAAAATGCTGACGCGAAAAAAAAAAATGTTGACGCGGAGGGGGCGGGGGCACACACGGCAGGGGGCACCATTATGGATGCTCTAATGAATTTCTACCCATTTTAATTTGTTTTGGTTTCTACTTTATAAATTTGTACACATTTTAATTTTGCGAGTGCTATTTCGATTAAGTTATTCGATTTGGGTAAAATTATTATGTTATATTAAAATTTTAAATAAAAATAAATAGAAATAAAGAGTAGGTTTAGAATCCAATCCATTAAATATTTGTTTTGAGTGGTTAGTAATTTAGAATCATTCAAACTCTACCTACTGAGTTTTCTTAATATCTAGTATAATTCCCGCGCTATGGCACAATTTTTAATAAATAAAATTTTAATAACATAATAAATTAATATTATAAAATATTAATAAAATTTAGGATACCATAAAGAAACTGAAAGTTGAAATTGGTACCACACAAGCCTAGGATTCAAACTAGTGGATCTTCCAATTTCCTGCGTTGGGACATGGAATCACATGGTGCTTGGTATGATTTGATCACTCACAATAAAAATTATTTAAAGTGGGAAGATATCCAAATCAAAGATCATTCACTACACTTGATTTCCTTGAGGATTTGAGCAATTTTGTTTCTTCTTGATGATTTTGTTGTCTAGTGCTATCAAATGCGATTTTTTCTTGGATGATTTGAGTTTTCTATAGGTGTTTCCAGTTTCTGACTTGCTTGTTTGTCACTATGATGTGGTTTAGAAAACTGCATCTTTTTCTATTTATCTCCGATTGATTTCTTGTCAAAAAATAATCTGGAAGAACTAAATTGATGTTGCATAATGCCTATTTGTCTAGTCAATTATCTTTCTTGATGGCATTTCACATTTGAGCTTACATTTCTCCTCTTTTATTTAGGGACGTCCAAAAGGTGTCACCCCAAAATACAGCTTGGCACCTCTTGTTCCGAGGCTCTCTGAACTTCTTGGTTTTCAGGTAATATAAATTAACCTTTGTTGATTAAAACAGATATTGTCTGACAAAAATACTTCTGCTGGTAAAAAGATTTTTCTTCATGATTCCGCTCCCTGCCACACTAGCATGAATGCATGATTGCTAATCTTTCTTCTTATGCTTATCAAATGGTTGTCAAGGCTAATGACTGCATAGGCCTAGAGGTTGAGAAGTTGGTTCCTTCTCTTCCTAATGGTGGAGTGCTACTTTGTACAAGGATCTTGAATTGACATCTCCATTTGGATGCTCACAGTTTTGCCTATCCTAGAGGATGGATCCTGGAAAATAACCTTGTAGCCAATAAACCCCTAGACCGATGACGAATGGGTGTACATCAGCTGCACGAGAATGAGAGGTATGGGATTGACAGTTCTCTTTGTGGTTCCATGTTTGCATTTTAAACTTTCTAGGGCTTCCTTCTTAAGGTTAATTTATATGGAAAAGTAACTTGGAAGCGGGGTTGCTTACTTGAATCCATTTTCTTGATGGCATGTAGATGTAGAATTACAGAATAATTGTATAAGATTAAGAGAAATAAAGCCATGTTGATCATTGATTTGCTGCAATTTTGTTGTGATTTGATGGCATGTAGATGTAGAATTACAAAATAATTGTAATCTCCCTCTCTCTCTCTCCTCCCTCCCCTTTTGATGATTCCATTCGCCTTCTATTCTAATTGATAGAGATTTGCACGTTACTGGACTGATTTGTGCTTGCTTTATGCTAATAGATGCCTTGTTTTTACTCTTTTCTAAATTCATTTGCTTGATCTTGTCGTTGTTGAATTTATGCAATTATGTGATTAACAACCTCTCATGAACCATTTCAAGCAATGTAGATTTTGCTGCTCTATCCATCCTTTCATAGAGTAACTATAGATACATAGGAGCTAATTAGAAGACGGTGGGCGGATATGGAATCATTTAAGTTTATTGGTGATGTTTTGCTAGATTTTTGCAGGTTTGTTGTAGATACAATGAATTTGGTGTTAACGGGGGCCTTGCAGCCAGGACCTTGATACCCAAATTTGATGTTTTATCGAAAAATGTGTTATCTCAAACTGGGTTCAAACTGCCTGTGGTTTAGGTAATGGATTTGAGATTTGTTTTTGTTCCTAGCTCCTTCAAAATTTTGAGGTTTTTTCCTAGATTTATCAGGTTTCTTTACCTTTTGATGCTCAACCCTCTCTTTTTGGTACTGTCCCTGCATTCGGCCAAGTAATGGTTATCAGTTTCATTATTTTGTGTCTGATTATCTGAAGACAAACCAGCAAGAACTTGAGAATAAGGATGGCGATGATGTGGATGGTGATGAAGACGACAACAACGATGGTGAAAAGGCTGGAGATGACCTAGATGACAAAGGCAGTGAAGAGGATGCTGAAGAAGATGGGAAGGATGAGGCAAAAAGAGATGTAGAGGATGAGCCAGATGCCAATGTTGAAGGTGGGTGGTGCTGAGGAAGAGGAGGATGATGAAAATGGCGAGGAAGATGACGATGACGACGACGATGACGACAATGGAGGAGAGGAAGAGGAAGGAAATGAAGAGGTGGAGCCACCTATCAAGAAGAGGAAAGGAGAGTAAGGTTGAAGTTCCCACGTATGATCTGTATCCGAGACTGTAATTGGGAGGTAGAGCATGAGTTAACCATTAAGGCGGCTTGGAAACTTGACTAGTTATGCGCCTTATGTTTAGAGAACAGTATGTAAAAGGAGTTTTTGGAACAAACTGATGTATTGAATCCTGCCGATTTGAGTTGTGTTGGTTTGGTTGCATCTGTTTAGTTCTATAAGGTCTTTATTTTGGGTGATGAGACAACTAACATGATGTATAAATTTGTGGTTTGGGCTTCTGATGCAGCAATAACAAAGGAAATTGAATCATGCTTGCTTGTTATTTTGATTTTTGATTATCAATGAAGACACAGTTGGAGCCATCCACTCCTTGTTATTTTGATTCCTAATTTTCATTAAATAAAAAAATGTCATTAAAACACTACTTTGAAAAAATATGACATCACAATAAAAATATCATAAAAAATTGACATAAAAAAGTGTCATCAATAGTCAACGGTAAAAAAAATGGCATCAATGGTCAACGTAACATCACAGTAAACAAAAAATGTCATCAAGGTTTGAAAAAAATAGCATTAAAAAAGTGTCATCAATCCATTTTATTAGAAAAATGGCATCAAATCGAAAATAAAATGTAATAAAAAATGGCATCAAAACGACAAAAAAATGGCATCACAAAATATATCACAAAAAAAAATCTGAATGAGTTGGTCAACATTGACCGGTCAACGTTGACCGGTCAATGGTCAAATCTACTCAATTTGGGAAGGGTGCTAGCTAACCTAATTAAATTAGTTTGGATGCTAATCACCTAATTGAAGATTCCAAATAGGCTAGTTACTAAAATCACCCTAAAAAATGTACATATAAATGTATGAAAGAGATGAAGAGAAAAAGAAAAAGAAAATAATAAGAGAAAATTGTGATAAGTAGAAAACCTTAAATTAAGGAGGTGTTGACACATCATCAAAAGTTTGCTAAATTAAGATATTATATAGAATCTACTATAGCTAGATCTTTTTTTTTTGTATATAAGAAAATAAATTCGATTATGTAGACAAGGCTAGAAAAATGCATAAATAAAGTATATGTCATCCTACACTGAAAACTAAAAGCAAGCATAACTAACGAACCGATCCGGCAAAAGAAAGACGCACACAGAGAGCTCTGTGGATCACTAGCGGACACTTCAAATCGGACTCCAAACTGAATCAATAGGTGTCGATCGCATTTCCACGATGTCTCTTAGCTTGGCAAATCATCCATTGTTCACATGAAACCTGTACCACAACAAGAAAAGCAAAGCACACCAACTCGCAAACCAAAAATCTACCATAACATTGTCGAAACAAATATCAAAAACCCATCTCATACCCTCAATGACGATAACAAGATTGAAATAAGCTACCACAAGGGTAAACCAAACAGAGGAAATGTATAAGCCAGGTCAGGAATAAATAAACAACAACAATAAACATGCTAAGAGGTCGAAAAATGGTTAGAAAACGAACCCCTAAGGCTCACGAACACTTTTTTTTGTGGGTTTGAAACCCACTATTTCAGAAGAGGTGCCGAAGGCGGCGACATCCTTGAAGAGGGGGAAACAACAAGAGAGAAACTCACGGTGAAGAAGGGCGGCGCGAGGGCTAGAAAACAGAGCGGAGCCGAAAGGGACTGGTGAAGACCAGCTGGGCTTGAAGACACAACGACGATGGGGGCGGAGGGCCAAGATGATTGGCCGCGAAGTTCGACCCCGGTGGGAGGCAGTGACATCGATGGGCAAGGCGGCAACTAAATGAAGCGGTGGCTAAGTCGACGGTGAGCCAAGGCGGCCGATGGAGCTCTTGTGGCCGAACATGGTCGGATAAACACGTTGGCGGTGACAGAGGCTGGCTCTAGTGATCCTATTTTCTAATTACCCAGCTTTAGGCCGGAGGAAAATAAATAGACATGAGTTTTCCAATCCTTTTTTCTGGAAGCAAGATAAAAATTAGGACGACCGGAAGCATTCTTCCTTCCTAGTGCATCCTTCCGGACGAGAACACAAAGTCCTGTATGAGTTTTCTAATCCTATATATAGGTTATACATTTAAAATATATTGTATTTCTAATTGGGTGTATAGGTTATGCATTTACAACAACAACAACAACAACATTCCCAGTTTATCCCGTATGAGCAAGGTCTGGGGGGCCAAGTTGTACGCACTCTTTCCCCGACTAAGTCGAGAGAGTGTTTCCTAGTGGCCCAAACACCTGCATAGAGTCATAGCACCTCCAAAGATAAAAGTATAACAGACAAATAAGGGAGACTAGAAAGGTATGGTGTGAGGAACGGATGAAAACGGGTGAAAGGATACGAATTTGCCACTCCACTGAGACCCAACTCAACCCTCTCTGACCTGTATGACATTCCTCCACTGCGCCCTATCCCTAATCATGCTCTCATCAAGATTTAAAAAGGAAAAATCTTGTCTGATCACCTCTCTCCAATTTTTCTTTGGTCTCCCTCTACTCCGTCTTACTTTGTCAATATCCAAGTTATCAAACCTACGCACTGGCGCACTCTCATCTCTCCTCTGCACAAGACCAAATCAACGCAGCCTGGCTTCCCGTAGCTTATCTCGGATACTGCTTATCCCTACCTTATCGCGGATAACCTCATTTCTGATCCCGTCAAGTCTGTTATAGCCATTCATCCATCTGAGCATCCTCATCTCTGCCACCATAAGTCTCTGTTCTTGCGCTTTCGTTGTCGCCTAACACTCAGCCCCATAAAGGATTGCAGGTCTGACCACCACTCTGTAGAATTTTTCTTTGAGTTTTGGGACACTCTCCTATCGCATAGGACTCTTGACGCAGCCCTCCACTTCTGCCACCCTACTTGAAGGTAAATTCTTAAAGGTAAATTTTACAAAATCGTAGTGAGACTAGCTATAGTTCTATACTATACAGGGTAGAGTATTGGGCAATCACAAAAGTGCATAAATAAAGACTCATGGTAGTGGATATGCAGATGATTAGATGGATGTGGGCACACGAGACAAAAATGAGATTAACCATGAAAAGGTAGGAGTGATGAATTAGGATAAGAATGCATGAGTCGAGGCTTTGGTGATTTTCCCATGTGCAGATGAGAGACCCGAACGTGACAATGCGTATGTGCAATAACCTAGTTATCGAGAATATTCTATGTGCTAGAGGGTGGTCGAAGAAGAGTTGAAATGAGGTGATTAGATAAGACTTGGTCTTCTTAGACATCATTGAAGAGTTCATACGATATATCAAGTGGAGGAGAGCAATTAGTGTAGAAGAAGGCTAGTAATGAGTGACATAGTGGGTGAAATGATACGTATATCCATCAACCTTGAGCATTTATTTAGTTTATTCTACTATTTCTTTAGTTTCCTCTACCCTTTCTTCCCCACTGCCCCTTTGTCATTGCATTGCTCGAAAATTTTCATATTATCATGTTTGCTTTGCTTCATTTGGTTGTTTATCTTTATCTTATTTATATTTATTTTTATAATATTTTCAGGTCAGATGAAAACATCATCTTAACTTAGTTGAGAAAATAGTGCATACTACTAGATACTACTAGACCCCTTAGACCTCTTAGGAGTGAGATATATTAAGATGATAGTTGTATTTTATTTTTAGGCTTTTTTATTTTTCCACAACTTTAGTGTTTTAATAAATTTTCTATTTTCAAGGTATTGGAAGCAATACCATAATATAACTTTTTTGGATAGATAGGCTTAATATACAACTGTTTTGGACAAATTATAATATTATTTTTTTTAGACATAACCAAAGATATCCAATTATCAAGCCAATAAAAAATTTATACTAATATAAATACTATTTTACTTGTGGAAAAATAACACACATATGTCAATTGATTTAAATCATATGTCCAAAATCTTATCCCCTCTCCATGTCCCGTCTCATAACAAATCTATACTTCATCCTTGAATAGGTAAATAAAGAGCGGTCATTCCGGGATTCGAACCGGGGACCTATGGGTACTACTTACAGGTCCTTTCCGGTGAGCCATTCTGGAATGGTTAATCTATACTCCATCCGTTTGTCATTAATTGACGTTTTGAGGCTTATAGTGTATGTGAAAATAATTGACGTTCTCCGTTTTGGACCCACTGTTTGTCACTAATTCGTACTGTAATCCCCTTTAATTTTAAATTTTGGCTCCAAAATACTCCCCATTTAGAATTTTAAAAGTGGGAATGCAAGAAGTGAAAGAGTCACTTTCTAGAACATGCTCAATACAATTCTTTCACAAGTGAATTTCCTTAACTACCGCAAAGCGACAGTTAATTACAAACGGAGGGAGTATTTTTTTTTTAATTTTTTTTATTTTTATTGCGTTATTTTATTTTTTATTTGTGAGATGAAGGGTGTTGGGATACAAACACATCCCACATTCATTGTGGGTAGTAAAAATACCACAAATTTAAGGGAGGTGAAGCTCATACACAATGACTTATGTTGTGTTTTCTAGTAGATGAGATTTTAGGGGGCGGAGATTAATTTAGGGGTGGAAGGGGTGTATATTAATTTAGGGGTGGAGATGATGGATATTATTTTTCGTAAATAACCTCGTAGGTGTTTGTAAACACAAGAAATGAAATCAGTAAACACAAAGCATAAGAAATGTAATCAGTAAACACAAACTCAAAGTTAGTATGACGTAAGAAATGTAATAAGTAAACACAAACTCAAAGTTAGTATGACGTTAAGTTTTGTTTGAATCTGAATCTTAAAAGTACCTAATGCCTTGAGTAACAGTTATTAGCAGACATTTGTTGGTAAAAGATGTCGACACATTATTCTCGCAGTCGAGAAACACATTCTAAAACTTTGTTGTATCCAAAAAGCATACATATATTTCTCTTTCATCTCGTAAGTGGGTTTTGCTCATCAATCATCATCCTCCATTCCTAGACAAGCATCCAACCCCAAATCTTCTGTTGCCTACTGTTCACTCTGTCCTCTTCAGTGATAGCTCCAAATCAACTCCCTCCCCCTTTGGACTTTCATACGAGTCAATACAAACTCATCTCTTATCAAACTTTTGATCGAAAGTGAAATTAGCAGCAAACAATCAACAGAAAACTCATCCCTAATCAAGAACAAAAAGGGTTTTTAGTAAAAGATGCACACTTTCTTTAGAATCGGAGAGTATTGTGGGGGTTTCAGTAGATTCGAGATCCCAATTAGATGTTGATACGGAATAAAGAGGGGGAGCGATTGGCGAGGGATAGTCGTATCTGATAAGAGGATTGCTGTTCAAATAGTGTCGTCGGAGGAGGAGTTGGAAGAGTGCTCTTCTCGGCCGGTGCTTCACCTTCTTCATGATTTCAGATCTCCGATGTCCACTCCTTCTTCATAGAGCTGCTTCGGTTTGTATGCGAGAGGATGGAGCGAGGGCAAATTTGGGTGAAATCACTCTCCACCCCCGTCCACCACTTAGAGCAAGGTACTGAAATTTGCTCCATCCCCACCCCTTCCACCCGCCTCCAACCATCCCCTCAATCTCAAGCCAAACAGGTGGGCGAGAAACCCGAAAACCACCCCTTTTAATTTGACAGAAGACGAGGCCTTAAACTTTTGTGTTAGAAGGGTGAATCCCGATCTTATAACAAAAAAAAAATAAAAATTTAACCCTACACGACTCCCGATTTTATACGATTTGAACGGGATTTCTCATAATTTCATATGGTATCAAAGCCAGATTCAGGTTGCATCGATTTTTCTGGCTTCGAATGGACTAAGAAAGGTCGTAAGAGCATGAGCAACCATGGGTTTTAGCAACCTTAAAGTTGCTAAAAGGTAAGCCCATGGTTGTGGCCTTTATCTTAAGGTAAGAGGTGGGAAGAGGTCACCTTGGTAGAGAGAGGTAACCTCTTCCCTTTTCTAATTTTTTATTTATGATAAAGTAGGTTGATATATTTTACATTTAGATTTATTAGTTGTAATAGGATTTAAAATGAAATAAATATATATTTATATTTCATTATTTTTTAAAATAAAATATCCCATTGGTTTAAATTTTTTTTTTCTATAATTTGAGCCCAATTTTATCATATATGTAACCCCATCTTGATCTATTGTAGTTGCACCTATTTTCTTAACCAGAGATCACAATAATCCAAATACTCCACTCATTCCAAATATGCCTTTTTATTCAAATCTTCTCAAAAATCCTCAATTTCAAGTGATATTCGAATATCCAAATTATACCCCACATAATCCTATCAATGTATACACTCCTTTTTTTTTTTTCCAAACCAACAACATTTTGAGCATTCTCCGGGTGTTCAAGAGAGATTTTTTATTTTAATCTAGATGTAATAAAATATATTTATATTAACTACTTGCTATTTTTATTTATTTATAAAATTATAAATAAAAATAATTCACAATAATATATGAAGATACACATATAATAAAGGGAAAGATATAAAGGAAAAGAAAAAGTGAAAATAAATTTGGAAAGAGGTAGAAGGGGTTTCCCATGGTTGTAGAGGTAAACTTTTAGAAAGAGCTAGAAAAAGTGAAAATTATTTTAAACAAAAAAAATAAATGAGTTGTAAAGTTGTGATAGAAAGATGGAAAAAAAAGGGGAAAGAGGTTATGGGTATGTACGCCTCACCAAAAAACCAGTTAAAAATTTAAGTAGAAGCAGCTGTTTATTTTTTTAACCTGTTAAAAAGGTGTATGGACACCCAAAAACTCATCAAAATGGTTAAAATTATGAGTTAAAAAAAAGCTACTTGAGGGAGCTTATTTGGGGTTTATTTTGTTTATTTGGTTTGAAAGTACCACAATACCCCTAATAACAACCAAATAAACTCCACTTTTTACAAATAAACTGTTTTTCGTCCCATACGGAGTTTATATTTTTTCATAAATTTTTAACTACTTTTACTAACAGTTTATAAATTTTTACCCTGTTTATAATTTTAGTCAGTTTATTAACCCCGTCCCATACGAACCTATATCATGGTTGCGGATGGTCTAAAAGTAAAAATAAAAATAAGCAATGCTATTTTTTTTTTCAATGAAATTACCTGTAATTTCACAACTTGAAGTGATGGCCCACTTTTAAGTCAAGGCGGCTTTTCAATACAGACACGAGACCTCTATTTTTAAATACTTTCGTATATTTATTTGTTTTTATTTTTTGGTACGACACCGACGACTCGAAATCCCTTCACAAATCTCAGTCCGTTTCGAGTACCTTCCCATCTCCAAACACCAAACACACAGATCCCGGCTTCCGGCGACGGTGGTTTCCGGCGATCAAGATGGAGCTCTTAAGGGCTTCAGGCCCGCCGGGGATGATCATTGACCGCTATCCCCGGTTGCCTTCTTCCACGCCTGCCTATGGCAGCGGGTTGGATCGGACGGGTCATCTCGAGCCTAGTTCGAGCTCTAGGTTGGCGGAGGCGGCGGTGGAGGGAGATGGAAACGAAACGGTGTTTGTGGCGGTGGGGAGATCGGCTGAGAAGGTCGTGGCTTTGCTCCAGTGGACGTTCCTCAAGTTCCGGAGTTGTCCAGTGTGTCTTGCTCATGTTCATCAGCCGTCTTCTACCATCCCTACTCTCCGTGAGGCTCTCTAGTTCTGTTTCTTTCTCCGTTTCGGAGTTTTGGAAGTTCAATTTGTTCGATTCGTTTGCGAATTTGTGAAATCGAAGGTGCGGTCTAGGTTATATGGTGTACTGAGTGAGATGTGAGAAATTAAAGCTCCGTTTAATTGGATAACGGAGTGTTTTAGCTTAATCTCTTGAATTTGGGTGTTTGCCACTGGCAATTTAGGATTTTATCCGGAAATGGGAACTACTCCGTGAGACGGGGTTTGAAAAATTGGTTTGCAAAACTAACACTTTACTGGAAGTTGAGATGGCATTTGTAGATGCTAACTCACTAATCGGGTTTATTTTTGCAAATGCCCCTTATAATGGGTTAACTTACCTCCTTATTCCTTGTTTTGATTTGCCAACAGGGTGTTTAAACCTTGAAATTATTTGATTAATCATTAAACTTTCTTTTATCTGATATGATGGCAAAATTCCGAAGGAGAGAGGTTTCGTTTACTCGCTATTGATTGATGCATATTCTAGGGTGCTCTCTGGTGCTTAAACTGGGAAACTATATGAAAGTTCTACATTTTGTGAGATGGTATTTCTTTTTCCCTTTGGTGTGCTCGGGGTAAAAGGCTATGTTATGATACTTAGATAGTTCGATGTTCTTGTTTATGTTGCAGTGGGTAAATTGCCAGCAACCCAGGCAAATCCCTTGGTGGTGGCTGCACATAGGAATGAGGAGTGGGAAAAGACAAGGAAGCTTTTAGATTATTACTCAACCCTTTGCTGCAGAAGAAAGGTACTGCTTGCTTATTTACTCAACTCAGATTTCAGATATGTTTGAAAGGCATACTACAAATCCTCTAATCAAGACAAATATGGAAATTCAAATGCATAACCAATTGTTCTTATCTAGTTTGTGCTTGCAACTCTTCTTTAAGTACTCACAATGCCTTTTTTTGTGTTTCTTACATGTAGGTTAAAGTACTCACTATATCTTTAAAAGGCATACTACAAACCCTCTAATCAAGACAAATATGGAATTTCAAATGCACAACCAATTGTTTGTATCTAGTTTGTGTTTGCAACTCTTCTTTAAGTACTCACGGTGCCATTTTTGTGTTTCTTACATGTAGGTTAAAGTAAGCATAATGACAGTTGAAGCTGAGCAGGTGCAGATAGGGCTTGTGGATCTGATTGCCAAGCATCACATAAGAAAGCTTGTCATTGGAGCTTTGCCTAAGAAGTAAGTTGCTTATGGACCATTTGAGTCTAGCTGTTACACATGGATTGGGTCTCTGTGTAGTCGTGTGATTGAATAGCTTAGAAATTTGTCTCAGGTTTTTTGCTTGAAGTTACCTTCCAACTGATATATCTCTAAATATGCGTGTTTCAGCTGCAAGAATGTGAAACGGAGTTCTAGCATAGCAAACCATGCTGCCAAAAATGCTCCCTCTTTCTGTGAGATATGGTTTGTTAAGGGCAAAAATACATGGACAAGAGAAGCCATTGAAAGCTTTGGCATTGATGCAGCAATTAGTCCATCAGATATTGTAAGAGATGAAGGATTAAGGTCAAAATCATTGGACTGCCATAAGACTGACTCCTTGGATTTTGATAAAAGTATTCGGTTTAGTTCATCCCGTGCTAACACAAGTGGAACGAAAGAATGGATTGTGGATACAACTGTTGAAAAAGAAGACGACTTTCTGTTGTCACAACCCATGTGTAGTTCCATCATCGAAACTAAAGATCATTCTGCTGGTGACTCTTTTTATGTGTCTAGTACCAGAAATGTCTGTGCATGCACTTCATCTGGCAAGGGACAACTTACTTCAGATTCTGAAATGAAGGCCAATGAAGAAATGTTGCTTAGTCAGCTTGTAGAAGTCAAAGCTGATCAGGCGAAATCCAAGCATGAAGCAGATATGGAGTCCATAAAGCGTGAAAAATTGGAACTCGAAGCTATGCACACCATCATGAAGGTGAGCTGACACTGTTTTATTTCTGTTGACGAAACACGCTGTGTTCTTTATTCCCAGATTGACTTAATCTTTCATTCTTTCTCAAGGGTTCCTTTCAGCAACTGTAAAAGAAGGGAACTGTGAACCATCCATGTTGAAATATAAAGTAGCATACTGGCATGAATATCTACTTTGTGAACTTCATAAGCCATAATGCGGACTTTTTTTTTGTCTTAACTCAGACAAAGGATTTTGAAGCTGCTCATGCACTGGAAGTGGAACAAAGAAAGGACGCTGAAGATGCACTAAAAGCCACAATTCATGAACGTGATAGAAAATTTGAGCAAAGGCTAGAATTAACTCGAGAACTTCAGAAGACCAGGACAAACGTAGCTGTGCTAAGTAGTCGAGATCAGGAGGCTGAGTCCAGGTGTAAAGAAACAGCTGGGGAACTGGTTTTCATCCAAGCATCTAATGCCAGTTTAAGAGAAGAGAAACAGATTCTTCAGAGGCAGACTATGGAAGCTGATTGTTGGCTTGATAGATGGAGAAGCAGTAGAGAAGCGAGAGTTACATCTCGTAAAGGACACAGTGGTTTTTTGGATGATGTCCCAGGCTTGGTAGAGTTATCACTGCTAGAACTGGAGAGTGCAACGTGCAATTTCTCAAATAGCTTCAAGCTCGGAGAGGGGGTGTATGGCTGTGTCTACAAAGGTGAATTGTTGGAAAAAACTGTTGCTGTAAAACAATTTTTCGTGCACAGTGTCCAGGGACCTTCGCAATTTCAAAAAGAGGTCAGTATTTGGTACTAGTTCCCACTAGCATGAACAGTTTGTATTTCTTTAAATTACCCCCACTAGCATGAATAGTTTGCATTTCTTTAAATTACCACTTAAGGAATGTTTCCTGGGCTGTTGGTGAATCGGATTAAACCGAAGTATCAACTATGCTGGCGAATAACGATCCCTTGTATTGCATGCAGGTCCAAATTTTAGGGAAGATACGGCATCCTCATTTGATTAATTTAATTGGAGCATGTCCAGAGGGCTGGGCACTTGTGTATGATTACATGCCCAATGGAAGCCTCCATAACCATCTTTTAAAGAAAAGCAACGTTCCTCTTTCATGGAAGTACAGATTAAGAATGGTCTCTGAGATCTCCTGTGCACTACTATACCTACATTCATCCTACCCTGAAAAGATGGTTCATGGTGATCTGAAACCTGAAAACATCCTTCTAGATGCTGAGTTGCACTGCAAATTATGTGATTTTGGAATTTCTAGATTGGTGACAGAAGAAACACTCCGCTGTCCTAGTTTCCGTCGTTATGGTGAACCTCAAGTTGCTTTTCCATATACAGATCCAGAGTTCTCTAGAACTGGAGTGCTGACACCGAAATCAGATGTCTACTCGCTTGGTGTAATCATATTACAGCTTCTGACTGGTAGGTCCCCTTCTGGGCTGGTGAATGATGTTCGTAAAGCAGTCTCTCAAAGGAATTTAATTTCAATCTTGGATCCATCTGCTGGAGATTGGCCAAGATCTACGGTTGATAAGCTGGCAAATCTAGGCTTGGATTTCTGTAAATCAAACAGCCAGGATAGGCCATCCCTTACACCATCCATGGTCAGGGATCTGCAAAAGCTTCATACTTCAGTAGAACGAACTACCCCATCATACTTCATATGCTCAATATCCCAGGTAATGGAGTCCGGCTCAGCTGGTACTCTTAACTTGCTTGCTGATATGGGTGCTAGAGTTGAGATTATGTGCTGATTGTTAAACATATTTCCGATGTCTTTCAGGAGGTCATGCTGGACCCTGTAGTAGCAGCTGATGGCCAAACCTATGAACGAGAAGCCATGTGCGGATGGTTAGAGAAAGGCCGTGAAACATCTCCATTGACAAATCTGCCACTGTGTCACTTGCATCTTATGCCTAATCACACCCTTCGACGTGCAATCCAAGACTGGCTTTGCAAAGTATGATTAACCAATTCAATGTATGGATGGCTAAGACTTCACAGAGGATTGTCTTTAGAAACCCATTGGAATCTAATGGCAACCTTGTATATATGTAGCACTTAGATAAAGCCATTTCCTTGAACATTGGTTGTAGATTGATGAAGGGTATATAGCATAGGATTTACACAAATCTCAGTTGTACACTTGTACACATGCTTTCAAGTAAATATCAGTTTGTGGCTTGCCCTGAAAGTTCATTGCCTTGAGGCCTCTGTGTCTAAGATTTAATTCCTGTGAAAAACGAATATAGAAATTGCATTGCTCAACACTCTGAACTTAAATCAGAGTCCTAAATAGGCACGTTGCAATCTAATATGACATGACATATTACAAGAAAGGGTAAAGAAGGGGAACATTTACTCAGCAAACAGATTTAGTTAAAACAACACATCTGTCTATTTTCATTATTTCACAAATCTTTTCTGCAGCTTCCAAGCAATGAGATTCTGCTCTGCTTCTCGGTCGCAGTAAAAGGGTGATACTCTACTTCCGTCACCTCTTCTATGGCTCTGTCAGAGCTTATAGGTGCCGAATTTTCCTTCGAATTTGGACTTCTAAGCTTCAAACTTGCTGTTGGGTTCACAGGTGCATTTTCAGCTATCTTTCTAATTGAATTGGCTAAATTGCAACTATCTTCAGCAGAAGGTAAGGTTTTTATGTAGTTGTCGTCTTGATTCCCATTCCCATGCTCGTTGAACTGAGAATAGCTCCTTCCGAATGTGTCATGATGTGTGGACTCTGATTCTTGTAGAATGCCATTGCTGTGTGATGAGGAGGAGCTCCTCTCAGAGAAGCTGCCGAATCCTTGGATCCCTCTAGTCACTTTGCGAACCCTGTTCCGTTCTTCTTTCAAAAGAGGCCCCTTGTCGAGCAGCTCCACTACTCTCTCAGCTTTCTTCCTAACTGCAAGGCCCCAGTTGAATCTGTACCATCATTCAACAGCTGTACCATCATCAAGCTTCCGAATCATGTTTTGGCTTCTCTAAATCAGGCGATCTCAAATGAAGCTATAGCAATCTCACAGATTGAAGAAATGATAGAATATGAAACAATGCATATAGATATAGTTGATATTGATAGACTTCAGAGGGCATCAAGGTATGTAATCCCTATATATTGATTAATGAACGGAAGACGAAAATTACCCCTTTTCGTCTATGTGCTGAAAGAACTGCATCTCCCAAATGGGACTCCTCTCATCTTGAAACTCCTTTGCAGCACTCTCCGGTCCATGTGTTATCAAGTGCTCAAGCACAAACAAAGCATTGTAGGAGGGCCTCCAATTCCTCCTATCGAATTTCGCCAACCTGAAAATGCAACAAATGGAGTTTTAAAACTGAACTTCTAACCGAAAGTTCCTTAGAGAACAAGAAATTTCTGTTATTGCCTTGTGTGCAGGATGTCAACGATTCTCCAATAATCATCAACTTCAAAAGCCGCCCTTGATATGAAAGCCATGGTTCTAGTCTCCGGTGCCCTTGGGTCGCCACTTGTGGCTTCTTCTGTCATCCTAGACAATTCAAGCACACCCATGGAAGATCAATGGACTAAGAGTATGAAAGTTGGTGATGAGTATCGACGAAAGAGATGGTTTCAGATCCAAAACTCACAGTTGAGCAAGGGTGACATCAGTGAGAGCCAATCTAACAGTCTTGATCTTCTCCTTGATGTAGAAAGAGGCTTGTTTCTTGAATTCATTGAAGAGAGGAGCGCCGCTTTGGCTCATCATGTTTGTGTTAAAGTGGTCAGAATTTCTGTTAAACCCTAAGATTAACATGTTATAAACTTGGAAAAGGAGGTGATCGAAATATGAACCCGGGAAGAAGATTCACAAGATAGAAAACAAGGACAAAACTACAAAGAAAAAGGAGGGATAGGTCATCTCAAAGACTTCATCTAATCTCTTTGGAAATGGAGCTGTGGGATTCACATAATCAGTGAGATCAATCTCAACTAATCCATTGTTTTCCATCGTTTCCCTGCATAAGTCAGATTTGCAAATGCTGTTAATGGAGTAGGTGTGATATATGACTTTTAGAAAGTGCAGTGATGTATGCAGCCGAGGCATCCTAATAGACCGATAGGCGATAGACTTGAACCAAAAGAGAGACAATAAAAGTATGTCATGATCTGAGATGAGGAGTGAGTAACTATTTGAAAAGGCATCTGTTTTAAATATGGAAATGCGTTTACTTTGCATCCTTTTTGTGGTCAATTGAAGACTTGAAATTTAAAGCAACAAAACCATGACAAAGTTAAAAGATAATGAGAGCAGCTCAAAGTGAAAACCATTGTTGGACAAAGGCCCATTGTAGTATAGAGTGGACAGTTGGCCCAGCATTAGTTACCAGATCTCCTTGGGTTTCACACTTCAATTTGATAATAAGACCCTTGATGCCTAATTGTAAAGTTTGGCTTATCTGTTGGCAGTTGGGAGTAATTGTGTTTGTGAGTTTGTGTGAAACAGCAGCCACACAGACAACTGAAGCCGGGATTTGGAAATTGACCCATACTGTATTTTAGGTGTTGTTTGAATTGAGAGCATATATATATATATATATATATATATATATATATATATATATATATATATATATATATATATATATATATATATATATATATATATATATATATATGCCCTACCAAAGAAGGCTACCAATTTGGATGGATGGATGGATTGATAGACCAATCACAGCAGCTGAAAATCCTTATCTCATTCAACTCTAGAAGACAGTTGTACGTACGTAACGTTGGTGCCCTTTTTCTTCTTCTGAGTCAGATGAAATTAAATGCCAGAAAGGACACCCTCCCCCTCACAAAGCACACACCCAACCCAGCTGCATCTCATCTCCAATTTTATGCACACTCGACTTATATAGTTAACAGTTGGGCAGATGAGGTGATATCACTCATCACTATTACTAGTGATTGTGAAGCTCACCCACTCACCTATGCCTCCCCTCTCACCAATCCATATATGTCCTACCAAAAAAAAAAAAAGTCACCACCACATATGCACAAATTTTTTTTAAATAAATAAAAATAAAATTGCAACTCTTATTTCTGAAAATCGAGACTCCGATTGTTTCGAGCAAGAAACTAATAGTACATTATAAGCTTCTTATAAGCGAATTGCGATAAATTGACATGGACTCCGAAAGGAGGATGGAGAGAGTCTAAAGATGATCCAAAATGAAGCACAGAAGTTATTAAAATCAGTCAATGAGTTGGGTTTACTTTACCTTTATGAGAAACGCACCACCCCACCCACACCCATCCACCCCTTAATTGCATTTTCTATTCAGTTCTTTTCTTAGCTAATGGGAAGAATAAAATAGTCAAAAGTTCCCCGGTTCGAATTCTGGATATGACCCCTCTTTATTTATAAATTCAAGAAGTATAAAATAGTGCTTCATGTTTCAATTGCATTTTCTAAAGAAGCCCAATGTACCGGATAGATTAGGAAAGCAATTCAAGGGAACATATAAAAGGGTGCAATACAAAAGCACACGATTCCAAGCGAACAAGGGAACCTAACGCTAGCACATTGGAGACAACATTGGCTAAGAATCGAAGTCAAGCGCCTCTAAACACAGGCACCACAAATGCACCACTGGTCAGCGACACATTAGGAGTTTATGTGAACAGTGAAGACGATCATTCGAGCGAATTTCCGGATCACGGAGTCACTTCGATACACACTACCTTGAACCCGGCCAAACCCGAATAAAAAACCCTCTTTGGGTGTTGTAAAAAATGTGGTAGAAAAAAGGGAAAATTCTCCATTTTTATACAAAGATAAGATCTACAACTCTTTTGTGACAACCCAACACACCAAAAGAGGTTTTATTTCTATTCTAGGGTTGGTTGACTGCCACCAATAAAAGAGGAATTTAGGATCAAATCTCAAAAAAAATGACAGGACCACTTCAAAGTTTTTATCTCAATTTCACCATCTGAAATCCAATTCCAAAGTGCAGGCACTGCTGAATAAAGGGCCCAAGATAAAAGGTCACAAGTTGCAAGATTTTTTTTCTAAGAATGCATTACTTCTTCAAAAATTACAGTTATGCCATTTTTGATACATAACTTGGTTAGAAACAACAAGGCAAGATGGGAAAACTGCCTGATTCTGATACTTATATGTTTATTGACTCTACTTATGGTTATATATCTATCTTGTTCTATCTATGTGGCTCCGACTCATAGACATGACCGCCATATCGTGCCTTCGAAACAAATGATTATGATCGAAACATCATCGTGGTACCTTCTCCTTTCGCCTTGTGGGATCTCAAGGAGCTCGTACAAATCCATGCCTACACAAAAAAAGCCAGTGACTATAGTTTGAGTTCAGCTGAAGTTAAGTTACAGTAGAGTAAATTTCGTTCTTCAGTTGATGAATCGAAGACCTTACCAGCTTTCCTGGCTGCGCGGAACAACACCTCCTCAACGAGATGCTGAGCCGGGTCCCCGTCAGGGTACATTGAAGTGAAGAGCTCCACTTCAGAAACAGCTTCTTCGTTTGTAAAATACTGGTATAGGCCATCAGAGGAGAGTATCAAGAATCTGTCATTGGGGCCTAATCTGTGATGGTGCAGAGACGGTAGGCAGTTCATGTAAGACGAAGTCCCTACGTAATCGATCCTAAACATCTCCAGAAGGGCGTCATTCCATTTCGGCTGCAACATAAACGAAAGCTCAATGAGGATACTATCGACATTGAAACGCTTGAGGCGTGTACGTCATTTGCGCAACTTGTGTGCTGTGCTGGGCCCTAACTGTAAAGTGTTGTATTATATCTTTAAGCAGCTGATGCTGCAGCACTTTGAGTTGTGGCTGTGCAGTGTCTTCAAAGTGGTAGATCATGATCAAAAGTGCACTATCACCAGACACTAGCTGGTGCTTAGTGATGCCGAATATGGATTTTCTCGAAAACAATCATTGATTTCGCTAGTAAATGGAACAAAAATTCCAAGATCATCATACCTGCTTGAGATAACCAGCACCGAAAGCTCGGGTGACCATCAACGAACCCTTCACACGGTCTTGCACAACAGCGCAAGAGTCATCCGGATGTTCTCTTCGTATCCTACGAACCTCCTGCATTGCGAAAAGAATACACATCTACTAAGACCAATTGATCTAAAAGCCGAACAAGTGATTGCTTCTGTCGGTTAATACCTCGTCGACAGCAGTACTGTGATCCAAGCTAAGCTGAAAGGCACTCAATGTAGGCCTAACACCATCAAACATCTCAAGATCATAAGAGGTTTCCTCATTGATCCTCTCCAAATCCTGATCGATCTTCCCGAGTCTAAGATCGGGCGCCATCTTCTGCGCCAACACGGCTCGACTATCGCCCACATTCATCACATACACATCCTCCGCCTTCATCAGCATCACAAGCACACAAGACCCCATCAAGTACAGTTCAGGATTTTTCACAAGCATCTTGTCTGCAACATCAAAGTATGCTTCTTCCGTCTTCCTTAGACCCCGAGACAGCGCATTCAACACCTCCGAATGATTGATCGCCTTCACAGATCCATCGAATTCGAACCCTTTCTTACTCAATTGCTCCTTCAAACTCCTATCAAGCTCGATCCTTTCCCTATCCCATTCATACTTCCACCTTCTCTTAGAATTTGAATTCCTCTTCATCCTGGAATTGGATTTGGAGTTCGAATCCGAGCTGATAGATGACGAACTGGTAGGACTATCAATTCCTGAACTGCAATTGGTGCAATCGGAGGTTGAATTGGTGGTGAGAGATTCGGAATTATCGTCCCAGAGTAAACCCTTGAGCTCCTTCTGCACGAACGAATACAAATTCGACAAGAGGAAATCCGTTGCATCGGGGCCGTGAAAGCCGTCGTAAATCCCGACGAAAACCCAGCCGTGCTCCTCCGAGACCACGACGTGAACCCGATCTTCCCCAGCTTTGCCCTGCGCCCATTGGAGGCTCTGGCTGAGTCGACCTTCAACCGAATCAGCATCTTCAATGGCCGCCGTCGGATTCTCGACGATCCAGCTGTCCTGGTACTTAATCGAGGAGGAATCGCCCTTCACCGGAGCGACGATGGAGCTCTGGCCACGAGATATTTTCTTCGAAATCGATCGTTGGAGGCCCCGAATTAGCGACCTGGGTCCGAGCCCGGCCCGGGCGGTTTGCGACAAGCTTCTCCTGAGGAAGGATGAAACAGAGGAACCCTTATCCAACGGGCCCGAGAACAAAGGCCCGGCGCGGTCAATCGGGCCTGACATGAACCCTCGCTCGATGGGCCCGGACATGAAACCAGGCTCCATTACGGGCCCAGAGAGCGGGCCGGAGTAGATTGAGTTCCTAGGGATGGGTTGCAGGGGAATGGAGGCGAAGGAGGTGGAGCTCTCGAAGGCGGAGGAGAGGGTGGTGCTGGTGGCGGTAGTGGTTGTGGAGAGAGGAGTGGACGTGTTGGCGGAGACGGAGGCGCCGGAGATTGAGCGGAATAGGCTGGCAGTTGTTCCGGCGGTGGATTCGTCGGAGAAGACCTTGGAGGAGGTCGAGGAATGGGCCGCCTCGGGCCTGACGTAGATGAACGAGTGGCCCATGGCTTCATCATAGGGTTCGGAAATTAAGGCGTTGATGTGGTGACGGCGGCGGGGGAATTCGCCGGCGCCGGAAAAGCAGAAACCGATCTTCCCCAGACCATTTCCCATTCTCAATTGACACACTGTTTTTGGTATATTGGGTTTCCTGAAGTAGAGAAACGGAGTTTGTTTTAGCGTTTCGGGGGCGGAGAATCTATTACTCCTGGAGTCCTGGGACCTGCCTTGGTATTCAATTCATCACTGAAGAAGATAGATCAGAGAGAGAGGGCGAAGATGATAGAACTGTCAAGTTCATATTTCAGAATTTCAGAGGGAGTGAAAAAAGAAAGTTGACTTTGAGTGGAAGGTGGGCATTGAATTAAGGAAGGTGCTTGCTTTTTTTTAATTTATTTATTGGGATTGGGATTTGGGAGTGGAATTCAATTCATATTTTCATAACTTTAATTGTTCTTTTTTTTATTTGTTCTGAATTCTGATTGATCGAAGTTAGGTTTGATTTGGGTGGGTTTCACATTTCATTCATTGCCTGTTTTGTTATCCTCTGTTTTTCACTCTTTCTATGGTTTCTTGGGGTAAAAGTTAATTTAATCACACTTAATTCGGCTCATATTTTACAAAATCACCCTTCATTTTAAAAAAGGATGTTATCTTCACCGTAATTTTTGCTATTTTCACCGCTAATCACCACAAATTACGGATAACCGAACTCACCATTGTATGGTGCGGTGGGTTGGAAAGAATGAGACAAACCACCGCTGTATAGAGCGGTGGGTGGAGAGATTGGTATAATCCACCGTATTGTGGTGCGGTGGATTTAAAAAAGGATGAAATATAAATTCATGGTCTAAACAAATAGGAAATTCGTGTTAGCCTGATGGTTTGAAGGTTCTCCTTGGTGCAAATAGTTGGGAGTTTGAATTTGTGTAGCTACTCACGCTTACATATTTTCCCTTTTTAGTTACTACAACACATTCAACTTGAATATGTACGTGGGAAGCAAAATTAAAACCTACATTTCCATGGATTCGAACCTAGAACTCGTACCATCTTGACAACACATTCAACTTGAATATGTACGTGGAAAGCAAATTATATTTGACTTATTTCCTATACACCGCACCTTGTTGAGGTGGGTGTTGAAAACGGTTCACATATCGGACCAAAGCCACCGTTGTATGTTGCGATATACATTATTAGAGAGTAATTAACCCACCGCAACATGGTCCGGTGGTTAGCGATGAAGATATCCGTCTCGATTTTAAAGATTTTTTTATAAGGTAACAATTCGAGGGCCAGACAGACTCAACACCTCGATAGGCCGATAAAGTCGGCAGATGATGAACTGTCAAAGTATACAACGTAAGAAACAGGAAAAAAAAAGATTAAAAACAAACGGCGAGAGCATACAAATCCAGTCGAACAAGCGATCTCACCCCAAACACGATGGGGACAATATAGACTAAGAGTGGATGCCAAGCACCACCGAGCAGTGACAACGTTGGCCAGATATACATAAGAAGTCCATGTAGGCAATAAGGACGATCCTCCAAGGAAATATTTGTATCATGGAGTCGTCTCGATACACACTGTCTAGGCTCCATCTAGACCCTACATCGGACGTTAGAGCTCCAACTCAGAAGAGGAACGTCAAGAACACCCAGACTTACAGCCGAAAACCACCCTTGAAGATACATCAAGAAGCTCTTTCGGGATTTAATTTCAACTCTTTCGGGTTCGTCCCTTATGGGAGGGTTACTTAAAGTATGTGTACACAACCAAGGATACAAGGTCGGAGAGACCGCGCCAGGCCGAAAGCCCCAACCCAAGACGGAGGCGGTGCAACGCACCCTTATCGGAAACGAACAAATCCCATGAAGAGAGATGGCCAGAGTTGGGTTAAGATGGCCAGAGTCGGGTTAGGTGGCCAGAGGTCGGAGCCGAGTTTGCCATCTCTCTTCCAAGAGAGTGTTTTTCGCCCGATTTTAAAGTTTTCATTTAAAAAGATAATTTTGCTTACAAATTTTGATCTCAAGCATATAAAAACTAAAATTTGCAAGTTCTCATATTAAATGACAAAACTATCCTTGTGTTAAATGATTAATATTCCGTTTATCCACTAAAATATGTCATTTTAGTTGTTTGTAGAGTTGTCTGAAATACCCAAAAGTTTAGTTACCCAACTCGATTCGTTTTTGACGCAACACCTGAATAACTGATAACAAAGACTAGTCTAAATTTGAATAAACCAAACCCGATTCAATTGAAACTCAATAAGAACCGAACCTGTTATAACTAAAATTCGAAATAACCCAAACTTTAAGATACATTCTATTTAAATTTTAAAAAAGAGTGTTAAAATAATAAAAACTCGATACAATCAAAACCCGATACAATCGAAAGTTGAAATAACAGAAACCGAGACAAACAAAACCCAAACTGCAACTCGAATAGGCCAAATCTGAACCTAAACAGACCCACCTGATTGCCACCTCTTGCTATTTGCACTTTTTTTTTTAGGAACCAACAAATATACTCAATTCATTCAAACAAAATATTCATTCAAAAAAATATATCGTTTACAAATATACACACTTTTTAAAAATATATATAAATTATACTCCCTTCGTTAAAAAAATGTTGTTTTATGATGTAAATCTTGTTAAGAAAAATATGTCATTTTAGGTATTTTGTCATCCACTTTACAAAATTCGGTGTGAATCCTCTGCCCCAATCCCTCGCCCCACAACCCCGTCCCACGTAATTATTTTGCCATTAAATTAATATTAAAAAAATTTTAAAAAATATATTTATCTTCTACATACTTAGTATAACATATTTGAAAAAAAAAACTTAAAAAACGAATTATAATTTTTTCTAAAAAATATATAGTAAAACAACATCTTTTTAAAACTTTAAAAAATCTTCCTATCTCTTCTGAATTATTATAATTTTTGTAAGTTGGTTTTTTAAGATTTTTTTTTCCAGATATGTTATAATAAGTATGTAGAACCTAAATATATATTTTTTAATTTTTTTAATATTAATTTAATGGCAAAATAATTACGTGGGGCGGGGGATTGGGGCAGAGGATTCACACTGTACAAAATTGCCCTTGTAATGATTAGATAGGTGTTAGTTGTAGTTTTCAAGAAAGTAAAAAAATAGAGTAATAATTAGGGATATAAGTGTATTTTTGTGCAGATTTCTAAAATGACAAGTTTTAATTAACAGAGAGATTATTAAATATTAACTTTTTTTATCAATTTTTTAAATAATCAAAATTAATATTTTATAAAGTTTCTATACTCTTAAAAAAACGTGCATATATAGTAAATAATATGGAGGGAATAACACAAAATGACCCAAAAAACCGGTTTTATCACACGGTTAACCCAACCAGGTTTTAAATTGGGCCAAACTGGATATTGGGGTAAACCTTGCAACCGGTAGAAGGTAAGGGAGGGGGGTGCAACATTCCACTGTGCGACACCTGGCAGAATCAGACTGAGAGAGAGAGAATGTGGGAGGTGGAAACAGGAGGGAGAGAGAGAGAGAGAGAGAGAGAGAGAGAGAGAGAGAGCAAGTCCCATCTGCAAAGGAGAGAGGCAGAGAGAGAAAAAGCAATTGAGAGAGATGAGTATAAAAAGAAAAGTAAAGTTGCAGAGGAGAGAGAGAAAGAGAGATCAGTGAGGATAGGACAGAGAGAGATGGAAGAGTCCTCTCTCCTTTGCGACTTTACTGTTGCTTTTTCACTTTGAAGAAGAAGCAATTGGGCAGGGGTTTATTTGCAAGTTGACGTGTAAGCAGTTAGTTTTAACTGGATACCCAAAGCAAAACGGCATGATACATATTGGAATCGACTGGACAAGAGTTATCGGAGAAACAGATTCACCATCGACTTCAGATAGAAAATGGACAAGTTTGCTTTCGATAAAGGTTATGCGAGAGGTGTCTCCCTCAAATATGAAGCAAATTTACCCATTTTCTATCTGAAGTCGATGGTGAATCTGTTTCTTCGATAACTCTTGTCCATTCGATTCCAATATGTGTCATGTTGTTTTGCTTTGGGTGTCCAGTTAAAACTAACTGCTTACATGTCAACCTGCAAATAAACCCCCGCCCAATTGCTTATTCTTCGATGATTTTTATATGAAAATTTAAGATTTAATTCAAATTATATTAATGCTCCCTCACTGTCACTCTTCAATCTCTCTTTGTCCTATCTTCACTAATTTCTCTCTCCTCTGCAATTTTACTTTTCTTTTTCACCTCTCTCTCTCTCTCTCTCCCTCCTCTGCAGACTTTCTCTTGCTTCCCCCCTCTCTCTCTGATTTTTTTTATCGAAATCAAACTTACCCATTTTCTATCCAAAGTCGACAGTGAATCCGTTTCTCCGATAACTCTTGTCCGGTCGGTTCCAATAGGTGGCACGTCGTTTTGCTTTTGGCGTCTAGTTAAAACTAACTGCTTACACGTCAAACTGCAAATAAACCCCAGCCCACTTGCTTCTTCTTCGATGGTTTTTCTCTGAAACTTAAGATTTAATTCAAATTATATTAATGCTTCGATTGTTTTTCTTTGAAACTTAAGATTTAATTCAAATTATATTAATGCCCCCTTACTGTCACTCTTCCCCCCTCTATCTCTATCTCTGTTTTATCCCCTCTGTCCTCTCTCTTTTTACCGACTGGGCTTAGAGGGGAGGGCGACACTAGAACAAGGGAAACATTGAACAACACGCAAGACATGAAACAATCATAGGGTGTCTAGTAGGAAATCATTGGGTGTCCAGTAGAGTACCAAAAGGTGTCCACTAGAGTACCAAAGGGTGTCCAGTAAGAAACCATAGATTGGAAAGTTTCTATATTGTTCATTCATCAATAAAAAAAAAACAAAGCGGTTCACCAAGCCTCTGCGAGGGCTCCTCCACTTCGATTCCACCTTCTCTACTCCAAATCCGGCCTCAACTTGCCTCGAATTGACCTGGAAAAGCCATCAGAACAGAGGTGAAGGACGAAGGCATCAAAGCAGACGATTGCTTCATGTGGACGATTGATTGTAACTCAAAGTCCAATCGTAAATTATGGTTACAAGAATTCGCTCGTTACAATAATTTTAGGTATAAGTAATTAGTTACAAGAATCAAATATATTACCTACAACAAATTAGTTACAATAATGAGATTGTGTTGATTATAATTATAATTACAATAATTAAGAGCGATTACAAGAAATTAACTACAATACAAACTATTAAGGTTACACTCATCTCGAGTTATATTTAAAAATTGAGGTTACAATAGTTTTCAACACAAGATTACAATAGTTTTCAATAAATTATAAACGACATATGGTAATTAAGGTTTCAATAAATTACACTAGATTACAATAGTTTTCAACATATGTCGTTTAAATTACTTTAATCTAGATTACACTAATGTAGGATTACAATAGGTCTCATTCTTCTTTCTCGTTCGCAGCTGCCGCTAAAGGACGCAGTGGACCAGCTGGGCTGAGAACTGGACACGCGAACTGATGCGGGACCATCTTCTACAACTCTAGACACACCAATCATTCTTGGAGAAGGAACTATGACTCGAGCTAGAGCTAAGAAGATTCAGAGAGACTCATTCATGTTTGTGAGTCACGCATTGTTCTCGACCACGATTTAACTCCCCGAGCCTACATTGAAGACCTATATGTGCATAGGGATTCAAGAAGAAGTCGATCCACCTTAGTCTTAGAGCTGCCGAATTTGACTAAGTGTTGGAACATATCTATGTTACTATTTTTAGTATTATTTCTACTTAGGTTATTTTAAGAAACTTTAGGGATAATTTTATTAATTCCTTTAAGTTGTTATTTATCTTCTTTTATCTTCTTTATTAAGATAAATCGGCCAGCAGCCTTGTAGAGGCCTATATATTGTCGATTTCCCCATTGTAATCGATGGAACATTATGAATAGAATTTAGATCTCTCAATTTGTGTGAAACACATTGAGTGCTTGATGAATGATTAGAGCCGTGCTCATCATTCATGAATTGGTATCTGTCTCAGCTTGGTTTGCTATGTGTTCATCAACTTCGCAAGACTTGGTGATCCTAGTATCCACGAGCCCCCTCCTTGTGCCTCTAAGTTGTCTGCTTGGTTGTGTAGGGTTGTAGAGGCGGGTTATATAGTCATTGGTATTGGTTCCTACCCTCTTAGGAGGCCTGGGGTCTTTATCTTGTTCTATATAGATCGACTCAGTCCTTATCGGTCGTGTCTTGTTATCAATTTCGAGTCTTTATTACTTTCGAGTCTTGTTCTTGAATTCTTTGTCGAGTCTTGTTGGTTTCTTGATTGATCTTGGCTGTTCTTGATCGAATCTTGAGAGTCTTGTTGTTTCTTGCATCTTCTTTAGTGTTCTTGCTGCGTTTCTTTGCTTTCTTGTTGCGTCTTGTTCAGTTCTTGCTTCCGTTCTTTAGTTTCTTGTTTGATTGTCGAAGATCGGGCCATCCTGCGGCTAACCCCGTATCACGAACCAAGCCTCGCGATTGCGGCCAACGGGCTTGCCATCAAACGCTTCCAGTCCCCCTCGCTCAGGTAATTGTCGAGGTTGGCAAGTAACCGGGGCCGCACGTACTGGTTGACCCGACCCTTGTAATGGCGGTCCTCGGGGACATCATAAATGATCTGCACAATGGGGTGAAAATGTCAGTCGCGCATCGACAATACGAAATTTTGTTGATCAACACTACGCAAACCATACCTCACATGTTGTCTATGAATGGGGAATCCTTTTTACAGAGCGGCTAGTCGACATGTTCTCCTTTGCTGAATATCCTACAAAATTGGGAAGCAATACCTTAGGACGCTCCACACAAAGCCTATATATAATGACACCAGTCACAATGCACATGACAATAAGGTTATCTAACCAGACACCAGTTACAATGCACATGACAATAACGACGATGCAAACCATTTCCCACCTTATACATACCAATTGCCGCATGCCTGTCGCCCCTAAACATATTAAACGTCTCCGCATTCAGAGCAAACTTTGTAAGCTTTTATAAGGTTCAACTGAATATACGTCGAGGTAGTTTCGAATTTCACATGACATGAAGATTTATAAACATGACACCTGACTACTACAAACATGACAGAAATCAAAGTGCCGGCAAATCCATTAAATGTTCAAAGGTATCTCAAGATTAACCATAAGTCGCCATATTCTTGATATTTCTTATTCCACATAGTCGTTCCCCAATTCCCCCAAAATCCCCAATTCCCCCAATTTCGCCAATTCCCCCCATTCTCCCAATTTCCCCATCTAACTACAACCTCTATATCGATTTTCCTCCATTTCACCCCAGCCATCCCCAGTTTTACCCAATGTTCAAGACCAACTGTTAATTTCCCCCAATTTCCCTTCTATCCCCCTCGTCAAAACCCCCGTTCCGGCACTTTCCATCCCTTGATTTTTACATGTCGATGGTTACTTCTTACATGACAGAGGGAACTTGGAAGACAAATTTTGTTCTTCATCCCATTTCCAAACAATGGCAAACACATTTGGTTCTTCCACTCGATTCCTCACCCTATCAATTTGTGAAATCGGTAAATAATCGGTGGCGTTAGGGTTTACTTACTTGATAACCGAAGGTCCGTCACTTGTATGTATTCGGTGTCTGTGGCTTATTTGATGTCGGCTTCTTCTTCTCCTTTGTGTCAATGTCTTGTTCTTCTTCTTACTCCTTCCTCTTCTTTCTTCCGTTTTCAATTTTCAGAGAGAGAGAGAGAGAGAGAGATAGCAACTCTAGGCCTCCCCTTTCCCCTTTATTAACCCTCTCTCATTGGCAGTTGAGTTGACAGGTTTTTAAAAACCTGTCAATTATCTCCCCATCCACACATTTGACTCTCTCTCCTCAATAACTGCAGTCGGTCTTTCCCTCTTTTTTAACCGGTTGGGATGCAATTTTTTAAGGGGTTAGGGTTAAGTTTTTGCAATTAATATGGATGGTGGATAGGGGGTGCAAACCCAACCGGGTATATGGGTTAGTTTTGCAAATGCCCCAAAAGATATGTTTTTGCCAAAAATCAATAATTCATATAAAGTGAAGACTACAACTTACAATTCACTGATACTTAGGCCATGTTTATCCGTTACTATTCAAGATACTAAAATTACTATTTTTTTATTCATCTCTCTCCGCCACATCAGCATAACATCCCTTCCTCACATTTTTCACTTTAATTTTTTTACCAATTTAATTATAGAACATACCCTTCTATAACAATTATTTCCAACATGTTTATAATATGATTATAATATTATATTAGTATTTAATTACTAAAATAACCCTTCTATAATAATTATTTTAGTATTTAATTACTAAAATAACATTTTTTTTACCAAGATCCAATTTACCGACAATATAATTATATCGAAAGAAATAATTTTTTTCAAAATATGTCGAAACATATTCAAAATTGATGTATATGTGTGTAGAGAAAAATGAATCTAGTATTATGGTATTTTTTTAAAAAAAAATTACATTTTAAATAGCAAAAATAACATTATTTGAATTTAATTAAAATGTGCTACATTAAATCTCAGTCGTTGTCTTCCCTTCAATCTCAACCGCTTCTTCCCACCGCCAGTAAAAGTGTGACACGCGTCCCCTCAACCATTTATTATACCCATAAGCATCGATGCTTAATTAGCATCCATTAAGCATCCCTCTTCCCCCTCCTTTAATATTTTACTAATATATTCACCATTAAGCATCTTGAACAGTTATTGATAAAATTGCTCTTACAATTATATTTTTGTAAAATGAAGACTAAGATATCTCTAATGATATCTTTTTATGGAAAAATACTATTTTTATCGGGTTATACTCAGGGACGTAACTAGGGGTGAGCTAACATCCGCTCCAGCCTGGCCTTTTTTTTAAAAAAAATAAAAATAAAAATAGGTAAAAAAAAGGAAAAATTAATTAAAATTATGTAATTTTTTTTATTAGAATATAAGTTTTGTTAATGAAAATTATGAATATATGAAAATTTTAGTCTATAGCCCACCTAAATTTTATTTTCTGGTTCCGTGCCTGGTTATACTTGAAGCAAGTTGGTGAATTGCAGACATGATACAAAAAAAGGTGATTCAATTCTTGTTGTCAAATATTTGAAATACATTTGTTTTTTAAAAATTAAATTTGGGCGGGTCATATGATGTGGAGTCCTTACTTTCAAGCACATCATATGTTAACCAATTCGAGCACACAAGACAAATGAGATTTCATCCAAATACCAATTGACAATAGAAATAATAGTCCACCAAATTATATACAAGGATTGGATTGAGATACATTTTGTATCTTTCACAAACCCACTCTAGTGCAACTGTTCGATCACACAATATCATCTGCTAGTCGCACTTGGCGACATAATTTATTAAGGTTGGCTAGCCAATAGAGCGGAGTCCCGGGCTGCGCTGTTCAAATACCATATTAAATTTCGATGTGTCATATGAGATAATTAAGGGGCTCAACGTTCAAGCACACCATGCGCTAATCAAGTCGATCACTCAAAGATCATTGGGTTCAATTCTTTTTTTGGTAGATTTAGTGAGGTTCTATTCTAAAACAAAGTGATAATAGAAAGTGTAGTTCACCGACTTATATAGAATAGTACTTGGATTGAGAGTACGTATACTTGAATTGGGATGCATTTTGTATATTTCAAAAAATAATGTTTTTACAAAGCTCATAGTAGTCACCCATTTCCCCTGACACATTTTCAAAAGTTAAAAACTTCATCTGAAAACTTGCACTAGATAGAATCCCGATGAAGACCAGGATAGCAAACAAAGGCATTCATGTTCCACTAACTTGTGCTTTGTGTGATCGGACGGATGAAAGCTCAATCCATCTCTTTACCAAATGCAACTACACTCTACAACTTATTCACAAAATTGACCCAAATATTAGAAAAGTGATTCGAGATATCGACACTAGAAACACATCGATAAAAAACATTGTATGCAAAATTTTTACTAATTAACTCAACCCTGAGCAAAAAAGAAGACTTGTGACGACATGGTGGAGCTTATGGACAAGCAGGAATCGAAAAGTATTTGAAAACCTCGATACAACATCCATCCATACTATGGAGAACGTTGCGGCTATATACACCGCAAATCATGCACGTCCTTAAGGACGTGCATGATTAAAAGGCTTGCACGTCCTTAAGGACGTGCAATATTAGACACAAGGCTTGCACGTCCTTAAGGACGTGCAATATTAACCTTGTGATTTGCGGTGTATATAGCAACACCCCTATGGAGAATTATACCAAACAACAAATACAAAACTGGGCTACCTCTAAATTGACCTTTGAAGAGAGGAGCCCACATACCACCACCAGAAAACTCGAACAACTGAACCACGAAGAAGAAGAAATTTGAGATGGAGCAAACCAGATGAGGGATCTGTCAAAATTAATTTCGACGGATCCAAACTGCCTTCGGGAGAAGCTTCTGCAGGTTTCATTATCAGGGACCACAACAGGGCAATCATCGACTGTGGTGGCTTCAAATGTAGGCACATCTCAGCTTTGGCTGCGGAGGCTCTGGCGATCAAAGGAGGTATCGCCAAGGCGAAGGAGCTTCAACTTTTCAGCATTAGGATTGAAGGCGATAGTCTAACCATCATCAATTTTTTGCGAGGTCTGTAAGGCTGCTCGTGGGAGATCGAGATGCTGATTTCCGACACCCTGTTTTTCTCAAACATTTTGCAAGGGTTCAATTCGGCTACGTTTTTCGGGAGATCAACTCGACCACTGACAGGATCACGCGACTCATCCACACAACGCTCATGCAAGACCTCCTCGCTAATTCTGCTATACGTGTCCTCGTCCACAAAGATGCACTTGGGTAGTGGTCCAGCAGGGTCTAACCCCACCCAAATCTTTATTTTATAAAAAAAACAAAAAAAAATAGTCACCCATTCCACCAGTGATTAAGTGTGTAGTATGTTAAAGTTTGAAAAGTAATTAAAGAAGAGAAAAACAAATTAAAGTGTTGATTGCCGATTTAGCCGGTTGATTCTTATCCTCAACTTACCTTCCATTCAACTTGATTTATTTCTCTTGAGCAACAAATATTTTTGGTATATATATAGGGCTTGCTCTTTCCAGTATCAATGGAATGTGATAACTTGATCCCGATAAAAAAAGGGAAAATGAACAAAAATAATACGAACTATAGTCATGATCCAATATTAATAGAAACTTTAAAAACTACAAAAAATAATACGAACTATTTCACATTGCACTAATTTTGATATGAAACAAATTCTGATCAATTTTTGGCCAAATGTTTGACGTGGTAACCGAACGTTCGAAAATTTAATGACATTACATCACATCGTTAAGCGTTCAATATTTTTTTTTGTAAAAAATACACCAAATTTGAGTGCAAATTAGATGAATATTAACCTTATAATATAGTTTGTATTGATAATTAGTTTTTACTTTCAAACATTATACGTATGTATTTAATAATACAATGTCACATCATTAAATTTTTGAAATTTTGTCCATAACGAAATTGGTTTATTGTGAAATAGATTATATTATTTTTGACAGTTTAAAGTTTATATTAATATTGGTTCATGACTGGTAGTTCGTATTATTTTTAGTAGTTTTTAAAGTTCATATTAATATTGGTTCATGACTGATAGTTTGTATTATTTTTGATCATTTTTCCTAAAAAAAAAAAGAACGTGACAACTTGATTGTCATCAATTGTATGAGAACTGCCCATGGGAGATCGAGATATGATGTTGATCAACACCCTATTTCTCCTCCAATATTTTGAAAGGGTGCATTTTGACCACATCTTTCGGAAGATCAACTCAGCCGCTGACGGAATCACGAGTCTCCTCCACACAATACCCACACAAGACCTCTTTGTTTATTCGACTTTGTACGTCCTCATCCGAAAAGATGCCATTGGATGGTGGTTCAGCAGGCGCATGACCCCACCCAAACCATTACCCTATTAAAAAAAAAAGGTAAGTTAGGCTTTAACTAGATATTCCCTCCTCCGATCATAAATGATAGACTTTTATACTTTTATACATGTAGTTAAAGGAGATAAAACCTACATAAAATATTATTTTCTTACAATATAATATTTATTAGTAATAAGTATTAAATTGTAACCAAAATAAAAAAATATTTTATATAGTTTTTAGCTCCTTGTATTTATGATGATAGGATCATAGGAGGGAGTATCTCGAATTTGAATTCAAACCCTAAAAATAAATATTTTTAAATGCAAGTAATCACTACTCACTCATATTTTATTACAATATATAACTTTTACTCTCTTTTATAATTATAAAATTATATAAAATATTAATTTAAAAAATGTTTTTATTTAACTTTAATATTTTATATAATTTTTATTATAATAAGAAAATGTGTATAAATAGTAAAAAGTTATATAAACCTAACAAAGGGAGTACTTTTTTAAATAAAAATCTTGGTATGTAATCGTTGTTGGGTGTCCATGAGTGATTTTCAAGAGTGTTGGTGGTATTTAAAGATTTCTTAACGTTGTAATCCATATTTTGTCAAAAGTAATCGCTTCCTTTCTTAAGGGTTTTAGTTATCCGTCTCCTTTATGATGAGAAGATGTGTTAGTTCGGACTATCCAATATTTCCGTCACACATAGTTAGACCTGTCAAACGGGTCATTCGGATCAGGTTCGGGTCGAGTTTGGGTCGGGTCAGTTCGAGTCTCGGGTAAAACGGGTCCCGAATAAATGGGTTCCGTGTATTTTCGGGTTGACTAGAACCCGAGTTTGACCGGATTTCGGGTCATTTCGGGTTTTTCAATTTTTTCTTTTTTAAATTAAAAAAAAATCATAATTTGATAATTTTGCGATAAATTTTAATTATAAATAAATAAAATTAATTATATTTAATTATAAATCAACCGGGTCACCGGGTCAATCGGGTAAATCGGATCAAAATTACCGGGTCAATCGGGGCACAAGGTCGAAACCCAGATTACCTAGAAAATTTCCGGTTTTTCGGGTTCGGGTCGAAAAAAATTTCCGGATCAAAATTTTCGAATCTTGACCCAAAAAATTCCGGGCGATCGGATCGGATTTTCGGGTCAGGTTATGTTTTGACAGGCTACACATAGTCCATCCCAAGTCTTCCCGATCATCCACGTTCACGTTGGTTTACCTGATTGCTTCCTTTATTGGGGGATTATCCTATGGGCCTTAACGAGATAGAAAAGCCCATCCCATTATATGTAACGGCCCGGAATTATGATTTCCGGGTTACGTTTCAAGGGATAAAACCCCTTGTTCGGATCTTGCAATTCAGGTACGGGTTGAGTTTTAAAACAAAATATTTGTACTAAAAGAAGGGATTTCGAACCCTTAAAGATCGCGGATCCATTGGAGATCAAATACCTGCCTTAGTCTAATCGTGAAATCGAGCGAAAGCAAAAATAAGGTTGAGTTTAAATACCATCCGAAAGGGAGTATTAAAAGAGAGGAAGTGTGGTGGTCTCTCAACCTCTCGATCTAACGCCAAAAGTCTGAACCCGCCAAGCATCCACATAAGCAACGATAACGGCTAGTGATTACCTGAATCTAAAAAAAATGAGGGGGATCTGGGTCAATCATCAGGTCACTCATGCGCGTATGTAAACACACTCTGAGAGGCATATAATAAGCATCCTACTCTTAAGATGAAATGCGTAATGCCATGCGTAAATTAAATCACGTATATATATTGACAGTTTAATATAATGCAGAAAGCGATAAATGGATCCACACAGAATGCCAAGTGGCATGTCCCTCTCGTACCTCCACCCCCCTTCCGATAGGGCGGACACTGGCCAGTTCGGTGCTATAGCATAGCAAATTCCTCGTGGTGGTGCACAACCCACGGCATCATCATATCATATCATATCATATCATCGCTTGCCCGATGGTGTTGGGCTATCATATCATGCTCATATAGACTCGATTGACCCAGGGTACCCGATAGGGGGGGTCTAGCGCCTTTACTACCCAATCGTGTCCCCGTTTCGTCGATTCTCCTTTTTTATTACAACTCGAGTTCATTACTTAGTTCAATTTTAGTTAAGCACCTTAAATTCATTTTGCCCCTTTAAATCCTTTTCAAAAAGTCCTTGAAACTCGTGGGCGGTTTTCAAAACACACACTCGACCCTTGTGTACCCGAATTGCACAACCTGGGCTCTGATACCATCTTTGTAACGGCCCGGAATTATGATTTCCGGGTTACGTTTCAAGGGATAAAACCCCTTGTTCGGATCTTGCAATTCAGGTACGGGTTGAGTTTTAAAACAAAATATTTGTACTAAAAGAAGGGATTTCGAACCCTTAAAGATCGCGGATCCATTGGAGATCAAATACCTGCCTTAGTCTAATCGTGAAATCGAGCGAAAGCAAAAATAAGGTTGAGTTTAAATACCATCCGAAAGGGAGTATTAAAAGAGAGGAAGTGTGGTGGTCTCTCAACCTCTCGATCTAACGCCAAAAGTCTGAACCCGCCAAGCATCCACATAAGCAACGATAACGGCTAGTGATTACCTGAATCTAAAAAAAATGAGGGGGATCTGGGTCAATCATCAGGTCACTCATGCGCGTATGTAAACACACTCTGAGAGGCATATAATAAGCATCCTACTCTTAAGATGAAATGCGTAATGCCATGCGTAAATTAAATCACGTATATATATTGACAGTTTAATATAATGCAGAAAGCGATAAATGGATCCACACAGAATGCCAAGTGGCATGTCCCTCTCGTACCTCCACCCCCCTTCCGATAGGGCGGACACTGGCCAGTTCGGTGCTATAGCATAGCAAATTCCTCGTGGTGGTGCACAACCCACGGCATCATCATATCATATCATATCATATCATCGCTTGCCCGATGGTGTTGGGCTATCATATCATGCTCATATAGACTCGATTGACCCAGGGTACCCGATGAGGCTGGGCTACCCTATGACCCTAGCAAAGACTCTAGGACTATCACAGATAACGGCCGTTCTCTTGCAAGGACATATAGCAATCATATGATTTTCATTTTAGCTCCTAAGCATGATTCTAAGTCGTATGGTGCATGGACACTAGCCTACTATATAACACCCAGTGCATAGAGCGCCCATCATGAGTAAGTTCAAAGAACTTACCTGGAGTAGCAGATCAGCAAGACGAAAAGCAGCAAGGTATAAGCAAGCAAGTTACAGATCACCTAGCAATTATTAATAAATATGCATAAGTAAACTGCACAAAACGGGATCCATTTACCACTACATAACATGCCCACCAATCCATTAATCATAGCATCATCAACATTCTTTATCTCAACTTATGGCAACATCTTATATCATCTTATTCCATTGTCATTTCCATTACTCGCTCAATCATACTGCAATCCATATAATCTCACTAGCTAGTCAAGTTGTTATTTAAAACAATTACTTCAAAATTATATTTAGCCATTTCTAATTCATAAAATATTTAATCTTTAAAAATACTTCCAAAAATCCATTTAAATAATCCCGACATACTTTACTTTAATTTAAAATCATTCTTCTAGGGATTTAAATAATTTTCAACCGTTACTAAATAATTCAATTTATATACTTTAAAACCGACCCCTTTTAAATACCGACACACAAATCGATTTCTAAATAATCAATTATCGGAAATCGGTTAAACTATTAATTAATAAATCTAATAAATAAATAAATAACAAATAAACCCAAACCGAACCAACGCTTTTAACCCAAACCGAACCGAACCCGCATAAATCTCAACCGGTTAAACAAAATAATGAAACGAAGGAGTGGGGCCACGTATGCTGACTGGGCAGGGGCCCCGCTTGATCCATCTTCTTCCTCCAATTTCGAAATGAGCTGCCCTCGCCTGAACCACGCCGATCGACGCCGTTCATCCATCCCGGATCCCGCCCTCGAGATTCTCCTGCCTCCCCGCTCGCCGGACCGGCTCACGCTCGCAGCCAACACTCTCGCACCCGCTCACGCCCTCGCGGCGCTCTCATGCCCGCGTTTGCCTCTCCTCAGGCCGCTCGCTCACGCACAGTTGCTGCTCGCTCACGCTCTCGCCTACGCCCTCGAGCTGTCGGAGCTCTCGAGCTCGCTCGACTCCCCACACTCAGCTCTCGCTCACCCCCAATTAGCCCAAACATCGAAACAATTCAAGACATCGAATGAGAGAGAAAAGAAGGCTAGAGAGCTCACCGAGAAATTTCGCGACTTCGGAGCTCTCGATCGGAGTTCTGAGCGTCGTCGGAGGCTCCCGATGGATCGTCGGACCTGCGTGGGACATGGATGAGCGTGATGGTGAAGTCCGGGAGTGGCTTCGATCGAAGACGGAATAGAATCGCTTACCGGAACATGGCTCGCGATCGAACATGGGAGGAAGAGCTTCGGTGGTGGTGCTGTGAGCTCTCAACGGATCGCTAGCTTCGTCGGACTTCGGCTTCGCGATGATGAGGTGCTTCTGCTGGCGCCGATGGTGATCGATGGAGGGCGATTAAGGTGATGAGTGAAGAAGTGATGGAGATGGTGAGCAAGAGACGGTGATGGCGATGATGCTTGTGAGTGAGGGTGACGATGAATGAAAATGGAGCGGGGTTGGTGAACCGATGGGAGCGGGAGAGTGAGGGAGGGAATCAGTTAAGGTGATGGTGAAGAACGATGACGACAGTGATGGTGACCAAGTGAAAGTGACGGGGTGAAGTAGGCAGGGGATGGGTTCGGGTTGCAGGGTAAGGTAGGAGGGAGTGGGTGAGGTTAGGGTGTGAAATTGGTTAAAACAATACCCGGAAATAAATTCCAAATACGCAAATTTTGAATCCCGCAATTAGTCCTCAAACGTTAGTTTTTCCGACTCTCGCTCTCTCGATCGATTAGATTTTTTTAAAGTCGACGGATATTGCCATCCGATAATTATTTTGAGTTTTTGAGGTGAAAGGACGGAAATTATTTGCCAAATTTTATATTCCGATTTAATTTCATTTTTAATTCTCTCTTTATTTTTTTTTTTTTCCGCAAAAATTAGGATTTAAAAATCCGAGCCTTTACATCATCCACCTCTAAAAACAAGTCTCGTCCCCGAGACTAAAATCATTTTAAAACAGGGGATGAAGTTTTAAAGCGATGAGTCCAAGGATCATGTCATTGATCCCGTAAACACCTCATAAGTGCCCCTATGAGGTACTCACAGTACCGTTGTCGTGATCATAATATCCCCAAATAGACCGTAGTAAGAATGTAATATGGGCCCCTACCACATCCTTACTCCGACTCTTTGGCCATATCATAACTCAAATATTATTATCCACTTCGTGAGGCGCCATAATGTAAATCCAGTCCCGAATGATTCAAAAGAGTTTTGCAAATGGAAAGATTGACCTCGAAATCGTTAAAATTCTTGATAGGATTTATTCTTTTAAAATCCAAGTTAGTATTTTTCAAATTCGTTCAAAATCTTCAAATTCGACGTTAGTCAAGCAATTTCACATCACGAGAGGTGGAATCATCCACCTCTAAAGACTAATCTCATATTCTCTTCCTAGTTTCCGAATCAAATCAATCATCGTTCTCAACTCAGCATGAACAAAAGTAAACCAACTCATCAACTCATAACATCATTAGCCACCTCTCATGTGGCAAATCTCAACATCAATCATGATAATCTCAACCACATAACATTTTTACCCATAACATAAATCATACCATCCCTTCAAAACATGCCAAAAGCAATAACAAAATCTCAACATCATACCACGAGACATAAGGCATATCTACATCATACTGAAGGCATCACAAGCCCGTGATCGAATTCTCATAACTTATCATGCAAGCACACATGTCAATAGATCAATGGGCTAGGTGTCACGGGGTTAGTATGTCAATACACATCAACTCTCACAATCGCATAACATCGCACTACAAGTAGAACCCGTCATAGCAGATTTACCATGTCAACATATCAACACATCAAGATCATGCTATTAGGATTCAGAAAAGGAAGATCAAGTAGTATATAAATCACCAACATGTCAACATGCTATCAAAGACATCACCTCAACTAATCACAATATCGAATGATGATCATTAAGTAACCAGGCACCATTGAGTCATGTTCATCATTTGACGTATCAATAATCATGTTTAACTATATAATACATCATCCTGCTTTCATATAATAACACATCATTATCTCATATATCATGTCGCAACACATTCTAACATGTTTCCACAACAACATAACAAGTTAGCAAATCATCAATATATCATGATAGCATTTGTCACTTTCACTAGATTTCAATATTGCATATCAACATGTAGTATTGTTCCATACCAAGTTCCTCATGGTCGCTATCTAACATCATGTCAGTACATATTTACAAGTCATGTAAGCAAGAAAATTCCCAAATTAACATTAGTACGTCAACAAGTCTCAATTTGCTATTATGCCCAAAATTATTGCAAAATATCATATAGGAACATAGTCAATTCAAGCTAGCAACTTTCATCATAACCTTATTAGAAAACAATTCAGGTTCGTCAGCATTCACAGTTCATACTTTTATAGGCACAAGAGTTCAGATCATGCTTAGCAATATAGGGTAGCAAAACATCGAAGCATCATGGTACATGAAAACTATAAGACATCGAATCATATCATCATAGACAATGAATGATCATGCAAGATTCATTACTAGGTCAGCACATCAACACACAAATTCCATCGCCATATCAATGCAATACCATCATCAATTAATTCAGAGAGGATTAAGAGTTCGAACGGAGGACACTCCTGCTTGCAAGTCATATCGTACTCAGTAATCGTCATCCTCAAAACGTGCTTGTCTTGCTAAAATCATTGATCCTGAGGCCCGTGGGTTATGGGCCCACGCCTTCGCGGCGTTGCTCTATCGCTATCGGACTTCCCATTTCCTCTTTCATGCGGTCGCTCGTCCAACGTGTCGCGTAGGAGTTCAAGTTAGCGAAGATAGGGGAGGGACAAGAGCGGACAACCCAATGTTCCTTTCGGAACAAACACAGACCAATCCTAAAGATGACAACTAGAGACGAAACTCCGACCTGAGAATAGCAACGATGCCCTTATGGAAGTCTATTAAGTTATAATCGCGACAAGCAAACACGAATTCATCACGGAGCATGTCAATCACACTAATCCACGCTAACATGTAACTATATCGGGGGAGCAACATTCGTATTAATTTCCAACGACACGATCGATTCCTATACTGATGCATGCGAGACAATATAGTAGTCTATTATTCCATGAAAGCAGATATCCCTAGCAACTTAAACAAGTTATGCGGAATCAAGAATGATCATGCAGGATTCGAGGTCATGTGGGATTTAACGACGATGACGAGTATGGTGTATATGAACGAATGCACAAGCATGGTGTACGCATCAATAGGTGAGGTCAAAAATGGCCTGGCGAGGTGTAATATAACAACCAGATTAAGCGTCATACGAGAACACATAGGAGCAACCTAGTAACTATCTCATCCGAACACACTGGTCATATAATAGGTCAAACATGGTACGTAATCATACGACGATATACATTTAGAAAACACATGTCCTACATTATACTAGCGACACATAATGTGATACAAGCATAGTCAAGAGTCATTAAAAGGGGTTCAACAGGATGTTCACGAAACATGAGGCATCATCAAAAGTAACAAGATGGACATCATGTGCAATAGATTATAATCATGCTAGGAACGAATCATCATAGGGCACATATAAGGGTACAATAGTTATCATATCATAGAATAGGTAAAAGATGTAATCATTTAGCGAGTCATATTGGAAATCATAAGCCCTACATGATACTACTAGCACATAACGAATCATGACCACAATCAAGGTAACTCGACTAAATTTATTCTAACATTCACGCGTCATGCATATGCGAAATGATATAACGTGGTGTGTGATCATGCGAGGTGCCAAGTCATACATCTATGCCAGCACTAGAGGAATTCATAAGGTAATAGGGGAAACACTCCCGAGCGATAACATGTAGGCATGCTAGGATAAACCATCATATAAAGCAACTGATCATCGAATTCAACATCAATCTAATTTGCATGAGTAAGATATTTCAAGGTGATAGAAAGAGGGAAGGATCACACTATGAGAGACCCAACTCGAGAGGGAATCAACAATAATGCAAGCAAGGTATAAATTCGCACAAGTCACAACCAATGGTCCTACATGATACTAAAGACTTAACATGACATTCGATACATACATGCGCTTGAATGACCAACACATCGATGTGCAAGAAATCCTATGAACATAATCCGTCGATATAGAAGCATGAGGGGAATATAGCAATGCATAATGCAAACCTACGCAACTGGCAATATGACAAGCATACAAGGTATGTATTCCAACTCAACAACCATTTTAATAAGGCATGCATTTACCAAGACATCACGTTAAATAGCATGATCACAATTGAACTACTAATTTAGTCAACAAACCACGGGTAACATCGACTAATCATGCAGGGAAAATTATCTTACGACATTCATACAAGGGAAATGTAGCACACTATCATGGGCCTAATCTAGGGGAAGACAATAACTATATACATACATTTATCATGCAATTCATGCTTCAAATCAGCCGTTAGTACGACCAATACAACAGGTCAATTAGACATGCGAAGGCGACATATAATCAGGACAGGAAGCAAGGTGCAACACGGAACCTAAGCAATGGGGAAAGCATGGGTACAAAATGTCATACAACCACGAATTTACATTTAGGATCATCATCTTAACATGTACTGGAAATTACGTGTCATATACGGCATGTTGACATCAAGTTATAACACATAATCATCAAGTATGGAAGTCACCCTATCATGATACAAGAACTGAACGATCACACTATCATGAACCTATTTACAGGGAGAACATTAATCATGCGGCTTCCTAACACATGACATTTACATTCATGCAGTAGTATGACGGTGCAACATACCGAGTAGGGCATGCTGGGAGGATAGACACGTAACATGTGTAACTTGGACTCGCACAATGGCCATCATGAGGTCATAAAAAAATTAAAGCATGCATTCATCAAGACTCAATTATACCACATATTCCCCATCCAACGCAACTAATCACACAACAATATCAAGTGCAAACAACCAACAATCATTAATCTGATGAATACAAAATAGATGGGCATGTTGTAGATTCTTGTCATAAAACAAGTAATAAGCATCAAGGCGTCATCCACTAGTATGCTAAAGATATCATTTACAGGCATTCATACGAAGAAGAGTTTATCACACTATCATGGACCTAACCCAGGAGAAAACAATTATCATGTAGGTTTATATCATGTGGTTTATACGCTTCCAATCAATCATTAGTACAACTAATACAATAAGTCAAGTAGGCATGCTATGGCAACGTAATCACGATAGAGAGTGAGACATAACACAAGACTTGATCAATGTAACTAATCACAGATGTAATAACATGAGCAACATTTTACAAATAAGCATTTTGCAAGATACATGCAGGAGGTTACAAAATCATGCCATGCAGTTCAGAGAGAGTCACCATTACAACCGGACAGAAATCCCTAAGGGCAACCATTGACCTTCCCGAACTGACTCATCACCCCTATTTCTCGTGGGACCTTGGTACGTATGACTCTTTGTGGCAAGAAAACCTCGGTTGATCATCATAAGAATCAAGGAAGACAACCCCGGAAACACCTTACTTTTGACTCAAAATGACATCAAGAACTATCTTTCAATACTCACTCAGACAACCTCCATATACATACATGAGTTTCTGACGCAATGTGTTTACCTACCCGATTCCCATGAAAGATACTGACATCCGGGAGAAAGACTCGATAGAACCGTCAAAGGGTTAACAAACATAGTGGAAGGGCTATTTCACACAAGCTGGGTTGACCACATAGAATTAAGGGTACTCCCACTATCCCGTTTGTACAGATCAGTCGATACACATTTAATTGTTAGGCATACCAATCAGACTTTAGCATATCAAGCACTCAGCATAGAATTAGTCAATGACAATTATAATGACCTCCTTCGAGGGAGATCGTACTCAGTCTCAATATATAAAGCACATAAAGCTATCTAATGTCACTCTTCGAGGAGCGACTGACCGGAGGGGCAAAAACCTCGCGATCCTACCTAACTTGCCACTCCAACCACCTTGGTGCAAATTCCTTGGAGTCTTCCGGACCCTCTGTAAAGAGCAAGCTAATATTTTGCCTACCGTTCCAAACTACACCCAATAGGGGGGGTCTAGCGCCTTTACTACCCAATCGTGTCCCCGTTTCGTCGATTCTCCTTTTTTATTACAACTCGAGTTCATTACTTAGTTCAATTTTAGTTAAGCACCTTAAATTCATTTTGCCCCTTTAAATCCTTTTCAAAAAGTCCTTGAAACTCGTGGGCGGTTTTCAAAACACACACTCGACCCTTGTGTACCCGAATTGCACAACCTGGGCTCTGATACCATCTTTGTAACGGCCCGGAATTATGATTTCCGGGTTACGTTTCAAGGGATAAAACCCCTTGTTCGGATCTTGCAATTCAGGTACGGGTTGAGTTTTAAAACAAAATATTTGTACTAAAAGAAGGGATTTCGAACCCTTAAAGATCGCGGATCCATTGGAGATCAAATACCTGCCTTAGTCTAATCGTGAAATCGAGCGAAAGCAAAAATAAGGTTGAGTTTAAATACCATCCGAAAGGGAGTATTAAAAGAGAGGAAGTGTGGTGGTCTCTCAACCTCTCGATCTAACGCCAAAAGTCTGAACCCGCCAAGCATCCACATAAGCAACGATAACGGCTAGTGATTACCTGAATCTAAAAAAAATGAGGGGGATCTGGGTCAATCATCAGGTCACTCATGCGCGTATGTAAACACACTCTGAGAGGCATATAATAAGCATCCTACTCTTAAGATGAAATGCGTAATGCCATGCGTAAATTAAATCACGTATATATATTGACAGTTTAATATAATGCAGAAAGCGATAAATGGATCCACACAGAATGCCAAGTGGCATGTCCCTCTCGTACCTCCACCCCCCTTCCGATAGGGCGGACACTGGCCAGTTCGGTGCTATAGCATAGCAAATTCCTCGTGGTGGTGCACAACCCACGGCATCATCATATCATATCATATCATATCATCGCTTGCCCGATGGTGTTGGGCTATCATATCATGCTCATATAGACTCGATTGACCCAGGGTACCCGATGAGGCTGGGCTACCCTATGACCCTAGCAAAGACTCTAGGACTATCACAGATAACGGCCGTTCTCTTGCAAGGACATATAGCAATCATATGATTTTCATTTTAGCTCCTAAGCATGATTCTAAGTCGTATGGTGCATGGACACTAGCCTACTATATAACACCCAGTGCATAGAGCGCCCATCATGAGTAAGTTCAAAGAACTTACCTGGAGTAGCAGATCAGCAAGACGAAAAGCAGCAAGGTATAAGCAAGCAAGTTACAGATCACCTAGCAATTATTAATAAATATGCATAAGTAAACTGCACAAAACGGGATCCATTTACCACTACATAACATGCCCACCAATCCATTAATCATAGCATCATCAACATTCTTTATCTCAACTTATGGCAACATCTTATATCATCTTATTCCATTGTCATTTCCATTACTCGCTCAATCATACTGCAATCCATATAATCTCACTAGCTAGTCAAGTTGTTATTTAAAACAATTACTTCAAAATTATATTTAGCCATTTCTAATTCATAAAATATTTAATCTTTAAAAATACTTCCAAAAATCCATTTAAATAATCCCGACATACTTTACTTTAATTTAAAATCATTCTTCTAGGGACTTAAATAATTTTCAACCGTTACTAAATAATTCAATTTATATACTTTAAAACCGACCCCTTTTAAATACCGACACACAAATCGATTTCTAAATAATCAATTATCGGAAATCGGTTAAACTATTAATTAATAAATCTAATAAATAAATAAATAACAAATAAACCCAAACCGAACCAACGCTTTTAACCCAAACCGAACCGAACCCGCATAAATCTCAACCGGTTAAACAAAATAATGAAACGAAGGAGTGGGGCCACGTATGCTGACTGGGCAGGGGCCCCGCTTGATCCATCTTCTTCCTCCAATTTCGAAATGAGCTGCCCTCGCCTGAACCACGCCGATCGACGCCGTTCATCCATCCCGGATCCCGCCCTCGAGATTCTCCTGCCTCCCCGCTCGCCGGACCGGCTCACGCTCGCAGCCAACACTCTCGCACCCGCTCACGCCCTCGCGGCGCTCTCATGCCCGCGTTTGCCTCTCCTCAGGCCGCTCGCTCACGCACAGTTGCTGCTCGCTCACGCTCTCGCCTACGCCCTCGAGCTGTCGGAGCTCTCGAGCTCGCTCGACTCCCCACACTCAGCTCTCGCTCACCCCCAATTAGCCCAAACATCGAAACAATTCAAGACATCGAATGAGAGAGAAAAGAAGGCTAGAGAGCTCACCGAGAAATTTCGCGACTTCGGAGCTCTCGATCGGAGTTCTGAGCGTCGTCGGAGGCTCCCGATGGATCGTCGGACCTGCGTGGGACATGGATGAGCGTGATGGTGAAGTCCGGGAGTGGCTTCGATCGAAGACGGAATAGAATCGCTTACCGGAACATGGCTCGCGATCGAACATGGGAGGAAGAGCTTCGGTGGTGGTGCTGTGAGCTCTCAACGGATCGCTAGCTTCGTCGGACTTCGGCTTCGCGATGATGAGGTGCTTCTGCTGGCGCCGATGGTGATCGATGGAGGGCGATTAAGGTGATGAGTGAAGAAGTGATGGAGATGGTGAGCAAGAGACGGTGATGGCGATGATGCTTGTGAGTGAGGGTGACGATGAATGAAAATGGAGCGGGGTTGGTGAACCGATGGGAGCGGGAGAGTGAGGGAGGGAATCAGTTAAGGTGATGGTGAAGAACGATGACGACAGTGATGGTGACCAAGTGAAAGTGACGGGGTGAAGTAGGCAGGGGATGGGTTCGGGTTGCAGGGTAAGGTAGGAGGGAGTGGGTGAGGTTAGGGTGTGAAATTGGTTAAAACAATACCCGGAAATAAATTCCAAATACGCAAATTTTGAATCCCGCAATTAGTCCTCAAACGTTAGTTTTTCCGACTCTCGCTCTCTCGATCGATTAGATTTTTTTAAAGTCGACGGATATTGCCATCCGATAATTATTTTGAGTTTTTGAGGTGAAAGGACGGAAATTATTTGCCAAATTTTATATTCCGATTTAATTTCATTTTTAATTCTCTCTTTATTTTTTTTTTTTTCCGCAAAAATTAGGATTTAAAAATCCGAGCCTTTACATTATAGGCCCATAATGATGAATGGACCGATGCCAAATACTGGGATCCAGCACAAAGGTTTCAGCTTTCTAAGAACCGTACACAATAGAGGAATTGCACTTCTCATTGAATTTGTAAATAAAGAGCAGCTATGTCCGGAGTTCGAACTGACACACATTTTAAAAATTCACTTATGGTCCCTGAACTTTGACAAAAGACTTAAACGAGTCCCTAAACTTTTTTCTGATTCATCAAAGTCTCCGAACTTTGAAATTTTGTCCATGTTTAGTCCTACCGTTAGCTAATCCGTTGAATTGCTGTTAAATAACGGTGTTGTATCTTTACATTTTAATGAAATTGAAAAATAAATTATAGATAATTTAGAAAAACCCCGTCAATCCTCATCTCACCCTTCTTATTCACCATTTTCATCTCCTCATTTTCTGCACTTGAAGAATAATCTTCGTAGTCTAAGAACTTGACGAAACGCAACGCCTCCACATCCAAGAACTAGTAATCGCATATTCGTAACGTAACGTGCAACACGATGAGGAAAGCGCCCACCGCAAGAGCGACCAAAAAAGCACCGGAACGCCGAGGCCAAAAAAGCAGCAGCAAGAGAAGCTTCTTGATTGGCAGAAATTGCAGCCTCAACGGTGAAATGGCTCAAATCAACAGCAACAGGAGGGGGCAGAAGCTCTGACCTCCCAGCAGCGCTCGATTCGCCTTCGCCAATGATCGAAAACGGTCAGATCTCAGAGAAATTGTACGGTGCTCTGTTGGCCCCTTGCTCTCGAATGCGATCAGATACAAAGGATTTTCTAAATTGGGATGAGAAACCATAGAATCCCCTAAATTCCCATTCTCGCTCAGTGGAGGAATTAAATCCCAGCAAGAAGAGTCAAATACAGACCTAAAGAGACGGAATAACTTCATATATGGCCGCTACTTGTGATTTTGCTAGATTTACACCCTCCATGAACCGGACTGCCTTTATTGATTATCAGAAGTTCCATCTCTCCTATGGTTCTCGATCTATAGTTTCGTTTTGGGAGAGAGGGAAGCCATGAAGGGCTAGACTCCATATCTGAATGAGAAGGGTGAATGAGATGCCACATCGTTATTTTTTCAATTTCTTTAAAATGTAAAGATGCCACATCATTGTTTAACAGCAATTTAACGGATTAGCTAACGGAAGGACTAAACATGGATAAAATTTCAAAGTTCAGGGACTTTAATAAACCAATAAAAAATTTAGGGACCTGTTTGAATCTTTTGTCAAAGTTCAGGGACTATGAGTGAATTTTACCCCATTTTAATTACATAAAATAAGAATAAGATAAGACTCCCCCCTCCCTCCAATAATCAATATTTGGTATTTTAGCATTTGTCATACTATGTAATTTTTAACTCGAAAAATAAATACACTACAAATCAGGGTTTAGGGCACTATATCGATATAAACGTGGTACCCTAAACTTTAATTGACTTGCCTTTAGTCTTCAGTGTCCACCTACACGTCAATAAAAACGTGGTACCATGTTAATAAGGGTGTGCATTTGCTAATCTGGATCTGCAGTGTATCTAACAATAACAATTTAGGGTGTGTTTGGTAGCTGAATGGATAGCTGGAGCTGAATGGTTAATTGTGTAAAATATATGTTAAATTATGAAATACCCCAAAGTATTTTTGGGTATTTCAGTTTTAATGAATATAAATAAATTCTCCTTTCATTAAATTAGTCAAGAATAATTTTAAGTTAACTTGATTAGTGCAAATAAAATATATTATATAAGGTTTTAGAATAATTATTATATTCGACATAAAATCAAAAGAATTGATTTAAAGAAATAAATAATTCCTCATTATCAATATCTTTAAAATAAATAAAAATCGGTACTATTATTTAAATAAATAACATTTTCACAAATAATAGTTATATATTATATCTAGGTAGATTAGTGGGTAGTTATATATGTATATATAGGGGTGCGCTCCGGTGAAAATCAAAATTACGGTAAAAACCTGGGAGGACCGGATTTTTAGCTCGGTTCACTTGCTTTATAGTCCGGTTTTGAATAGAACCGATCTATACAGTCACAAATTTTAGCCCGGTTCTGATAAAACCGAGCTATAAAGTCACTATGTAACTTTAAAACATGAGTTTTTAAGCACGATTTTTAGGCTTCAACGAACTATAAAGTAATGTGTTATTTTAAAATTGGAGTTCTTAGCTCGGTTTTTAGGTTGAACCGAGTTGTAAAGTTACCATGTGATTGAGGTTTTTAGCACATGTTTGAAATAAACCAAGCTATAAAGTAGTTCTCACGGTTATTACCACAATTTGAGGTTTTCGCTGAAGTCAATCACTGTATGTATATATATACATATAAGTTTACCTATATGGGCGTAAATATATATATATATATACACATTACCAATATACATATGGGTGTATATGTATGTAGTCTACCCACATCACAAGGTGCAGCCCAATCTGTAATCCGGCCCACAACCAAGCTACGGGTGATGTTGTTTTAAAACGAAAATCTATCCTTATTCTCAATGATAACTTTGATCAAATCTTTCAACCTTAAAATCCCTATTATCAAGGAATCCGATTAGGGTAAATCCTAGAGGAGCTTCACATTCATATCAAACGCTTGCCATATCCCTCTCCCAACCATCCTCCTCATCAGCCCCAAACAACACATCAACACACGTCCACCATTCGATCCTATTGTGCTCAATCACAAATCCAACAATCCCAAGGCTAACGACCACCACCCACACGCTCTACAATCACCCAGGAGACAACCTTGGACGCCCTGACACAGCAACTCGCCGGAAAGTGGCCGGAATCGCCGCCGGGAGTTTCTGCAGAACTGTGTTCGACAGCCCCTCTGTCGGGCAACTCCACCGCCACAACAGTGCTCCGACGTCTCTGATTTCAATATCAACGTGTTTTCTGCATCACCCTCTACCGATATCAACTTTTCCATTGCTCAGAAACATTTCGAGGTGCTCACACTACAACCCTGAAGTTGACTGGCGAGCAGTTTTGTCTCTGTGCAGAAAAAACGTGGTTCAGGTACGTTTTTCTTTTTTTCCTTTAATCAAGGGCTGTTATCTCATCAAAATCAAGATTCATACCATACCAAGGGATTGTAGACTCGAAATTTGGACGCTTTTGAGTCCCGTTTGGGTAAGATTCGCTCTGTTTGGCTGTGCCAATCTCTTCGGGGGCCTGGTGCTAAAAAATTAGGATCGATTTATATTTTTGGTAAATTAATGTTATATAAATGTGTTAGATAAAATGTACTACAAAACATAGAAATAGGATGATAACTTTTATTTTTGATTAATTTTTTGCATAAAAATATTGTAGATAATTCTTGCAAAACTTATGTATTTTGAAATTTCATATCACAATTCAAAAAACTAGTAATAATGTACTAATTTATATAGTGATGATTTTTTATGAGTTTTTTCTAAAAAAAGGGTGGGAAGTGTTTGAAACTCAAATGAATAAACAACAATAATTTAATATATTTTTTCCTTAAAAAAAACTCTTAAAAAGGGAAAAAAACAAGAAGAAATCTCAAATAAATAAACAACAATAATTTAATATATTTTTTCCTTTAAAAAAAGGAGAAGCTCTTTAATGGAAAAAAAGAAGAAAACTCAAATTAATAAAGTCAATAAACCACACTAGGGTAAATTAGTAATTTAATATCTTTTTTCCTTTTTCTAAAAAAAAAAAAAAGAGAAGCTCGGAAAGGTAAAAAAAGGAAGTCTTGAATGCTGGGGATTCGAACACAGGTTTAGCCGTTTAGGCGGCCAATACACACACACACTTAGGGGTGGAAATGGGGCGGGTTATGGGTGGATGAAGCCACTCCATCATCCGTCCCGCGGGTTAATAATTTCACCCGCTCCACCCGTCACCCGCAATCTTTTTCACCCTCATCCGACCCGCGCGGGTGATGCGGGTGGAACGGGTGCCTAATAGGTGAAATAATTTAATTATGATTTGTTTTAAGAAAATTGAAAGATGAATAAAAGCATAAATTGTAACTTATAAATACTAGAAAATTAAGTTCGTGGAAGTCGAATACTTGTAATACATTTAGCAATTCAATCAAAATAAATGATGAAGTAATGACTTAAGTAAAAAAAAAACAGCAAGTATATTGCCTTGTATAATTTAAGTAGAAAAAATAGTAAGTGTATAATTTAAGTTAAAAAATCAGCAAGTAATTTACCGTATAATTTAAGTAGAAAAAACAGTAAGGGTTTTTTAGGTTAGAACTGAAAAGGGGTAAAATAGTAATAGCACAAATACCTATATAATATATATAATTTTAGGGTTTAATGCGGGTGTGCGGGGCGGGTTAATGGGGCGGGTTATGGGTGAAAAATCTTCACCCATAATCCGTCCATCACCCGCACCCGCTCCACCCGTCACCCGCCACCCGCTTTTTTGCGGGTTTTCGCCTGCCAAAAAAATGCGGGTTATACGGGTGGAGTGGGTACCCGCGGGTTATTTCCAGCCCTACACACACTCCTCTACTAGTGATCCACCCTGAACAAGTGAATCGTTGTGGAAAATGTACAAAACATAATTAATATTGGTCCCAAAATTTTGGTGGTCCTGTTCTGTTGGGCCAGTTGCACCGCCTAAAGCACGGGCCTGCCGCTCCGTTCATCGCAATTTGTCGAGTTTCGATTAAGCACGCGATGCTATTCTAACCTATATAATGTATTGGTACAGTTTGCAGTCTATGTTGCTCCTGAGATTAAGTGGGTACAGAACTGGGTGAGCTTTTGAGAAAAGCTAGGGTAAGTTTTGTACTTTTTAAAAGTTATGGGGCCGTTTTTGTAATTTCTATAAAGTTACTAACACCCTTTTTAAATTCTGTAAAATCTCAGGTCTAATATCAAATTATTTTCCTCAACCACGAATAAGCATTTCGTCGGATTAAGGTAAGTAGTTTGGTTTAATAAGTGCATTTCTGTTTCTACAATTTCGTGCATTTTCGCAATTATTGCCTTTCGTATCCTTTATAAATTTCATGCTATGAATTTGTGATAAATATGCAAGTTAGTTCCGTTTGTTGCTATTTATCAACTCTTAAATCTCACATAGCATGACAACTCGGGTAAATGTAGTTTGATCCCATGATTTGAGAAAATTATATTAAATGCCCGAACTTCCTAAAAAGCATGATTTGTTCATGCTTGTCAGTGATATTATTTTGTGCACTTACTAAAGTGTACATTATGCCTTTTGTGGTCACCTAGAATGTAATTGTGAATTAGTAACCATACCGTGTGTATTATTATTGTTATTATTATTATTAATATTGTTGTTATTATGATGTGTGTCTTAAATACTGGAAAAGGGTAAAGTCAGGTCAAGGTTCAGTTATACCTTGCTCTATAAACGTATCATGAGACGCCCCTTCGAACATGCAAATCTATCGAATGGGTACATCTACCTATGGGTAGACTTGTCAAACGGGTCATTCGGGTCGGGTCACTTCGGGTCCCGGGTAATACGAGTTTCGGGTATTTCCGGGTTGACTCGAACCCGGGTTTGACCGGGTTTCAGGTCATTTCGGGTTGGTCAATTTTTCTTTTTTTAAATTAAAAAATCATAATTTGATAATTTTGCGATAAATTTAAAATTCTAAATTTAAAGACGTTGTTCATAAGTATAGAATTCTAAAATCATTATTTCTCGTAATTCTAAAATCATTCTAAAATGTATATATAAAATATCAAATTTTCAAATAATTTTTTAAAAATAATTTCATGCAATTAGTAATAAGCATAGAATTGTTTTAATATTTTAATATTTTTAGAATTTTTATCTTCTTAAAAAAGTCTGTTGAAAAACAAAAAATCAAATACTATCGATCGGACGGAATATTACACAATACAAATAAATATAAAAGTTGATTTGAAAATGAAAGATCAAGTGATCGTAATTATAAAATGTAATAAATTAGAATTTCCATAAAAAAATTAATCATATATAATTATAAATCAACCAGGTCAATCGGGTCACTGGGTCAATTGGGTAAGAGGGAAATGCACAAAATAACCCAAAAAACGGTTTATTTGCAAGGTTAACCCAACCCGGTTTTAAATTAGGTCAAACCGGATATTTGGTAAAAAGTTCCCCCGGTATCGGGTAAGTGGGGAGGGGGGCATTTGGGCTTCCAGTGATTGACACCTGACAAAAATCAGAAAGGGTGAGAGAGAGGGAGAGGGAGAGAGAGAAAAAAAAAGTAAAAGAAAGTCTGCAGTGGAGAGAGAAAGCCCGCATAAGAGAGAGTGTGTGTGTGTGTGAAAAAAAAAGTAAAGTTGCAGAGGAGAGAGAGATCGTGAGGATAGGACAGAGAGGGATGGAAGAGTCATCTCTCTTCTGCGACTTTACTGTTGCTGTTTCACTTCGAAGAAGAAGCAATTGGACGGGAGTTTATTTGCAGGTTGGCGTGTAAGCAGTTAGTTTTAACTGAACACCCAAAGCAAAACGATATGACACATATTGAAATCGAGTGGACAAGAGTTATCAGATTCTCCATCGACTTCGGATAGAAAATGGGAAAGTTTGCTTTCGATAAAGGATATGCGACATGTGTCTCTCTCAAATCTGAAGCAAACTTACCCATTTTCTATCCGAAGTCGATGGTGAATCTGTTTCTCCGATAACTCTTGTCCAGTCGGTTCCAATAGGTGGCATGTCGTTTTGCTTTTGGTGTCCAGTTAAAACTATCTGCTTACACGTCAAACTGCAAATAAACCGCAGCTCACTTGCTTCTTCTTCGATGATTTTTCTCTGAAACTTAAGATTTAATTCAAATTATATTAATGCTTCGATGGTTTTTCTCTAAAACTTAAGATTTAATTCAAATTATATTAATTATCCCTTACCGTCACTCTTCCCCCTCTATCTTTGTCTCTGTCTTATCACCTCTGCCCTCTCTCTCTTTTTACCGCCTGGGCTTAGGGGAGAGGCCGGGTGACACTAGAACCAAAGAAACATTGAAAAACACGCAAGACAGGAAACAACCATAGGGTGTCCAGTAGGAAATCATTCGGTGTCTAGTAGGGTACTAAAGGGTGTATAATAACAAACCATAGAGTGAAAAGTTGATATATTGTTCATTCATCAATAAAAAACAAAGCGGTTCACCAAGACTCTGCGAGGGCTCCTTCACTTCGATTCCACTTCCTCTGCTCCAAATCCGGCCTCCACTCGCCTTGAATTGACCTGGAAACGCCATCACAACGAAGGTGAAGGACGAAGGCACCAAAGCGGTGCTCCGACGGCGGTTCACACCAGCGGCGCAGGACGAATTTGAGCTCCCATGAATATCCCGTCACCCTCGAAGGCAGAGAGATAGAAGACAGAGAAATCAAAGAATAAATAAGTTGTTCAATGGAGCTCTTCGACGGAGAGAGATGGAGAGAGGCATAGAGAGAAAGGGTTTTGGTTGGGTGACGAGATCCTGTCCTCTCTCTCCTCTGGAGACTCTCTCTCTCCACTGGCTACAACAGGTGAGGTAACGGGGGATTTTAAGGGGGAGGGTTACAATTTTGCAATTTGTTTGGATAGGGGATACGGGGTGCAAATGGGTCCGAGTATTTAATCATATATAATTATAAATCAACCGGGTCAATCGAGTCACCGGGTCAATTGGGTAAATCAGGTCAAAATTACCGGGTCAATCGGGTCACCGGGTCGAAACCCAGATTACCCAGAAAATTTACGGGTTTTTGGGTTCGGGTCGAAAAAAAATTCCGAGTCAAAATTTTCGGGTTCGGGTCGGAAATTTTCCGGGCGTTCGGATCGAATCGACCTGGTCTATTTGTGTTTTGACATGTCTACCTATGGGTAGTAGGTCATCCGCCCAGTATATGCGGCCGAGATCGGTATCACTTGTCCTAAGTAAACAATAGCGTTGTATATAATTGTGTTATTACTATTATTGTGTTGGACATTACTTACTAATAGGTGACCCACTTCCAGTGACGTTATGTCATATTTTTTCCGTACTCGGGATATGATTCCTTAGGATCTTCGGATCCGCATCCCATTTAACCACTCGGTCCTTTTGGATCATTCTTTTATTTTATTTTAATTTAGTCAAATGAGTCAGGTTCCACATAAATATTTACTCCTAATTTATATTTTAGTCTACAATCACCAATACCCTTTTATGGCCAATGGGTAGTAGACGGAGTCTTGAACATTTTACTTTCTCCTACTTGTTAGTCGTAAAAAGACTAATCGTCCTATTTTTCTCCTTTGGACGGTTGGGGTCCCTGGTTTGCATACTACACATCAGCCGTTGATCCGCAGGTTTAAGTAAACAGTTTTGAGGCGCTGAAGAATAAATGATTTCATTATTTTTTCAGTTTTATTGTGTTTTTGAATTAAGTTACAAACTTTTAGAATTTTCGGGATTTGTTTTATTCATTCCGCTGCTACTATTTGAATATTATTTCCGCTGCTACTATTTCATTATTTCGGTGATTGTATTTGAACCTTTTATTTTGGGTAACTTTAATATAGAATATTATTTTATGTTTAAGTCTTCCGCTGATTGAATATTTGCATGATATCATCTTGTTTATGGGAGCATGGTTGCATGACCCTATAAGCATAAGGCGGTTACAAAGACATTAAAGTCAGCGTAATTGCTGGCGTTGCAACATTCCTTCAGTGTATTAAGAAGGGGTGTTACAAATTAAACTATTGATAATCTAGTAATGTGTTTGGTAACCTTAGTTGAATGGGTAACTAATAAAACTAGTTAATAAACAAAATAGATTTGTGTGTATAAAAAGAAAAGCTCCAAAAGGCTTGGCGGTAGCCGTTGAAAATTCAATTCCAAAATGCTAATTAAAATATAGTCTTATCTTTATTTAATTTAAAACTATATAATATTAAAACAAAAAACTCTAAAAATTTACTTGTTTTTGTCAAATACACCCTTAATAAAGCAATTAACTATACAAAACTAACAGAACTTCAACTTTTTATACGGATTATTAAAATCTATTTCGATTTTTATATGGATCAATTATCAGTCTACTTCATACTCAATAGGTAAAAAGAGAAACGTACTGAAAAATAAAAATCCATTTTAGTAAGAAAATCCCAAATTTCACAACATTCTAAAATACTACATCTTATGATGTGTTTGGATTCCAATTGTATTATGTTTATAATGTAAATAGATAAGGTGGTGTTTGATTATCATAATTTTTGAGGTGTTTAAACTAAGGGTGTATTTGGATTCCACGATATTGTTAGGACCCTGTAATCTGAACCTAGTATGAGATAGAGAAGGAGAGAGTTTAGAGAAAGATAGGATATAGGAGAAGAGTTTGTTCTGAACCTAGTATGAGATAGAGAAGGAGAGAGTTTAGAGAAAGATAGGATATAGGAGAAGAGTTTGTTCTGAACCTAGTATGAGATAGAGAAGGAGAGAGTTTAGAGAAAGATAGGATATAGGAGAAGAGTTTGTTATATCATTCTTGATGATTCTCGTCTACAAATTCAGCCTCTATGTATATTCATTCATTCACATGGCTCTTGGGCCCTTCATTCAAGCTAACCTAAAGCCCAAATCCACCTGGCCCATTGTGCCTAACAATACTCCCTTGTTTTCGAAAGACTTGTCCTCAAGTCTTCAATCCATAATGTGAGGAAATTGTTGTACGATGACAGTGGTTGGTTCCCATGTAGCCTCTTTAGCTGTCAAATTCTTCCATTTAATAAGCCATTCCGAGACGGGTTCCCCGTTGATTTGCCTGTGCAACTTAGTGTCCAGTATGGCCTCGGGTTCGGTGAGGATAACTCCCTCATCTGATGCCTCCGGGGGTTCCTGTAATGCCACCACCTGGGTACCTATCTTCTTCTTAAGATGCGATACATGAAACACAGGGTGAATACGGGAAGATGCCGGTAACGCGAGCATGTACGCAGCTTGCCCAATACGCTCCAGGACCTCATACAGATCATAGAACTTGGAGCTGAGTTTTAAATTCCTCCGTAACGCTATAGACGTTTGTCTATACGACTGCAGTTTGAGGTAAACGAAGTCCCTTACCTCAAAAGATCTCTCAGTCTTGTGTGCATCCGCAAATTGTTTCATTCACCCTTGTGCTTGTATTAATCCTTCTTTAACACAGTCCTCATATGCTCTCGTTCATGTAGCCAATCATCTACCGATGCTGTTGTCGGACAAGCTAAATGAACCCCCAACTGGGGTGGTGCGAATCCATATAACGCCTGAAAGGGTGTCACCTTCAGTGAGGTATGGTAGTTAGTATTGTACCACCATTCCGCAAGCGGTACCCACTTTGCCTACTGTTTCGATGTCGCTGATGACATACACCGGAGATAGTTTTCTAAGCATTGATTGACCCGCTCCGTCTGCCCGTCAGTTTTCGGATGGTAAGCAGTAAACATTTTCAGCGAACACCCCAAAGAAGTGAGTAGTTCCTTCCAGAAATGACTCGTAAATATTCAGTCCCTATCCGAGATTACTTCCTTAGGTAGCCCATAAAACTTGCAAACACCCTCAAAAAATTCATGAGCCACCTAAGGTGTTATAAACTTGCAAGCGGTACCCACTTTGCCTACTTTCTAAGCATTGATTGAATCGTAAATATTCAGTCCCTATCCGAGATTACTTCCTTATGAATGTCACTCTCCGCTACCCTGACTTGATTATATCCAACCCTCAGATCGAGTTTGGAAAAAACCGTAGATCCTTCTAACTCATTCAAAAACTCCTCTATGTGCGGAATAGGGAACTTGTCTTTGATAGTCAAGTCGTTTAACCTCATGTAATCCACACAAAATCGCCAAGTGTCATCCTTCTTCTTAACTAGTAAGGTAGGAGAAGCAAAGGGACTTTGGCTTGGTTGTATGATGGAAGTGGTCAGCATCTCTTGCACTTGTTTCTCGATTTTGTCCTTTTGAAAGTGAGGGTACCTATACGGTTTTGAACATACTGGAACTGCCCCTGGTTTCATCGGAATGCTATGTTCATGTCCCCTGCTGGGCGGAAGCTGATTAGGCTCTGCAAACACATCTTCAAATTATTGCAATATTCTATTAATGGTCTCAGGCACCTCATCTTGAGTCGTGATTTGAAAGAACTGAGCCACTTGGGCCATACAAATTGCAGCATCCCCTTTCAATAGTTTATGCAGACTCTTTCCCTTCATCACTCCCTTTTTTCCTAGTCCACAATCCCTTTCAGCTCCACCTTCATCCCGTTCTTAACGAACAAAAATTTTACTTTCTCATAATCAAACAACATTGGGTTATACTTTCTCATCCAGTTTACTCCCAAAACTATATCAAAGTCCCCAATTTGCAATCTCCTCAAATCAAAATTGTGCACATTTCCCATTGGCAGTCTTTACACTCTAAATTGCATTTCATTCATTCACCTCTAATTCCTTCGACTATCAACAAACCCACTAGTTGCAACTTGAATCCCGCTGCCTGAGCCACCTTAGGATCCACGAAATTGTGGGTACTCCCACTGTCAATCAAAATCATCACCGGTTTGCCACCGATCTTACCTTTTAACTCTTATCGAACTTGTTGAATTGTAAAATGTTATAATATTATTATGTGGATGTACAAAGATATACACTTTTATAGATAGATTTATCTTATACTTGAAGCTCAATGATATGACTCTTATATATTGTATTGGTGGATACTCCACAAGCAATTAAATTGAATACAATCACATATTCTCCTCCCTTGATTCTTGTCCTAATTTATAATACGTTATCAGCACGATGTTACTAGAAGTACACCACTTTCAACCCGTCCATCCACCTTGGACGTCTTCTTGCAATTGGTATTGGTATCTAAATCACCTTCATATGGGGGATCGATTTGGCGTTTACTGGAACACTCTTAATTCATCAGATTTGATCGTCGCTTCACGGTATGTATACCCGGTACGTTATATTTGTTCTTACGAAGTCAATCTCTGATTCTTTGCGTTCATGGTTGAGGTATTAAATCAATTATTGATTTAAGATGTGTTAGGTGACTTATGTCAATTGCCTTGGTTGCCGATTAAGATACAATATTAATATATCTATTGCTCATGCCTATTGCCTTACCTCAGCTCCTATATATGTGTTTCTACTGATTGATCGACGTATATACATATACTCTTAATCTTGGTTCTTTTTCTTTTTAGATTGAATTTGTTTGATCGGAGTATAGGATCTGTGTTGTTCAACTTTGTTTCACTGCTGTTCCTTATTTTAATTATGAAGCATGTCCCTGAAGTGGATTTCTTTTTACTTATAGTCTATCCGTAAAGTAATAATTTATCCCCATATTTTGGGGTATGTGAATGATAACTATATAAATTTATATATCCGGACTTCTACAAGCAATTGTATATTTTCAATTTTGAGATTATATACGTGTTGCTGCCCAGGATATGCTTTATCCCCATATTTTGTAGTATGTGAATGATAACTATATAAAGTTTGCTCTTTGATCGATAAGGTATGCTAATCGAAATTGTTTTCCTTGGGTGCGTTTTTCTCTGTTGCATGACCTGTATATGCTTTGCGTATTTGAGCTTGATTAATTAAAGATTATTGAGTTAAATTTCTAGCATGATCTTCCAACTCCCCAGATAATTTAATTAGATATGTAAAAGCCCTAATCTTTATTCTTTTGACATATGTTTGATTCTTCGATCTTGATTACCGCACTTTGTTCTCAATGTTGATTAATTAATAGGTTTCGCTTTTGTTTGACAAATTATGGTATGCATATATATATATATATATATATATATATATATATATATATATATATATATATAGAATGGGTAACTTGTGCACAAGGCTTAGGATGTGCATTGTACACAAAATATTATTCGGTAAAATGTGAAACATTATTCAGTGAAATTTGAAGCATTATTCGGTGAAATGTGAGTATTGTTTAGAGGAATGTGAAACATTATTTGGTGAAATTTGAGGCATTCCATATAAATTGTAACTATTGTTTAGGGAATTTAGGTTTCTTTTATTTGAAATGGATAAATAAAAAAACTAAACATTATTCGGTAGAATGTTATAAATTATTCAGTGGAATTGGGACGTTTTCATCTGAACTGAACGGAAAAAAAAACATAACAGTGTTCGGTAGAATGTTTCACATTTCACCGAATAATGCTTAAAATTTCACCGAATAATGTTTCACATTTCACCGAATAATATTTGTGCACAATGCACCCCTTGTGCACTCTGGAACCACTCCATATATATATATATATATTATATAGATTTTATCGTTGATTGATTATAATATTTGCCAAACTTGATATTTGACCAACCCGATCTGAGATGCAACACCTACGTTCGGGCCGGGAATTAAAAGATTAGATCGATATGCTTGTTGATCGTCAATTGAGATCTCCAGAAGCAGAAAATATTAAATCCCTCAAAGGGGATGAAAGTAAAGAAATTGGTATTACAAATCACTTGATGTGATCGATAAAATTTATCCCCGTAGTGATGAAATAACAAATATCATCCATGTAGCGATGATCGATGATCGATGATTATTATTTTGTTTGTTTGTTTGTATATTATATTTTTATCATCATCTCCTGAAGTAGATGAAAAGTCATATCTCTCAAAGTAGATAGTGAATAAAATAGATTATCGCCAATTGGAAAGTTAATCAAAATAAGACATTTTGATAATATTGTAAATCTGTTTCGGAGTGTGATTATCTACGTGTTGCTCACACAAGAGGTACGTTGTTAGAGTGTGATCATGTAGTGCTAGCTCACCTAAGTAGTGTAAGGCTGTGGACAACCAATAAGCACTATAAATAGCTTGATGTAATAAGGTTTTCCAAATCAATTGAATTACAGATTTGTTCTTCTTCAATAGAACAGTTCCTCTTCCTCTCTTCCTCTCCAAATCTGAGCTTATTGATTCACAAATCATCATGGTATCTGATGTCATCATAGTTTGCATTATTTAGGACATGCATTTAGCATAGGTTTGTGTCATTTCTCATGGGTTTTATGTGTTTTTAGATGTTTTTCGTTTAGTTTCTAGGATAGAGATCTACTGTCTTTATGGTGGTGTTTTCAGGAGTTTTCGGGAGCTAAGCGGAGATTGCTAGAGGGCATGTGAGATGAGTAAAGAAGCTAAGAAGAGCCGAGCGGAAATCATATAGGATGAACGAGGATAAAAGGCAAAGAAGCAAAAGCATAAGGAGCAAGGCGGTCGTACATCATGGGCTTCACGGCAGAACAGAAGTGCACGGGTGTGCACATTGGCCGCACGGGCGTGCAGAAGCTCGACTAGAGAAGAAAGCCATCATGCCATAGGCGCGCGGGCGTGCACCATAGGCGCGCGGGCGTGCACCCTTCAGCTCGGACAGATTCGGCTGATTTCGACCCGGTTTCTTTTGACATCAGTTTATTATTATTTTAGGGGTTTTATAATATTATATTAGCGGATGTCCCGGACTATTTAAGGGGCGGAAACACATCTTTGAAGGGCTCTCTCGAGACCCTCGTTTGGAAGCTCTCTTTTTGGAAGACTTTTGTTGAGTTAGATTTGAAGAACTTGAGACAGATTTGCTTGGAGATTGCATTGCTTCAATTCAAGATTGGTATTTCCCCTTTAGTCTTTGCTTTTCTATTTATTTTCATGTTTCAATTTAGTGATTTGATGATGAATTCTTCCATGCTTGGCTAAATTCTCCTTTCTAGGGTTAGGGTGAACCCGACAATGTCGCAACTTGTTTGATTTCGATGGTTGCTTGAACTTTATCTGAATTCTATGAATTGATTTGATCCTAGTTGCTTTACCTAATTGATGTCAATGGATTAGAATCCTTTTTAGATTCGAGATGCTACCGCTGAGAATTGAAATTGGATATTTGGATGGACTTCATGAACCCGAAAGGGGAATTGTGTCTATTGGAACCCTAGGATTGAACTTGAGGAATCGACAGTTGTTATTGTGACATTTAAACGATTGTTGAGGACTCTTGAGGATTAATAAATTATCGTAGATTCTTAGGTTTGAATCGGTTAGGCGGAACGCGACAGCGAATGTTTAATTGATTTTCTCCTAAGATCTATAAAGAACTTAAAGGGTCTAGATTTTGTTAATTTAGACACAATCACTACAACATGCGATAACTGAGTAGTGATGACTTTAGATAATTTACCTTCAATTTAACTTATTAAGAAGATGAAGTTCGAGTGAACATCGGGTTGAATTATTTGTGGCATTGTCGTTGGAATCCTTAACCCTGGAATCATTTCTCATACATATTTTATTCATAATCTTTGCTTGTTTTTATAGGTTTAGTTGAAAATCAAATCTCTCTTTATTGGCTTAGCTTATTAGTTCTAGATAACAACTGATACAGATTTAATCCCCGTGATCGATACCCGTATACTGCAATTGATCTCGTATTCTTGCGAGGTTGGTTCAGGCTACACTATTCTTGTGTTGGTTTAGACCACATCAGTATCAGAGCTTGATGATTGAATCAAGTGCTCAATCTCGCTGAGGTGCAATTTGATTGTCTCTCTCGAATCAAAATCCTCAATTCACGATGGCGGCAAATGAAGAACGCACTCCACCTGATAATGGAGGGAGACGGCGAGCTGACTTCATTTCAGCTACAGATCTGAACAATCCTTTGTTCATACATTCTTTGGACAACTCAGGAATGGTTCTGACCACAGTGCAGCTAGCAGGAGACAAATTTCGTCGCTGGAAGAAAGCGATGAGCAAAGCAATGTCAGTCAAGAACAAACTGGGAATTGTCACTGGATCTCTAATTGAAACTCCTGAAAATACTCTTATGTGGAATAGATGCAATGATATGGTATGCTCGTGGATTCTCAATACCGTATCAAAGGAGATCTACTCTACTCTAGATGAATTTGACACAGCTCGTGAGATGTGGTTGGATCTGGAAGAAAGTTATGGCCAACGCAATGGACCTCTGATTTTTCAGTTGAAGAAGGAGGTCCAGGATTGTGCTCAAGGTGCATCTGCTATGACCGAGTATTTTACAAGGCTCAAAGGTCACTGGCAACGTCTATCTGGTCTAGTTCCTCCACTTAGATGCCACTGTGGAAAGTGTGAGTGTAATCTCAATTATCAGCTTGAAGCTCGTGATCAAGAAGAGAAGCTTATGAAGTTTCTGATGGGATTGAACGAGTCATATGCAGCTGCTCGTCGTCAGATCCTGATCAACACTCCTCTTCCCACAGCCAGCACTGCTCACTCTCTTCTTCTTCAAGATGAAATTGGACTCAAGGTATCTACACCTTCTATTGACTCTACTTATTTGAATGCTAATAGATCTGAGACTAGATCTGAGTCTAAACCTATGAAGGATAGGTGTGAACACTGTAATGGGAATCATAAGACTGATAGGTGCTGGGAGGTATTTGGATATCCTGATTGGCATGTTAAAAGCAAAGAAAAGCCTCAACTGCGTCGGTTTGGCAGTGGATCTGAGTCTAAAGGAAGAAACAGGGAAGCTCTTGACAAGAAGTATAGAGCCAATAGTGTGGCTGCTGCTCAGAATCAACCTTCAAATGTTCTAACTGAGAGCAACTCAACTCACGTGCAGTCTATGTCTCCTGACAATCAGCAGCTGCTTCAGACTATCATGAAGCTCTTAGACCAGAAGAAGGATCGTGGCACTGAGGTCAACCTTGCAGGTATTTCTCACTGCTGTAATACTTCAATATTCTCAAAGTTGTGGATAATTGATAGTGGTGCCACAGATCACATGACTTGTGATAGATCTTTTCTTAAACACATAACACCTCTTACCAAACCTTTATCTGTTCACTTACCTGATGAAACCACTTGCAGTGTCTCATTTGCTGGGGAAGTTCAACTCTCTCCCTCTCTCACACTAACAAATGTCCTATTTGTCAGCAAATTTCACTTCAATTTACTTTCCATAAGTCGTCTTGTTCATGATCATAATTGCTTTATCTTCTTCTATTCTGACAAATGCATTATCCAGGACCATGCAAGGAGGAAAGTGATTGCTGTTGGTAAAGAACTGGGAGGGCTGTATTACATAGTCCCACATGCTGATCTGGATGCTGCTCTTCTTGAAGATACCACTTACCTTCAGTTTACACCACACAATACTCTCAAAAATGCCTTTTACTGTTCAGAAAAACCAAAGTTACCTATGTTTTTGCCTTCTGTTGCTAACTCTGATATGAATGCTATCTGGCATCTTAGACTTGGGCATGCTCCCTTTGATAAAATTTTACATGTTCCTGTTATTTCTTCAAGCATAAACAAGTTCAAAAAGGAATTTACATGTTCTATATGTCCTCTTGCTAGACAAACTAGAAACAGTTTTCACTCAAGTGATTCTCATGCCAATGCTGTGTTCTCTCTGATTCACTGTGATCTATGGGGTCCTTTTGATACTCAGACTTATAATGGACATAAATACTTTCTAACTGTTGTAGATGACTACAACAGAGGGGTGTGGGCTTTCTTGCTAAAACATAAGTCTGAGACACCTTCAGTTCTCAAACACTTCATGACTATGGTTGAGACTCAATTCTCAGTCACTGTCAAGACTCTCAGAAGTGATCAAGGCACAGAGTTTTTTAACTCTGACTTGATATCCTTTCTTCAATCAAAAGGAATCATTCATGAGAGTTCTTGTAAGGCCACTCCTCAACAAAATGGTCGGGTTGAGAGAAAACACAGGTATATCTTAGAGACTGCTAGAGCCTTGAAGTTCCAAGCATCTCTCCCTCTCAAATTTTAGGGTGACTGTATCCTTACTGCCACCTATATCATCAATAGACTACCTTCTCCTATACTTCACCACAAAACACCTTATGAGTTGTTGTTTAATCAGCCTCCTGATTACACAAAAATGAAGGTCTTTGGCTCTCTGTGTTTTGTCTCTACTGCTACAACCTCCAGAGGAAAGTTTGACTCAAGATCTTCACCTTGTGTTTTTCTTGGTTATCCTTTTGGGTTCAAAGGATACAAGGTCTATAACCTCTCTACTCACAAGTGTGAGATCACTCGGGATGTTACTTTTGTGGAAACTGTCTTCTCTTTTGCTAGCAATGAGGACATTCTTCAGGCCCCACATCCTAAGCCAGCTCCTCATATTGAGGTCTCTTCTCCCTTTGTGGATGACTTTATACATGTGGAGATTGATAACCCACCCTCACCTGCACCTCTGAACCCCCCTTCTCCTAATGAATCTTTTGCTGAGTATTCCCCATCTCCTGTCCCACCCTCTTTTGATGAACCTTAGTTTGTCCCACCTGACCCTCCCTCACCACCCCCTAGAAGGTCTTCAAGAAATGCTCAGCCTCCAGCTTGGCTCAAGGACTATGTTTGCAACTCTTCTACTGACATTACCAAGGCAATTGCATCTCCTTGTAAGTCATCCTCACCTTATCCCATTTCTTCCACAATGTCTTACAGCTTATGCTCCTCATCCTATAATCATTTCATTCTTAATGTGGCTCACTTGAAAGAACCCACAACTTTGACTGAAGCGTTGAGTATACCAGAGTGGGTAAAGGCCATGCTAGTTGAGCTCAATGCCTTGGAGGCCAATAACACCTGGAATTTAGTTCCCAGGTCATCTGCTTCTTCAGTGGTGAGTTATAAGTGGTTGTTTAGACTTAAATTCCTTGCTGATGGGACTCTGGACAGGCACGAGGTTAGACTGGTAGCCAGAGGATTCTCTCAATTGGAAGGCATTGATTACACTGAAACCTTTGCTCCTGTGGCAACGCTTATCACTGTTAGGACTGTCCTTGCTGTAGCCTCTATCAGAGGATGGTCCATCTCTCAAATGGATGTCACTAATGCTTTTCTAAATGGCAGTCTTGAGGAAGATGTCTTCATGGAGCTTCCTCCTGCTTACTCCTTTCTCAAGTCCCACTCTTGTCCTCAGGGGGAGTGTATGAGTGAGGACAAAGTGTCCCAAGTTGTGTGCAAACTCAACAAGTCCTTGTATGAACTTAAGCAAGCTCCTAGACAGTGGTTCTCAAGATTTTCTCAGGTTATGAGAGAAGCTGGATTTAAGCAGTCGGAGTTAGATTACTCTCTATTCTTCAAGGCCACACAAGCCTTCTACACTATGCTCTTAGTCTATGTTGATGACATGGTCATCACTGGAGATAGTGACACTAAGATTGCAAATCTAAAGAAGTATCTAAGTGAGAAATTCAAGATGAAAGATCTTGGAGAGATGAGATACTTTCTAGGAATTGAAGTGGAGAGATTGGATAATGGTCTGTTGATCAACCAAAGGAAGTATGCTTTGGAACTTCTAAGTGAGACAGGTATGGAGGATGCAAAACCTGTAGCTACACCTCTGGATCCTAAGATAAAGCTGCAAATGGATGGAGATAAGAAAAATGTGGATATTGTGTCCTACAGGAGACTTGTAGGTAAGCTAATATATCTTACCATTACAAGGCCTGACATCTGTTATGATGTAGAAGTGCTAAGTCAGTTCAAGAACCAACCCAATGATGAGCAATGGAAGGGTGCTAAGCATGTGTTGAGATACATAAAGGATGCTCCTGGACAAGGCTTGCTCATGTCAAACAAGTCACAACTGCAACTCAGTGCCTACTGTGATGCTGACTGGCAAAGTTGCCCCATGACTAGGAAGTCTTTAACTGGCTTCTATGTCATGCTAGGAGGTTCCCTAGTATCCTGGCGAACTAAGAAGCAAAGTTATGTTGCTCTGTCATCTGCTGAATCTGAATACAAAGCTATGGCTACTGTAAGTAGTGAGATCACTTGGCTTCTAAAACTACTCAAGGACTTGCAGGTTGATCAAACCAAGCCTGTAAGGCTCTTCTGTGATAATAAATCTGCCATCCACATAGCTCACAACCCTGTGTTTCACGAAAGAACGAAGCACATCGAAGGGGATTGCCACCTGGTGAGGAACAAGGTGCTAAGCAAGGAGATTGAGTTGGGATACATACCAACTAAAGAACAGCCTGCAGATATCTTTACCAAGATTGTTTCATCCGAGCAGTACAACAAAATCTTGGGCAAGTTAGGAGTTTATAATCTGTTCTCTAGTCAAAACTCCTCACTTGAGGGGGAGTGTTAGAGTGTGATCATGTAGTGCTAGCTCACCTTAAGTAGTGTAAGGCTGTGCACAACCAATAAGCACTATAAATAGCTTGATGTAATAAGGTTTTCCAAATCAATTGAATTACAGATTTGTTCTTCTTCAATAGAACAATTCCTCTTCCTCCCTTCCTCTCCAAATCTGAGCTTATTGATTCACAAATCATCATACGTTGACTTTCCTTGCTTGATTAATTAGAATTTCAAAAGGTTTAAGGCCTTATACATAAGGATGGATATAATTATGTTATATGATATATGTTTTAAATAAACCATGATTATAATTTATTAATATTTTGATTTGGTGATGGATGGTGTCATGTGAGTGGTTTGTGCACGGATCCACACTAGGATATCATGGTAAAAGGAGGTGAACCTTAGAAGACTGAACTCTATCTGTGTTAGGTTCGACTTTAAGGCTCGTGGTGGAGTTAGACCAATTTCTTAATATTGGTATATGCGATCGAGCTTGCGGTCAGGTAATTAAGCCTAAACATCATATATTTGAGTTATGATTTTTGTGTCTCTTGATCATAAGTGATTATATATATGTGTTGATCTCGTACATTAAATATGGATTATCATGTGCTAATTTAGTTGCTAATTGCAAAATGATGTTATTGATTGCACATATAGATTTTATATCATAAATCATGCCATAGTGCTAATATACTTTGATATATAAGAATTTAAAGAATTGATAAATCATGTACGATTGGGGGTTGACGATGCATATAGATATGATCATTGGGTAAATTGACTGTATATATTGGATGGATACATGATAAATGATATCTAAATGAATTGATACATTGATAATTTGATGAATAAATAACGTCATCATGCATCGATTAAAATATTAGCCTCGTTTTTGTAGTAATGAGCTAAGATGATATTGTTGATTCCATCTTGCACTTGTAAACTATTTCGTATATGATTTGTTATATAGAAGGTGAAATATAAACTCTTGAAGTGGTTAAACTTATTTGTTTCTTGGTCACCAAAGGTTGACATTATTTATGTATGATGAAGTTGATTTGTATTATATTCCCCAAAGTAATTGCATGCAAATTAGAAATTATTGAAATTGAAATTGAAATTTGAGATAGTTATTGAACCTATACTATTTGTGAATGATATTGTTTATTGAAACAAGTGATAAATATTTGAATTTATATCCACCTGAAGTGGCCGAATAAATTTTAATTATGTGTAGTGCATCTATTTTAATTTACTAAGATCACTTTTATTATTTGCTTGTGAGGTGTATATATTTGAATTTACTTTTGCACAAAACTCAAAGTGTTTCCAGAAGAAACAACTTGTTAAGAGTTGGTATGTCATAAACATATGTGGTTTTATATTATATATATTGTTTGTGTTAATAAAAGTTATCTCTTGAAGTAGATAAACTTATCTCTACATATGAAAGATTATCAATGAAAGAGCCTAGATGATCCAGCACATTTGATTCTACAAACTTGGTCGTATTTGGTTTGTTATTAGTATAATTTGGCTATTTGAAGCTACATGGAACCTATGTTTTATTTATCTATTTGATTTGATTTTCATTTTATGTATATGTATATGCATTGGAAATGTTTCCTGAAGAAACAATTATGGGTAGATAATGCGAATTTTATTCAGAAAATGATGATTTGGGAGAAGAGTTTGAAGCACATCCTTGTTAAATTTTGTGAAATTGATAAAATTAGTTCACGAGAGCCCGAAGACTCTTTATTTTGGAATCTTGTTCTTAATCTACTTGGGTATGGTAGAACTCAAATAAATAGCTAGCTATATGACCTATGGTTCATAACAACCTCTCTTATTGCCAGATGCAATATATATTGTTACCTCTAACAGAGGACATAAGGAGGATACGGTGCGCGCGACCGTTGTTAGGATACTGGTCATAATTTTGAAAATGATTATAAATAATCATGTATGAGTCGACTCCCACATCAAGGAGAATGTGGAAGAACAAGTCAAGGATGATGGTTTACCTAATTTGGATTGTGTAATCTCCCAAACCGTGAATGAATTATCGTATAAAAATGTTAGAATGGTTTAGAGCTTGGTATATAATGATATGTAAAACCTGAAGTTTTTTGGATAAAATAACTAATGAGTATTTGTATAAGTATATACTTGGCATAATGAAACCTTATGCATATCTCTAGAAGAGCATCAAAATTAGTCCTCGAAGGACTATTGATATAATCAAGCAATAAATTCGTATGACAAGATGACTCTAGAAGAGCGACAACACACTCTAAAGAGAAGTAGTGATGACAGATAAATTGGGATCGTGGAAGCTGATAATTGCCAAAAGCAGTTGTTTCCCTCTAGTCGAGGATGTCAAAAGAAGATCCAACACATAATAAATAGATTACCCATATTGGCAAGATGAATGATATATGAAAATGCTATCAATGGAATTGACATGTTGGATAAATGAGCTTTGAGAAGCTGACGATTAAATCGACCAAGTGAAGTCATTACTTATGAGATTATCATTTATGATGATGCAAACGCATGGAATGACCCAGTAGAGTCGTCAATAATAGCCAACAAGCAGGCATGAATATCAAGAGATTGTTTCGATTTCGGTCAACAATAGAATAAATTCTCCTTTGTAATTTATCTCCAGGAGAGAGCTTTATATTTGTAAGGTTTTAAATGTTCGGTTCAGGCACCGAAATCTCCCCAGATTGTACTAAGTTGTTGTAAATCAAGAAAGATGATGTATATGGAGGATTGGGTCCTCATAGATGATCAAATACCTATAGTTTATCACGGATGATAAAATACTCGGTATTTAGGGGGAGAGGAAAAGGAGATCAAAAAGTAATATGTTGCATGGAAGAGAAGTGAACCGAAAGTTCGATGAACTATATAACAAACATGCTAGTAAAGGTATTAGTAAATGCAAAAGATAGTGACAACAGTCACATTTATAACAAATAATGCACTAGCATGATTTAGATCGAGGTTCTAGTATTAACTTCAAACAATGGTGATATGTACACTAGAATAAAACTCCTGAAGAGATTTCATAAATGTTGATAGTGTTAGAATTGATTATGAGTTGTCTTGCTCCTGAAAAGATTTCATTAATGTTGACAGTGTTAGAATTGATTATAAGTTGTCTTGAAATGACCAGATCCTTGATTATCCAATAAATAGGGTATTAGTTGGAAATCGGTTGAAAGCTCTAAAAATATCTCGACCTGTAGCTCGAGTGTACAAAGAGAGAGATATTACATTATGAAGACAAATGATCTTTTCATCTTTGATTAGATAGTGAAAGGATATTAAGTCCAGAAGTACTATGTCTTTATAAAATTTGTGATTTATTTGCTAAATTGAGGGAGAGAAAAGTTGTACTCTTTTCCTTAACTTTGGTTTTTGTCCCATTTGGGTTTTTCCAAAGCAAGGTTTTTAACGAGACAACTCCTCTCATAAGGATACATTGTATATCCCAAATTCTAGAAACAAATAATTCATGCAAAGATGGATTATTTAAGCATGAAGCTTTTGGACCTGTAGCTCCAACAAGTTTTAAGTGAGTGTTCGTACAAATGAAAATATAAAGCCAAATTGATTACACAAAAGCCTATTAAATGTTACATGAGAATGTATTCACCAGGAGTGAATATGATATTGGCTCCAAATGTAAATGACGGACGTTGTAGGTACATACCCATATAAATGGAAAGAATCGATTGAAAATGCCTGAAATATTATTATCAAAGTCCTGTCACATGCAGTTGGTTAAAGATTCTTATTAGAGTACCTGAATTACCTATAATTGTGAAAGTGGTGACATTTTATTAGGTCCCGAAGTACCATACAAAGTTGTACTCTTTTCCTTAATCTTGGTTTTTATCCCACTGGGTTTTTCCAAGGTAAGGTTTTTAATGAGGCAACTTAAACACCATTTAATTCATCAGATCCTCAGACCAACAATTAAATGCACACTAGGTCCTGAAGTACCTTATACTTGTGCATCCAAAGCAGATCAACACTAATACATGGAAGTCAAGCGCGCCAATGTCAATCACGAAGACATTCCAACTTACACACATCAAAGACAATGTTGAGATTCGACCATAAGCTCATGAAGACTGCGACATTAAGAAGAATGAGAAGACTTTGAGAAGGATGTTGAATTCAGGGGGAGTATACACGCACTGCACTCTTTTTTCCTTCGATCAGGTTTTATCCCACTGGGTTTTCCTGACAAGGTTTTTAATGAGGCAGAACAACAAAGGCGGTGTACATAGAAGGTTGCACTCTTTTTTCCTAAGCTATGGTTTTGTCCCATTGGGTTTTCTTAGCTAGGTTTTTAACGAGGCAGTTGGAGGAATAAAGATTGTACATCCAAGGGGGGGTGTTATAATATTATTATGTGGATGTACAAAAATATACACTTTACTTAGATAGAGTTTTGTCTTTTATAGATAGATTTATCTTATACTTGGAGCTTAAGGATATGACTCCTATATATTGTATTGGTGGAAACTCCACAAGCAATTAAATTGAATACAATCACATATTCTCCTCCCTTGATTCTTGTCCTAATTTATAATATAAAACATATTTTATTTGATTTTTAATATTTGAGTTCGACCCCTTTTGGGTATCCTCTTGATTCGAAGTCATATCGATACCAAGATTTAAGTGGTTTTGGTGATTTGGGTTGCACCCGAAACTTAGCGGGTTGCCTACGTATCTCTTGGAAGAGAATCAAGCCTCACGTAGTTCCTAGTGTTTGAATTTTGTGTTTGGTTTGAATTTGGTTTCGTTTTCTTGTATACACCATAAGATGATGTTCAAGCCCACCTTCTACGAAGGGTAATCGAACAACACTCCACCCGAGTAACCTGAGCTCACCTTCTCGGAAGGGTAACTCAAGTAGCCCGCCTATCATTTGCATAGAAAACGATTTTGATTTTGATTTTGATGTGGAGTTTAATTTGTTTTGATTTGATGATTGACTTAAAGACCAATTTGGGGTTGTGATTGAACTCGTTTGTGAGTTTCTAACGTACCCTTTTAAAAGGGATCAAATCGCATGTAGTTCTTGAAAAGAACAAATTTGAATTTGGTAATTGGATTTTTGAAGTTTTGGTCATGACCGAACTCGACGAGCGGAAGCTTTGTATCGAGTCGGAGGAGACACTTTGGATTTGATAGAAATTTGATTTTTGGGACGACTTGGAGTCGATAAATAAATTTGCGGAGATTTGATTGAAAGTTTGGATGTGACTGGACTCGGTGGGAATTTGATTTACATCGAGTTTCCTACGTATCCACTTATTTGGTGGAATTAAGTCATCGTAGTTCGGAACAAAAAAGAAATTTTGTATTTGGAATTGATCATGAGATCATTTGTGGGTAGATGATTGAACTCGACGAGCGGAAGCTTTGTATCGAGTCGGAGTAGATCATTTGAATTTATTTTTGGCGATTGAACTCGACACGCATTGGCTTTGTATCGAGTATCATACGTATATGTTAGAAGAGAATCAAATCACCTGTAGTTCTAAAACGAACCAATTTAATTTATATGTTTTTGACCTCATATTCATTTAAAGGGAATTTAGAGGTTGACGACTATACATGATATATTTTTTTATATTTAATATCGGGCTACTTACGTAACCGATTTTACGGTGTCAAGTCTTTACGTAGTTCTGTCAAAAGGCAAATTTGATTTGGGAAATTGTGATTGGACTCAAAAGGCTGTGGTTTGACATCGAGTTTCCTACATATATCCGACGAAGCGGAATCAAATCTTATGTAGTTCTTAAACGAACATATTTAATTTGGATTTGGCGATTGAACCGGACGAGCTTTTAAGCTTTATGTCGAGCTACCTACGTACCCGTTTGAACGGGATCAAGTCATCCGTAACTCTTTGATAGGACAAAATGATTTAATTTTGGGGGAGGTGACTGAATTCGGTATATGTTAAATTTTATACCGAATTTCCTACGTAACTCGTAAAAGAGTATCAAGTGTATACGTAGTTCTGTTTAATAGCCAAATTTGAATTAATTTGAGACGGGTGACTGAATCCGATATATTTTGAATTTTAATATCGAATTTCCTACGTAACTCATAAAAGAGTATTAAGTCTTTACGTAGTTTTTTTAGAAAAACTTTTGCTTGGTTGACTTAACTTCATTTGGAAACGAAGCAAGTATGTTTTTTGGGAATTTGTGATTGAACTCGAAAGGTCTTGGCTTGACATCGAGTTTCCTACATATCCGACAGAGCGGAATCAAATCTTATGTAGTTCTTAAACGAACCAAGTTTATATTTGTTGAAACTTGATTTGAGGTTTTGAGTCCATTTTTGATGCGAGACCATCCAAGACACCTTTGGATGATGTCCTTCTGAAGAGGAAGAAGAAGGCTCTGCCTTGGGAGAAGATCCAGAGGTGCAAGTGACGTTTTTTACATTCGTCCAGCAACTTGACAACTTGGAGGCACAATGACTGTCAAGTTGCTGGACGAATGTAAAAAACGTCACTTGCCCCTCTGGATCTTCTCCCAAGGTGGAGCCTTCTTCTTCCTCTTCAGAAGGACATCATCCGAGGGTGTCTTGGATGGTCCCGCATCAGTCTCCCTTTCTTGAAAAGGATTCTTCCTCGAATCCAAGATCGCATATGATTCCACAAATGCATCCACAAGAACTTCTGGATCGAAAACCTCATGTCAATGGAAGCTCATCTCAAGACCGATTGTTGTAGGGAATGACCACTCCTTGATGGTTATTGTCTCAGCTTCATCTACAAAATCAAGAAAAGAAACTTTATGAGTGCATAATTCAGATTCCATATCAATGTCATGCACTTTGGCTTGGTCATTAATCCCTAAGTTTCCATCCAATGCTAGCAAGTTTTCTTCTTTTTTCAAGACTGAATTTTCAATTAATTCAAGGCTAGTAATAGTAGAAGAATCATCAATGATCATATTAGAAACTTTGTCTTTTTCTAAGCATGTAGTATGACATAAATCTTCTCTTTGATTATCATCACAAGACATAGGTTGAACATTTAAATCAATAAAAGAATCATCATGCTCATATTCAATGCAATCATTATCATCACATGCAAGTAAATTAAGAGCTTGATCATTTTCAACATGCTCTACATTTTCAGCAATAAAAGAAGCATATATGCTAGAAGAAACATTAAGTTGAGTAGAAATAGGATGAGTTTCTTCCCTTTCAATTGGTGACACTTCATCTCTAGGTGGGACTCCTTGTACGAACACCGTATTAGAGCCAAAACGCTGAAACTCTATTGCCGCAAGACTGTTTTCCATCTTAGCTATGCTAGCATTCATCTTAGTTATGTTCTCCATAAAGGTATTGTACCAGTCATTGCCCTGGTTATTAGACATTGCAAATAAAGTCAAACAAAGAACTATGTGAAAGGTTAGTAAAAATATAAACAAGCTCGCAAGCGTTTCGCTCACACTCCCTCTCTAATTAGTATGTCACGCTTGCTGGGGCAATCCGCCTTGGGCAAATCAACACTCAAGCAAAGAACTTAGCAATCAAAGTATATGAATCAAGAGGATGAATGAAACAACAAATAAGAGTACTCAACAAGGGTTGTAAGCACTCGACAATAGCCAAACAGAACTCGATCCAAGCAAAAGAACACTCGATGTGGGATAAAAGTGTTCGACAGACTCAAACAAGCACTCACAAGGGCTGTGGGTACTCGACACAACAAGGAGAGAACTCGACTAGGGCTGAGATATCTCGACAGGACACAAAAGCAACTCGATATGAAGCAAAGAGTACTCGATCAAGTGAGATATGTACTCGACAGGAGAGAAAATAAAAGAAAAATAAGAAAGTATGGAAATTTACCTCTTTTGATTGAAAACCTTTAAGTTAGGATGTTCTAGTTGCAAGGTAGGGTTTCAATTTTTGTGATTTGTGGGAGGTATGTGTTTGGGTAGAAGGGGTGTGTCGATTTAGGGCTAGAACAAAGATCACCAATGGGTCCTTGGAGCTTTCTTGCACTAGATCAAACAAACTCTTTTTTTTTTTGACTTACTTTTGCCCCTAGTGGATTTTATCCTCCTAGGTCCAAGATAAATCTTTTTTTTTTTTTTTTTGAATCTAATTTTTTTTTTATAACTAATGCAAGAAAGAACACTAAACAATGGAAGGACTCGAAAATTTGGTAGAAAGGTGAAAAGATAAACAAATTCAGCCCTAATGCAAAGATATAGATAACAACTTGGCTAATTTAGGTAATAGGATCTATCTTATGCCTTAAAGATATATGATAGATTTAAATGTTAAATCCACCACAAAATCAGATTATAAATAGGCAATAGATAATGGAAATAGATAAAAGATAGATCAAAAGTTCCAAAGATAGAACAAATAAGCCAAAGAAAGAAAGATAGAACAACTAGGGTTTCTCTTGTGGTATGTGATGGAACCGGCCAAGCAAGGCTATGGGGACAGTTGTATGCCGTCGGCTAAGGTGCTACACAAGGGAATTGCGCACCACTTTGGTCGACTCCACGGTCTCGGCTAGGCTTTGTGTTTAGGCTATGCAACCACAAACAATCACAAACTCAAGATTAGTGCAAGAATCAATAAAGAATGCAAGAAGTAAAAGACCAAACAAAGAAAAGACTATTTTTTTTTTTTGTGCTTAGGAAAAGAAAAAGACTCAATCTTGATGTCGGAAACCAAAGCTCTGATACCAATTTGATACGGGGTTAGCCGTGAGATGGTCCGATCTTCGACAACAAGCAAGAAACTAAAGAAACGGAAGCAAGAATAATAAAGACTCAAGAACGCAGCAAAGAAAGACCAAGAATTCGACCAAGAAACAATCAAGATCGACAAGAACAAACCAAGACTCGAAATTCGAGAACAAGAATTGAAAGACACGACCTGATAAGGACTGAATCGATCTATATAGAACAAGATAAAGACCTCAGGCCTCCTAAAAGGGTAGGAACCAATACCAATGATTATATAACCCGCCTCTACAACCCTACACAACCAAGCGGACAACTTAGAGGCACAAGGAGGAGGTTTGTGGATACTAGGATCACCAAGTCTTGCGAAGTTGATGAACACAAAGCAAACCAAGCTAGATCAATACCAATAGTTGCAATCGATGAGCTCCGCTACGAATCGATTGACTTTCTCTCATTGTGTTTCACACAAAGGAAATTTCTATTCAATGGAAGCATAAGTTCTCTACAATGATCAGCCGTCAACATATAGAAAACCTAGGGTTGATTTTAGATAAAAATAATAAATAAAAGACTAATTAAAAGAAACTCTTAAAATTACCTAAAATGACTTAAGTAAATAATGTCTCTAAAAATAGCAATAAGGAAAGTCCTTTAATCCCGTCAAAACAGTGACAGTTTGCAAAGAATGCAATTTTCGGCCAAGCTCCATGTCAAATCTAGAAAAACCTTCAACATCAAAGTTGTAGATCTCTTCGTCCTCGTTTCGGCAAGGTATGGCACGCCTCAATCCGATAAATATTGAATCCGTACGACCCATTTTACAGAGACGTCGAAAAGCTGTCAAGTTGCTGGACGAATGTAAAAAACGTCACTTGCACCTCTGGATCTTCTCCCAAGGTGGAGCCTTCTTCTTCCTCTTCAGAAGAACATCATCCGAAGGTGTCTTGGATGGTCCCGCATCAATTTTTGTTGGAGTTGATTTCATATTGACCCACTCGAATAAATTGGCAAAGAGGATTTGACGAGTTTAACTTTATGTTTTGATCAAACTCGAATTCTTAATTTGTGTCAATTATAATTCTTTATATTTTAGTGGGTCGGTTTTGCAATTACATATTCATATTTTTTAATTTACCGAGAGCACATGTTGGTGTATGTATATGTATGATTACAGCTTGCCCCATCTAGACAACATAACACAATTGAGGCCCCATTTTTTTTTATAACTCTAGCCCATTTTCGGTAGATAAAAAAAATTGGCCCATGTTTTTTTTTAATTAATTCAGCCCTTATTTGATTAATTTGGTTCCAGGTCCTGAGCGGTGCAAACAGAACTCCCACGCCATAGCCGAAGCTTGGAAGAGCACCCAGACAACTGAAGATATTGAAAGCTTCTACAAAGAGAAGAAGAAATAGGTTTGGGGAGAAAGGCGAGCTATTCCCGACGCTCGGAAGATCTAGCTAGCAAGGTACCAGGGGCCAAGGGCCAATGACCTTCGAATTTGAGCCATTTGAGGGGAGCGCAGAACAACGACTTCATTCTGACACTTCACTGCATCTTCGTTAGAGGTGGCAATCGGGCGAGTCGGGCCGGGTTCGGGTCGGGTTAATCGATTTCGGGTCAAATCGGACTCGGGTTGATATCGGGTGTGATAACAATTCGGGCCGTGTCGAGTCGGGTCGGGTTCATTCGGGCATTATATTTTTCGGATATAATCGGGTTTTCGGTTGCAATTTGATCGAGCAATTTCGGATTTCGGTCAAATCGGGTTTCGGTTGAACCGGGCTTCGTTCAAATCGGGCTTCGGTCTAATCGGATTTCGGTCCAATTGAATTTCGGTTAAACCGAACTTCGGTCAAACCGGACTTTGGTTGAATCAGGTTTCGGTTGAAAGGGGTTTTGGTCAAATGGAGTTTTAGTTGAACAGAGTTTCGCTTAAATCGAGTTTCTTTTTTTGGAAGAACCGAATTTCGTTGGAATCGAGTTTCCGTCTAATTGAGTTTCACTTAAATCATGTTTCTATTAAATCAGATCGTATGACTCAAATTGGATAAATAAAATAAAATTTAGTTAAACCATACTTTAATTTTATTGAAACTTCAATTTGATTCAAAATTTGCATTATAAGTTGTAACTCATCATTAGTCAAGATGTTTTAGATTTTTAGTCATATTTATAATAATAATTTATATAGGAAATGTTAATCTTTTTATACAAAAAGCTATTTCTTATCAATTCTTAATCAAATTATATATAAATACACACAAAAAATAATAATGTGTATCTGTACTATATAGTAATATTAATAGTGATCAATTGATCATATATTCATACGTGACACTAAAATCAAATGAAGTAAATCAATATATAAAATTTATCAGTTTATCACTATTAAAATAAGTCAATAATCTTATTCAAATTATTTAGAGTGTTAAATGTAGGGATGAAAATGGGTCATTGATTGATACATAGACATAGGCTGTGTATGGCAAACAGATTCAACCGGTTAAAAATAAGAACTTTTATCTGTTGAAATTATAAGCCGGTTTAATTAGGGTATGGGAGGCAAAATAAGTCAAAAACAGGTTAAATTAATTGGTTTAAATATAAGCCGGTTGGAGCAGCTTATTTAGGAGTTTCTTTTTCCACTTCTCTTTTATCTTATTTGGTTTGAAAGTACCACAATACCCCTAATAAAAACCAAATAAACTCCACCTTTTACAAATAAACTGTTTTTCGCCCCATACGAAGTTTATATATAGTTCATAGACCAATTTGTTTGCTATTATCCCATTTGATCTGTTCATCACCTATCTATCCTTTTCATATATGACAGTGATATCATCGTATTCTATGTGTTATGGGATATAGTTTTAAGTTCGGTTTTAAGTCATTCTTATATATTTTCCATGTCTTTTATGTACTTTTTAGTTTCGTTTTTAAAATATATGTGTACATTTGTGTTTTAAGGTAATTTGGAGCTTGTTCGATGTCATTTTGAAATCAAAATGAAATAACATTCATTATTTTAAGTGTTTTTAGGTAGTTTTTAGTTTTTAGATAAGTTTATATATGTGTTGTTTTTTCTTGTTTAACAATAAAACATACATTAGTACACCACTTAAACGAGACAAGATTCCTACCATCTAAACGAGAATTATCAGATGTTATGACATTGCTCCAAAGTAAGATTTATCCAAACATTATATATCATCTAATTTGATAACTAAGATTCAATAACTAAAATATATTTTGAATGGTTAGTTGAACATTTATTATTGCTAAAGAATGAATTTCTAGATAAATAGAAAAGAAAATGTCCACTAAAACAGTTTTAACTTGTATTTTCCTTTATATCGGCCTAAAAAGGCTAAAGAGTATATTTCTTCACCAATCATATATGTAATAAAATATTCTATAACAACTAAAAAACTGAACCAATGTCCACTAAGTTACCGTGTTTGTAGCAAATAGGATTGCTTAATGCTTGAAAAGAGCCCGGCTCGAGCTCGGCTCTAGATAAGTTTTATGACTTTATTTTAAACTAAGTTTATATAGGTTGTTTTTTCTTGTTTAACAATAAAACATGCATTAGTACACCACTTAAACGAGACAAGATTTCTAGCTCATCTAAACGAGAATTATCAAATGTTATGAACTTATGACATTGCTCCAAAGTAAGATTTATCCAAACTTCATATCATCTAATTTGATAATTAAGATTCAATAAATATATATAATATACTTTGAATGGTTAGTTGAAAATTTTTATTGCTAAAGAATGAATTATTAGATAAATGGAAAAGAAAATATCCACTAGAATAGTTTTAACTTATATTTTCAATTATATCATCCTAAAAAAAATACTTACAAATCTATTGTTTAAGAGTATATTAATTTCTTCATTGATCATATAATATATATTTTATAACAACTAAAAAACTTAAATATTTTTTAAATATATAAGTTTTAAAAAGGAATAAAAATTATAAAGCAGAAAAATATACCACCTCAGTAAGAGAATTAATAAAAATAGATGGAATAAATTTAAAATTATTTATAACTATAACTCAATATTTGAAAGTTACATAATAAAAAAAGAAATTCATGGAATATGTATTACTATATCATTTGATCAATAAACTAAAAAAAAAGATATAAAATAAATAAAATAACGAAAATTTGGGAGGGAAATAAAAGTCAATGTTAATTTGGGATGGGAGGGAACTTGAAGGAAATGAAAAGTTCTGGGAGGGAACGTTTTACACTTTTACTTTACCTTTTCATTTACTTTACATTTATATAAAATATACGGAGTACTAAATTAACAAATTCATTTTACATTTACAATTACATCTCTGATCTCTCAGTTCTCTACTTCTCTTAATCTCTTTCTTCTAATCTGGGGCTCAATTTGGGGCTAGGGGTAAAAATAAAATATATAATTAATCACTTGTCTAAATATATCTTATTTAATTTGTGATAATATTATTGGTATAAGGTAGAAAAATGAACCATTACGAGGGAAAAAAATAATGTTAAAGGGCATTAAGTTCACTTGGAAGGGAAATATTCAGGTTATTTCAAGTGTCGAATATAATCGGGTTCGGGTGATTTCGGATGTCGGATATAATCGGGTTCGGGTGATTTCGGGTGTCGGATATAATCGGGTTCGGGTAATTTCGGGTGTCGGATATAATCAGGTCGGGTGATTCGGTTTTCGGGTTGTTGTCAGGTTGGTTTATTCGGGTATAATCGGCTTCGGGTTAATATCGGATTCGGTTTGCTATCGGGTTCGGGCGGATTTCGGGTCGGATCGGTCAGTCTCGGTTCCGTACTTTTTAAAATTTATTCGGGTGTCGATCGGGTTCGGTGTCGGATTATTCGGATCGGTTTTCTCGGATCGGGTCGGGTATTGCCAGCTCTAATCTTCGTCTCCTTTAAAGCGGGTATAGTTCGACTCTTGTCGTTTTTCCTTCCTTAAACTGATTCCTCTTTGAATGAGATTTGATAATCATTTCGTATGATTGGGGTTTCAATTTGTTTGCTTGTACAACCTGCCTGAACTAAATATTCCATTTGGATCATGGACTTAGTCACTAGATCTTATTTCACTTCAATTTTGTTGAAGGCTGGATCTGTAGCATTTTTAGGGGTTCTCAGTTTGTTGCAATTTGATAGCAACTAAGGAGGAGTTATGCCTCAACTTAGTTTCGGTCTTTGGGTCTTTTGCAATTTTTTATCTGCTTTATTTTGAGAAGTGCCATGACCAACCGGTTTCATGAATTTTTTGATTGAGTCTCCCAAAATTTCGGCAACACTTCGACCCGATGAACCGATCCGCGCCGGGATCGAGTGTAGCGGAAAAAGTATTTTCTTTCGAGCCAACTACGAGGGTATACTCTCGACCTACTACGTGGTACACTCTAGGTAAGAAAGCCAAATATCTTTCAAACCTAAGGAGTCAACACTAGGCGAGAGTATGTAATATGTATCCTTCTTCCATTTTCTTTTACCTGCAAACAAAGAAAATAGCTGCTCTTTTTGTTAGACCGCTTCTTCTTTGCGGTTGGTTGCTGCGTTATCTTCTTTGCTGATTGTTTTTTTTTGTGTGTGTGTGGTTAGTGTACTGTGACTGAAGGTTTCTCTCCAGTAGCATGAAAAGCCAGGAAGGAGAACACTGCTTTTCTTTTTCTTTGATGGATAGGACCAAAGAAGAAGAAGCCAGCCGCAGGACAAAAGGGAAAGGAAACTGTTTCCTTTTCTCTTGCAGTTGAATAGGTTGAAGTAAGACCGAAACCAGCCGGAGGGAGCCCCACTTATAGGGTGTAGGGAGTAACAGTTACCAATCTCTAGATAACTACCTATTACTTTTATTTCCCTTTTATTATTTTCCTAGAGAAATATACTACTCATCAAATACAGCATCTCGACTAATCACTCGTTTCTTAGCAACAGGGTCCCAAAACTTGAAACCCTTTCCACCTTTCTCATAGCCTAAGAAGATGCACTTCTTAGACTTTGCATCCAGTTTCGTTCTCTCCTCACTTGGAATCACCACATATGCAGGAGTACCAAATATCTTTAGATTTGACAAATCTAAATCTGAACCAATCCATACCTCCTCAGAGACCTTCCTGTCTAGAGAAATCCGTAGTGATCTATTGATTAGATAGACCGCCATGCTCACTGCTTCTGCCCAAAAGCTCTTTGCAAGCCCTGCTTGCAACCTTATGCAACGAGCCTTCTCTGTAATTGAACGGTTCATCATCTCTGAAACACCGTTCTGTTGTGGTGACTTTCGAACTATAAAGTGCATTTGAATGTCATTCTCTTCACGGAATTTTTGAAAATTTGTGTCAGTTTATTCTGTGCCATTATCTGATCTCACATACTTCACCTTCCTCCATGTCTGGTTCTCTACCTCTGCCTTCCACAACTTGAACTTGTTGAACACCTCAGATTTGTGTTTCATGAAGTACACCCATGCTTTTCTCGAATAGTCATCAATAAAGATGACAAAGTACCTGGATCCTCCTAATGGCTCTACTTAAGTTGGCTCCCACACATCAGAATGTACGTAGTCAAGCAGGCAACTTGTATTGTGTTTGCCTATCTTGAACGATACTTTGGACTGTTTTTCCCTCACGCAGAACTTGTAGAAATCCATCTTACAATTCTTACACCAGCCAGAAGACCTCGCTTGTGAAGCTCAGTCATGCCGTGCTCGCCGATGTAGCCAAGGCGCATGTGCCATAAAGTTGTACTATCACACTCAGACTCTACAATTGTAGCTCCACCTATAATTGTACTCCCTAACAAGAGATATATATTTTCAGATGTACGTCTCGCCCTCATTACTGTCATGGCTCTTTTGCTCACTTTCAGACCGTCATCGATTGTCTTGTAACGGAACCCATTTGCATGTAATGTACCCAAGGAAATCAGATTCTTCTTGAGATCTAGAACATAACGTACATCAGTCAATCTCCGGACTACACCATCATGCATCCTGAGTTTGATCTGCCCGATTCCTACAACGTTGCATGGCTTGTCGTCTCCCAATCGAACAGAACCAAAACTTCCTGACTTGTACACCTCGAACCAGCCTTTGTTCGAAGTCATGTGGAATGAACAACTAGAATCCAAGATCTATAAATCTGAACATCTTCTAGACGTTACTGAAAGCATATCTGAGTTTGTACTGTCTGGATCATCTTTCTGTACTATGCTTGCTGATTTCGAAGACGAATCATCCGTCTTTCCCTCATACTTCTTCTTCCTTACTGGACAATCACGTTTAGGGAGTGTTTGGGAGGGGACTTTTTTTTAGGAGGTGGAGATACTTTTTGGGGATAGAGGGGGTGGAGATACTTTTTTAGGGTAGAGGGGATGGAGATTATTGGTATAAAATAATCTCATGCATGTTTGGTTGAAGGAAGATAGGATTTTTAAAGAATAGTGTAAAGACTTATATGCCCTTCATTTTCTTTCACAATTTCATTCACGCAGCAAAAAATATGAAATCCAAAAAAAATTCATCATCCATTACTGTTCATCATTTTCCTCCTCTAAAGTGCTTATATTTACGAAATTTTTGTTTTTTTTTTAAAAAAAAAGTCCACTGGTAATTTGATTGGTTGTGTATATTGTTTACTCCCATTCATCTAACGACTAATCAATCATATTTGGAGCTGGAGATGAGATTTAACTATTTAATATTCATCGTCTTCCTACGCTAATCTTCATATCCCCTTCCTAGCAGCCATGGCAGCGGAGAGGAGCCTAGGAAGGCAATCGAACTCGGCGGCTTCGAGTTGCAGAACCGTCGCCGCCCACTTCTACCCCGTCTCCATGAAGAACATCTGCGCCACCCTCAGCGATTTCGCCTCCGGTGAGTCGTTGTTCCCTCATGCTCAAAACTTCAATCGATTCAAATTCATCGTCGATTGGAACAAGAAGAAGGGGAACAAGAAGAAGGGCAAAAAAGGGCAATTGGGGGTGGAAAAATTCTTCCACCCCGCCATCCCTCAATTTGAAGGTACCGAAATTGGGGGTTTTTTCACCCCCGCTATCCCCCTCACCTCCATCTCGTCCACCCCTGCAATCTCCCGCCAAACTCCTCGGTGCGATTCCCCAGAACAAATTCCATATCTCCCCCACCCTTCCCACCCCCAGCCAAACACGCCCTTAAAGTGACCTTTTTCCTTGCAGAAGTAACAAGTAACTGCCTTTTTCCCTCTGGACTTCGATCTGGACGGTCTGTCGCCTCCATCTTGCTTCTCTTTCTTCCTCCCTCTTCCCTGGTTGCTTTTGACATACAACCCTTCTCTTTGGGAACCTTCACCGTTAGAATTTTGACGTCGCTCATGTTGAGCAAGCAACGTCGTATTCACCGTATCCAGGGATATCGTCTCTTTCCATGTTCTCAGCGCCGTCACCAAATTCTCAAATGAAGAGGGTAGAGAACATAGCAAGATCATGGATTTGTCTTCATCCTCAAGCTTTACACCCAGTCGTGCCAAATCTCCGATAACTTGGTTAAAAGTGTTGATGTGCTTTACCAAGTCGGAGCCTTCTGTCATCTTCAACCCGTACAATCTTTGCACTACTAGAAATTTGTTATTTAACATCGGGTAATAGCCGATGTCTTTAAAAAAAAAAATCGATGTCTATGTGGGGATGTAAAAAGTCAAAAGTTTTTCACATCGGCCGAACCCGATGTCTTTGTATGTTATAACATCGTTTATATTTTTCAATCTGATGTCTTTGTTAGCCTATAACATCGATTATAAAATATAACCGATGTTATAACATACAAAGACATCGACTATTACCCGATGTGAAAAACTTTTAACTTTTTACATCCCCCACATAGACATTGATTTTTTTTTGAAAGACATTGGCTATTACCTGATGTGAAATGACATATTTGCGGTTTTTTTTATTATCGTAGCCTATACGGGATTTGAACCCGTATCTTTGTGTTTGAACGCAATGCTCTACCATTTGAGCTAATAGGCTTTAAATTAGATAGAATGTTTTTACATAATACATCTTTGTATTTGAACGCAATGCTATACCATTTGAGATAATAGGCTTTAAATTAGATAGAATGTTCTTACATAATAGCAAAAAGAGCTTGTGAAACTTAAGAAGCAAGGAAAGTAAACTAATAGCAATAATTCTTGTACATCTTATTCATGCCAAACACTTCTCTTAGCTACTAGTGGTGTCCATGACAAAACTTTACAAGTAACCATCTCGGCTGCAATCATTTAATCTCAGCTGCATTTATATACATCTCAGCTGCATTTATCTAAGGCATTCTGCTAAAACAGTTGCATTAGTCGGTATACAACTAAGCAATTCAAGGAATAGTATATGACAACAACTGCATTTACATTATATAGTAAATCCATCAATCCATCCATCAACTAAGGAATAGCATTACAACAAGATTTAGTGAGAGGATCTAATGTACAGATAGCATATAGCATGTCAAATACAAGATAAGCTAGGTTGACCCAAAAGGATGAACCTAACCCATGTAACTCAAGAATTTTGAGTCGTATGAATTCAAGTTGCTTCAGGTTTTAGCTTAAAATGGGGAAAAAACTATAATGAAATGTAGTTTAGCTCAAGTTTTTGGATCATATCATGCTTTACATGTAATTTTGATAACCCTTTAAGAATTACATGCAAGAACACAACAGAATTGTAGAAAAGATTAAGTTCTACCTAAGGCATGAACCAACAATCAAGTGAATACTACATCTCAAGGTGTCAGATTAAGTACCATTAAAAAAGAAACATAAAGCATACTTCCAAAAAAGCTTATATAATTCTAACAAAACTGCATAAGCCACAGATTGAGAAACACAGTTCATCCTTTTAGAGAAGGAAACAGAAACCAAGATATTCTAACCATTAAAAACACCAACAAACAAAATTAGTCAGAATCTAATTGCCAGTCATTAAGAATATCTTTATAACTTTCCCCAAGATCAGATATGAATTGAAAGAAGCTCTGATTTGTAAAGCTATGCTTTTGAGTATATAACATCCAAGATCTATGATTTTATCAAACTGTTTTATACTATACCAGCACTTACAGGCACCCATAGCCTCTGTCATCGTACTGATGTATACATCGGATTTTTCATCCTTGACTTCAGCGTCATCCATCTTTCCACCAGATTCGGAACTAGAAATTGCATATTGGGAGAAAAAGAACTCAGTAAGTATTTCCTCAGTAAGGTGCAATTTCTCAACTAACTGGTCACACTTTCAATAATCTAGATACAATAAACGGAAATCGTCTGCCTAGAAGACATGGGCACTAACAAGAAATGACATTATTTTGAATCTACAAAGGAAACTTGGGATTTTGCAAGTAGATAAAAGCAAAAGAAGTCCCAGCTGGTCAACAAATACACTTCTACTACTAAATAAGTTAACCTGCTGAGGTCTTTTACAGATGCTGGTGATTTAAAAAGTGATCAGGGGACAAGAAGATCAACACAGGCCAACTGCATTAGTAAATTTTATTTTTCCCTTTTATCCCTCAAACTAAACAGACACGGATACAAGATCTCGCCAATAATGTGTAGTTTATGTACACGGGTAGCTATAAGCGAAAATAGAATGAATAAATGAATCAATGAGTGTGTGTGCTGATGATGAACAAAATGTAAGAATTACACAAAATGAGTTAGTTTTGCAAACAATCAATCCATTAGCTACTCAAAACCAATACTCCATCACTTAGATAGATAAAATCGTATCATGCCTTTTAACTTTTTGGAATCCCACTAGGTGCTTGACCAGCTAGACTCCTGGAAAGTGCATGAAAATGGAGAATTGTTAGTGATGGAAGCCCAAACCTGAACATGCACTAGGGTGTGTTTAGCATGATAAACCAACAAGCTAGTTGAAATTCATAGCAAGCTTAAGCTGAAAGCTATTATAAAGCATTAGCTCAGCATAGCTTATAAGCTATTATTGATAGTTTATGAAAATCAGTTACAATTTAGCTGACATCATTGATCTGGTAGACTGAGATGGGCAGGAAGCCTTACCATAACAAAGAAATAGCATCATGACAATTACAAATGCATTTAACTTCACCTTAAATGAGTTCCAAGAGTCATTCATATCCCAGGCTGCGTGTATGTTGTCAATTCCAAAGAAAACTATCTGAAATATAGCATAACAGATCTAGTAAGTCATGAAATATATATATATATCTATAAACAAGTCTATAGATTGTCATCCATCTGAAGTAGTAGATAAACCTCTGACTGAAAATAATGAGCGGACAACTCTGAACCACCTCCCATCGCACCATAATCTAATAAAATTTGTTTTCAGAACAGTACATATGAATCTATAGCTATCATAAAATTATTTAACAATCCAATTATAGTGTTTGAATACCTATATCATGTGCACATAACAGTCAAATTTTGAAGAAAGCACTCATGAATCAAAACTACATTGAACAAGCCCCAATATTTATCAAGAAATAACACTGAAGTTAACTTCTATAGGCAAGATATTTCCAGTTAAGGCTAAGTTCATACGTGCCACTTTGTCCTTCGAAACCAAGCCAGCCAGCATGTTGATCTATTAACAAGACTGCCAGCCCTTAAGAACCTTCGTTTTTTTGCGAATGCAGGTACTCCATCCCAAAGGCTACATCCATGGCAATCACAAGAACCTTCAGCTTGTCAACAGATCTAAGAAGTAAAAGGCACAACTGAAAAGATTTGCAATACCTTTCGTTCTTTTGCAAAGCACTTCTTGGATAACCGTTCACCATGTACTCAGTTACAGTAGCTATAGAACCTCCAGGACCATCAAGCACAATGCAAGGCTACAATATTAGGATGGTGCAGCTTAACAAGTCTTGCTACTTCATACCAGAAGTCATCTCTCTGCACAACACAACTCAGATCAACAAGAAGCTCCAAAGTTACTAAAAAAAATTAAATGAAAGAAGAGAACAACAAACAATGGCATCCCTTGTCTCAGACTAACCAAAAGTGAGAGTCCAACAGCATGCACAATCAACAGCTTGGCGCTATACATCTGTTAGGAATAACAAATAAGTTTATTATATGAAGGGAAATTTTTTTAAAAAGACATCTAGCACATCAATTTTCATATAAAACGAGAACTTCTTGAGAGTTTTGAAGAATCCATCAATTTTCATATAAAATGTTAGACGTCCATTGGATGAACTTCTTGAGAGTTTTGAAGAATCCATTGGATTCAAGAAGTCCCAACACAAACGAGAACAAATCCTTATAATCAATAGAGAGTCAGAAGTCCCAACACAAACGAGCACAAACCCTAGACAAAATCCCATATCTAACCCAAACTAGAATATTTGTACAAAAAACCCATGATTCGAGTAGCAATTGGGTGAGAATTCAAGTGTTTGTTTCCAATTCACAAATTAATTTCTGATTTGCAAACAAACACTTGAATTTGTACAAAAAGAAAAGGGGGAATGTGAGGATACCTGAAGGCTGATGAGGAGCGACGGGGGATGAGAGGATGCGGAGGAGCGACGGGAGGACGATAACAAGGGCAATGGGACCAGATCTGACCTCCGAGCCGACAGAAAGCAGAGAGATGAGAGCGGAAAGAAGAGCGCTCCAGAGAGTAGATCGACAATGGAGTAGGGTGAGAGAGAGAAGAGAGATGAAAGCGGACGATATACGACAATGGAGCAGGGGAGAGTGACGACGACATAGCGAGGTGACTGACTTGAGATAGCACCGGAGACACGACGACGGGAATGAAAGGGGTTTCGCCGGAGATGGGAACGAGAGACAAAGAAGCGGGATTTCGCTGTCGCGAGAGGCTGAGTAGGGATTTGGAAGAGGGGATGAATGGGTTTTCCAGAGTTTCTTTTATTTTTCTAAGTATTGGGTGTGTGTGTTGAATTATTTCATTTCAAATGGGCGGGACAAATCCCGCGTTTATTTTTTTTTTCCAAAAACCTTTGTTTAACATTGGTCAAAAAATAATGTGTTGTCTGTTTTATTTTCAACATCGCAAATTTATTAACCGATGTCAAAAAACTGTTTTACATGGCAGGTTTTTCTGACCGATGTTAAATAGCAGAATTCTAGTAGTGTTGCTTTAGATACAACTTGTTGGACAAGGATTTTAACATATACATGTTCTCTAATTTCACCCAAATCTCCTGCGAGGATTTGAGATCAATTACATGGTATATCACCTTGTCTGCTAGACAGAGTCGAATAATCGACGCCGCCTTTTCCTGCATCTCTTTCTAGTCTTTATCTTTCACTACCTTAGGCTTTGTCTCCTTCAACGCCTTTAACATTCCATGCTGAGTCAGCAGATTCTTCACTCGCCATTGCCAAAGACCGAAATTTCCAATGCCATCGAAACACAGAACCTCGAATTTCGCATCGAATGTTAGGGTTGTGCAGAAAAATACGACACAGTTGACACGACACGAAACCGCAACAAAACGATACCAAAAAACACGAAACGATAAAGATACGACACAATTATGACACGAAACGGTAAAACACGACAATAATCGTGTCGTGTTTGGATCAGCATTTTTCCCTTGTCGGATATCCGACACGACACAGTAAGTTTTTTTTTTTAAATATTGGCTTTTTGTAATAATACATATAGAATAAATGTTTCTAGTATCACATAACTCCATTTTCTCTGATGGTCGGGTGTGTAGTCTGCGGGTGTTGAACCGTAAGTGGTCTTGTGTTCGAATCCTAAAAATTCTTTAATTTTTTATGGGTTTTACAGCCTTTTGTTTTTTTTTCTATTTACTACTGCTTGTCTACGACTAGGGCTTCAAGATTCCATCTTCTTCTTTCATTTTCAGAACTCGCCGCGCCGCCCACTGTTAGCGCTCAATCCGCTCCATCCCACAGACCACAGCTCGAGCTCGCCTCTCCTCTCCTATCTCGGTCACTCTCAGTCTCGTCTCGACTCTCAAGTTCTCTCTCTCCTTTTATCCAGATCAGTTCTTCAATTCTTCTCCTTCTACTCTCCCCCATTATCTGTCATCCGAAAATTTTGGGATCTCCATTTCTCCAACCGCCAATGATTCTCTGATCAGGCAACCCAACCTCTCCCTCAACATTCAATCTCTCTCCTGAAATGCCGCCTCCACCTTTTAGTTTTGATTTCGAATTCAGGTTCTTTTGAGAAAAATCAGTGTTTCAATTTCAAGAAGATCTAGCCATGGTTTCCGGATTCTGGCTCTTTGGGGCGACTCGTGATTTTCAGGGAACGAGCCATCTATATTTTCCATGAATGTGTTCATTTTAGATTATGTAAATTCAAGAATTGTAGGCGATTTTGGGGATTTCAGATTTGGGATTTTGGGCAACATTAGAGGCTAGGGCAACAGATTCAGGAAAAAAAAAGGATTTTCATAAATGGTTCGTGTCGTGTTATACGGGTATCCGACACGGAACCATTTCGTGTTTTTGTGTCGGATATCCGGTACTTACTGTCTTGTGTTCGGATCGACCTTTTCAGTGTTATCGGTTTCGTGTATCCGACATGTCGTGTCGTGTCGTGTCGGATACCCAGTTATGCACAGCCCTATCGAATGTCATCGTCTAACCTCGCTCTAATACCAATTGTTGTAAATATCACTGAGTGAATATCGTTAAAGAGAAGGAGAATGAATAATATGACACAAGGGATTTCCGTGTTCTGACAAGAACTGGGCAGAGAAAAACCTCTCTGCAGCTAGGGTTTCTTATTATTGTGATGCTTTGATAGATACATAATTCCAACCCCACATGCTTCTATTTATTATAGAGAACCTCCTATTGATAAACCTAGATATAGATAAACCTATTATATCTAAATAAACCTAGATATAGATAAACTATCTTATCTAAAACATATTGTAGATAAACTATCTACAATAATCCTTCTATAGAAAAATAAGATCTATAGATAGACTTCCTAAAGATAGATCTAGATAATTAATTGTCTCTAACAACACGTTTTTTACGAGATTTTTATTTGCACCACCAAACACTCACATAAAACGAGGTAAAATAATTGCATTATAATTAAAATGCAATGAAATCCTAACCCGGCCTTAATAATGTCATATATATACATATTAATAAATATAAAATTATAAAAAATAATATTTTATAGTCACCAATTTCTGAAAAGAAATATTGAAAAGTCTAACGGTTTAAATTGCGATTCAGAGAGAGTATCAAATATTGTTCGAAATTTTCACCTGGTGCCCCTGAGGTAAGGGCAAATTCGCCAGGTGTACAAAAGTTTGAGAGAATTCGCCAAGTGCCCCTAAGGTTTCATTTTTTATTTTCGCCTGGTGCACATTCGTTAAATCTATTAGCATTTTTATTTAAAAAAATAAAAGAAAATAAAAGAAAGACGAGAACAATGAAGAAAGAATTTGAGAGACGAGAGGAGAGAGAGAGAGAGAGAGAGAGAGAGAGAGAGAGAGAGAGAGAGAGACAGTGCAATCTAGGTTGTTCATCTATGGCAGCTGATTCACAAGGATCTTGCAACAGTGGCAATCCAATGGTATGTTGATAGAAATTAGGGTTTTCGATTATGAGAATTTTGGGGGAAATCGTTCTAAGCATAGTTTTTTTGTGGTTAATATGTCAAAGGTGAAGATGAAAGGGGATCTAAATTCCTGTTTATTTATGAGAAAATGGAATGATGTTACAAGAAATTCTAGTTCGAGAATATGTGAATGTGGAGTTGAGTGTCAATATTTCACATCCATGATAGATGGAAATCCAGGAAGGAAATTTCTAAGATGTAAGAATTACAAGGTATGCGAGAAATCCATGTTTATTAATGTTTCATTTTTTATTTTTTGGCTTCTATGACAGATAGTTGAGTTGTTGTTTTGACTTGAATTTTTGCTCATTGCAATACAGTCGGGAGGTTGTCGAGTCTGGGAATGATTTGACCCTCCATTATGTGCTCCGACAAGGCAATTAACCCCGATGTTAAGAGATGAGATCATTCAACTGAAGGATGCATTAGATGTGAAAAAGGATGCCATCCGAGCATATAGGAGTGAGATCTGAAGGCTTCAAGATGAGAAAGGGAGTGGATTGAGAGGTGACATTCACAAATGGAGGATTATCTTTGGTGTTGTGGCACTTGTATTTGTATTGAAATTTCTCTATTTTTAGTTGAGACTGATTTAGAGAAAGTTGTCATGTGTAACCATTATGTTTGAATTGAAGTAAATGAAAGTTGTGATTCAACAACACTCTTTTTTGTTATTGTCATATTTTTACAGTTTATTGTGGTTGTTAGTATTTTGAATGTGTTTTTACAACTTATTTTGATTATGAAAGTCACAAAAACAGCCAACACAAAACACGGCAAGGAATGTTGTCCTAAAAACAACATTAACAGCAAAAAACAGCAATAGAAACATGTTGTCCTAAAAACACAGAAGGGAATGCTCATGGATCTAATTTTTTTGCTAAAAATCATGTATTTCAGAATCTGATTTTGTTGCCAAATGCTTGGATGTGTTTGTCTACTTTAAACTATTATTGTGATGCCTTATGTTGAGGTAAGGGGTAAATGTTATCCTTAAAACGCAGAAGGGAATGCTCATAGATCTGATTTTTGTTTTGGTGCCATACACACAGAAACAACTGTAAAAATAGCAAAAACAGAATTGAAAGATTACCAAAATCACGAATCTAAATTTTTTTTTTTGTCAAATTCATGGATTCCAGAACTGATTTTTTTTTGCCAAAAATCATGGATTCCAGAATCTGATTTTTTTTTGCCAAAAACTGATTCTTGAACTGCTAAATCTTTATAGCACAACTAAAACTAATACTGATTTGAAGAGAAAAGGAAAATCAGAATACATTAAATCATCAGTAAATGACAAAATCAATGACTTTGAACAACACCAAACTTGATAGCAAGCCTTAATAAAAGTTACCAAGTGCGGAATTTGCCCAAGGTTCATCCACTGAATACATAAAATCCAAAAGTTGTACCTAACATCAAAACACATCCAAGAGTACCATGGTTCATCCGAAAACAGATCCTTGTACAAAACACATCCAAATAACATTGTTCATCGGAAGTTTTTAAATTTATCTATTGGCTTTCAGGCATCCATAGGGCCGAGCACATAACGTCCGAGTGTTGGTTAGTTGTAGATTTAGCTTTCCGCACCTTTGGCCGACGTTCTACTCGAATTTCTTTCTCCCTAAGCTCTCTTGTCGTTGGTCCACCCTTGCAAGTCTTCCTATTATGCCCGAACGCCATGCATCTCCACAAGCCACGATGTGAGACCTCTTTCCTAGCTCTTGTTGACCTTCTTGCCTCCTTCGAGTTCTTGGAGGTCTTCCGACTCCTCTTTTCATGCTTGGTGGACTGATTTTAGGAAGATCAAATATAGGCCATTGTTCCTCATCCATAACTACCTTGTAATTAACCGAATATGTTTTTTTATACAATCGTACGGAATACCTTGCAGACACATAATGCTCCGGATGTCCTCTCATTTCCAGTATTGCCCTCACTGCATACCTACAAGGAATGCCATGAATTTTCCATTCTCCACATGAACAAATCATATTTTCGATATTGACTGGAAATGATGAACGTCCTTTTGTGACTTCAAATTCAGTGGGTGATGCCCTGAAAAGCTAGACTTGAACAAAAAAAACATTTTAACACACGTGAACTACTCAACGAAAGAGGTCAACGGAAAAGTAAGGAATACAAAGTACTCACTTGTAAGGCATGTGCATCGGCTCATGCCTTTTCTAATTTCTTCTTCACATAGGCAGTGATGTCATCTTCACTTAATTTTTCAGTTGCTTCTTGCCTCATATAATGTCTCACCATGGTCATTCGTCTAATCCCTACGAAGAAAATTTGTAATGGCTAAAGGTATGTGTAGTTTACAGCATATATGTGATTGACTCTATTCAGTAAAATTGAATCATGTACCTTCTAGAATTGATAACATAGGGAGACATCTATCTGCTCCCAAAGTTGAGTTGAATGACTCAACAAAGTTGCTTGTTGGTTCGGGAGAGTGCAAGCTTGGATCAAATTTGTACCTTGCCCAACACTCATATTCACCTAAGATAGACGTGGATATAATGGGCTTAATTTGTGTATGATACAATTCAAATTCAGTTGCTATACTTGCAACTAAAGAAGGTCACCTAATTTTTTAAGCCAGTCAACACCACCTAACCCGACAATGCTCTCCACCTTTTCCATAGCTTTCTTGAACTTGGATTCGGAGAACACCTTGCAATTGCAACATGGCCAAAATACATCATTTGTAGGTTTACCTAAAAAAGCTTTCTTGAAGTTGGCACAAAGGTGTGTGGCGCAATAACATCTTGATGCAATGGGCCACACTTGTCCAAGAGCTGGGTCGACTCCATGATATGTATAAACAACTTATTAGAATCTGAACTCTCAGAAGTCAGATTTTTGGTACTAAGCTTTTCAAAATTGAAAAATATGGATTAATTAAATACTGGAAAAATCAAATTTTTGGAAAAATCAAATTTTTACAGAATGTCAAACTTGAAAAATCTGATTTTTGGAAAAATCAGATTTTTACAGAATGTCAAACTGGAAAAATCAGATGTTTTAAAAAATATCTAACTGCTAAATTTTTTGGTACTAAGCTTTCCAATTGCTGAATTTTACAAAATGTCAAAGTTTAGAAGTAGAAATACATACCTTTTGTCTATCCGACACAATACACCAATTATATCGCTCAGAGTTACTCAGAAGTTCCCTTAAATGAAAGAAGAAAGAAGACCACGTCCTCTTACTTTCATTCTCGTACACACCATACGCAAGGGGGGAAATCTCATTATTTCCATCCATTCCAACCGCTGCTAGAACAACTCCTCCATATTTTCCCTTCAAATGACACCCATCCACTCCAGTTAGTCCTCTACATCTATAAATGAATCCATCAATCATTGGCTTCAGCGAAACAAACACACTCTTAAATTGTATCGGCTTCAGGATCATTTTCAGGGTGGGTGCTTCCACACCACATGAGCCTTCGATCCAGGATTCGAAGTCTTCAAAACCTCACAATAGTCGGGCAAGCTCCCATACGAAGTATCCTCACTTCCATTGATAAAAAAAAATTTGCAAGTGCTATTGATTTGTACAAAGAGGTTGACTTCAAATGTATACCAAATTTTTCATATAAAAATGTTTGAACAATCTTGCCCTTGACCTCTTCATCTGCTCGTACATACTCTAATATCTTAGTTGATGCCTATGCCGGAGTCGACATAGAATTGTACTGGCCCACTTTAAGGCATGAATGAGTGTTGTCCAAAGTCTTGATTGACCATGTCTTGCCATCTGACAATGACGAGGCATGAATCCTCCAATTACAACTTGAGTCTCCACACATCGTTGTATACTTACAGTGATCTGTCTTCGAAACTATAACAGCAAATCCCTCTTGTACGCAATAATCTCTTACCACATTCAGTAAACTTTCCTTATCACAAAAGAGCATCCACGCCTTCAGCTTCGTCTTTCCAAAATCTATGTCTACATGCATCTCTCCATTCTTATATATTCTATTGAAATAATATGATTCACTGTCGCTACCACATATTTCATCGACATCATCATTAGAGGACATATATATATCAAGTACTGAAGTGGAAGGCACATCAACTCCAAATGAAACAACATCAGATGGAGTTTCAGCACTAGGTAAGACAGATATAGCCACATCACTCTTTTTTCTACTAACATCCCCAGAAGTGGGTTCACTACCTAATGAAAGAGAGGCAACTCCGTCTTTTACAACACATTTTTCTCTTCTTCTTGTCGAAGTAGGAGGAACTCTCCTATTAGACGTAGGTAGACTACCATGACTTGACCTTTGGGGAGCTACTAGTTGCCTTTTAGAATCAAACAAACCCCGTGCCATGTCTAGATTCTTAGAAGGAGAATCATCAGTTCCTATGGCCAAATTAATTAACTTCTTCTCGGAAAATAGATGGAACATGTTCACAACATCGCTATCAGTTTCTAGTTGAAAACTTTGCCCATTATGTGCATACCACATAGTTGGATGGCCAAGAAGGAACATTCTGATTTTCTCAGCCCCCTCTAACAGTTCAACAAATAAATCCAGAATGTTGCACTTATTCAGGATCATCAACCTCCATTCCCACATATTCTCGATGGATATAGTGAAGTCTCAATAATATCTTCTGTTCCATTCTACAAAAGTTTCAAGATGTTTTCAATTTTCAATGAATTGATTTCAACACTTAGTAGGATTACTAAACAACCCCTAAATCTACCCTATATATTTTCAAAAACCGATGACAGTACATAATACATGCTTCCATATTATGAGATTCAATCTGAGCAATACAACAAACCCTAAACTGAAGATAGAATTAATTGTCCATTTTGTTCATTTATATCTCAAAAAACCAATATTTAACTTGTATAAATCCCCAAAACTCATAGGGCCTTAAATCCTCATACCCTACATCTCATAACTGAAAAGGGAGTCGAATTACATATAAAAAAATTAGATATCTTTTCATCCATAAAACCAACAAACAAACCCCATTTCGAAGATTCTTACATGAGAATCCACCAAATATTCCAAATAAAAAAACCTAAATCCTCAAATTGTATATCGTTAAATCGAAATTAAGAGAAGACACTTACCTCTCAAGAGCAACTATCGCCTCCTCTTTACTAGCGTTTGGCAATCTCAGGCAATGACTTTGGCTCCAAGCTCCATGAGTCCTCTCTCTCCCAGGGTCGATGAAGTTCCTCGCCTTTGAGTCGCAGCTAATGTAACAAACGAACGGGGGATCTTGTTCTTTCTTTTTATTTAACGGAGTTATAACCTTCTTTTTAACCCATTTAACGGAGAGACACTGGGCGGAAAAAAAAAACGAAACCTCAGGAGCATTTGGCGAATTATCCCAAACTTTTGTTCACCCGGCGAATTTGCCCTTACAGCCTTACCTCAGGGGCACCAGGCGAAAAATTCCGAATATTGTATTATTAATCAAAATTAACAAATATTTATTATTAAGAGGACTATTCCCTTCATCTTTTATATAACTTTTTATTATTCATATACATTTTCTTATCAAGATAAAAAGTATATAAATATAAATTTGTTTATAATTTAATATTTATTATCATTACTAATAAATATGAAGTTATATATAAACACTAACATTTTATATAATTTTTATAAACATAAAAAAATTACATAAATAGTAAAATCTATATCTATATAAACTCTTAATTTAGAAGAGTTTAGGATGATGTGTCAAACTTAGATGAATTTTAGGAGTCTCGACCAATAATTTTTTTTGCCATTTTTCTTTGATTTTATTTAATTCTAATTTTTTTTCTTCTTTTTCCTTTAATTCTTTTTTTTTTCTTTAATTTTACTAACTATCTATATCTATATAAACTCTTAATTTAGAAGAGTTTAGGATGATGTGTCAAGATTAGATGAATTTTAGGAGTCTCGACCAATTTTTTTTTTTTTGTCATTTTTCTTTGATTTTCTTTAATTCTATTTTTTTTTCTTCTTTTTCCTTTAATTCACTTTTTTCTTTAATTTTACTAACTATCTATATAAAATCTTAATTTAGAAGAGTTTAGGATGATGTGTCAAGCTTACATGAATTTTAGGAGTCTCGAGCAATTTCTTTTTTTTTTTTGCCATTTTTCTTTGATTTTCTTTAATTCTATTTTTTTTTCTTTTTCCTTTAATTCTCTTTTTTCTTTAATTTTACTAACTATTGGGATTAATTCAAAACATTGATCTTAGCCTAAATTATAATTTTAGTAGTTTTTTCTCTCTAAAAAACAATCTATATAAACTCTTAATTTAGAAGAGTTTAGGATGATGTATCAAGCTTACATGAATTTTAGAAGTCTCGAGCAATTTTTTTTTTTGCCATTTTTCTTTGATTTTCTTTAATTCTAATTTTTTTTTCTTCTTTTTCCTTTAATTCTCTTTTTTCTTTAATTTTACTAACTATTGGGCTTAATTCAAAACATTGATCTTAGCCTAAATTATAATTTTAGTAGTTTTTTCTCTCTAAAAAACAATGGGATTAATTCAAAACATAAAATTAATAATAAGAAAATATAAAATTAATATTAGTAATCTACATCTATATCTATATATATCTATATATACTACTTTAATCGTTTTCTCAACCCATGAGTTCAATTCAAAATATTTAGTTATCTTAACTTTTACAATTATGTTATAATATTAATTTAATATATTAGCAAGATTTTATTTATAAAAAATCGCGTCATGGCGCGTGGATCATACTATTTAATTATTAAACAGTGAGGAGATTATTGTTGACAAGGGAAAACTTGTAATGCATTTATGACGAATAAAGTGCGTGATCAAAGTGGACAGTACCGCTACTTTGTGGAAGCTTCTATTTGAATTTCAAACCTTACCTACATTTTCATATTCCGGCTAACAAAACCATCACATTATTTTTCACTAATTATGAATTAATTATTAAATGGTGGGTGCCCCAGATTTTATATCTCCTTTTTTTATTCGTATACCTTATTTTTCACTAATTTTATTTACAATATTTTTCAATTTTATTTACAATATTTACAATAAACTAAATTGTTGAAAATTTTGAAAATTACAAAAAATTATTAATTTAATTTTTAATTATATTATATAATTAAGTTTAATAATTTAAAATGTTTAAACAAAATTGTTAATATATCTGAGAACTGAAAAATATTAATTAAATTTTCTAATTATATTTGATAATTAATTTTAATAATTTAAAATATTTTTGATTATAGTTGGGATGGTTGTCCACAAATAGCAAGAAAAAGTGAAATCGGGATGGAGATTCCCAACCAGTATGGATGCTCTTAATGGTTAGTTTTACCAACGATTATAAGTTCAAGTAGCGAGTCTAAAAATCTGTTTATAAACAAAAAAAAAATATCACATTAGTCAAAATTTTGACATATTTAGTACTCCCTTTACTCAATAAAACGGCTATATGTTTCCTACTAATATGTATGATTTTTTTTTAAAAATAATTTCCTACTAATATAGTTTTTATTCTCTTAAAATAACATATATAAATCTCTAAAATATCACGCTTTCATTAAGGGAGGAGTTCTAAAAAAATTAAGGAAGTAGCAGGGATGAAGACTGAAGAGTATTAAAATAATCTCTTAACATATTCTAAAATGGATTTTAGAGTTTTTAAAGAATTTTAAAGTGTTTTTTCATTCTCTAAAATTAAATAATTTTTTAAATCTTTCAAATGAAAAACGGATAGAAATAAAACAAACATAATTTTAAAATATATATTTTTCCATTTTTTTTTAAATGTTGGATATTATGTGAAAATTAGAAAAAGATTCTCCACTTGTGACGTACAAGTTGGATGTGATGTTGAGTCCATATATGAGGCGTTTGCAATTGTTCCCTAATTAAGAGTCTTTTTCGTGTTGTTTCCCCCGTTGATGACCATTTTTGTCTTTGATATTCCCATGTCTCGATGCTCTCCAGCTCCAGCTAATGGTGTTTCGTAGTGATAACTTTCTTTTTCTTTATTGATCATTTGCTTTTCATGATGATTTGTTTGATCATCTACCATTTTTTCCGTCTCTCAATACACCGGATTTAATTGTCTGGTGTACAGAATCCCTACTTGTATAAAAAAAACAAAACAAAAAAAGGAAGAAGAAGTTGGATGTGATTACACCTGTCAAACGGGTCATTCGGGTCGGGTTCGGGTCGGATCACTTTGGGTCTCGGGTAAAACGGATCCTGGGTAAAACGGGTTTCGGGTATTTCCGGGTTGATTCGAACCCAGGTTTGACTGGGTTTAGGGTAATTTCGGGTCGATTTTGGGTTTGTCAGTTTTTTCTTTTTTAAATAAAAAAAATCACGATTTGATAATTTTGTGGTAAATTTTAATTATATATAAAAAAACTAATTATATATAATTATAAAAAATTAACCGGGTCACCGGGTAAATCGGGTCAAAATTACCGGGTCACCGGGTCGAAATCCAGATTACCCGAAAAATTTCCGATTTTTCGAGTTCGAGTCGGAAAAAAATTTCGGGTCAAAATTTCCGGATTCGGATCGGAAATTTTCCAGACGTTCGGATCGGGTCAGCCGGATCGAGTTGTGTTTTGACAGGTCTTGATGTGATGATGGAATTATTACAGAATGAATGAAGTGGACGCAGTACCAACAGTCCATGATGCACCCACTAATACAAAATCAGATTAGATAAGACTTTTTCAAGGTAAAGAGTGTTATAGACTCTAATGAGATAAGCATGCAGAAATGGATGGATTATCGAAATGGTTCCAACTAACCTCTGATGGGTTTAGCTTAACCCTATCATTTTACCAATATTTTCACCTAAACGTGGTCCATCCTCAGATTCTCTATATTTATATATTTAACTGGCTACCTTTTTTTAGTCGATAAAAGAGGGTAGGTTCTCGAAAACTAAATGAATAGAAGAAACAAAAGAAGTTAGTAAGTTACACATAAATGAGATGAAAAGTAGTCATTTTTTTTCAAGTATTGTAAAAAATAAATTGAAGCGAATTCATGGGCGTATTGCCAAAAAAAAAAATGAAAATGAAGAAAAATTATAATGAGAGAAACTCTCATTTGTGAAATCCTAAATTGAGCCCCAATTTGAGAAATTCCATTTGCAATCCCTAATTGTCATCCAATTTCTTGTTATCTCTCCCAAAATTGAAACCTTCCTTGACTAAATTGGCCTGTTTCAAGGCTATTTGGGCTATATCCCTGTCGATTTCGACCTGTTTGGGTGTCGGTGGGTGGTTTGCTCCGTTGCGCTCGTCGTCCTCTTCCTTTTTGGGAGGGTTTCGTTCGTCGTCGGTTGGCCGTTCACTGATCTCCGGCCTGGGTGAGTTTTCGTCCTCCGGGCGGGTCGTCGTCATCCCTCTTGGCTTCTCCGATCGGGTCTACCCTATCTCGGCGCGGGTTTCTTGTCGATCGTCGCCTGCCTATTTGGTGGGGTGGTTGTGCGATTGATGGTTCCCGGTCGCTCCTGAGGTCTCGCCTTGTCAACATCCATGTGCCTGGTTGGCCGGGTCTTGATCGCGCCTGGTTTTGGCTCCTCCTCCGGGGTCGGTCATCGCCGGCGACCCCAGTTCCTTGGCCTGGTTTTCATCGCTGTTCCTTTGGGCTCAAGGTGAGCCCAAAGGTGACCCGCCCTTTATTCTTTGGGCCCAAGGCTTTTGCCTTGGGTCCAAAGCGGCCCGGTTTGGAAAAATTGAAAGGAGGAAAATAAATAAATAATTAAATATTGTGGATTGACTAGATTTGCCGAGTTGTTTGGTTGTGCGGTTATTTGGCTTTGAAGCTAGCAGTTTAGAGCGGTGTTCTTCTCCTTTGTCGACGCGCCAGAGGTCGTGGACGTGATCGAAACCTGAAGGCTCGTCGGTAGAGTTCAAATCTGAGGTTTCCACTTAGTTCCCCAGGGATTCCCTGCGTTACCTCTACCATCCGACAGACGAGTTGTCGCACTTGCTTCGGTTTTTCTTGGATAGTACTAGCCTGTGTCTGTAACTGCACCCTTGTAATTTGGTTTATCTGGTTTTGGTGTTTGTTCATCATCTTACTTGTATTGACGGCTTGTCCGTCGCCGATTTATTCGGCCTCTCGATCCATCGGGTCTGTCCGGTGCATCGAATTTTTACCTAATAAAAAAAAAAAAAAAAAAAACTAATAAAAAAAAAAAGGTGAAGGAAGTCAGGGAGTTGCTTTGCTTCCTTAAAGATATAGGGAACTTGAATTTCTGAGTCCTATATGTGCAATATGAAGCCTTGAAATTGAGATGTCGAACCGTAGAGAGAGGTGATAACTTTGGCTGTTATATGAGCCGAGTAGTTCGAGCTCGATTTAAACTCGGATCGATAAAATCTCGACTTGAGCTCTTTTATTTTATAAACAAATTGCGTATGAACATATTTTTAAGCTTGGTTTAAAGGTTTGCTCATTCGATTTAAGCTTGAATAGTTCGAATTTTATAAAATTTATAAAATTTCCTATAACTTACTATGTTATTAGCAAATAGGATTGTTTAATACTCGAAAAGAGTTCAAGCTCAAGCTCGTTCATTTCCTAAACGAGTCGAGTATGAACACATTTTTTAGCCCGCCTCAAAATTTAGGTTCAGCTCAAACTTGACTTGTTTGTAAACGAGCTGAATATTGATAAGTAATACTCGACTAGTTCGGCTCAAAGGGTATGTATGGTTGCAACAAATAAACAGGTAAAAAATAAGTAGAAGTAGAAATTTTTTTTTAAAACAAGTTAACGAATTTATGGATGGGGAAAAATAGGTAAAAGTAGTTAAAATTTTGAGTTTAAAAAAAAAGCTATTAGAAGGTGTTTTTTGGTGTTTAAATTTTTAATTGCAAAAATCAACCCACTCTTTTTGCATTATTTATTTATTTATCACAATTAAAACACTTTTATGCCCTGTACGGAGATTATCTTATTATTTAAAATTTTAACTACTTTTACTAACTATTTATAAATTTCACACTACTCATAATTTTAGTCAGTTTATTAACCACCCTATACCCAGAGTCTTCTTTTTCTTTTTCATGATGCGGAAGGACTCGACTTATATAGGCACAGTGGACATCCCTATATCTTATGACTTTTATGTGGACTATTAACTTATTATAATAATAATTGAAGGCAGAGCAGTTGGCCAACTATACGGGCTCAAGCCGACCTCCAACCTATACTTTCCAGCAGTAAATTTACTATCCACTAATTAGTGTTTTTAAGCCCGTGGAATTAATTTTCTACCGAAATTGCGTATGTGTGGTATTTTCTTTACAACCATTCCGAAATGACCGGACGAAAAGGACTTATGAATAGTATTCATAGGTTCTCGGTTCGAATCCCAGAGTGACCGCTCTTTATTTACCTATTTAAGGTATTTTCTTTACTAAATCATGGACCACTATTATGACTTAACACTAACTCTTATTATTATTTTTTATTCTTTATAACTTATTCGCATTATTATATACTCCCACATCTATCTGTATACATATACTAAAATCAATATATAGTATTCTATGATTATGTGACATCACGTTGATGATTCCAAATAAAAAAAATCCTACTAAAATAATATGCATGATGTCATAATTTATAGAAAGTTATCCTAAGTCACAATCTCTCTATACTACCGTGCACGGAGAATGCTTTAATACAATATTATAAATAATCTCGATAGATTCTAATAAATAAAAATAAAAATAATATTTTATTTCTACCATTATAATTCAGATTTTTTTTTCATGGTTTGAATAGGTTTTTTTTATATAAATAATGTAATTTTAGAATATTATGTTAACATATTGTGGTGAATAAGACACGCTAGTTAAAAATAAAATAATGGAATTGAATACTCTTCATTTACTTGCACGGAAGTTCAATATATATACTTACATGGATCGAGTCTCATCGTCGGTAATGTGGGAACAAACTCTAAAATGAGGGGGCTCCTTGTGTTTAGTGAGTAATGATTTCAAGCTTTATTTCCGATTGAGACACCATAATTTACCTTATCTCATAATCTCTGTCGGACTGGCCGACCGTGGGTGAAGGATGCCTGCGGCGAGTGATTTCACCTTTAAACCTTTTGGAGCAAGAGTAATCGTACACCAACCAACAAGGAGACCACTTCCTCAAAACATGAACCACGACCGGACACTAACTCAAACAAAACACGATCCACACAAATAGGATTTTTACATATTGTTAATTCCATCAATCCCATCACTTTCCAGTCCACTAACGCGCAATTACATGACCGATCGAGGACGCTGGGAACGGTTGACCTAAAAGGCGCGCAATCGGTCACTATCTAACTTGACAGTTACAAACGCCCCAACCCGTAAAACAAGTGAAGACGGGTTTGGCGGGTAAGAGGCTCGGAAGGTAGCTTTCTGGAAGAAGTTGGTAAGAGCAGACAAACACGACCCAATCTCTCTTCGTCCCATTCCTCCGTCTTCTTCCACAGTCAAACCCCCTTTAGCGTTAATCAAACGTATCCCTTCTAATTTGTTTAATTTTAATTTTTCTTCAATTTCCCATTTAATTTATTCCTCCGCCTCCAATTTCTAATTTTCTTAAATCGCTTATTAAATTCTTCGATCAACTGCCAGTAACAGTAGCGGCAGCAGCAGGTAATCCGTTCTCTCCCTGATCTGAAACTCCGTTTCTCACAAGATTGTGCTTCTTGTTGTTGTTTATTGATCATATCTGAGCGGAATTTGGACATCTGAAGGTAAAAGGAAGAAGCTTGGTACCGAAAAGGGGAAGATGGGGAGGAGGAATACGTTTCTATGGCGGCAAGAGTCGTATATAAGGCTGGAAGACGGCGAAGATAAAGGCTGTGTATGGGGTTTACTCAGGCTTCTTAGCTATCAAAATGTTAAGAAGATGCTTCCTCACAAAAATCACGGTGCTAAGAAAAGATCAAAGCCCAAAAGAGGTCAGTTTAATTTAGCTGTGCTCAAACCTGAAATTTGTTTACTATTGGATTGATTTCGTCGATCGCCGTGTTCTAATTAGTTGGTGGATTCAGATGTAGGCAACATCATGGATGAAGAAGCAAATCCTATTTCTGTAAGTTTCAATTAAGATATGATATGGTTTTTGTTGTTTCATACTGAATTTCACAGATGAAATTGAATGATGCCAGGTTGAGTGGGCGAATCCTCGGGAGACTAGCAAAGCAAGTAAGAGATCCATCAAAGCGCGGATCAGAGAGTTGATGGCGAAGGAGGAGAACTCGAAGCGCAGAGTTTCAGATTTGCCTGAAAAATCTCAGCCACAAAGAGGTCATGGTGGCAGTATAGATTCTTCATCGAAAGAGAAGTCGGTAGAGAGTGTAGATATCCTGGAGATATTCAATGTTAACAAGCAGATATTCCTCAAACTTCTGAATGATCAAGACTTGGCTCGGGTAAACCAGTTGGTTAAACCTGACTTCTTGCATAACAAAGCAAGGTTAACCAAATCAGGTTCGTTTCCTAATGTGAATTCGGCTCAAATGAGAGACCGGGGTCCAAGCAAACTCGAAGATAAGCAAAGAGAAATTTGGCCGCCTTTGAAAGGGAAGGAGAGTGGAGATGGTAGTCAGGTCACTGCTTCAAAGGCTAAGTTTAGGAGCATGAGACGAGCATCTTCTCTAACCGAATCAATGGATCGGTATGCTCAGTTGTACAATTCCTCTTTCAGCAAAGACATGAAAAGGAATCTGTCTAGAAGCCTAAAACTGGTGAGTGAAGATGACGAACCAGCTCCGAAATTTAGAAGGAGACTGTCATTACCAGAGTGTGACTACGAATCTTTTCTTCCGAATTTGGAGGTATCCAGAGAAGCAGTTGAGTCACTTGAGTGTGATCCTGCCAGTAATAAAGATTCAGTCAATTTGGATGTAAATACAAAGGGGAATAGCTTTGAGAGTGCTGGTGAGCCTTGTGAAGATGCTATGAATAAAACAGTGGATGAAGAAATCAGCCAACAAGGTAACCAAGGCGTTGTTTCGGAGTGCCCTTACGATGAAGACGAAATAGGTGCCATTTCAGAAGGTAACTTGTGTGATTGATTAATCTTCTTTTATCTCAAGTCTTTAGTGTTTATGAGTTAACTGTGCTGATGAAATTGATGTCTTTGACAGATTATGGGATGAGCAATCTTGAGAAGGCGGAAAATCCAGAGATCCTGAAAACTGATAAGATGTTGCCTACTGCATTGGTAGATGAAGAGAACGATCCAGAGTTCCGATATGTGAAGCTTGTTCTGGAGCTATCAGGCTTCACTGCGAAAGAGCAAACCTGGGTCTGGTACACGGTCCAGCAGCCACTTAACCCTGCTGTTTTCGAGGAAATTGAGGAGCACTATTACCCTTTCGAGCAACAGAAATGTTCAACCAGGACGGAGGAAAACAAATGGGATCGGAAGCTCATCTTCGATTTGATCAATGAAGCACTAATGGAGATAGACGAGAGGTCGTATTTATACTGCCCAAAGGCTTTATCCTTCAGTTGCCGTGTGCATCCAATCCCAAAAGGGCACAGGCTTCTTGAGGAGGTCTGGGCGTTTGTCGGAAGGTGCCTCAGCTGGAGGCCTGAGCTTGACCCGACACTTGATTTCGCGGTGGCTCAAGACTTGCATGGAAGGCATGGATGGATGAATCTCCAGCTTGAGAGTGAGTGTGCTGCCTTGGAGTTGGAGGATATGATTCTTGATGAGTTACTCTTGGATGAGATCCTACTCGCTCTTTCATGAAAACTCCTTGCAAGTTGGTTTTGTTTCTAATGAATGAATACATTCATTCATTAGAAACAATGGAAGGGGCAGTAAAAGCATAAGTTACTGCTGCATCTTCTGGTTTTTTTGGCATATTTGCATGGGGTGCGTGTAATATATCTTTGTATTTTAGATTGAAGTTTATTGGAGTTTTGCATTATTTTTGGATGTGTTTTGTGTTTCACTCTTTACCAAACCTCAATAGATGGGGAGGTTGCATTGGCCTCATGGGCTTAACATGAACACGAAAATGCGGTTCCTTGAGGAAAAGGGTAATAAAAGGCAACTGATTATACAAGAAGCACCATATACGGATTCCGAACAGTAGTTACAGTGTGAATACAAGAGGGTTCAAGGCCTCTTAAAAGTAGAAGAATACCAGTTGGAGAGGCCAAATACAAATGAAACAAGCAAGCACTAGTCTCTGTCTCATGAGGAGAAATAAAAATGATAGGTAGGCAAATGAGCAATATATAGAAGATTGCACCTAAATCTTCACCTTCCTGATACGGATATCACAACGCCATTGCTTGGAAGAAGAATCCATGTGATTCATCGGGCCACCCTAAAAGATCAGCATCTAACATTAGTAAGTTTCAAGTAATCTCCATCAATGATAACCATCTTTAAAGAGAAGCTCTGATGACATGACAAGGAAAATTGTATCAGGATGGACTGTCAAAGAAGTTTCAACCAAGCAAAATGAAATTTCAGCGAGGCAGACCAAAATTCGACTAGCAGTTCGATTATATCTTATTAAAAACATTGATATTCAACCTTCAGCATATCAAAAACTAGTCTTCTCAAAAAAATATTCGACTTTTACTAACCGCAGGATTAAATTCTGCTGCTCCTATATATTGCAGAGTGCTAAGTTAGTCCTACTTTAAGCAATCTTGGAGTAGTCACATGTCTGATGAACTTAGATAGAGAACAGGACAGTCACGAAATCTGGAGCTAAGTGATAGATTCATTAAATTGACAGCCTAGACATCAGGATATAATTGGGAAAGTTAATATAGAAAGGCCCAACCAACACTCTTAACTACCGAAAAAAGCCTAATACAAGTTCATCATGACATCATTTCAAATCAACAAGCAAGATTCCTGTTTAACCACATATTTCCATACTCAGCCAGGCCAATCATCTTAAGAACATAAAAGAGGAAACAGAATCCTAAAGAACAGAGAACATATATCTAACTAATACTAATAATCTTAGATGACTAAGCTACCAAAAGCATGGGATAGATAGTTACCTTCACTACCCCCACTATCAATTCTTCTCATGGTGACGTTTGTGGCTTTTCTTGTCAGTACGTTTGGCATCCCTTCCAACACGAGAATCATCCGAGTCACTGACATCAGAATCAGAAGCTGGTGATGCCCTCCTATTCTTTCTCTTGTTACGTCTAGGAGACTCATCAGAATCATCTGAGTGGCGGTGGCTCCTTCTCCTCCTCTTCTCCTTCCTACTCTTCCTGCTCTTACGACGGCGCTCCTCATCTTCAGATGATTCATCCCTCTTCCTCCGTTTCTCTTTTGTCCTCTTGCTTCGCCTATCATCTTCATCATCAGAATCACTCTCTGACTTCTTCCTGCTGCTTCTTTTTTTTGACCTACCCCTCTTCTTCCTCTCCCCAGAATCAGAATCCTCATCATCAGATTCATGTTTCTTCTTCCTCACAGAGCTCACCTTACTGCTTTCCTTCCTCTTCTTCCCAAAGCGCTCTGCAATTATCCTCTCCATTTCAGAATCAACACTAGAATCTGAGCTTTCACTCTCATCCTCTGAGCTCTCTTCTGAACTCTCAGCAGTCTTGGTAGACCTCCTACCATTCGCCTTGCGAGCACTACCTTTCAACCTATCCAGCCCAGCCAAGCCATTACCCTCGGGATCCAGGTCTTTATCTTTAATCTCCTCCTTCATGCTTACAAAGTTCTTACACTGGAAGGTCAGATGACCGACACGACCACACTTCTTGCAGGCACCACGGACCTCATTTTCAGTGTTATTCGTGATCCTCGCCAGCTGAAGCAAACCTTGAAAGCTCAGGTAAGCATTCTCACCCCCAGTCTCCGTATTGGTGTTCTGGGTAGCATCCTTGGATTCATCCTTTTGGGGGGCGTAGGGATCGTACCCAATTGCACTCTGCCAGATCCCATGGGTCTGGAGGGCTGCACTGCTGTGCACCCTGTTATTAGCAGGCATACGAACCCTACCCGCCGTGGCAGGCATGTTGAGATTTTCGGTAGGTTAACCTGGAAATATCAAAAGAACCAAAATAAATCACGAGAGTTCAAGAAACCCCCTCAATTGACAATCATTATCAAGTTAGGGCTCCAAACCAAAATTAGGGCAAACTCGAATCCGACCAGGATCTCCGTATTTCGAGACCAGTTGACTAAACAACCTACAAATTGCTATGAATTCCGAACTAATTGAGCGTATGGACTAGACTTTCAGGTAATAATCACCGGAAATTCAATTTATCAGCATACCGATGGAACTAAAAGCCCTAAAAGCTAACAATCAATCATAAATTTTGAAATTCACACGGTAACCCTATCGATTTGGAATAACTCAATATAAGAAATTAGAACAAAATTAAATTGATGAAAAACTGAATGAAAAAGCGTCCAGAGAGACGAACCTGTGATCTTTCGCGAAAGGGAGAGAAAGAGGAACGAAAAGAAAGGGGAGAGAGAGAGAGAGACTGAATGATGGATCGTGAATGATATTTCCAGACACTTGGATTTTAAATTATAACTAATAAGACGACACCGTTTTATCAACTCATTCCTTGGCATACACGGTATGGGCCGGCCCATTAATATGGCCCATCTTTTATTCATCGGGCCCAAATAAATTCACCCAAATTTCCCCCTCAACGGCGTCTCTCTCACTCGGGAGAGCTCGAGAGAAGGAAAATGCAGATGAAGCAAACGACCCATCAGTGTCTGGTTTTGATTCAGAAAATGGTGAAATTGCCGCCATTAAAGGCTCTTTCCATCTTCAACGCCTCCGTTTCCGATGAGCTACAACATACCCCGGAGTCTCTGTCATTCGTTTTCCACTGCCTTTTGTCTAACAATATGGAAACCGAAACGGAATCGCTCATCCTCAAGCTACTCTCTGGTCGAGTGAGGGTGAGTTCCTTGTACACCTTTAATCCAGCATCTCTGATTCATTCTTTTACCCGCTGTTACCCCAATTCAGGACCAATTTGTGAGCTTCTGTGCGATGCCGCGATCAACGCCTGCGTTCGATCCGAGTTGCCCGAAGAGGCTTTGGATTGCTTCAAACGCATGATGGATTTGAATTGTGTGCCGAGACCGAACACTTTAAATAATCTGTTGATTCTTTTGATAAAGAAACGTGCTTTTGAGAAAGCTTGGTGGATATTCACTGGCTTCGAGGGCAAAATTGAATTGGATGCGTATAGTTTTGGGATAATGGTGAAGGGTTGCTGTGAGGTAAATGATTTGGCGAGGGCTTTCGAGGTCTTGGATCGATTGGAAGACGTTGGAGTGCCTCCAAACGTTGTTATTTACACCACTCTGATCGACGGGTGTTGTAAGAACGACGATATCGATCGGGCTAGGGCTCTGTTTAGCAAGCTGGAAGAGCTGGGGCTGGCCCCTAATCAACACACTTACACAGTTCTGATCAATGGGTTTTTCCGGAAAGAGCTTAAAGATGGTGGTTTTGCGCTGTTCGAAAAGATGAAATTGCAAGGAATCTTGCCCAATATCTATACTTACAATTCAGTGATGAGTGAGTACTGCAAAGATGGGAAGCTAGACGATGCCTATAACCTGTTCGATGAAATGCTTGACAGAGGCGTCTCATGTAATGTTGTTACATATAATACGTTGGTTGGTGGGCTCTTTAGAGAGAAGAAAATTCAAGAGGCCGAGAAGCTGGTGGAGGAGATGAAACTGCGCGGCATGGCTCCGAATCTGATCACGTATAACATCCTTATTGATGGGTACTGTAACGCTGGGAAGTTCGACAAGGCTATGAGTTTGTTGGATCAAATGAAAATGGAGGGTCACTTGCCATCCTTGGTAACATATAACACCCTGATTTCGGGGTTCTCTAGAGCCGGGAAGCTAGACAAGACTGCCAATTTAGTGAAAGAGATGGAAGAAAGAGGTCTCGTTCCTTCAAAAGTAACATACACGATTCTGATTGACGGATTAATCCGATCCGACAACATAGTTAAAGCATACAAGATACTCGAATCAATGGAGAGATCCGGCTTGGCAGCGGATGTGTACACAGTAGGTGCTCTGGTGAATGGATTTTGTAGTAAAGGCAACATGAAAGATGCACTGAAGTTGTTCAAGACGATGGGGAAGATGAATATCCAGCCGAATGATGTGATCTACAACACCATGATAAGCGGCTACTGCAAAGAGGGCAGCTCCTTTAGGGCTCTGAGATTGCTGAGAGAAATGAGGGAGCATGCCATGATCCCGAACATTGCAAGCTACGCTTTGACAGCCGGAGTTCTTTGCAAAGACGGGAAATGGAAAGATGCAGAGGCTTTAGTAGAAGAGATGCAGATTTTAGGGCTAAAACCATCAGCATCTGTATATGACAGCATTTCTCAGGCCAAACTTAGTGTTTAGCCGAATGGAGGATGAAGCTATTGTTCATATGCTGCGATCTCTATACTCGTGCCTAGATTGTGTAGACCGTGCTAACCCAAGTGTTTATTTGATCGGCAATCTCGCCAAGGGGGTTGCAAAGCTTCAAACACAACTCCAATTCACTCAAGGATCTGTCCTGCAAGATTCATCAAAAGCGAGGGACTTCGTGGTGCTTTTTGTTGACCATCATCTAAGAGCATCTTTGCGGATGAATCCAGTGGCATATGAGCTTGGGAGAGGTGTGACACGTGATCCGTACATTTGTTGATTTCACGGAAGATAAGTGAAATCGTCACTGCTCAAACCGCGGTATTTCGATATAAATGTTGATGATCATATTTGGCATAAAAAGATAGTACATTTTTAAATTGCCACAGGTATGTTATTTAACATCTTTTTGTATGTACTTGTTTGTTAACTTGCTGAGAATAGCAAAAATACAAGGTTGGGAGGGTCCTTATTGAAATTTCCCATGGTATTTCCTTAATCCATGAGCTTACCCAAGTTGCTCACCGACTAGCGCGCTGGCCCAATAGCCGAGCCAAGCCAAGCCAAGCCAAATTGCGGACCAATTTTTGAAATTATACAAAATCATCCGCTATTAATAAAGAGAAAATTGATTAAAAATAATACAAACATTACTCGTGAACCAAAACAGTGTGAACTTGAATATTTTCTAGTTCATATGTTATAAATCATTTTTCATAAGTTTCAATTTTTCGATCAAATTTCAAGCAATATGGTGATGTGGCAATCAAATGTTGAAATTTGTCTAGAGAATTGAACTACATTAAAATTGAATTTTTAAGTTTATTTTATTTTTGGTTCTTCATGAACAATGCTCCTCTATGTTACAACGGATTTCACGTACAACGTATAAATCTAATAAGGTTTCATCTCAAAATTAATTGACAATGAAATGAGAAATCTATTTAGCTTATATATTCTTTAAAACTTGTCAGTATTTTTTAATGCACATTCCCAACATATTGGCATATTGCATTGATGTTTTCCGTCTCTGAACATACTATCAATACCTCTACAACAATCGCAATCCTATGTTGAGTGCTTGCACTTGTTCCTCGAAGGATGTTGGCCATTGGGAAAGAGAAGAAGCTTGACTAGCTTATGTTGAGTTAATATGGGAATTAGAGTTCAAAGAGTTCTATATGAGTAAATACATGCTAATTAGTGTATATATAAGCTAGTAAGTTGCTCGATCTTATTGTGAATTGATTTTAAAATAAAACCTCTCAATTTATGTGCTGAACAATTAACGTACAACTACAACATTACCTTCCAATTAAGAGTTCCACCGGACTCAAAATTCCGGCTTTGATTCACCATTATAGAAATCGACTTTCATTGTTATCTCGTATACCATGAGATTTAGGAAGGAAAAGAGATTTGACTTATTATATATTTGTCTCTTTATTAAGAATACATATTGCCCTCGTCACACGTGACACGACTCACCACTCACCAACTAATCTCACGTTAGTTTATCACTTTGACGTTTGTTGTTTTGTTTGGTGGAAGAAACATGAGAACACGTGATTTAAGAGATTAGCTATCAAAATGGTCCACCCTGTCTTCTCTTCACCTATCAAACTTATTTCGTTTTTCAATCTATAGTTCTATTTGAAACAAAATGACAAAACACTCCATTCGTTGAACATAAATGCAACACAACCACATTTTCAATTCAAGACGGTCGTGATATTCATGTTAATTGGTTTTATATTGATTATTGATGATAAAGAAAATTATATAGGCATTAAAATTGATGTTATGTGAATTTATTTTGTTTTTGTTTTTAGTTTCATTATCATTATAAAATCGGGATATACTCTTTTAATATAAAATTTTAACCCAGTGTACAAAGATTCTCCTCTCCTTGTATTTCGGTTGTTAATTCTCTTATACCAATCAATGCGGGACAATCCTAACACACACCACCATGCCCCCTCAAGTCTAACTCAACTAGTTTGAGCATTTTAATCTCTTTTTTGCTCATCCGTTTTTTGTTTATGGTTATGAGTTTCGCCGTTTTCAATCTTTTTTAGCCTAATAATATTCCAAAGCCAGGAAACTGATCTGACTCGAACTTGCTCTGATACAATGTGAGATTTTGAGAAACCTCGATTGAGCCATATGAAAACGAGAATTGTACCGATTCTATTTTGCTTTTTTATTTTAAGATTGAAATCTACCCTTTTAGTACAAAAGTTTTAAGCCATTGTATAAAAACTTCTTCTCTCAAATTTTGGTTGTTATTTCTTATACTAAAGTTAAGTTATTTCTTATATATCTATTTAATTATAAGGTCATTTGTTCATATAATAGGTCGGCCGTAACGGGATGTACGTCTATGTTGACGTCCGACCATGTAATAGGTCCGACGATGGTGGTGGACGGTGGTCTGTCGGAGAGGAAGGGCTCAAGCGGTGGTGGTTGCATACGTGGGGATGAATGTCAGCGATGGCGACATATTTGTTGCCCTTGAACGAGAAGAAAGGTGTGAACCTAGGTACGTTATTGTCAATGATCATGAAATCCTCCAATGCTTAAATCAGTATATACTTGTGATGAAATAAATTGACTTTAAATCAGTATATTTGTGATGGAAAAAAATGGCTTGATCAATGTTTTCTGTCTGTAAAGATGTTTTCATCTTTCAGCTTGATTGATATGTTAATGTTGACATAATTATTTTTTTTTTATCTTGACTCTAAATTAATAAAAATAACTGAATTTTCGCCAAATACCCCTGAGGTTAATGCTAATTCGCGTGGTGTACAAAAGTTTGACATATTTCGCTAGGTGCCCCTGAGGTTTCCATTTTTTTCGCCAAATACCCCTGAGGTTTTTAGTTTTTCGCCAAATGCCCCTCTGTCGAATTTGTTAACGTTTTTTTTATTGAAAATAAAAAGAATAGAAAATATTATTTCATTGTTATTTTTGTAAGGTATTATTTGAACAATATTATTTAATTATGGTAATTAAATTATCTAATATTGTATACACAATACCATATCATATTACATTTTTTAATCAATGGAATTAATTCAAAACTTGTTTTTTTATAAAGTTAAAATTAACTATACAATATTATTTCATTATGTATTAATTACACAATATCATTTCATGCTATTTATTTAAACAATGAGATTAATTCAAAACGTTTTTTTTTAAATACATAGTTCCAAATATATGAATTCTTTTTTTTTCCAAAGCAATTAATCTCTCTTTTGTGTGTGTATAATGAAAACAATTTTTTATATAATAATCTTAATTTTTGGAATTTCACACAATCAACCTAATCTACATAAATTTTCAAATAATAAATTTTTAAAACATTTTTTTAACCAATGAGATTTATCTATATTCTAATTGTTAAATGAGAAATATTTTTGCTTAGATGACATAATCATTTTAATTTAACAATTTCCTCCCAATCAACTGAATCTTGAAAAAGAAATCAAACTAATGAAATTTGTACACGTTTATTTGATCAATCTAGTTATATCTAAATATTAATTAATTAATAAGCCTTTTTTATTAGGTGTTATAAACACATTTATTTTAGGATTTTAACCCAATCAACATATTTTACTTAAATCTTAAACTTGTGTAATTTTTACACATTTTTCATAAATATTTTAATTATTTTTTACTTAATTATCAAATCTATTTTTTTGTATTTTATGTTAACGTTGGATAATATCTTAAATTTATCATAGTAATTTTTTATACTTAGAAAAAAATTTTTTTATTAAAAATATGCGCCATGTTGGGGGGATTGTACTATTTTTTAATAAAAAACGTTAACAAATTCGACAGAGGGGCATTTGGCGAAAAAATATAAACCTCAGGGGTATTTTGCGAAAAAAATGAAAACCTCAGGGGCACCTGGCGAAATATGTCAAAATTTTGTACACCACACGAATTAGCCTTAACCTCAGGGGTATTTGGCGAAAATTCCGTAAAAATAATTATTCTACATTTTATTCATAACACGTTGTACGTAGCCAATTTTTATACAAACCTTTAATTTATGAAAAATAACAAAAAATAATATTAACTATCAGTAATCAATATTAATATGAACTTTTAAAATCATTAAAAGGTATACAAACTATTCCACATTAAACCAATTTTTATACGAGAAAATTTTCGGTTAATTTTTCGGCCAAAATTTTATGTGACAACCAGAGGTTAAAAAATTTAATGATGTTGCGCCACATTATTCAGTGTTCAATGTATTTTGTTTTAGAAAAACACCAATTTTGAATCCAAATTAGATGAGTAAATTAACACTAGATTCCAAATATTGAAACAAATTACAAAAATATTCATGAAATAAAAGGAATTTTGAAATAAAATGAATTTTTTTCCTGAAAATATTCATAAAATAATAAATATTTACTTAAATATTCAAAGGTTGAAACAAATTACAAAAATATTCATTTTTTGCAGGTTAGTCAGAAAAACGCGTCCTGTGACCGCGTTTTATTAACAAACACGTACTGAGACCGCGTTTTATTAACAAAACTGGAAAGAGAATTTGTCTCCACATCTTCTGATAGAGAGATGGAGACCTGAGACCCACACCTTCCACTTGAACGTAGGGGAGACCACAATCACACTCCAAGATATTTCAGTTATATTGGGGCTACGTGTTGACGGTCTTGCAGTTACTGGAAGTGCATGCTATGATTGGCCAACCGTTGCTGAAACAATCCTTGGGAAAAGACCCCCGACAAATCAGATAAGGGGTTCGTCGTTGAAGGTGGCCTGGCTACGACAACTATTGGTGCCCTTACCAGGAGATGTGGAGGAACATGTTGTGCAGTGCCAGGCTAGGACGTACATTCTCTTGCTAATTGGAAATGTCGTGATCGCGGACAATAGTGGCGGTCAAGTACAATTATTGTACCTCCCACTGCTAGCGAATTTGGAGGCTGTTAACCAGTACAGTTGAGGCAGTGCGACATTGGCCTTCCTCTATCGACAGCTTTGTAGAGCTGCAGAAAGAGAGAAAGTGGAGATCGTAGGCCCAATCATCTTACTACAGGTATGTTAATTACTTCATTTTACATTTCTACATTCAAGAAATTCGTGAACTTATTACCTTTACAATAATACTAGTTGTGGGTCCGGGAGCGCATCCCCATTAGACGACCACGTTGCATTATCCCACTCGGTGAAGGTGATGACCATAATGCAGTTCGAAGGGCTAGAAGACAAGAGAAAAGGAAGAAGACAGGTTATGGTTCAAAACCTCCCCCATTTGTAGATGGGGAGGATTCGTTGGCTATGAGATGGCTGCATTGCTCATACTCTTATGGAACTACCCCGAAGACCTTGATGTACTATCGAGATGCATTCGATTGCCAAACTTCAGATCAGGTTAGTCAGTTTTATTGTCACTTCTCATCCTTATATATGGTAGAATTAAGAACTATTGTAGTCACATTCATTAATTTACAATCTAGTTTGTGTGGGAGCCCTACTCGAGTGACGTACTAACTCGCCTTGCTCCCATCTGTCGAGAAGGTGGAAACATCTGGCGATCTACTACACCTCTAATCCTTCATGATAGGGTTCGCCCAACATCTCGCAAACGCGATTGATCGGCGACCAACCTGGAACCTCCCACTTCTGGCCAGTTAAATGGCTCACCCACTAGCATAAATGTCGTTTGGTATGTCAACCAGTATAACTCTGATGTAAAGTACATGTCTACTAATGGCACGAAGGAAATGCTCTGAGATCTGCATATAGCCAAGACATATGTGCAAGGGATCTTGAGCAACTTCCAAATGGCACATGTACATGTCTGACGGCGCAAGTTCACTGTGTATGACCTCCCACTTCGCCTACCTTGTGATCCCCACGGGTTCAAAATCACCTCGAATATTCCATTCTGCATATCGAATGATGTGACATGTGCATTTCTTACAGATTCAATAAGTAATCCTATCTTGTCATCAGTCGCCTGAGTCAATGGGAAACCTTGCGAGATGCAAGTGCCAACGTCCCCTCTTCTCTTCAAGAAGTAACTATTGACCTTATAAATGGTTTGGCGAACAAGAGATGTGATCGGAAGACTCCTCCCACCTTCAGCACACCATTAAAAACCTCAGATAAGTTTGTAGTCATAACACCATACCTCCCCCCCCCCCCCAAAATCCTTAGACATTGCCTACTTCTCTGGCTCAATAGAAGATAAGTACTCCCAGGCATCACTGTTCATCTGTTGGAGGGCGCGACACCCCTTCTCGAACCCGCTTGTGGTAAGCTGGTAAGCTGTCCAGTCTAACATGTCTTTCACCTTACGATAGTTTTAAGCTGGTAATTAGTTGTCCAGCCTACCATGTCTTTCACCTTACGATCGTGGAACTTGGAGTCAACATTGGATTTCAAGTGTCAAATGCATATCTTATGATGTGCACTCGACGCTCTCCATCTGGGCAGCTCCTCCATGGTTTTCAGTATGCCAGCATGTCTGTCTGGAATAACACATAATCTAAGTCTCTGAGTGACGTGTCGCCCTATACAATCCATGAACCAAGCCCAACTATCTCCATTTTCACTCTCCACAACTGCAAATGCCAGAGGGAAAATCTGATCATTTGTATCGACACCCATTGCCATTAACACAACATGCTTGTACTTTCCATACAGATGGGTACCATCGATCGATATCAAAGGACGGCAATGTGCAAACCCGGCAATGGACGGTGCAAAAGCCCATAAAACACGACCGAATATCTTCTCTTGTGGATTTGGAGAATCCAGATTGCACCATTCCACCATTGTTCCCGGGTTTGTAGCTTGTAGCGCAACCATGAACCTAGGCAACTCAGTGTACGACCCATCCCAATCACCATAAATCTCTACAATAGCTTTCTGTTTGGCCCTCCAGGCTTTCTTGTATGAGACACATATCACATACCTTTTAGTTAGATGCTCGAGTATGGTACTTGGCTTCGTGTCTTGATCCTTGCGAAGAAACCCAAGAATCTCACCTCTAATAAACTGGAGGTGACATTACGATTATCCAACTGCAAAACCTCTCCAACACAGTTGAATTCATGAGGCCCATTGTAATTGACGACCATCCACATATTAACAGTTTGATCAATATGATGAGCAGACAATCGCCAACTGCGTCCACAACTGTCCTTCCTGTCACAAACAACTGTGTACCATTCCAGACTTGCCTTCTTTGCCTTGTACGGCTTATTCATACGCACAGAATACTCGATCAACTCACATTTCAACTCCTCCAGAGAGTTGAACATTTGTCCACGAAAAAACTGTCTTTCATCATCTACTTGTACGTGCGAATTTAGCCCTTGCCATGAAGTTGTTATCATAGGATCAACTTCAACAATATTCCAATTCGGATTAAAGGCCTCCTCCCTAATCGTCGCCTCCCTAATTGCCATCTCCCTAGTGGTATCATCGTCCTCTTCAGAATCATCCAGGTCGTCTTCGTGATCAACACCAAGAGCATCAACATAGATCTCGTTCACTTGTTCGAACCCTTGCTGAGATGTGTTGTTATACTCATTCATCCTATAATATAATTAACATTAAGTTAGTATCATAAATATTAAACTATTTTGTCATTAAGTACAATGAAATTAAAATGTGCAATCCTACAAATGCCCTCATATATTTCAATATATTTCATCAACAAATATTAACTAAATAATCCTACAAGTTAAACAAGTTATTCATGATAATAAGTACAAGTTCATATTATTCAATAAATATCCTCAACAATAACAAAACTATATTCTCGACCAAAAAAATGAAAAGCAATAACACAACTACATAATCCTACATCATTTTTTTTTTATAAGGAAAGGATTCGGGAAGGATCACCCTACCCGGCGGCATCCTTGCGGATGAGGTCGAGAAGACCTATATCATTGTTTATATCAGCCCCTCGGGCAGAGTGGCAAAGGTGTGCAACCTTATCAGCCACTCTATTGCCCATGCGAGGGATATGAAGGAAGGTTACTTCCTTCACCGTCGATACCAGGAGTTGGATATCCGAGAGGATTAATTCGACTTCCCATGGACATGAAGTTTTCCGTTGTAAGTGGTCAATAATGATCTTACAGTCACCTTCAATGTGGATCTTGTCTAAATTAAGCTGATGGACTTTTTGTATACCTAGTTTGAGAGCTAATGCCTCCGCTTTGAGGGGGCTTTGTTTTCCAAGCTGCTTGTGCAGAACAGAAGTAGGGTGACCATCCCAGTCCCTAATAATGGCTCCAGCAGTATTGTCGCCATTAGAAAGAGATGAGCCATCGAAGTTTAGTTTGTACGTACCCTTAGGGGGCTTCCGCCACTGGACGGGACGTTGTTTGTTTCTTATTTTTGGCGTATGTGGCCTGGTAGGGCGAAGCTCCTCCTCAAATTCCATTTCTCGTACAAACGTTCTATTCCAGTTATCTAGTTGAGATTTGATCATTTGTAGTGCTTGTTCCTTCCTTGGGATGGCGACCTGCTGGAATAAAAATTGATTCCTAATGTACCATGTTAACCACCAAGAAAAGGCTAGGCTGGTCATGGCGGTAGAATTTAGGCTCTTTCCAAGCAGAGATAGAATGGGCCTTATATCCCTAGACTGGTCAATCAAGCAATCCACAGCTGATTGGTCTTGGAATGGGAGTTGGTGTACTTCTCTAACGAAAGAGCATTCCAAGAACAGGTGGACCTCGTCCTCGGAGGCTGCATTACAAAGGGAGCAAGTTGAAGGGACAACCGAACCTCTGCTAGACAACCTAGAAGCGGTGGGGAGGCCCGCTTGTGCTATCTTCCAGAGGAAGTTTTTAACTTTTGGAGGGCAATTGACCCTCCAACATAATCCTACATCATAATCATAATCATAATAGTAACAACAATCATAATCATAATAGTAACAACATCATAATTAAAGATTCAAAACATATAATCTTAAGCACACAACCATAGAAGATTATTAAGGATTCCAAACCTCTTACTCATTCAAATAAAAGTGAAAAAACTTAAATAAGAGTATAAAACTAACCTTAGCCAAACCTTGATCGACTATGAGACAATATGTAATTTGAAGAGTTGATGCAGTTAACCAGCGCTAGGGATTTGAGAGCTTTATATGAGGAAGAAGCAAATGCAAAGGAAAGAGGAATAGGAAATGGTGAACTATTCGGATAGTGTCTCATACACAGCTTCATATTCCCTCAACAGACTAGGGCGAATCTTGGCAGAGTAGAATTGAATAAAACGTGGCCTGATGCCGCGTTTTATATGCAAGACACTAAAAAAATAAGAATCTTTGACGTGGCTTTTCTGAAACACAGAGAAACGCGCGTTTTTCTTTGGCGTCCCATCCAGTCAACAACATCAGTTGTTGTGGGTCCCAAATCTAAACTAGAAACGCGGCCTTAGGCCGCGTTTCTATTGCCACATAGGCATTTCTCTCTCTGGAAAAAAAACTCGATTTATTTTTAATTAGAAATGCGGCCTCAGGACGCGTTTCTTTCGTAAATTTAAATTTCCCTCCCGGCGCCCAATTCTCCTTCCATGTTTGTTAATAAAACGCAGTCCCAGTACGCGTTTTTCTGATTCACCTGCAAAAAATGAATATTTTTGTAATTTGTTTCAACCTTTGAATATTTAAGTAAATATTTATTATTTTATGAATATTTCAAAAAAAATTCCAAATTGTGTTGTAAATTAGTTTTATTTTCAAACATTATATATGCGTATTTAATAATATGGAACCACGTTGTTAAATTTTTTTAACTAAAAGTTGCCCCGTTGAGACATTGAACGAAAAATCGAGTGTAATTTTTTCTGTATCAAAATTGGTTTAATATGAAATAATTTGTATATCTTTTTAGTGGTTTTCAAATTTCATATTAATATTTATTCATGATTGACATATTATTTTTAGTCATTTTTTCTTAATTTTAAAAATATTTGTATATTTAAAAATCTGTTTTTATTTGTCTCTATCTTATAAAGAGTATTAACAAACGATCGACCAATTCTTAAAACCAGACAAAACTTGGAATGTGGATAAACTAAAAGACTTCCTCCCTGTGGACATCGTCGAAAGAATCCTGGAAGTTCATATCCCCACAAATGAAATCGATGATAGACTATACTGGAAACCTAGCAAAAACAGATGGTTTTCAACCGCAAGTGCTCTAGACCATGTCACGAGAACTAGAAGAAACAACCCTGATCCACTCGGCTGGATTTGGAAAATTGATTGTCCGCCAAAAATAAAAAACTTTCTATGGAAAAACCTACTAAATGGGACCCCGAAGAAAGTCAGACTACAAAGTAAAGGAATTCATGTCCCACTTGAGTGCCCTCTTTGTAACTACAATGGTGAAGATGCTACCCACATCTTTACCGAATGTCAAACGACTTTAGCCTTTATTGGAAGAATATATAGACAAATCGAGCAAATAATCCGGAACACGGACAAAGTAGACAAACCTTACAAGAATATAATCACGGACATTTTTGCAAATATCTCGACAGAACAGAAATCAATCCTTGCCTTTTCCCTGTGGGGCATTTGGTCAATGAGAAACAGAATTCTATTCGACAACAATGACATTAGGAATCAAGAAGAATGGATAAACCATATTAAACAATACATGATAAGTTGGAGAAAAGCACAATCAGAGGAACAAGAATATGACAAGCCTACTACAAGAGTAAATACCCATCTAAATAGAACAAAAAAACCAAAAATTGTAAAATGGAAAAAGCCTGCCAACGACTTTGTCAAACTCAATTTTGACGGTGCTATGGTTGGTCCGGGCATTGCTGCCTCTGGATTTGTTATTCGTGATAGCCATAGATTAGTTCTCTCTTGTGGTGCCCGTGGCCACGGTAGGTTGTCCGCGGTGCAGGCAGAGTGCCTCGGTCTTCTGTTAGGACTCCAGGAAGCCACGAAGAGGGGGTTTTCTCGGCTCGAGGTGGAGGGGGACTGCTTAACGTTGATCAACGTCATGAAGGGGAGCTGGCGGTGTCCTTGGGAGATTGAGATGATGGTATCGGATGCCCTCAGCTTCTGTCGCGGTTTCGAGAGGGTTTCCTTTTCGCACACCTATCGCGAGGGGAACCAGGTTGCTGATAAACTGGCGCATATCGGTCTCTCTTCGTCATTTATCGATGAGCGCGTTCCTGTCGAGATTGTTGACGTCGTCCGTTTGGACGCTCTTGGGCGATGGGTCAACTGCGATTGACCATCCCCAAATCCTCGCCTTGTATCAAAAAAAAAAAATAGAAGACATTATTTTTAAGAGAAAATTGGTGCCACATGCACTATTTTCGGCCTAATTTGGGGTGTGTTCAAGGTTTTGGATAATTTTGTAAAATGTCCATCCTATTATAACCCTAATTTAATTTAATCACACAAATTCATACTTAATCACATTCTCCTCATTGCCTTCAAATCTCTGACTTGCCTTACCGGATCTCTCTCTCTCTCTCCTCTTCTGAATTTGTCTCTTTCCTCAATGAATTCAGTTTCAATTAGATCTGAAGTCGAATTCCAGTTCCAATTCAATTAGATCTGAAGCCGATCTCCCCTTGTGCAAATCAATTAAATCTCCCCTTTCGGTTGTCATGGAGGTGCAGAAGATGGGGGCTGGATATCTGTGCTTCAGTGAGATCGAGCGAGCGAGTGAGCGTGCGAGGCCGAGCGGCCGGAGGGAGTGCATCCTCTGAGATTAGCAACTTCCCTTACCCAAACTAAATGGAAGAAGATGGTGATGGAATTTCAATAAATTAAGGAATAAATAAAAACAAAATAAAGCGGAAAAAATATATTCCATTTGCACAACATAATATTATATGTGCACAACATAAAGGTATATTTACACAACAAAAAGTGCTAAAACGAAAAAAAAAATACATTTGCACAACATAAAGTTATATTTGCACGCCAAAATGTTATATTTGCACTACAAAATGTATTAACACGAAAAAAAAACTAGACTTGAGTTATATTTGCACAATATACGGTTATATTTCCACAAGCACAACATAATGTTATATTTGCACGACAAAATATAATGAACAAAACTAGTGTTGGGGAGGGGATGAACATTTTGCAAATTTGTCCAAGAGTCAGGACACTCCACTGACTAGTCCATGGAATATGGACATTTTACAAAATGCCCCTATTATTATTAAATCATCTATTCATCTTTAGTTTAATATAATTAATCAAACGCAGGCTTAAATATAAAATGTGATTGCATATGTGTCAATATCACTTACAGCCACACTGACACATATTCACTTACAGCCACACTAAAACTATACTCCCTCCGTCCCACAATGGTTATCTTTACGGCCACACTAATAAGTTAGATTGAAGTTTGTAAATTAAAGTAGCTTGTAAGACAACCTAGCTAAATCTTTCAATATTCTTTTTTATTATCTAAAACTATACTCCCTCCGTCCCATAATGGTTATATTTAACTATTCATGCATGTTTTCTTAAGAAATTAAAACTATATAAAATATCAACATTTTATTAAATATTTTTAAATAATATCATACATATTACTAATAAGTATAAAATTATTTTAAAGAATTAATAAAAAATGAATACTTTATATAGTTTTTAACTTATTAAAAAAGTGCATAAATAGTTAAAAAAAAACAACCATTATAGAACATAGGGAGTACTGTTTATCCCGAGTATCCTAAAAATCGAAATATAAAACACTTTCTATCTTGTTTTTTTTCCTAATTATGTGGGTGGGTTTATAATATAATAAATTTATTATGACTGTATTTTTCTTAAAATCACAAATAATCTCCAAAACAATTAGCCAATACAGAGCTTATTCTATGGGTGATTAGTTGTTTGCGTAGTACTATAATTTTACACACAAGTTTATTATATATTGTGTCAACATATGCATATAATTTAATAAAGGACTAGTTCTTTTCCCGAACCTTGTTCGGGTTTATTTTTAATAATATTTTTGGTTGAGTTTGACGTATTAAACAAAATATTCGACACATCAATTTTCTACTAACATATTGCCCATGCTTATTGTGATGTTGTTCTTTGAAATTTTCTTTTATTAAGATAATCGATACTTCAAATTTGACCAAAAATAGTAAATCAGCCGCTTCCACGCTTCTCCTAACATCCGTCCTAATTGAAAGCAAATAAAAAGAAACCTTATAGTTTTTTGCTTAAGAAAATTGAGTTTGGACCCTCTATGATACTTTATTTATTACATATTATGTTACACCTTTTAAATTGGTCTAAATTATAAACCGATTTGATAAAGATACCTTAAGTTTAAATGTATAAACCTTGTATAGCTAAACAATAAACAAAAAAAAAATTAGTGTGTGGTTTTTATAATGTCTAAGACCCTTAATTAGAAAAAGGTAAGTACTCTATATGAACCAAAAAAAATAAAAAGTGCTCTATGTTTTCGTGTATAGATCCTAAAAGGCCAAAACATTAAAAAAAAAAAAAAGAGTTATACTTCTCAAATGAGTCTATATTATTAATCAATTTCAATTCAGCCCACTTTAAAAAATTAATTTTAAATTCAATTCCATATTTGAAATATTAAATACTTAGATGTATTTCATCGAACGCCCTATGGAAAATGATTAAACCCATCAAATCACAATTTATAACCTTCTATTTTACTTGAATAACACCAATATCTAATGATGAAATTCGATCAATAATTTATAATCTTCAATTTCACAAATTTCGTCAATGGAGTAAACAATTTATGCATTGATATCTAAATATTTTGCCCAAAAAATATTCCAACGAAAATATCTTGGATCGGACCAGAATCGGACCGGAAATTACGGTCTTGGATCGGACCGGAAGTATTACGGTCTGGTCCACGGTCCAAGGAATTTCAGATTCCGATTTCCGGTCCAAACCCGGGACCAGACCGGAATTTATGGGTTGAACCGGAATAGGACCGGATTTTATTGTTATTAAAAAAAAAATAGGGCCATAGGAGTGGACTTTCTACTGGGCTTGTGCAGTAGCATGCGGCATTCCTGACCAAAAGTAAGGCAACCTTTTCTTTTAAAAAAGGGAAATTCTATTTGGTGCCCCTCTGATTAATGTAATTTCGGTTGGTGTCCCAAGATATTTTTTTTTTCCGTTTGGTGCCCTTTAACTTTCATAAAAGTTCCCTCCGTGCCCTAACTACCTGCACTCTTAACTCCGCTATATATTTATCTTTTTTTTTTTAAAAAAAAAACAGTAATTGCTAACAAAAGATATGGAGTATTAAGTGAAAATCTCAAATCTGTTTTTTTTTAATTTATTAATACTCCCTCCATTCCAAAATAAGTGTCACTTTCATTTTAGGCACGTTTTTTAAGGTGTTAAAAACTCTATAAAATATTACTTTTTTAATCAAATTTTTTATATAATTTCATAGTTATTACTAATAAGTATAAAATTGTATAAACAATTTAACTAAAATAATAATATTTTATAGATTTTTTAACTCATTGAAAAACGCACACTAAAAGACAAACAACACTTATTTTGAGACAGATGGAGTATCATCGATCTTTAGGAGATGGGTGAAGCAAGCGCTTTCAAATTTTCTGATTTTTTATTCCCCCTTCCTCTTCTTCTTCCTCAACCTCATTCCTTATTTTTTTAATTAGAAAAAAAAATCATCTCCTTGATTAATTGATCTTCCTTCTCGCTTAATTTTAAAGAATTGTTGATCCCTCTACCAAATACACCCAATTGTGATTAATTCATAAATGCTTCAGTTGCTAATGAGTAATGGTTTGAAAATCTATGGAAAGCACCTATGACTGTGAGTTTTTTTTTTTTAATTATAGGTGAGTTCGGGTTTGTAACCAAAATCTAGATCTGATATTTGATGGCTTATTCTTGAAATTTGTTGAGGAATTTGAAAATATCAATGTCCAATCTATAAACTCTATAATCAATTTGGTCAATTTGTGATAAATATTTGAGATAAGAATGATTTGAGTTTTTGGGTGTTCTTCATCTTCGTCGCCGAACTTGGGACATGGTGGGTCACCGTTTCTTTGCCAGAAAAGTTGAAGGCGGCGACACCTACACCTTGGAATCGCTGTTAGCGGAGAAGGAGGAAGCCATTGAAGTGGCTCGACCTCGCAAACCATGGCGGCCATGCTTCTATGATCTATCGGGACTGGACAGAGGTTGAAGAAATTGAAAACAGAGAAATTCAATTTCAGTTTTTTTGATGGGCAGTCAAGAGAACGTGGGTGAAAACTGTTTCTTAATTTTGGTCAAAAGGACACGTGGCTCATTCTTTTACAAAGAGGCTGCTTCTAAAATAATAAGTATAAGGGGTGGATGTGATAAAAAATGAATGAATTAAAATACTATAGAAATCAATATTTTAAAACAATTTCATACATTATATTATAATATAAATTCAAAAAGATAATATTTTAAATTAAATTAAAATATATTCTTAAACAGGTTTTTATTTTATTTTTGGAAAAATAACTCAAAATAATACGAAGTATCAATTTTTAATCGAAAATATATAATGTGAACTTTAGTTTTAACTAATACATGTCTGAACTATGTCTATATTAACCCAAAATAATATTACTCTCAATTCCGGCTATTTAATTTCCCGATGATTTTGTCCGCCAAAATACCTTCTCTTTTAGTATTTCCTACGATTTCGCCCGTCAAAATACCTTCTTCAAATTAACCCAAAATAATATGGTTCTCAATTCCGACAATAGTCGGGATTGAGAACCATATTGTTTTGGGTTAATATGGCCATAGTTCGTACGTGGATTAGTTAAAACTAAAGTTTGTATTATTTTTGGTTAAAAGTCGATACTTCATATTATTTTGAGTTATTTTTCCTTTATTGTTTTTGATAAAGATAATAATTTGAATAGTGTCGCGCCCTACTAGACCACTATTAATTTCGGGCTGATATTTTCGCCCGAAAATAAATATGGAGTGTACCTAAAAACAATACATTAGACGAAACATATTTCCAACTCTAGTGAAAATAAATATGAATTTCGGGCTTCGTGATGGCTGGCCACTAGGGTGTGCAGGCCTTAGAGGACATCGATGTTGTTGAAGCGGAGAGTGCGCAATGGGCGTTAGCTAGGGTCGGGGAAAGAGGCTACCAGCGGGTTCACCTGGAGTCAGGCTGCCTTAGTCTGATAACGAAGCTGGCCAGAGGATATAACAAGCTGGTCACCCTTCGGCATATGATCGACAAAATCCGAAGGCATGCAGCATCTTGCTGCGGTCGAATGGTCTCATGTAAGAAGGCAAGGGAACACGGTTGCTCATGGTTTAGCCAATGTTAGGCCTATTTTTTATACTCTGTTTTTTTTACAAAGACTCACTGCCTTAAGCAGCTCTTGTAAGCTACTATGGGGATGTGAATGAATAAATCCTTTCTTGTTTGAGCTCAAAAAAAATAAAATCTGAATTGTATTGTATGTCCGTCTACGTACCGTAGTCTACGTCTTTAACTAGCTAGATTTAGCGTGTGTTCGGCTGGGGTTTCAGGCAGATTAATTAGATTGTCTCCCTCACACAATCTACTGCAATGGTGTTCGGCAGGGGTTTTCATCAGATCTTGGGAAGGGGATTAACCGCATTCCAATAGATCAATTTGGGGGGGGGGGGGGGGGGGAAATGCAATCTCCTGGGGGCAAGATTGTGGAGATTTTTTGGAGATTCCACAACACTTTCGACCCATTTGCCCTTTGTTCCCCACATTTCTTCTTGAACTTCAGATCTGGAGGAATCTCGCTCACACTGTGGAAGGAGAAGCGCCATCACCATCGCCGACTGTAAGGTAAGCCTCTCCCTCTGTCTGTCTCCTCGCTCGCCGGTTGGTCTCGTCGACAAGGGGGTGGTCACATTACCCTGGCGGCGGAGAAACCCTCCAAGGGAGACGGTATTTCTGCCCTAAATGGGGACCATCGACCCCTATGAATGGGAAATCGATAGGATCCATAGCAACCGCCGAGTTTTTCCTCCTCTGGCCAAGCAGAGGGATCTCGGGCTACCGTTGAGCCTCAAATGGTAGAGCTTGCAGCGAGAAGCCCCAAATGGGGATCTTCAAACCCTAGGTATGGGGCTTTAAGAGAAAAGCCCCGAATTGGAAGCTTGACCAGAGAGAAGCTGCAATGGCGAGTGACGAGCCACCATTGTTGCGCTTTAGCTCCGCCATTGTCACCTCCTCCGACCTCTGCGAGCCACCTGTGGATGTTCTGCCCCATTTGATGTCGACGTCACATTTTTCCTTGTCGAAATTGTGCTCTCTGATGTGTTTCATTGTCGATTGAACTTGTTATCAAATGGCTGGTCATGGTGATTGTCCAATCTCATCTTTCTATGTCCAAAATTACGCCATGCTTGCCACTGTTGGTGTGCTTGCACTAGAAGTTGAGGTCGGCCAACGAATTTGTGCCGACAGTAGACTTTCATGTCGATTTCACATGTCGAGTTCAGTTGTTTTTTGTGTAGGTGTTATCAGATAATAGAGTATGCTTTTAGGTTTTGTAGATTGTCACACATAGTGGGAGTTCATAGTAGAATCATGTGTTTTTTCTCTCGTTGAAGGAGAAATATTATCAGTGGATTCGGATAGTGCTAGTCTTGTGCAATATCAATGACATGTATTGTGCCTTATTTGGAGTTGTTTGTGTTGTCCTGCTTGCCCTCTTTTGAATCTCAACCAGTTCCACCTCTTATGCAGGTACCGGCATGTCATCATTAGGGAGATGGCCTAGTGGATGCCTAGAGAAGTACCCCTGGATTAGGGGCACTAGTACAAAAGGGGGGACCAGAGCACGCTTTTTTTTATGCATGTGAGCACACTTCTCATACTGTGCTTATAGTGTGTTCGCTCCCAAACAAGCACACTTAGTATTTAACCGTGATCCCATATTTTAAGCACGGTTTTGTGTTGAAGCGTTCTTAAAACTGTCATACAACCAATATCCGTTCTACTCGAACTATAAGAACGCTTCAATTGAAGCGTGCTCAAAAAAAAGTTTTAGCACACTTTTTTTAAAACTGTGCTTAATAATAAGAACACTTTAAATAAAAAGTGTGCTCTTTTATATAGCTCTCAAACGGATATATCCATCTCAACAGTGGTCCAATGCAATATCTTACCTCTCGAACCAAGAGTCGAACCCAAGACCTCTTGCACCCTCATACTGAATTCGTCCGCTTCACACGTCTGCCACCTGAGCTACGAAATTTTGTTGTATCTTTGTGCATTTACTTAATCTAATTACTAAAAAAAACTCTAAATATAAAAATAAATAAAATTTCGAGAACGGTTTATAAAAATAAATGAGAACGCTTTAAAAGAAAAATGTGTTCCCTTTAGTTAAATTTGGTTTTGGGAAGACACTTTTCTTATAAAATCGTGCTCGTTTTAATTTTTTAAGCACGCTTTACATGAAAACCGAGTTAATTATTCCTTTAGAAACAAACAAGAACGGTTCTATAGAAAAGAGTGTTGATTTTAGCTAAAGTTGGTTTCTGTTCCCTCTAGTTAAATTTGGTTTTGGGAAGACACTTTTCTTATAAAATCGTGCTCGTTTTAATTTTTTAAGCACTCTTTACATGAAAACCGAGCTAATTATTCCTTTAGAAACAAACAAGAACGGTTCTATAGAAAAGCGTGTTGATTTTATAGCAAAGCGTGTTTATTTTAGTCAAATCTGGCTTTGTGAACACACTTTTATAGCAAAGCATGTTTATTTTAGTCAAATCTGGTTTTAGGAACACGCTTTGAAAATTAAACCGTGTCCGTTTTAAGTTTTATTAAGTACGATTTACATGAAACTGGTCTAAATATTTTTTCTAAAATAAACGAGAACGGATTTATAGGAAAGAGTGTTTATTTTAGTCAAATCTGGTTTTGGGAACACGCTTTGAATATTAAACCGTGTTCGTTTTAAGTTTTTTTAAGAACGCTTTACACGAAAACATGTCTAAATATTTTTTTAGAAATAAACGAGAACGGTTTTATGGAAAAGCGTGTTGCTTTTAGTTGAATTTGGTGTTGGGAACACACTTTTAATATAAAACCGTGCTTAAAATAAAAAACAAGCACGCTTGTCAAAAACTGTACCCAACTTACGGTGCTCCACCCCCTATATTTGTACTAGTGGGGGGAGGAGAGGATTCCACCGTGGTATGAGCAGGTATAATTTCTTACATTACCTAGTTTCTAATTGTGGGTTTTATGTCCCCTTATGCTTTATAAAATTTCAGAAATCTGTGCAGTTAACATGTTCAATTGTGATTGAGAAATCTGTGGAAGTGGAGAAACCTTCATTGTGATTGACAACACACAGATCAACAACAACAAAAATAAAGACACAAGCAACTATATCAACTGCAACTGTAATTAGGGGAAAACAAATGCCCGAATTTCATGTGAACAAAGCTTAATGAAAACCAAATGTAATGTGAAATCATTTCTATTACTTGAGCAGATCTGTACAAATTACTTACAAATCTACCAAAAACCACAACAACTGACCGGGTACTGTGAAATGAATGAAGGGATAAAGGAATTTATTTGTGTGTCAAGTTCTCAACCGTCTTCCCTTGCAAGAGATTCAGCAGCAGATTTCTCCTGCTCCAGAGGATCCTAGGATCCAGCAGCTTGAGGATATAGCAATGGAGCTCACAACCCGACTGTACGCAGCCGAGGCAACTGCTCAGAGGAATGGGGAAGAGCTGGAGCGTGTCAATGCTCTAAATAAGGAGCTGGCTGAGCGTGTGGCAAGCCTCTCCACACACGCCTCCAACATCTGGTCTGATTTGGTGGCTGCTAGGTCGAGGGAGGATTCTCATAAGTTCTTCTTCATGGGTTTATAACCCGCTCTATGTAATGATGTTCTAATGTCGCACCACTTCCAGCACTGGAGGACACGTACTCACCCCCTACCGTGTCAGTTTTTGTGTCTCTGTAGGGGTGTGGTGGTTTCTTAGGGATGGTAGGAAGGAAACAGACATTAACGGTGATTGTAAGGTGGCACGTAACCGGATGCCTGTAACATCTAATTTCCCTCATTTTGTGGATGATGAACTGTTGGACACGTAGCTATCGCGTTGTGCACGTGATCCGTTAGGGAACGTAACAAGTGCGAAAATTCATGTCACATTAGTAGGCAGCACCTAGACAACAATGACATTACAGTGGAATTGCAAATACGATTGTACCTACGACATTACATATGAAGATTGTGATACCATTACGAACACATGAAAGGCTTTGTGCCTAGTCTAATATAAACTTCATACAAATACGCACCTACGTAACGACCATCGGCCACTGCAACACAAGCACCCTTGTAATGCATACGACACAATGAGTGATGTTGCAATCATAGATGGACCATCTACTTACTCCGGGTGCCAAAAAAATCGCTTCTATAAATACATTAGCCCAACCTAAGGGCGTAATTACCTTCGGTGACGTTGGTCAGCCTAAATTTGTCTGGCTATCTCTTCCCGTAAACCTTGCATCCCCTATGGCTGAATGTCTTCCTCGTCGCTTGATGAGTTAAGGAGCTCTTCGTCATCGTCTTCGTCCTCTTTGATTCCATCTGGGTCCACAACTTCAGCCCCGGGCTCGACGTATGGGTCAGAACTGTCCCCTACATCCGTCGCACTTTCCCCTCCGGATCGACGGATGAAGTTATGTAGAGCGAAGGTCGCCAATATGATGTTAACTTGCTTGGCCACCGGATACTTGTGCATGGGTTTCGTTATCATTCACTGACCCTTGTAGATGCCGAATGATCTTTCTATGGCTCCGTGCAACGAAGAGTGTCTTTGGTTGAAAACTTCTTTCTCGTTGTCAGCAGGTTCGTCAACAAATGATGTTCGGTGGTACTTTGTCTTAGAGTACGGGATCATGTATCCCTCTCTCTCTGGGTATCCTTTGTCACACAAGTAGTAACACCCGGGAGGAGGGTGGGGGAAATGCATACTCGGGTTACTTAGGGCGTGTTCGAACACGCGTGCGTCGTGGGCACTTCCCTCCCACCCGGCAGATATGAAGGTAAAGTTCAGGTCGAAGTCACACACGGCTAGGACGTTGAATGTCGTGATCTCCTTGCGTCTCCGGTAAGGCAGCTACTCCTCCCTGGGAATGCATCATTCGATGTGTGTCCCATCGAGAGCTCCAATGCATCCCTACAAACATGACGTCAACGTTCACAACTTCATCTTGCTTTAGCATCACACATGACAGTCAATGTGTGTACCTTGAAGTATCGTCTATATCGACTGTCGTTCCTTATCTGCTTGGGAACGCCGATGAAGGTAGGGTCTACAGGCATAATAATGCCGCAAGCGAGCCCGTTCCATCCGGTAGGGCGGCCTACTAGAGCTTCGAGGACATATGTGATGGTGTCGCTGATGGTGGATGTTGATCGCTGGAACCGCTTGCATGAGTCCCGTAGAGACGCACCCCAGGTCATGGTGTTCACGAAGATCCCGACCTTCTCCATGAAGCTCATATTGTTGGATCCCCGCAAGCCGTAACGGTCATGAAGAATGGAGCACAACGACCTGAAAAACTTGTTTCGTCATACGAAATACTTGGACACATCGGAGGTCCGTCTCGTGGGTGGGGATGTCCTGAATCCATCGCTCCCCCGTATACTCAGAGATGTAATAGGGGACCTTGTGCACGTACTTGTAGTAGTGACGAGCTTTTTTCACGGTGTCAAGCACAAGGACATAGTGGACGAGGACTGCTCGCATGTGCCGTCGCTTCTTGCGACGTTCATTTGACATCTCATCCATACGGAGCAGGCCTGCAAGGCATCAAACGGATGCTCAAACGTGCTGCTAAGGGAATGTTCATTGTGAACTTCGCAAAGCATTGTAAGTAAGACCCGCAAGTACATGAAGTCATAACAACACATAATCACATAAACAGTATGTAATAACCATAATGAGGGTATGAAAAATTCTCCCAACACAGAAAAACATAGTAACTGTCGTGCGGTCTACAATCAAACATTAAGAAACCTAATCAAACATTGTTTAGAGAAACAAATGTCTTGTTATGAAGTCCCAAGCACCAACAAAAAATGGCAGATGCACAAAAACAACTCGTGCAAAGAAGGGGTAGGGTGAATCTTGTCATCGGCGGATACTAACGTTCCTAAGGAGGTTGTCACATATCATCGTCCCTACCACTCTTCCGGAAGTGATACTTGAGCCAAGCAAGCCTTACTGCGTTGCTACGTGTGCACGCGAGAAAACTCTCGCTCATTCAGGCTTGATGAGTGCTTCCATGAAAGAGTATAACAACGAGCTCTCATCTTCAATAAATCCTTCAGCCACAAGTTCGTCGAGGACCTTCATCACCTCCGCCTCACAGTTCACAACCGTCTTCGACGCCTCATCTTCGGCCCGCACGTAATTTAGAATCTGAGCGCTAGTTTCCTCAACCATTTCCATGTGCGTATCAAAAGATGCTTCTCCAAACGACCGTCTTCCACTGCGTCTCTTAACAGATGTCGTCGTCGTCGACCCCGAAGGCCGCTTTCCTGGCCTAGGTGGTAAGTTAAGACTAACAGGGTTGAGGCTAGGGGGTGCTGAATGGGAGGAGTAGGGAAGGAGTTGCTTGAACCTCGAACTAGGTCAGGAAATTGGGTGAAGTCGAAGTCGTTGATGTTGTCAATGTTGTCGACATCGACCTCAAGGTCTACCGGGGGGGCTGTAGCCTACGTTCGTTGGGTCCCTCCTCCGTTTCGGTCGTAGTGGACATGGGGACAGCATTGTCTACAGGGTCCAACGCAGTGCTGCCCCGTCGCAACTGTCCCCCCCCCCCAATAAATTTGGTCCTAAGCGCCTTCAAGTTCAGAGGGTATTCACTTCTTCTTGGGTTTTCGAAAATCCTCCTTCTCCTACAAAATCAATCCACCCAGCGGGTTAGAACATTGGCTTACGACTTTCAATCATTCGTCTAACATAACCGACATAAAAATTAGAAGTCCTACAACACTGTCATAACAATTGTAGTTCATAAAACAGAATAAGTCCACATACCTGACACTTAAGCTCCCACCATTCGTCAGACGCGTTGATGCACCCTCGTTCGTAGTCCCATCTTAATCCGGTCTCCCCGTGCTTCAGTTTTTTCCAGTTCTTCCAACGCTCCTTCATAGTGGCGTGTTTGTTCTTCAGCGTATTGCCACCACATTTTTGCCCTGTTAGTTCCTCGAATTGGGTAATGAGCACGACCCAGCTGAACCCCTGGTCTCAACCTTATTTGCATTGATACGCAATCTGAAGGTCCAAGAAATGTTTAAGGAGCGTCGGTGTCCAAGTAAATGGTTTTTCCTTAGGAACCCTGTCTTTTTTTTCCTTCTCTATAGAAAAGCTCTTGCTACTCAAAGCCATAGCTGCGAATCGGGGACAAATGATTTTCCGAGGGCACAACAAATGACGATCACACAACAAACCGAACGTGTAATAACAACGAGATACCAGCGTCCGACAATGATCTACCAATGAGGATCCTGAAAGGAGAAATTGTATTTCGACGTGGATCACGGTTTATCCACCCTAATTACCTACCTGCCATCGACGACAGGTGGTCAATGCCCACGTCGGCAAGCTAAATTGACCTACAGACCGCCGATTGCGATTTCCCTAATTCAATTTAGGGTTCTATACCTAGGGTTTTTGACCCACAATATCAACTGTCGGGGAAGAAGGGTCAACAACCCACATTCAATTCACAACCATCTAGGGGTCCTAATTGCACAGAGGATAACTACTACCATCATAAAGGAAGAGGAAGCCCGATTTCACATACCTTTTCACCGGCGGAGTTCAGATAGGAGGCGTAGCAGACTTCGTGTCGTCATCCCTGCGACATATGCAACCCGACGAGGTGTGACATTACGGGGTGTGGGCTGTCTCCTCGGCCCTGGTGGTGGAATCGACAGCTCAGCCCTTCGCAAGGGGTTTGCGTTTTCGTCGTCGTCAGTAGAGGGAATCGCCTACTTCTTGTGAAGTGACAGAGGAATGAGGGTAGTCTGTCCGTATGGGAGCATTTGTCCAGGGGTAAAGTCAGAAATTCCTTCATTTGAAATACACCACAATCTTACACTCACCAAACACCTTTTCGAGATTTTCGTCAAAATTAATCTCAATCCACACAATCTCATTAATTTACAAAAATAATCTTCATCTCCTCACATCTACAAAAATCCCCTTAATCACCAGTTTTGCCTAGATTCGTTTTTTTTTTTTAGGTTACGCTTCCGCTTATTATATTGCACTTTTTCTGGTTTTCGTTTGTATGTTTTAACGGTCGTCTATCTGTCGACTTGTCCGCCATTGAGATTAAAGTATATCTGATCTCGAATTGTATTTAATAAAAAAAATATATGATTTTTATTCATCTAAATTGAAATTTAATTTATTTATTTATTTTGAGGGAAAAACACATGGCACTTGAAGCTGGCCTAAAATTTGAAAGAGCGGTTGAGCCAAAAAACGGAATATTGAAAATGGATATAAAATCCAACGGCTGATAAACAACCGCAGCCTCCCCTCCACCGATCCTTATCGGCTCCATCCAAATTTCATATATTACTCCCATTTGCATACACAGACACATCGGAAGCGACTGAGAAACCAACCAAAAGCCATTTTTGGAGAACCCACTCCACTCATCTCTGGGTCCCATTCCCTCGCCATTAATAAAGCTCCTCTCTTTCTCTTCCCACTCCCCGCACAGCTCCGTTGTGACGGCAGCAGAAGAAATCAAATTCGATTTCTGTTTCTTTTCCCCCTTTTATCCTCAATTTCACTCCACCCGCCCCTGGCTGAGGCTTCATAGTCTATACTGGTGTGTATACTGTGTATCGATTGATTGAACCCATTGCTGTTGATTTTGGAATTTTCCCTTTTCCTGTTTCATCTTCAATATGCAATGATTCTTTGCTGTGTGTTTTTTTCGGAGAATAAATATCTGATTTCCCACGCATACGATCACTTAGGGCAGATCCGTCCTCCAAGTTGGGTTCTTTATTTAAATTTCAATCTCTGGTTGTTTGATTCCTTCTGTGATGTATCTATCTGTAGGCCTTTGCTGACCTGATTTCTGATAGCAAGGCAAATGGGGATTTGTATCAGTGCTCGTATCAAGGCTGAAAGTCCATCTAACACAGGTACTTCAGGAATTCACAATTGGGGATTTCATCTTTAGCTTCAGCTTGTAGTACTTTTGATTTCATGTTCTTGCTTTTTGATTCTTTTGATTTTACTCCTTCATTGAAGTGGAGAGATACAACTGTACAAGGTATTTGTCCTTTTTGCAAGAAGCTTCCTTGATGAATTTCAGCACGAGCCAAAACCAATAAACAAGGCTTTTTTTCACAAAATAAAATAAATTAAAATTAGATAGAGATTAGAAGTTGTAGTTTTGACAATTCCAAGGCCAATAAGATCTTCTTATTCTTCAGTCAAATTTGGTATATATGATTTATTTTTTCTGCCTCTAATGTTAGGCTTTATTAAACACTGATTTATCTGAATTGAATGTTGAATTATATGTGATTGACTATGTTAATTTATAGTATTAAACACTGATTTGCTTACAGTTATAGAAAATCTGCCACTGAATGTGATTGTTCAGGGATATATTTGAGGGATGTTAGCTCAGATGAGAGGGATATGAGCCTTAGAAGTGGTAGTAGTAAGATCTCATCTTCGGCTTCATTGTCTCCAACTCCGCGGAGTGAGTGTGACATTTTGAAGTCACCCAATCTGAAGAGTTTTAGCTTCGGTGATCTCAAGGCGGCCACCAGGAATTTTCGCCCTGATAGCATGCTGGGAGAGGGTGGTTTCGGTTCCGTTTTCAAGGGCTGGATTGATGAGAATTCATACTCAGCTTCCAAGCCCGGATCAGGCATCGTTACTGCTGTAAAGAGGCTTAACCAGGAAAGCTTCCAGGGTCATAAGGAATGGTTGGTAAGTTCTTCTTGCTTTTTAACAATAGAAATAGACATAACTGTCAAATTTCTTGTTAAGTTGCTTGATTGGTTGTACATGACTTTTATCTTGTTGAGATGAGTTGGAAAGGCGAAAACACAATCAATGACAGCTGGATTTATTGATAGCCAAAAAAAAAAATTGGGTCTTGCAGGCAGAGGTTAATTATCTGGGGCAACTCAGCCATCCTCATATAGTGAAACTGATTGGATATTGCCTAGAGGATGAACACCGGCTTTTGGTGTATGAATTCATGCCTCGCGGAAGCCTAGAGAATCACCTATTTAGAAGTATGTACTCTTCAATATGCATTAGAATGTGTTCTGATCTAATTACTAGTAACAGTTTCAAAAAAATTGAGATAGCTTTGCAAATTATTTCCCACAGGAGGATCTTACTTTCAACCACTTACTTGGGACCTTCGGTTGAAAGTCGCTTTTGGGGCTGCAAAGGGGCTAGCATTTCTCCATAGTTCCGAGACAAAAGTGATATATAGAGACTTTAAAACTTCCAATGTCCTCCTTGACTCGGTATGTGATTTCTCAATTGTATGTTGGTTTTGATATGTACTGCAACTTCAGTGTTTGTGACAACTAGTTGCAATCTGATCACAGAACTACAATGCAAAGCTTTCTGATTTCGGTTTGGCCAAAGACGCTCCTACTGGCGACAAGTCCCACGTCTCTACTAGAGTCATGGGAACACATGGATACACTGCTCCAGAGTATCTTGCTACCGGTACTACTTACTATTCAAGCACATCTATTTGGTCCATAGTTAATCTTCGTCTTTCTGTTTTGTCTTTTTTGACGAATAGAAGCACAAGATTCTCCACCTCTATACATTTCCAGCTATGAATACTCAAATGGGAAGCATTTATTCTCTTGATACGGGGACCTCCACTCTAATATAAGCTACCTAGTTTGAACTACTTTCGTAATATGCAAGGTTGTCGACACGTGTGGTTTCTTTGATTCTTTGGAATGGTGCTTGACTTCACCAATTTCACTTGTTGATGACTGTGATTGAAATTCTCTTGATTCACCACAGGCCATTTAACTGCAAAGAGCGACGTGTACAGCTTTGGAGTAGTACTCCTTGAAATGCTATCAGGAAGGAAAGCGATGGACAACAACCGACCAAGTGGGGAGCACAACCTGGTGGAGTGGGCTAGACCTTACCTCACAAACAAGAGGAAGATCTTCAAAGTTCTTGATAATCGCCTTGAAGGGCAGTACAAGTTGGATGCTGCCCACAGAGCGGCTACCCTTGCCTATCGTTGCATCTCAATTGAAGCCAAGTTCAGACCGAGCATGGATGAGGTGGTGAGGGAGCTAGAAAGGATTCAAGCGTACAAAGATTCGGTAAATAGCGAGAATGTTTCTACAGATGACACCCGGTTGAGGAGGAGAAGTGCTGCAGAGGATGCAGCTAATGGAAGACCCCCTTGTGCGGTGTCTTACCCAAGGCCATCGGATTCTCCTCTCTACACCTGAATACTGTATTTCAGATTGGTGAGTCAATGTACAGTTTTTGTTCAGCTACTGAATCCCCATAAAAGGTTCCGAGCTCAACGAATAAGAAAGCGAGGTGCTAACAAGGGATAGAACATGTTAGGGAGGTGGTTAATGGTGTGAAAAAAGCTGAAGTTAGCTTTGAAATCATCTGCTGTAACAACATGGTTGTGTGTTGTAATCAAAAGACATGTTGTTGATCTATGTTATAATTTGATCTATTCATTTATTTCATTCAATACCTTCTGAAACTTTGATGCAGGAAAGTGTGGATTGATTGATGAAATCCATCCTTTTTAAAACACATCCATTCATTATTAAATGTTAGAAACTTAAAAGTAGATCCAAAATGGTTCCTTTTGACCTAAAAAGGATGCCTTTGGTGTTTCAGGTGGTGATGATCATCATTATCAAAAGATAAAGGGATGGTTATAGAATTCCTTTCACACCTGAAATTTTTAGGAATTTCTTTGCTGGTCTTTTAATGAATTATGCATTCAACTTTCAAGTAAAAAATACCTAAATGGGGAACACCTACAATTTTTCCCCTTTCACCCATTCAATTACCATGTCCTTTGTAGATGCAGCAATACTATTATTCACTTTCAAGTAAAAAATACCTTAATGCTTGGAGATGCAGCAATACTATTATTCACTTTGTAGTTAGGGTTTGTCCTAATGAAGGTGCATTTCATGATTTTATTTTTTTAATCGATCACGATCTCACCCGATTTGATTGTCCAGATTGAATGGGGCCTTTTGAAGGGGGCGATCCTTCCAATTCGATTTTTTCATACACGTCGCCACTAAGATTCATGCTTCTTTCTACGGTGAGATGGGAAAAAAGGAAGTCAGTAGAAGAGTTTATACCGAGGTGTCAACATTAGAGAGATTTTAGGAGTTTTGATCAATTATAATTTTCTTTTTCTCTCTTTAATCTTTTTTTTTTATTCTCCTTTTTTCTTCTTTTTCTTTTAATTCTCTTTTTTTTCCTTTAATCTCACTAACTATTGGGCTTAATTCAAAACATTGAATTCAATTTAATATAACTATTGGACTTAACTCAAATTCATTTACTAAATTACTAAATTAATTTATGTCACTTGTCCTCTCCATGTTAAAAGTTATTTGTGAAAATATTATTTACATAATATCATTTTATTATGGTAACTATATTTTCTAATATTATTTTGTTGAAAAATATTATAATATTAATTACCCAATATTATTTGATGTTACATTTTTTTACCAATGAGATAAATTCAAAACTTTTATCTTTCACTATTTATTATTTATTTTTCTCTTTATCTCTTTAACCCAAGTGTATTTTTTTCTATTATTTTTAACACATTTACTAATCAATGGATTTAATTAAAAATATTGAATTAAATCTAATGTCTATGATTTATCTATATCTAAATATTATTTATAAAAAAATCGCGCCATGGCGCGGAGATCGTACTAGTTTCATATCATAAATGTAATAGATCATGGCAAAGATGAGGAAATAGCTGATGGCAATAGACGAAATTAATGTTTATTAAAGACAAATTCTGTATGGGATTTATTTGACAAATAGGAAATGGCCGAACAATAAACTTTTGGAAAGATAGTTGGTTAGACAATGAACCATTACAAGGAAGACAAATACCTAATGTCCAAATAGACGAGAATACAAAAATCAAAGAATTTTGATGATAACCACTTTTAGAAGTTGAAAATGGGGTTTTTCTTATTGGAAAACAGAAATCGTCTGTTACATCTTAGAAGCTTACAAAAGAACACAACCATGCTTTATACTCAAGCAATGGCGCGTCTAACAACCCAAAAACAGAATTATAGAAATGAGAAATGACCAAACTAACCTTGTACTAACTAACCCTCTCTACATAACCCCCTCAAGGTTGGCTTGGGGATGGACAAGGCCAAGCTTGGAGCAGAGAATGTGATGCTGATGAGCTCCAAGAGGTTTGGTCATGATATCAACTGTTTGCAACTGTGAAGAGACATGAGAAGTGGCTAAAAAACCTTGATGAATCAATTCTTGATGAAATGACAATCTATCCGAACATGCTTAGTACGTTCATGATATACAGGATTAGAGGCTAAGCTTTGTGCAACTTTGTTGTCACAAAACAAAGTCACAGGTAAGGCCAATGTGATGTGAAGGTCAGACAATAGTCCTTGGACCCAAATAAGCTCACTAGCAGTGTATGACATGCTTCTGTATTCACTTTCTGCTGAGGATTTGGACACCACCTTTTGTTTCTTTGATTTTCATGAGATGAGTGCACCACCAAGGAAGACACAATATCCTGATAGGGACCTTCCAGTATCAAGGCGATTGCTCCAATCTACATCACTAAAGGTTGTAAGTTGAAGGTCTGACATAGCTGGGTAGGACAAGGCAAAATTGAAACTGCCTTTCAGGTATCTGAGAAGGTAAAGTGCAGCATTCCAATGAGGAGTACGAGGGCATTGCAGAAACTGGATCAGTTGTTAAACTGTAAAAGAAATATCAGGTTGAGTGAAGGTCAAATAGAGGAGTCTCCCAACTAATCTCCTGTACAGTTCAGGTTGCTCAATGGGATCACCCTCAGAAACAGATAATTTGGTGCCTCTTTGCATATGAAAAGAAGCCGGTTTACACTCCAACATGTTGACATCCTGTAGGATATCCAAAACATACTTTCTTTGGTTTAACAAGAGCCCTTGAGAAGACCTTGATATTTCCATACCCAAGAAATACCTAGCAATGCCAAGGTCTTTGATGGTGAAAGTAGAATGTAAGGCAACCTTTGTTGAAATGATTTATGTACTATCATTGCCCATTAAAAGCATGTCATCCACATATACCAAAGCCACAGTGAATGAAGTACCAACTGATTTGGTAAACAATGAATAATCATGTAAGGACTGAACAAAACCAAGCTTTCCTAAGAACTTAGTGAGTTATAAATTCCATTGCCTGCTTGCTTGTTTAAGACCATATAAAGACCTGTGCAGTTTGCATACTTGACCAGGTGCAGCCAATTTATAACCAAGGGGTGGTAACATGTATACTTCTTCATCAAGAAATCCATGAAGAAATGCATTGTTAACATCCAATTGATGTAGATTCCAACCCTTAGCTGCAGCAAGAGCCAAAACAATTCTAACTGTTGATAACTTTGCCACTAGAGAAAATGTTTGCTTGTAGTCTTTATCTTTAATTTAATTATAACCTTTAGCAACAAGTCTAGCCTTGAACCTGTCAACCTCTCCAGTTGGTTTGTACTTAATCTTGTAGATCCATCGAGACCCTATTGCTTTCTTTCCTAGAGGTAAATCTGTAACAGACCATGTGTGATTTCTGTCCAATGCATCAATCTCAGCTTGCATAGCCAGCTGCCACCTCTCATCATCTTTAGCTTGGTTATAAGTTCGAGGCTCAAATATGGCACAAACATTGATCAATGATTGCACATAGCAAGGTGATAAATGTGCTAGATGTTGAACTGAAAACACCGAGAATGAATGAGATTGAGAGTCAGATCTAGTAGGCAGGTGGGAATAAATGTAGTCTTGGAATCTATGAGGCATGTGAATAGGTCTCTTGGGAGGTAGTATGTCATGAGAAACAGGACTGGGAACAACTAAATTGAACTGAGAATACTGATTTTCAGGGATAGGAGTGGTGCTTTCTGTGCTGGAGACCTCTCTTAGAGGAGATTGTGAATCATTCACATCAGCAAAAGAGTAAGAAATTTGCACACCAGCTGCTGGCATCACTGGCAATTCCACAATATCATCAAAAGAAGTAGGAGTGACCAAAGGAAGCCTTTGAGTATGAGAAGGAGTGGTGTCTGTCTGTGGTGTATTCTTATAAGGGAACTGCAATTCATGAAACTTCACATGTCTACTTGTGATGAGAACTTTCTTATCCATGTCAAACAGTTTGAAAGCTTTCTCATCAGAGGGGTAACCCAGAAAAATACACCTCATTGCCTTAACCCCCAGTTTATCCTTACCATCATTTTGTTGATATGCATAGCACAGACAACCAATGACATGCAAATTTTCAAAAGAAGGAGGTTTACCATTCAACACCTCAAAGGGAGATTTCCAATTTAAGACAGCAGAAGGCAGTTTGTTTATCAAATATGTTACACATAGGACACATTCACCCCAAAACTTAATGGGAAGACTTGCATAGTGCCTTATAGCACGAGCTGTTTCAATCAAATGACGATGTTTCCTTTCCACCCTACCATTCTGCTCAGGAACTCCTGGGGCAGATCTTTGATGAACAATTCCATGTTGCTCAAACAAAGTAGTGTAAGAATTTTGAGTAAATTCTGTACCATTATCTGCCCTTATGCACTTGACAGTAGTATGAAACTGATTTTTCACCAAAGCAATGAAAGCATCAATCATTCTAAACACTTGTGTCTTATCCTGAATCAAGAACACCCAAGTAGCCCTGGAATGATCATCAAGGATGGTGAGAAAGTACTTAGCTCCACACAAAGAAGGCTCTCTATAAGGGCCCCATACATCCATATGCACCAATTTTAAAGGAAACTCGGCAATTGAATTACTCAAAGGGAATGGTAACTTGTGATGTTTAGTCATATTACAAGAGTCACAAGAGAAACTACTAAGGTCACAACCTTTACACAAATCCAAATGTTTCATTTTAGAGACTGACAGATGAACAAGCCTGGCATGTATCAAATCCAAACTGGCCACTTTATTACACATACTCTTAGAAGAGTTATTCAAAGATACATCAAAGCAACTATCAAACTGAAATCCTCTTGTCTGAACTCCAGCAATACTGTCAGCAGCAGCTCTCAGGTAGTAGAGACCTCCAACCTCAGTTCCTTTAGCAATGTAGCATCTAGTGGTAAGGTCCTGCAATGTGCATGCAACTGCATGAAAACTAAATTCCAATCTCTGTGCCTTTAACATCTTTGACTAAGATAGGAGGCTGTGTTGAAACTAAGGGACATACAGCACATGTGTCAACCTCAATTTTGCAAACACAACTACAGTACCATCTTCCTTAACCAAGAAAGAAGTACCATTAGGTAATCCAAGAGATATCATCTTATCCAAGAGATGAATCTCACAAAAAATGCTTTTATCAAAAGCAATATGGTCTGTAGCTCCGGAGTCTACAATCCATGACAAAGCATCTGATTCGTTATTACCAACAAGAAAGGAGAAGCTCATTATACCTGCAAAGTTGACAAAGGCATGATTGACTGAGGAATCTCCCTCATCCGTAGGAGCTTTGCCTTTCATCATTCTAATAATCTCATGAAAAATAGCATTCACCATGCTAGGGTCTGGCTTAGCAGCATCAAACTCCAGAGGATTATCAAACTTTGTCTCAAATTGCTGCCCTTCAGCATTAACAGCAAACTTACTAGCTCCACTAGAGCTACCCTTCTGAAATTCACTGTCTCTTGGACCTTTGAACCACTCAGGGTATCCCACCAGCTTGAAGCAAAAATCTCTAGTGTGTCCTTTTTCTTTGCAATAGTCACACTGACGATCATACTTTGCCTTCTTGAAATCATGTTTCATCTGCTTAGTAAGCTTCCCTTGATTGGATCTGTTCCCCACAGCAAACACATTACCCTCAGATTGCTCATTCCTGTTAACAGACATCACATTCATCTCAGATTGCAGCCTTGTAATACCTTTTTGCCTTTCAATTTGAACTGCCATTTGGAACACTTTGTTAAGTCCAGGCATGGGATCCATGGATAAAACATTGTTCCTAAGATGCTCATATGCATCATTAAGTCCCATAAGGAACTGCATTTCCTTAGCTTTAGTATCCCTCTCCAAGATCTTCTTCAGAATCAAACAACTGCAGTGGCTAATTCCCTCACAACTGCACACAGGCAGTGGATCCAAAAGCTGTAATTCATCCCAAATTCGTTTGAGTTTTCCATAATACACAGACACCGATATGTTTTCTTGCCTCGGATTACCAATATCTCTCCTTAATTGGTAAATGAGTGGATCATTGGATTCGTAAAACCTTTCACGAATCTCATCCCACGGTTCTTTAGACGATTGTACATACATGAAATGTTCCCCAATTTCACTCGTCATTGAGTTAATCAGCCAGCACATGACCATATAGTCGGCTCTACTCCATCTCTCAAACTCATCACTATCCTCATCAGGTTTCACACAGGCGCCCGTAATAAATCCTAATTTCACCTTAGCACTGAGTGCCATTCTCAATCCCCTACTCCAACTAGTAAAATTAGTTCCATTGAACAAATTAGACACCAGTTGCATACCTGGATGGTTTGAGTTTGAGAGGTAATACGGATTGATGTGTGCATTGTTCATTCCTTGAGCGAATTCTCCAAACTGAATCGGATTTGGCACAAATCCTGGATTAACTCCTCTTCCGGCTCCAAGTGCTGGCGGCGTGACGAAGATTCCTCTTTCCGCTCCCATTCCAGCTCCTGCGCTTCCATGTCCAGATCCAGAACCTTGATTCGGCGGAACTTCATTGCCTCTTCCAGCCATTTCGGACAATCAATTTCAGATAATTACAAATCAAAAACACAGTGAACACGAACACAGAGATACCAGATCTCGAAAGAAAAGAAAATGACAAATCTAGATCTCAAAGAGATCCACTCACTCTGATACCATTTTAGAAGTTGAAAATGGAGTTTTTCTTATTGGAAAACAGAAATCGTCAGTTACAACTTAGAATCTTACAGAAGAACACAACCATGCTTTATACTCAAGCAGTGGCGCGTCTAACAACCCAAAAACAGAATTTTAGAAATGAGAAATGGCCAAACTAACCCTGTACTAACTAACCCTATCTACAACCACAAATGGAAAAAAACAGAACTTGCCCTTATACCTCTAGGCTCTAGTGGACTTAATCGCGAAAATTGAAAATACAATTATATCGGATAACCCAATAGAAGATAGGTTATATTGGAAAACAAGTAAAAATGGGTGCATTACAATATGTCACAACACGGAACATGAATGACTAAACACACAGCAAATTGGATTTGGAAAATGGAGGTAGTCTCAAAGATTAAAAATCTCAGCTGGAAACTATATTTGGACGAAATCCCTACCAAAACAAGATTGAGAAATAAAAGAGTAGCAATCCCTACAAGTTGTGAATTGTGTTACCATAATGAGGAAATCACTAATCACCTATTGATAGGGGTGTGCAGAAAAACCCGACACGACTGATACGACACGAAAACACGACACGAAAAAACACAAAACCGAAAAGACACGACACGATAATGACACAAACCGATAAAACCCGACATTAAATGGTTCGTGTTCGGATCGGGCATATGCCCTTGTCGGATACCTGACACGAACTGTTTATTTTTTATTTTATTTATAATATACATTCCTGTAAATGAATAATATATATTTTATAGGTGTTCAGTTAATCACGCAGAAGACATAGCCCAGACGGTGGAGGCTCGTTGGAAGAAGGGGGAGGCGCGGGTTCGAGCCTTCTCTTCAGCAGTGTTTTTTTATTTTTTCCATGTTTAAAAAGCTCAGCCCACTAATTTTACCCCAATTAAAAAAGCCCAGCCAGCTCAAACCAAACCCTAAACAAACACAATCAGCATCTCCTCTCTCCATCAATTTCTCAAATTCAAAACGCCGACTTTTCTATTCTCTCAACCCTCTCTCTCTAGTCTCTTCATCTTCTCTAATTCACTCCTCCTTTCTCTTTGTCAAGGATTAAAAATCCAAATAAATTTCATCCGATGTCGGAACCATAATCGAATTCCATCCATAGCACGCCCTGGATTCGGATGTCGGGGAATTGCCGGGAGCGGGTGAGGTGGAGCTCGCGGTGGCCATCAGGGAGGATGACGAGGACGGAGGAGTGGCACTGGAAGGCGGACTGACGGAGGCCTGGTCGAGGGTCACATGGTGAGGGAGGCGGAGGAGTCGGAGACCCCGAGACTCAGGACGACAGCACCTGTTGCTGTAACAAAAGCCATCACATTGACAAGGTCCAGGGAGAAGAAAAAAAAAAAAAAAAGCCTAACTGTTCGGATCGGATAACACGGGTATCCGACACGGATCCGAATAGCTTTACCGTGTCGGATACCCGGTTCATAACGGCCTGTGCACTGTTCGACCTATTTATGCTAAACGGTTTCGGGTATCCGACACGATTATCCGGTTCGTGTCGGATACCCGGGAATGCCCACCCCTACCTATTGATAAAGTGCAACCACATTTTAGAACTTACAAGGAAAATAAAAATAGAACTGTCAATTAAGCAAATTCTTCAATTTATAGATATAAGCAACAAGAACATCAAGGAAAATATAACTAACATTTTTGGAAAACTAAACCATAGACAGAAAACAACATTAGCCAATAGCCACAACGTGGTGGTGCATGTGGATAAACGAAAATAGAAAGATCTTTGACCACAATTACTCCACATCGATTCAAAATATGAAAACCTTCACGAACAAACAATAAAAAATTGGGAGAAGACTAAGTGTAAGGATGACAAACACCAGACTATTATTAAAAGCCCAACCACGACTAGAAAGGAAAGAAACTTGTGATGGAGTAAACCACCGATAGGAACCCATAAAATAAACTTTGATGACATATGTAGAGATAGTGGCACTTCAACGACGGGGTATATCTTCCGCGACCATCAAGGAGAACCGATAGCTATAGGAGGGACAGAGATTGGCCAGAAGAGTGCGTTGGTTTCGAAAGCATTAGGACTCAAGTTGGGTCTTCTAAGGACAGAGATTATAGGACTTCTACATGTACATGTCGATGGTGACAACATTACCATCATCAATATCGATCCGGAAAGGTTCCTGATCCTTAGGAGATTGAGATCATAATTACCGATCATAATTACCGATATTCTTCTCATCCTTCGGCGGTTTGAGAAGGCAAAGATCTACCATGTTATAGAGAGCTTAGTATTTACATCCACAAGTATGTTATTGGGTTGATAATCTAGGAGGGTTTAACCACTTCCAAATTTTACTTGTATAAAAAAAAATCATAAATGCGATATATCATCAGGTTTTCAAACTTTGTTTAGTAAATTTGGTGGCGTGAATCAGTGATTAGACTTAGCTCTCTATAAATGTCACTCTGCTGCAAGTAGGAGCCTGATGGGCTGGTCTTGATTTTTTAGTTAGGCCTAGCCCAAACAATCTTGGGCCTGATGAGCTTCTCTCTTGGGCTAGGCATGAAGGGCAAGTAAAGCTAGTACACTTTCTTTAAGTGGAGTCCTTTTTAACTTTTTTTCCCCTCTTTCTTTTTGGGCTTGGGGGGCTCCTATTGCTGGGTTGTTGACTTTATGAAAGGAGACAAATTAGGTAGGGGCTAAGCAAAGCCTATAACACCCTTTTCTTTTCCATGAGTGAATGTTTGCAGCCCTACAAAATTACAAATGAAGCACAACCCTGCAAAGAGCGACGTGTATAGCTTTGGAGTAGTACTCCTTGAAATGCTATCAGGGAGAAAAGCGATGGACAACAACCGACCAAGTGGGGAGCACAACCTGGTGGAGTGGGCTAGACCTTACCTCACAAACAAGAGGAAGATCTTCAAAGTTCTTGATAATCGCCTTGAAGGGCAGTACAAGTTGGATGCTGCCCACAGAGCGGCTACCCTTGCCTATCGTTGCATCTCAATCGAAGCCAAGTTCAGACCGAGCATGGATGAGGTGGTGAGGGAGCTAGAAAGGATTCAAGCGTACAAAGATTCGGTAAATAGCGAGAATGTTTCTACAGATGAGACCCGGTTGAGGAGGAGAAGTGCTGCAGAGGATGAAGCTAATGGAAGACCCCCTTGTGCGGTGTCTTACCCAAGGCCATCGGATTCTCCTCTCTACACCTGAATACTGTATTTCAGATTGGTGAGTCAATGTACAGTTTTTGTTCAGCTACTGAATCCCCATAAAAGGTTCCGAGCTCAACGAATAAAAAAGCGAAGTGCTAACAAGGGATAGAACATGTTAGGGAGGTGGTTAATGGTGTGAAAAAAGCTGAAGTTAGCTTTGAAATCATCTGCTGTAACAACATGGTTGTGTGTTGTAATCAAAAGACATGTTGTTGATCTATGTTATAATTTGATCTATTCATTTATTTCATTTAATACCTTCTGAAACTTTGATGCAGGAAAGTGTGGATTGATTGATGAAATCCATCCTTTTTAAAACACATCCATTCATTATTAAATGTTGGAAACTTAAAAGTAGATCCAAAACGGTTCCTTTTGACCTAAAAAGGATGCCTTTGGTGTTTCAGGTGGTGATGATCATCATTATCAAAAGATAAAGGGATGGTTATAGAATTCCTTTCACACCTGAAATTTTTAGGCATTTCTTTGCTGGTCTTTTAATGAATTATGCATTGTGATCTAGAAAGTAGTTTCAACTTTCAAGTAAAAAATACCTAAATGGGGAACACTTACAATTTTTCCCCTTTCACCCTTTCATTTACCATGTCCTTTAATGCTTGAAGATGAAGCAATACTATTATTCACTTTGTAGTTAGGGTTTGTCCTAATGAAGGTGCATTGCTACTTATCAAGATTTTTTTTTTTTTCGATCTCTCGCCTGATTTGATTGTCAAGATTGGATATTGTAGAATGTAGAGGCTTTTTGATGGGGGCGATCGTTCTGGTTCGATTTTTCCATACACGCCCCCACTAAGAGCAAGTCCAACAGATTTTTCGTCTTGATTTTTTGAAGAATATTGGGATGATTTTTTGTCCGACGGTATCCCATTACATTATCCGAAATAGAGAATGAAGAGAGAAAAAAATGGAGATCATTCTCTAAATTTGGAGAAATCTCTATATATTTTTAGATAAACTTCACAATGGAAAAGCTGTTGGAAGGAAACAAAAAGTATTTAGAATATATGACTTATAATTTCCTATTTTTTGATATTGTTTTAAGTAAGGTGGGCATGCTTCAAGATTCATGCTTCTTTGATCTTTCCATGGTACGATGGGAAAAAACAGTCTTCACTTCATATCATAAATATAATATATCATAAGGTTTTCAAACACGTTTAGTAAATTTGGTGGGATGATTAGATTTAGCTTTATAAGAGTATGTCCAACAACTTCCCTAAAAATTATCAAAAATAGAGAATTATAACTCATATATTCTGAATTCTTTTTGACTCAATTCCAATAGCTTTCACATGGAGTTTACCTTAAATATAGAGTTTTCTCCAAATTTAGTGAATGACTATTTTAGAAAATCTAATGGGGAAGGTGTTGAAAAAAAAAGAATCTCAATGTATTCCAAAAAACAAAAACAAAATGGAGAATTTGTTAGGCTTTCTCTAGATGTCACTCTGCTGCAAGTAGCTAGGAGCTTGATGGGCTGGTCATGGTCTTTTAATTGGGCTTAGCCCAAAAGTTAGTGGGCCTGATGGGCTTTTCTCTTGGGCTTGAAGGGCAAGAAAAGCTAGTATACTGTCTTTGAGTGGACCCCCTTTAGCTTTTTTTTTTTTCCCTTTCTTTTTGGGCTTGGGGGCCTCCTCCTGGTGGGTTATTGACTTTGCAAAAGGAGACAAATTAAGTAGGGGCAAAGCAAAGCCTATAACACCCTTTTCTTTTCCATGAGTGAATGTTTGCTACCCTACAAACTTACAAATGAAGTAAAAGGAGGGGTTAAAAATGGAAAAAAATAAGTAGGGCATCCTAGGTTCATCCTCTACATATGCACCTTTTCTTCTTTATAGCTTTGAGGCATCAACCCTCCGAGTCGCTAGCTTATGTCAACTTTGAGTTTTCGAGTCCATTGTCCTTATTTGAACCCGAAAACATAAAAATTCTAAATTTCTCTCAAACTAACTTTCTCAACATGCCTAATGAGTACTGATATTCATGAATAATAAGCATAGGGATAGGTCTGATCACTAAATCGTTGGTTTCATGTTCCACTTAACCTAAGAACTGACATTAAAAACTTTTAAAATTAAGTTATATTTTTTTTTCAATTTTTAAAAATAAGATTTGTAATGAAAACTCAAAAGAAAAATTATCTAGTTTTTAAGGTTGTTTTACATTCACTAACAAATGAAGTTAACAAAATTGATTTGATATAAAGTTTTCTGAATCTACGATAAAGACAATACTAATAGATAGAAATTAATCGTGTAGAAAGTATGAACGGAAACTTTATCCGAAAACTTAGATGTACCGAAACCACCGATTTCTAAACCCTAAATTCGTCTAGTCATGTTTGAACTCGATTCATCTCGCGATATCATCCTCTCATAATAGTATATAAAAAGAAGAAAGTAACAAAAGAAGAATCCTAGAGGGATGCTAAAGAGCTTTTACCAATGTACTATCGAGTGAAAACGAAACGACAAAAGGGCAATCGCCCCACCCATGTGCTTCTTATAAGTTATATCTTCAGCCCCAAATACCAACTAAGCTTCTTCTTTTTTATTACCTTTTTACAAGCTCCATGATACACATTTTTGACACTCCATGAGTGATGAGCCTACACAAGAAATTACCAATCACAACTTTTTATTTACCATAAAGAGATGACACACATCTCATGCTTCATTCATTGTTCCCACATATACATGTCTTCTTCTATGCACACGCATGTGCTCTATCCGTCCGTGACGGGCTTCCCACTCGCCTTCCCTGTCACCCATGTTAACATGCATCATTTCGCATGACCACATCCACAGAACCAAAAAATAAAATTTGGGTGAGCTAGATAGACTAAAGTTTTTCTTTATTCATAATTTTTATCAACTAAACTTTTATTCAAATAAAAACTACATAATTTTTTATTAAATTTTTTTTCTAAAATAAGGCAGGCTGAGCGGACATCAGCCTGCCCTTAGTTAAATCCCCGTCCATCCATTATTCGCTCATTTTATAACATCCACATGAATTGATTTCGCTGAATATCCGCAATGTGACGTTTTCATATAAATATCGAAAACAACCATCTCAATTTTCATAAAACAAGCGAAGGCTAACAACACAATAAACACTCTTTTGCAATGCAGACAAAATATAATATATTATATGGTATTAAAATGGAAATACTATATAATATAGGGTGAGGGCTACATGATTTTCTGCAGCCTCTTCAACCATCTTTCCTACCATTGATTCCCTCTCCCAACGGGTATTCCTCCGTAATAAATTTTACCCACCCTAACGAGATTGATTGAAATAACATCAATAAGGGTAGAATAGGAATTTCATAAAGAATAATATATTTTTTTTTTGTCTTCTTGGGCGGTGGGAAATTCAAACCCTGAAGTTCTTGCCGGTGAAGGTTTGGCCGAACTGCCAGCCGGCGGGGGCGACGTTCCAGGAGGTGGACTTGCGGCGGTCGCTGGCGGTGAGGCGGAAGGAGAGGGACTGGCCCACCAGCACGGCGTTGGACTGCCAGTTTTGGCCCCAGTTCCGGCTCATGGGGATCCAGTCGGTGTTGCTGCCTTTGATGCTCACCCTCACGATATCCCCTGCGCCCGCGACGTTGGTGATCAGCACCAGGTTGAAGTAACGGAACCCGTTCACCGTGAACCTGATCCCCCCTTGCTTCCGGCACGGCACCCTGCACAGTTTACAGAAAGGGCAATTCCGTCATTTTCTCGCTAGGGTTTCATTACGGGAAATCAGTTTGGGGATGTGGACTCCCTGAGCGTGATGGAATCGGGACCGTTGATTTACCATCAGTGGCCCAGTGGGCCCGTCACGCGATAAATTCATGTGGTATGATAATATGATATGTTGGGGCATGAACCAACATTATACACTAATACATGTATCAAATTTTCAAGGCAACTTTACAAGTTTCCCATTAAATATAATTTTTTACCAAAATAACAATAATAAAAATTAATACTCTTTTCGCTCAAAATAAAATAAAATTAATACTCTTATATTAGCACGTTTTTAAGGATTTAAAAATTACAATCCCTCCGTCCAAAAATACATGGACTTTTACTATTAATGCACGCTTTTTTAGGAGTTAAAAACTATATAAAACATTAACTTTTTTATTAATTTTTTATATAGTTTTTACTTCCTTAAAAAAGCGTACGTGAATAGTAAAGTCCATGCATTTTTTGACGAAGGTAGTATAAAATATTATTATTTTTAATAATTTTATGATTATTACTATCAATTAAAAAATTATACTTCCTCTATCTTAAAATGCAGATCGTTTGACTTGTTAACACGTTTTTTTAGAAGCCGAAAACTATATACGGAGTAAAATATTAAATTTTGAATTTTTTTAATTAATTTTTAAAAATAATACACCATTTTATCCTTATTATTTATAAATATAATATTATTTTCAAAAATTAATAAAAATAATGGTAATACTTTATATAGTTTTTAGATCGTTGTTTATGTCAAAAAATCGAACAACCTATATTTTAAAACGAAAAATAGTATAAAATAATTAATAAAAAAAAGTTTTTATACAGTTTTATATTCCTTAAAATATAATAAAAAGTCAAACAACATCAATCAACAGTATACTTTTTTTTTATCTTTTAAAAATATAAATATGAATAGTAAATAATGTATTTTTTAAAATCCAAAGCAATATATAATATATATCATACTAAGAATACCATGACTCAAGATTTTAGCACCCATTCCAACCCAAATCTCACACAAATACCAAATACCCATAATTTACAGGGACCACCCGTATAAGTGTGGATACCCAAATCTCAATAAATCGACCTAACTATACAAAGTTATGGGAGGTAATTACGTGAAAGTAACAGGGGCAGTTTAGACAATACACCTCCAAAACGAAACAGAGGAAATGGTGAAAACAGGGGAGGGACAGAGTATTTACCGGCGGAAAGCAACGGGGACGATGCCGGCGCGGTACTCGGCGATCTTGAGGAACATAGGCATTGCGAGGTCGAAGTGGGGGCGGGGAGGATTACACCAGCCGCCGTTGTCGCTGGGCTCGGCGAAGTTGGGCGGGCAGAAGTTGGTGGCGGTGATGAGGATCGAAGGGCTACCGGGGTGGCACCACCGGGGGTCGTCGGCGCACTTCATCTCGAAGCAGGCGCCGCAGCTCAGCCCGTTGTTGAACAGCGCCGTGCTCAGCGCGGCAGTGTTCACGCCGTATCCCTGAGCGTACAGGTTTCCGTACCCGCAAGCTCCTCCTGCAAAACAAAATTACTAAATTAGGCCGAATTTCATGTTCAATTTACCAGATCCGTCGATAATTCGCTTGAAATGGAGACACATTGAGGGAAAAACAGGGGAGTTTACCCATGGTGCCGGATGCGTCGCTGCCGCCGTAGAAAGTGGCATGGGCGGATTCCCATGCGCCGCCGGAGTAGACGCCGGGGATTCTGGATTGGGCGGTGTAGAAAGCAAAGATGGAGAGGAGGGAAACAATGCAGAGTGAGGAGGACGAAGCGGCCATGGTTGCTGTTTCAGTTGGGGGAAGAAACAGAGGAGTGAGGGGGAGAGGGGGTGTGGAGGCGGGGGGATGTGAAGAAAAGTAATGTATGAAAAGGCTCTACTTAAAGGCGGGGGAGGCAGTGATGTAACCCTATCGTGGTACACTTCAAATTAAAATATTTATTACATACGGAATTACGGAGTATATATTATAAAATGATTTTTTAATTATATTATTTAATATGCGGATTTTCTGGTCAAGTAGTGACGTCTCCTGTAACGACCCGGGATTATGATTCTCGAGTTACGTTTCGAAGGATAAAACCCCTCATTAGGATCTTGCCCTTTGAGTACAGGTTGAAGGTTTGAAACCGAAAATGTGTAGTTTAAAATGGGATTTCGCACTCAAATCTCGCAAAGGTGCGGAGGGATGGATGGCTATAAAAATGGATATGGAAAAATATTATGACAGAATAGAATGGGATTTCCTGTTCGAAATTCTAAAGAGATTTGGATTCCACCCCACGTTCATAGAATGGATCAAGAAATGCATAACAACAGTTTCCTTCTCTGTGCTGGTTAACAATGGTCCCACGGATGTCTTCATGCCATCTAGAGGCATTCGTCAAGGCGACCTGTTATCACCCTTCCTCTTCATCTTAGGAGCTGAAATACTAGGCAGAGAACTTCACAAAGAATCAATTATGTCCACTGGGAAAATAGGGTTCAAATATGGTCTTCAAGGGCCATGCATACCTTTCTTGGCTTTTGTGGATGATATAATAATCTTTTCAAAAGCAACGGTTCAAGCAAGCACAAAAGTAAGGAATATTATTCACAAATATTGCTCCATGTCAAGACAAAAAGTTAATTTTCACAAGTCCAACTTTCAAACCACATCAGTCCTACCAAATTCAAGGATTCAAGCCTTAATAGATTCAAGAAAAATTTTGCAAAACAGGCACTTTATTTGGACGTATTTGCAAAATAGTCACGAGTTTGGACAATTTAACAAAATAGCCGCTATTTATACCTATTCTCGCTTGTACGGACATTATTTTCTGTTTTTCCAAAATCCGAACTCTCTCTCTGCTACCAAACTCTCTCTTTGCGCTCTCCAACTGACCGCCTTCGCCGGCGCCTTCGCCGCCTCGGTCTGACCGCCTTCGCCGATATTCATCGTCTCACCGCGTTCGCCCTGTCTATCTGCCTTCGCGCACCTTCCTCCTCTGGTAAGTGGCTCTCGATCTCAAGCTCTAATCTCACCGACTCTCTCCTCCGGCCACCGCTCTAATCTCTCATCTCTCAATTGCAGATGCTCGAGTAACTGTCGTTGAGTCGCAGCTCTCGCCGAGTCTCTCCTCCTTCGCTATGTCACGCTCCTCGTCTCGCCTAGGTATACACTGAACCTCACCTTCTTCGATCCCTTCGAGTACTTGTTTCTTCGATATGTTTTCTTCTAGATTTCCTTGTTGATGCGTGGAGTTCTTGTTCCCTTCCAGATTAGAGTAGAAAATATTAGGCGTTTCTCGTTTGTTTCCCCAATTTCTATCTTTCTATGCCTCAATTGAGTTTTTGATTTACTGTTTTTTCGTTGGTTTGTTGATTTTATGTCGTTTGGATTCCAGAATGCCATTTTTTGCTGTTTATAATTTCATCTCTCATCCCGCCCCTTAATCTCTTTATTTGCCTATTTTGATCAATTCGTTTGACTCCCCTTGGTGCATTGTGCAATCTGTAGGTGGTGGATTCTACCTGAAATCTGCAAATCCAGACGTAAGTATTCATGAAATTTCTTGTAGGGTATGAATTTATGTTGCATTTTTGGATTTTCTTGGCGTTGAATATCTTGTTGATTGCCGCTAAGTTCATGCTAGAGTCTTGTAATAGATCTTGACGATGATACTATTGATGCTGAGATTCTGAACTCCATGGCTATTACCAATGAACACTTCTCAACTGCTCTAGGACAAAGCAATCCTTCTGCACTTCGTGAAACTGTGAGTTGATTTGTTTGATTTCGTTGGCAGTTCCTTTATGTTTCATTCATTTTCATCTTTTTGAAATTGACATTCTGTTTTCAGGTTGTGGAAGTGCTCAACGTTTCATGGAATGATATTGGTGGCCTTGAAAATGTTAAGAGGGAGCTTCAAGAGGTAACTATACTAGCATCTCCTTTTAGGATTACATACTCTTTCATTCTTTAAATTCATGAACATCCAATTTTAATTTTCTCTATGGGCTGTTTTATAGACTGTTCAATATCCTGTGGAGCATCCGGAGAAATTTGAGAACTTTGGAATGTCACCTGCAAAGGGATTTCTCTTCTATGGCCCCCCTGGATGTGGTAAAACTTTACTCGCTAAGGCCATTGCCAATGATGCCAGGCAAACTTCATTAGTATCAAGGGACCTGAACTGTTGACAATGTGGTTTGGAGAAAGCGAAGCTAATGTGAGAGAGATATTTGACAAGGCCCGTCAATTAGCTCCTTGTGTCCTATTCTTTGATGAGCTTGCCTCCATTGCCACACAGGTATCTACTGATCCTTCTTTCTTTGGGAAATTATGATTGGACTTCAGTTTCACTTGTCTAATGTTGAGCAATATATCTCCTTTTTAAAGTAGTAAATTCTCAGAAAGTACTGAAATTGGGAAATCATTAGCATAAATGTTCCAATCCACTTTAGAAGCTGCAGGATCCTGGACCTCAATAGCAAAAATAGGCCATTTAGTTTGCATATTCTGGTTGGGAAGGTGGGATTTACCTATTTGTTAAGTAGTTTATCTTCTTGGTCATTCCTGTTGCCATTATCACTTCAAATCTTCGATCATAAAGGTAAAATCTTGCCATACCAATCCTGAGATCTTGCCTTTCTGGAAATTGCAATTTCAGTTGGTTATGAATCAAGTAGGTGATTTATCTCACATTGCTTTTCTATGTTTTGAAAAAATGCTCATCCTACTTGATGAAAGAAATACCAGGACGATTTTCATTTATGCGGAAAATATCAAGAAACCAATTGTAAACTAACCAACTCTGGATGATGTGGGATGTGAGACACTGCGAATGATAGTAGCATTTTCTTTGATTTATATAGGGTTTAATATCTTCAGCTCATAAAGTAACTGAACTCACCTTTTGCACGTAATTAGATTTTAGAAAATAATTACCATGATTTTCTCTTGATTCAAAATATATCTAGCCACGAGGTTGGTGAATCTAGGACTGAACATAACAGCCATCAAATTCAGCTCTCATCGGCCTTTGATTCAGCATTTCATAACTTCATGGAGCCCATTGCTTGTCCCATTGGAAGCCATGGTTTAGCATCACCTTCCTGGCCATTTGTTGATAGCCAGAAGACAACTCATTATGATGTAACGTCTCAATATCTTGCGGAGGGTGGATGTGCTTCTGTGGCTGGGATGCAAGCTGTTACTGGAGCTTCTGATTTCCCAGGAATTTTACTTGTTGATACTTGAAGGACATATGAGGGTGGATTTTTGGCTGCTTCTTTTCAAACTGATCTTTTGGATGCTAACATGCTTGATGGCTACCAATATCAAGATTTATTAAGAAGAGCATTATGATTTGTATTGGCTAGTTTTTAAATAAAAAATCTTGTTTGTTTTTTATTCTTGCAAGTTTAGTGCTTCAGATGAATTAGTTATTGCAAGTTTGTTTATCAAGCAACTGCATGTTGATTACAATTCCCTATCAAGCCAGATTCTGACTTTTATCTATTCCATGACTTCCCTGGAGCAGATGACAATATGTGGAAACAACTTCACCAGCAATTTTAGCGAGGACATCAGTAAGCTTTCTGGTCTTAAAGTCTTGATTGTTGCTAGCAATAAACTTTCTGGTCATCTTCCAAATGTATTTGATAGCCTCACACTCCTGGAGCATTTATCTGCACATTCAAACTTTCTGGCCTTAAAGTCTTGATTGTTGGAGTCAATCACCCTTCTATTTTAGGTACTTATGGCATTGAAGATGCTACAAGATCATTCCTATAGCATTTTTCAATTAATTTAAATTCAGTTGTTCTTCCAAATTGAAAATAATACCTGGGTTCATTTGCATTTTTGGTATAAAAGGTGAATAGCTTACCGTTTATGGCAGCAAACTGCACTAAGGACTATAGGAATGATCTTGTTCATAAATGAGATGACAAAAGAGGTCAGCGAAATCAAACAAAATCTCTTTGAGAACCAATAGCAGCAGCTTGAGGCTAATGTTGAGAAGCTGTCAATGTGCTTGGAGGAGCCATTTAACACCTTCGATGAGGATAAGCTTGTGGAAATAAGGATGCGGATAATTACTATGTCTGATATCGTTGACAACCTGTGCAAAATAATGTATGTTCTTGTTTACATTTTCTCGCACTTCATGCTTTATAAAAGCCTATGCAAAGGGACTTTGTTGATCAAGCTTTTGCATTTTCTCATTTGAAACTTTGGTTCTACACAGGTACGAGTGCATAGAGAATGACCTATTGGGTTCTCTCCAGAATACCATTCACAACATAGCTCCTTACAAGTCAAAGGGCGTCAAGAAAGGAACAGAACTTTGTGCACAAAATGTCGACAGATATTCCAGCTCAACTGGTACGTATCAAACAACTCTTACTGCTTTACACCATGACAAACCTTTGGATTTCACTAATAGTACTAAAAGAGAGTTACTGACTCATAAGCATATATAGGAATAGGGGTAACAGGATCTCATGAACCTTCATCTAGCATGGAGAACCAAAATGACACTGGCTACTCTACTCGGAAACGCGCTAGGTCTGAAGAATCCCTTGGGGAAAGATTCTTTTATTTGAATTTACCCACAGATGCAATCAACAACAATTGATGTCTCTGTGATCTCGGCTGCATCACCTACTAACTCTGGCTGGCTATATAAGAGCGAGAATCACCCTTCAGAATGTTGGCCACTTTGGATACTTCATTGTTAATTTTGCAATTTTTCCCGAATGATGGTATTTAATTCCTGTTACTCTGTTTTTCTAGTCTACACAACGCCTAGGGAAAACAGAAGAAGCTTTACATGATTCATTAGCTAAGCTCCAGGAGGCTGAAAATCTGCTTGGATTACTGCACAATGAGTTGATTGCAACCCAAGGCAAGTTGGAGAGCGTTGAGAATGATCTCAAAGCTGTTGGATTCGCTGAAATTGAGATCAGGGAGAAACTAGAATCTGCTGAATTTCAACTACAACAGCAAGGAATAGTCTTGGAAGAAGCTACTGGGAAAACAACTGAGTTGGAATCCATCAATGCTATCCTCATGAAAGATGCTGAACTGAAATTCCAAGAACTAATGGAGAAGTTTGCGAACAAACACTCTGAGGCGAGATCTTTGTATGAGAAGCTGCAGATTCTCGAGGATCAAATAAAGGATTATGAAGACCAGGCAGCTGAAGCAGGTTTTAAAGTTGCAGCTATGACAGAAGAGTTGAATCATAGCTCTAAGGCTGAGTGTTTCCGCAGACATATATATGTGGTCTGTCAGTTTGTAATATTATGAAATATTGAATCTAGAAATAACCTTGAAACAGTAAATCCATCAGAGTGTCATATGGTTGTTCCCTGATTTTTCATCTGCTGGAAAATGGTCTTTCAGTTTGTAATATTATGAAATATTGAATCTAGAAATAACCTTGTGTCTGCAAAGCTTCATTGCAAGTTGGTTTAGTGATCATTTTGACTGATTGGAGTACTAATTGGGTGGGGTTTGAGTTCATTATCTTTTGGATGACATGTTTTGGGTAGTGTGAGAGGTAAATTGTGGAAACTACAACCTGAAAGCGACTCAAGTTGTGCTTAATCTGATTTGTGTTATGACCCAAAACTGAGCTATTTGAATACAGGCTAGATGGCTAAAAGAAAGCCATGAAAAATATAGTGAACAAATGGACAAATGACTGTCATAGAGTGCAAAACTTATTTAATAAACTAACAAAGTTGTTGTCACTCCTAATAATGGTGTCAGCACTAACGGTATCACCCCTGATTGCGGTGTCAGCACTAACGGTGTCAACACTAATATATCTTATTTTTTTCACTTCTTCTTAATGCTATAGGATATGTTACAAGTATTAGATTTCTATCTCTCGTCTAGTACTTATTTAGCTTTTAAAAAAGCCTCTTAGCTCAATGGTATATGTGCACAACATTATGTTATATTTGCACAATATAGTGTTATATGTGCACAACATCAAGTTATATTTGCACAACAAAAAGCGCTGACACGAAAAGTGGAATTTTAGTTTGAATGTGCAATTTTAGTTGAGATTGGTTTAGATGAGAAAATTAGGCAAGAAAGTTGCACGACTCTGTGTTAAGAGTTACACGACTCTGTTTTAAGAGTTGCACGACTCTGTTTTAAGAGTTGCACGACTGTGTTGTAAGAGCTGCACGACTTTGTTGTAAGAGTTGCACGACACTGTTGTAAAACTAGACTTGGATCATTTTTGCGCAACTTACGGTTAAATTTGCACAACATACTCTTATATTTGCACTAAAAAGTACGTATAAAAACGATGTCAGCACTAAAACTAGACTTGGATCATTTTTGAGAAATGCGAACTCATGGAGTTCAGAGTTGTGTCATCACAATGAAGTTAGCAAAAATATCTGAGATAAGTCTATAGAACTACCACAAGCTAGATAAAGAAATTTTGCTCAACATCATCTTATTTTTGCTCAACTAGGTTATTGAAAATGATATTTACATTATAGAGACGGTAAAAAGCGCAAGAATATTATTATAAAGTTAAAAAAAAATTGTTATCCATGTAAAAAAAAAAAAAAAAAACTAGATTTGGATCATATTTGTGAAATTGTTATCCAGACTTGATGGAATTGTTCGACATCATCTGATCGGCTTATGATTCATTGGTCCTGTGCTTCTTCGATTCTTTGTGAAATTGTTATCCATGCTTGTGCAACTCTAAAAAAGTGCTGACACGGAAAAAAGTGCAACTGTAAACTAGACTTGTATCATATTTGCACAATTTACGGTTATATTTGCACATCGTACTCTTATATTTGCACGACAAAATGTTAAAAAAAAATAAAATAAAAAATTGGATTTGATTCATATTTTGCACAACTTACGGTTATATTTACACAAAATGCTCTTATTTTTGCTCAACAATTCTTTATTTTTGCACAACAATCGAGACTTGTGAAATTATGTCTCCACATAATCTTATTTTTTGTACATATAATTTTATACTTTTTTAATAGATTATTGCACAACACGGTCTTATTTTTGCTCATCAATAGAGTAAAATTGCACAACATGGGGGATTGGTGAAATTTTGCTCAACATCATCTTATTTTTGCTCATCAATACTTTATTTTTGCACAACATTTGAGACTTGTGAAATTGTATCTCAACATGATCTTACTTTTTGTAAACATAATTTTATACTTTTTTAATAGATTATTGCACAACATGATCTTATTTTTGCTCATAAATAGACAATAATTGCACAATATGGGGGGATTGGTGAAATTTTGCTCAACGTCATCTTATTTTTGCTCAACTATAGGTTATTTTTGCACAATAATCGAGACTTGTGAATTTGTTCTCAACATTATCTTATTTTCTCTCAATATAATTTCATTCTTTCTCAATAAATTATTGCACAACATGCTCCTATTTTTGCTCATCAATACGTTATTTTTGCATAACATTTGAGACTTGTGAAATTGTGTCTCAACATGATCTTACTTTTTGTAAATATAATTTTATACTTTTTTAATAGATTATTGCACAACATGATCTTATTTTTGCTCATAAATAGACAATAATTGCACAACATGGGGGATTGGTGAAATTTTGCTCAACGTCATCTTATTTTTGCTCAACTATAGGTTATTTTTGCACAACAATCGAGACTTGTGAATTTGTTCTCAACATAATTTTATTTTCTCTCAATATAATTTCATATTTTCTCAATAAATTATTGCACAACATGCTCTTATTTTTGCTCATCAATACTTTATTTTTGCACAACATTTGAGACTTGTGAAATTGTGTCTCAAAATGATCTTACTTTTTGTAAATATAATTTTATACTTTTTTAATAGATTATTGCACAACATGATCTTATTTTTGCTCATAAATAGACAATAATTGCACAACATGGGGGATAGGTGAAATTTTGATCAACGTCATCTTATTTTTGCTCAACTATAGGTTATTTTTGCACAACAATCGAGACTTGTGAATTTGTTCTCAACATAATTTTATTTTCTCTCAATATAATTTCATATTTTCTCAATAAATTATTGCACAACATGCTCTTATTTTTGCTCATCAATACTTTATTTTTGCATAACATTTGAGACTTGTGAAATTGTGTCTCAACATGATCTTACTTTTTGTAAATATAATTTTATACTTTTTTAATAGATTATTGCACAACATGATCTTATTTTTGCTCATAAATAGACAATAATTGCACAAAATGGGGGATTGGTGAAATTTTTCTCAACGTCATCTTATTTTTGCTCAACTATAGGTTATTTTTGCACAACAATCGAGACTTGTGAAATTGTTCTCAACATGATTCTATTTTCTCTCAATATAATTTCATACTTTTTCAATAAATTATTGCACAACATCATCTTATCTTTACTCAACTATAGGTTATTTTTGCACAACAGTCGAGACTTGTGAATTTGTTCTCAACATGATCTTATTTTCTCTCAATATAATTTCATACTTTCTCAATAAATTATTGCATAACATGCTCTTGTTTTTGCTCATCAATTCTTTATTTTTGCACAACAATCGAGACTTGTGAAATTGTGTCTCCACATAATCTTATTTTTTTTGTAAATATAATTTTATAGTTTTTTAATAGATTATTGCACAACACGGTCTTATTTTTGCTCATGAATAGAGTAAAATTGCACAACATGGGGGATTGTTGAAATCAAGTGAGATGATAAAACAATAAAACTCGATCAAACAAACATGAACTAATATGCTATTATAAAATTAAAATTCCTTACATATCTTAGCAAAATCAACCCGGAAAACAAGTTCCCAAGATAATCAAGATAGAAAATAGTAATAACACGTATCAGTGATTGAACCAATAAGTTCCATATGCAATTACATCCTCATCACCCTAAAAGAGAGATTGAATTTTACCAAGATTTTTGTCAAGTGTCTTGGTGAACTGGTTCAAGGTAGGTGGAACCTTCAACCTTTGCTTGAGAATCCTCTTGAGAATCCTCTTCTTCCTCTGGAGCTGAACAACCTTAGGCCACTTCACGAATCGCCTCACGTCCCTCTTGGGAGGAAGTTTCTCCCTAAACACACATGTCATCAGCTATCCCAATTCAAAGGCTCTTTTCTCATTAGTGTTAAAGGCACTAGCTGCAATTGCTCGCCTCCATAGCCCTCCTGAGAAAGTTCTAGGGCCTTGTTCTAATGCTAAATACCTGAAGAACATGCATATGTCTCAAGGGTTGATTTACTCTATATGAGCAAATCAGATTCAAATAAAAGAGCTGGGGAGCATAAAAGAGAATTGGTTTCAAAAGAAAAGAGGATAGATATTCTACTTCTCAAAATAATGACGTTTCAAAACTTGACTGCATTAATAAATAGGAGTATGTAAAACCTCATATGCGCACAATACATGAACTTTATCATCATCAATCGCGCATACAATAAAATTAAGAGTGGCCTATTCATTATATGCACAATACATGATCTCTCATTGTTTGGATATTGAACTACTCAGGGATCCAACATGATAAACAATCTCCTGTATGATAGAAAAATTAACAGAGTTGCACAAATTAATAGAGTATAGACATATCTACTTACCTACAATACAACCAGATTTGAGGTGATGAAGAATAGCCGCTCCCTCGATTGCTGGCTCCGGCCGCTCGACCTCTGCACCTCCATGACAAGTACTGATCAAAACCTTATTCCAATCTCTATCAAGTAGTGAGAACAAATCATCGTTCTCAGTGGCTCCTCTCTTTGATTGTCTCACAGTGCAACTCATTGTACAAATCATCGTTCTCGATTAAGATCAAGGTGAGCAATCTCTTATCTAATGAAATAGAAAAGGACAGAGATAAAATCTCCTTCACACAAATAAGCTCAACCTGCATCAGAACAATATCTAGTAACGACGAACAAAGTCAGATCAACAAATTGTAAAATGAAACTCACCGAGTCTGAATTGAGAAGCGGGAACCGAGAACAACGAGGAATCAACAGATCAACAATGTCGGATCTTCTTCCTCCTCTTCTTCGATTCTTGCTCCTGAGTCGGATCTTCCTCCTCCTCTTCTTCGATTACTCGATGGGAGCCGGATCTTCATAAGACGAGGGACCTGGAGACCGGAGATCTGAGGAACGACGCCGGAGATATGAGAGAGGAGGAGAGAGATAGATCGGTCGCCCTCAGCCTTGCTTCAGATCCGGCCGCCCTCGATTGCAAGAAGCCTAAGATTTCCGCCATAGATCTCTCGTTCTACAGCAGATCCAGGAGATCTCCGGCGGCAATAGAGAAGGAAGTGGCCGAGATCTCCGATGCTCCAGATCTCGGCTGGATCTGCACACCGCCACCGCTCGCTCCGCTCGCTCGGCCTCACTCGCTTCGGATTCTCAGATCGCCGGAGAGAGAGCGCGTAGGAGAGACTGGGAGAGAGAGCGCGCGTAGGGGGGGAGGGGTTTATATTTAGGCTATTTCTCAAAATTGTCCCAAAACGTGACCATTTCGCAAATTAGACCTCATTTTGTGGCTATTTTGCAAATCACCCCTAGATTCAAGCCTTAATAGAGAATCTTCAAATTCCACACACCAGGGTGTTAGAAAAATACCTCGGATGCCCCATAATCAATAGCAAAGTAAATAAAGAAACTTTTGAGGATATATATTGTGTGCAAATCAAAGGAACAACTAACAAAATGGAGAGCGAATTCTCTCTCACAATAGGGAAGAACAATCCTAATCAACTCAAACCTGGCAGCCAAACCATTATACACAATGCAAAGCTTTATACTCCCTACCATCATTCATAATGAACTAGACAAAGCTAATAGAACTTTCTTCTGGAGCAAAAATGTGCAACACATACCACTCATTAGTTGGGATAGGATATGAAAACCCAAAAGAAAAGGTGGACTGGGTATTCGGAGATCCAAAGATATGAATGAAGCTCTCTAAATGAAATTATTGTGGAAAACATTAGCTAAACCAGAGAATTATTGGGTAAAGATTATAAGATACAAATATTTAAAGGACACGGATATCCTTAACTATAAACGAACAGGTAATGCCTCATGGCAATGGCGTAAAGCTTGTTCCTTGATTGACAAATTCAGTTCATGCCTCATCTGGTCTATAAAAGACGGTGAAACTGTCAGATTTTGGGAAGATAAATGAATCTCCTTTGAACCATTATCAAAACGAATCGAGCCAAACCAGAAAATCCAACCCAATACCCGTGTCAGTGAGTATATTATGGCGGGAAAATGGTGGAAGGAAAAACTAGAACAACACCTAGATGCAAATAATGTAAAAGAAATAATGGACATACCACTCCCAATAAACCCAATTCCAGAAAGACTATATTGGTGGCCGGATAAAAATGGATGGTTTACAACGGCTATCGCCATGAACATTATTACATAGCCGGAAAGAGAAGCAGATGACCCAAATTATTGGATATGGAAACTAAACACTATTCCAAAAGTCAAAAACTTTCTTTGGAAAGTTGGTCAAAAAGGACTTCCTACAAATGAGAGATTGACTAACAGAGGAGTCTCTATCCCAAATGGTTGCCCCTTTTGTGATGTACCGGTGGAAGATGAATGTCATCTTTTCATCAAGTGTGCATTCATCAAGAACTCTCACCTTTACTCTCAGAAAGTGGAGGAGATTGCAAATCCCATTATAGAGACTACAAGAGATATTAAGGAAATCATGGGTGTCTTGGGGGAAAACCTTAACAAAGATGAGAAGGAAAAATCGGCGATAAATTGGTGGATAACGAGGTTCTTCAGAAATCAAATAATTTTCAAGGATAGTAAAATTCCTTCTCTCCAAGAAATTGAAAAAAGAGTAGCATCCACACGGGAAAACTGGTACAAAGCAATACAAAGTGAAGGTGATAACGACCCTGATTGTTTACACAAGACAAAATTGCGGAAAATTAGCAGAAATAATATTAAATGAAAGAAACCGGTTCAGGGTTTCATGAAATTGAACTTTGATGGAGCTATCTCTCAAGAAGGAGTGGGTAGCGAAGGATACGTCATTCGGGACTGGTGTGGTAAACTAATCAAATTTGGATATAAAAGATTTGGAAAATTAACTCCTACTATGACTGATGCTCTGGCTTTGAGGGAGGGTCTACTACATGCAATCCAACTAAAATTCCGTAACCTGGTAATTGAAGAATACTCCCTTACAATTATCCGAAATTTAAAGCAGTTAGGTAACTGTCCTTGGGAAATTGAGCTTCTAATGGGTGACATTAAATGGATATACCAAATCATTCCAGAGAACAATTTTTCCCCGTGTGCCCCGGGAAGGGAACAAAGTGGTAGATAAGATTGCACACCTTAGCCACTCTTTTCCCGGGATTGCACTAGAATCAAACAAAGATCTCATCCGAAAGGATGCTATCGGCTAGGTCCTACCAGCCGAATTCTTACCATATAAAAAAAAAAGTAACAAGATTTGAAAAAAATATCCTTCTTTTAACAAACTAATGAACCTTACTAGTAATGTAAGGAATATTGAGGGTGACGGGAGAGTGGGGACTATCTTGATCGAGATGGAAAAATACATAAATAAATAAACGGTCTTTTTATTTATGTCCTTGGAATATAGAATAAGAATCTAAATTGAGAAAGATTTTCTAATAAAAAATTATCGACTCTAAAAATTTAATTAAAAAAATTTTAAAAATTAAAATTTGAAATATGATTCTAAATTATAATTCTTATTCTATGCCTCAATGACATGAGATAGAAAAATCAATAAATTATGTGGGTTTCTTTCTTCGTTTGTTTTTTTTAATTTGACTAATTTTAATACTATAGTAATAAATTATAAAATATGTTTATCTTAATTGATAGAGAGTAGTAATATTTAAATTAGGAAAAACTAATTAAAATATCCCCACCTTTTGGGGTTTGGTAAAAAAAATATCCTCAACTTTCAAATATATTAAAAATATCCCGACCTTTGAGGATAATGGTAATATATTACTACGAGTTTTCTCATGGGTCAAAAATGCTGACAAGTCAGCCTACGTGGATTTTTTGACAAGGGTTTTCTTGAACGATTTTCTTAAGAAAAAAAAATAAAGATCGAGTTGGATCGTGTTCATACCTGCACCTTTTCCTCCCTCATATCTTCTTCACTGGTCGCCTCTTGAACTCTCTTTCGGGCAACTCATGGTTCCTCTTCAATGGTAGTCTTCCTCCCTCGTGGTCGCATATCTTGAGTTGACTCTCTTCTCCCTCTTTGATTCATTCACGGACTTGGCTGAATACGTTTTTTTTCCCTCTTCGTTGTTGTAGTTGTTATTGGTTTAGTTTTGTTGTCGATTTGGTGTTATGAATAGTCGTGTTGTGTTAATTTGAGACAATTTTGACCGGATGAGTTGCTTAGTTGAATCAATTTCTTTTTTTCGGGTTTAATTTTGTTGTCGGTTTATTTTTTTCCTAAGGAAATCATTCAAGAAAACCCAATTTTAGTGCTAAGGCTTCCACGTAGGCTGCCTTGTCAAAAAAGAAAATCCACGTATGTTGCCTTGTCAACATTTTTGACCCCTGAAAAAACTTATGGTAATATATTACCACCATCCTCAAAGGTCATGATATTTTTTATTACATTTGAAAGTTAGGGATATATATTTACCATACCCTCAAAGATGGGGGTATTTTAATTAGTTTTCCCTTTAAACTATGACGTTATGACTTTAAGGCTCCATTTGGTAATGAAGATAGCTTTTCAAAATTTGGTTATAGTATTCTATTGTTTTAACTATGTTAAATATCAGATTTTAGTTTAATTAGATTTTGAAATTAGATTTTCAACAACTAGCTACTTATCTATAAACTTTTTACAACTTTTTTTATATCTAGAAATCTATTCATTTTCTCCAATCTCATCGGCTAGTTTGTATCAGCTACTCTATCAAGGGTTACCAAACACCTTACTAGTCCTAGGAACATTCTAATTTAACATACTCAATTCATCGGTTTTAGCTACCCCACCAGCTATGTGCTACCAAACACACCCTACATTTGTTTAGCTTCCTTTTCAGTAATTTTTTTTTTTGTTTTTTTTAGTTTTTTTCGACTAAAATTGAATGTTTACATTTTAATTTTAATTTTTAGTAAATATTTTTTAAAAAATAATAAATTATCATATATGTATATAAAATCTCATAAAACAAATTGAGCTCCCCTAAAATTTGATGTAGCTCCGCCACTTACGCCATCATTAGTGAAAATGAGGAGATTAAACCCCAGACATGTGATCCGACCGGTAAAGACGGGTTACCCTCGTTATAAAAAATGAGGGTTACCCTTAGTATACTAAAAGAAAAAAAAAAAGAAGAAGGGATTAATCAGTAGCAATAGACACCCTACCTTGTTTTATACAATTATGGGATAGCATGAATTTTTTTTTTTATTATCATTAAGGTAATCTTATCAAGTTTATGATTATAAATTTTATATAATTATAACTCGTTTCCTTTCACTCAATCTCAAATCTCAATTATAATTTAGAAAAATATCTACAATAACAATTAAGTAAGTAAATTAGAATATCTATATTTATATATTTTTCCATTAAATAACTATATTTAAATTAATTTTATATTTGAAGTAGAATTACGGGTTTTCTAAATACACCGCTAATTTTTACTGGAACCACCGCTAATCTCTGCAACCCCCTGCGGACCGAGCTCCGCAACCCCTTCCGGATCTCCCCGGACATCGTGCCAAACACGCCCTAAAAGTCCATCGACAAAAGGTCCGCAAGACGTTGCGGAGAGAGGTCCGCATTAGGATGCGGAGTTCCCTAACCGATATGTTAAAAAAAAAATCTCAAAGATGTTCCGTAGTTCCCTGCGTAATTTTTTCTTTTTGCTCCTTGGAAGGCGAATCGGACACATAGTCGCAACCAAGTGCCGACTTAACTCCGCAAGGAGTTGCGGAGTTCAGTCGGCATAAAGGCTGTTTGGCACAATGTCAAAAGTATTTCGCAACAGGGTGCGAAATTAACTCCGCAAGGAGTTGCGGAGATTAGTGGTGGTTCCAGTAAAAATTAGCGGTGTATTTATCAATCCCCTAGAATTACTAAGAAAGTACAAATTTCAAATTTATCCCAAATGTCAAAATTTCAATTTATTTTAGTTTTAATAAAAAAAAACATGTTTTTTTAAGGGTGTTTTTACTAACTAGCCTATTTTGAATTTATAATTAGGTGATTAGCACCCAAACTAATTTAATTAGTTAAGGTAGCACCCATCCCAAATGGAGTAATAATGGTCAATGGTCAACTGTTTGATCGCTGACCGGTCAACAGTTGACCATTGACCGGTCAACGTTTACCGTTCAACGTTGACCAACTCATTCGTCTTTTTTTTTTAATAAATTTTAGTGGTGGCATTTTTGTGATGTCATTTTTTACTGTTTTGATGTCATTTTGTATTACATTTTATTTTCGCTTTGATGCCACTTTTCTAATAAAATGGATTGATGACACTTTTTTATTGCCATTTTTTTCAAACATTGATGACATTTTTTGTTTAATGTGATGTCACGTTGACCATTGATGCCATTTTTTGTTACCGTTGACTATCGATGGCACTTTTTTTATTTCAATTTTTTATGATTTTTTTTACCGTGATGCCATATTTTTTGAAAGTAGTGTTTTGATGACATTTTTTATTTAATGTGATGCAACTTTTTTAAAGTAGTGTTTTGATACCATTTTTCTAATGTAATTATTTGATGCCACTTTTTTAATCAATTCGTCTGATGCCACTTTTTTTTAATTTAATCAATTGTATATCGATATATTTTTATCAATTCTACTTTTATTCACTGATGACACGTTTGTGATTACATTTCATTGATGCAATCACTTGTGGTGATATGTTTATTACATTTTTATTCATTGATGACACAAGAGCATAAAATGTTATTAAACTTGATTGATGACATCTTTTATTGATGACTTTTATTCATTTATGACATTTGTGATTGCAACTCATTGATCTCAATTATTTGTGATGACATTGTTGATGACATTTTTATTGATAACATTTTTATACAATTGATAACTTATGAGCATTATTGTACAATGATAATACTAAATTAATGCTACGTTTTCATTGATTCCACTAATATATCCATGTGTACATAACAATACTCACCCCTTAAGAAAGCTTTGTCCCCAAAGCTCGAAAAAAAAAATAACAAAACTATTACTAACAATTCAAAGAAAAGATGGGTGAATGATTTTCAACAATTTATCCACATCATGTCGCAATTAGGTAGCAGAATTAAACTCAACTCACTAGCCCAGCCCACCCAATCCCTAATGTAAAAAATGTAGAGCCATATCTTCAAAGTATGACAGTAAAATGTACATCCCTTCCCTTTAGTGTGAGGGTAGATTGCTCCAGCACACAGCTCCTATCCTAAGTTTCAGCACACAGCTAAAATGAGTCATTGCTATCTCGACGAGCAGCTTCTGGAGCTGAACACCCGTTGTCTATAGACGAAATTAAAAGGATAGAAAAATAGGTTTTATTGAGATCAATATACTTGGATTTAACTAATACAAAAATAGTATTTTTAATCAATCATACCATAACCCCAACTTGTGCTTATATGCACCAGATGCAGTTAAAATATCGACAAATGCTCAGATGATCGCATTTGTAACCAGCACTGTGTATCAACTACCAAATGATTTCCTCGATTTCAACATGAGATATATACTAAAAAAATGGCAGAGAAATCAGTAAATGTTAAGAAAGCATGGAATATATAGCCTTCCTAAGAAACACTGAAAACACAGAAAAAGAACCTGATTTGCCATACCTTGTTGAACAACGTATGAGCATTTGCAAGTCTTGGAAGCACTGGACCCACTATGCAAAACGCTATTCTCAGCATTGCAACTGATGACACGGGTCGAAGATGCTGAATGATTAAATGAGCACCTTCCACCCCTTCTAGCCATTCTTGTAGAAGATTACTGAAAAAGGAATGAAGCGAAGCAACCAAATGTAAAGACCGGGAAATTTTAGAATATTAAATTATTAAAATAGTGATTAATAATCATTCCGATTTCTAAGATTTAGGAGGTTTGGAATTTCCGTCATTGAGCTATTGGTTTTATTTTAAATATTTCAAAACGAGTTCCGACATTATTTAATTGGAAATTTAATATATGTTATACTCTGCTTTTATATACCGAAAATTGAAAAATAATGTTTGGATTTCGTTATTTAATTCGGATTTAGAAATATAATTTGGATTTTATTGTTACTCGGTTTTGAGGGTTCAATTTAAATTTTAATTTAGTCGGATTGGATCGAGTGAGCGGGTTTAAGGTTTATATTCCGGGTATTTGAAATTTGGAGTTTTGGGACCATCTTAATTTATATTCTTTTTCCTTTCTACCTTTCATTTCTACAAGCAACCAAAAATCTGTCCTCCTTGTCTTCTTGCCTGCACCTCTGTATGCCAAATTGCCAATACCCCCTGTTGTTGATTTCAGAAGCACGCCTCGCCCCTTTTTGACTTTGTTTTCCCAGCAAACCCATTTCCCCTTCTTCCCTTCACATCCTTAGCCACAAACTCCCTCCTTTTCACTTCGTTTCAGCATCACAGCCTTCACCTCCTCTTCCTTTCTGAACGAGCAGCAGCAGTTGGCACCAGCATCACCTTTCCCCTTTCGCAGTCGGACCACCACGTCACCGCCGGCATTCCCTACTTCCGCCTCTTCCGAGTAGCAGCCGAAGCCCTTGCTCCCTGTTTCATCCGAGCACCACCCTCCCCTTTCGAATGATTCCAGCAATTGCCGAGCACTCCCCGAGCTCCCCTTGTTCCTGTTTCTGAGCACCTCCCAAGTACACTGAGCAGCCAGCAGTCAAGCGAGCGCCCAGAGCCGCCAGGGGCCCAGTCGTAGGCGCCTCTCCTTCCGTGCTTACCGATCGAGGTTCGTTCATGGGTTCCGCTCGATTCCCACTTAATCACCCTCCAATTACCCCTCACACATCTCTATTCCTTCCTAGGCCCTCAATCGAATCCCTATCGAGCTCTCGCAGACGGACGACCGCCATTGCAGCCGGAGTCACCGTCGGAGTCGGAATCTCCCGTTCTCGGTAATCTCTCTTTTCTCTCTCCCCTTGCTCGCGCTTTGCTGTGGTTGCTTGGGTTTTGGTCGGAATTGATTGACGGTCAGAATGGGGACGGTGTTGGCTTGAACGGCCGCCGGCAGGGACCTGTTCCCTTCTTCCCTCCGTTTCAACGCCTCCGCCGTCTGTGTTCTGTCTGGAGGTTGAAGCCGACGCCTTTTTTCTTCCTCATTGGGCTGGGGCTGGGTCTTTGAGCTGGGCCGGATCCAAGTCTCATTCCGGGTTTCATTCGGGTTTTGGGCTGGGCCTTTTCTCTGGGTTATTTTGTCTTATATTAGTTGATTGTTATTATGCCTTGTTACGTTATATATGGGATACATTATATATTATGCGTAATATTTAATCGTTGTTAGTTATTGTTAAGATTATTATTATCATACGGTCAGATTTTATGAAAATATATTCTCTGAAATTATTATATATTATAAGTGGTTTTTAAAAGAAAATAATAGTATTAATTGGAATATGTATTTTGTGGTGTTTTAATATGAGATTTTAGAAAGGGTAAGGTGATCTATTGAGGATGATTTATAAAATAAACTATTTATTGAGTTAGAAATGAGGATTTGTAAAATGGATTGATTTGTTGGTGTTTATTTTAACATTGATTGATTATTTACTTTAAAAGGTTTTGAAATAAAATGCCGGAATTATTTCTATAATATGATTTGGAAAGATTGGTTTTAAAGTTTAAATGTTTAAGGTCGGGATTCTTTGTCTTGATTTGACGATGTTGGTTTTAAGAAGGAAGTTTGGAAATATGGTTGATGCGATTTTATCAATGGGTTTGATTGGAAATGAAATGATTTTGGTTGATGTTGATCATATTGGAAAGGTTTTGGAAAACGATTTCACTATCGGGTTGTTTTGAGTATGTTGAGAACTTGGGTTTTGTGCGTATGAATGTTGGTCCGGTAGCTTATGGAAATGCCTTGATGATAGGTGTGTATTGCTTTGAACTTGCACTTGGGCCCTTGCTTGCGTTATTTTGCGGTTCTGCATCTTCAGGTAAGTTCCCTAGGGGCTTACTCAGGTTGGACATTCATGCCTGTTGTTGCATTTTATGTTAGGTGTTGCATATGCATAAAAGCATGCCATGTAGTATCCTGTTTAGGTTGCACTAATTGAATGAGCATCTGCTTACTTTATGCGTTTGAAACAGAACGGCCGTTATCTGTGACAATCCTAGAGTCTTTGCTAGGGTTATAGGACGACCTAGTCTCATCGGGTCCCGTCCTGAGTCAATCGAGTCATGAACTTCCTTATATTATGTGATGCCTGCGGGCTTTATTGTGGAGCGGGTTAGGCATGCGTGCCGCCCAATTATGATGGAATGCATTCACGAGCTGGCCAGTCTCCGCCCTATCGGAAGGGGGTGGAGGTAGGAGAGGGATATGCCACTTGGCGTTGTCTTGGGCCCTTTACAATATTTTTACACATTATAACCAGGAGCATGCTAGTGTGTTTGACCTTCGTACTGCATTAGAGCATCTTTATTAGGTATAGCACATACTATGTGGCCTCAGCGAGGACTGCCGGTCCCGCATGAGTGGCTCGATCTGACTCCTTTCCCCGTTCTTTTTTTAAGGTATTTTCTGCAGATCTTGTGTGCTCCTTGCTTTTGTGACGGGAAACCCTTTGGCGAATCGAAGAACCTAGCTAATATTCTAACTTGGTAAAATGTTAATCACTTGCTTATGATTTGGTTTGACCTGGCTTTGTCGTGGCATTTGTATCATAGTTTTGCTTCCGCTTTACTTTCAGTTGAATTGGATTTTGCGACATAGTCTTAGGACAGGTAAAGGGTACCCAATGGCCCTTCGAGGTTTTTAGGGTTTGAAATCCCTTTTTCTACTAATCTTAAATGAGTTTGAAACCTCGACCCGTACCTGGATTGCAAGATCCGAACAAGGGGTTTTATCCCTTGAAACGTAACCCGGAAATCATAATTCTGGGCCGTTACACCAAATTACCTGAAAATTAGCAAAGTAACACTAGATTATGACAATAATAAACAAACAGAACAACAATCAAAGTAGTGAAGAAAACAAGAGGAAGTGAAACCAACTGAATGATGAATATAATCCCCACCAAAAGCTCAGTTGATCATGCTAGTTGAAAGAGGCAAAAGCAAACAACCGTCGTCGTGTAGTGAACTAGTAATACATGATGACAAGACTTTATTGAAGTCTAAATCATATAAGTAAAATAAAAGGAACGTTAACCAAAAATATCCAGCCGATGGCCAACTTGAAATCTTTCAAGGCCCTGAAAAGGCCGAAATACTACTTGTTTGCAAGGGATTCACGGAATCATTGAAGATATGAATCCATACTTAACATTTGTCATGGTGTAACATGCATGTAAACATGCCAATGGCTGAGCAAATTGAGGTACACACCACAATGAGCTTCATATAAAGTACTAAGGGGAAAAAAAAGGTCCCAATAAATAATAAATTGGGAAAAATAAGTATCTCTACAAATTCATAAGCAATAGGGGTATTTAAAGTCCCAATAAATCATAGGCATTTTACCAAACATCTTGCGTGCACTAATGAAACAATCAATTGAATTCCGAAAAAAAAAGTCCTACCCCTTTTTTGGAATTGGCTATCTTAATTTCAATCAATTCAACTGGATCATGAGACTAGCCAATTCATCTGAATCATCAAGTGCACCATCACAATTCGTAATCTCACATGGCTTGAATTACCTCTGAATTCTTGGGTATGAATCGAGGCTCTTCGAGGTCGTCTAACTTCTCAATGATCTGATGATATAAGGCTTCCAACATCTCAGTAATCCGTCTATCTCCCCTTAGGACAACATCAATCGAAAAGAGCGCGAAGAGGCGCCTAAAGGAAATTCACGGGAAGCAGTTGGAAATTCCATAAAAAGCTTGATTGACTGCAATTGATTGAAGGATGAAGAAATCTAGCAACAAAGAAATCAAAATCTAAATGGAGATTGTTGATGCAAGTACGGATTAAAACCTAAAGGGAGAGATATAGAGAGAGAGATAAAAAAAACGTAAAACAGGGAGAGGGATAGCGAATTACCGTACGATGCCATGCCGAGGACGAAGACGTCGATGGAGAGAGCGATTCTAATGGTGGATGGACTAGGGAGATTTGAAATGGAGAAAGAGAAAGGTAGAAGCGAGGGAGCGACAAGAGGTCGAGGGAGGGGTCAAGCAGCTAATTTTTTTTAGTGGGGTGCCAATGCGGCCAATTTTATTTTTAGTTGTGTTAGTTACCTAATTAAATTAGCAAAATGTGATATTTCACCAAAATTTCTCTTTTTTTAATTAACCATGCAAAATAATTTGTAGAAATAGCACTTTCTATAAATTTCAAATTTATGCCTTGTGACTTGTGACTTGTGAGTGATTCCTTAAGACTTAAGACTTAAGACTTAGAACTTGTTTGGTTTAAATTTTGAAAAGGTAACTGGAAAAAAAATTAATGTAGCCAATTTATAGTTAAAAAAAATAATTATTGCCCTTTCATTCCAACTTTTCATACAAAATTTATTTTGTTCCTCCTAATTTCAATGACTTATTTGAACAAGGGTAAACATATCCCTATAGCTCTATACTCGTCTAAATTATCTAATCAACATCCCTTTTATCTTAGAGAAAATTTGTGCCGAAAGCACAAATTTTCGCTCTAATTAGAGAAGTGTCCTAGTTTTTGAAAAAATTAGTAGAGTATCCATTTTTATTAACCTAATAAAAAATAAAATTAAAACTGCCAAATCCCTAATGACGTCGATCGTCTTCATCCTTCCCGAGTCCTCCATCGACATCCTTCCTGAGTCCTTCATCAGGCCTCCCTCTGGCTTCTTGTTCCTCCTCCTTCTTCTGATCAAAGTACCGGAGCCACATCGGATTTGAGTTCCGCCCTCTCTCTCTTTCTCTTGATCTCGAACCGGCCTCTCCGTCCTGCTCCTTGGGGCTTTTGTCGGTTGCGATTTCTTCCTGTTCAACGAGGTTGCGGCCTTGGTTGCGGTTACCCAGATTCGAAGAGGGAGTAGCAGGGGGATCTTCCTGTTCCGGCCTTGGTTGTAGTTTCTTCCTGCTACCCAGATCCGCTGCTCCTGTTCCGGCCTCGGAGGCCGTAGTTTCTGATTCCGACTCGTAGGAGAGAGGGACTGGATCTGAAAATCAGCAGGGAGGCGCTTGAATCAGCAGCGATTTCGAATTGATTCATTATCATGAGGAGGTAAGTGGCTTCTACAATCTCGGATTTGTGAATTTAGATTTGAATTTAGGGATTTTTGCTGACATCTTCTCTTTGTGTGCTCGAATTTGTATATTTAGATCTGAATTTAGGGATTTGCTTGAATCTGAAGTCGATGGAGTTGCAATTTGCTCGAATATGAATTTAGGGATCTGAATATAGGCCTTTGATCGAATCTGAAGTCTGCATATTTAGAAATGAATTTGGTTTTTAATTGAAAAGGTGTAAAAGAAGCCATTGTTGTTACTGCTAGAACTTGCATTATTGTGAGTGCTATTCAATTATTTTGGTAATGGTTTTGAACAGGGCATTCTGTTGCACTGACTTGTATGTCACCATTCTGCTGCACTGATTCTGCAAATTAGAAGCATTCTGTTGCACTGTCTTGTATGTCAGCGTTCATTTTTTTTTGCCTTTTGTGTGAATTTTTGTCCTTTTGTTTTGGATGTGTGTGGCCTGATGTCTATTTTGGACAATTTTTATGACAACAACTATTTGTTTTGTGCTTACTGATGCTTCCACCAGTCCAATATTGGTTACTGTTTTTATTTTTTATTTTTTTTAGAGTGAGTATTTCTTTGAAATTGGTGTTTGGGTATGTTTGAATGCTGACATCTTCTGGCTCTTGTAGTTGTGAAGCTTAATCTCTCTTTCTGATGCTTAATCTCTTTTTTTTCCTGATTTTACTGGTGTTGCAAACATCTAGCTATTTTTGCAAACATCTAGCTGACATCTTCTGGAAATGTTGACATCTTCTTGAAATACTGACATCTTCTGAAATGTTGACATCTCCAATGTAAGATTATTTTTGTGTAATTAAGTAGACCATTTCCAATATAAGATTATCAGCTACATATATACAAGATTCAGAAATATATTTGCTGACACGGAGTGAATATGTGCTGACATGTGCTATTTTTGTTCAATTCAAGTAGATGTATAGGTTATTTTTTATTTCTAATTGTGTGACATGATCTCTTGTGCAAATATATAATGTTGATATGAGTTTTGTACACTAGATGAATGAGTTTTTAAATTATTAAAAATCATGTCAGCAAGCTTAATTCGAAACTCGAGATGCTTGCCTAGTATGCGGTCTCGGTAGAAGTGATATCAAGCATTCGGTGTCAGATTCTCTATTATGATACCTTTCCGGATAGGGAATCGCGCCCTGGTTCAAAATCATGGCCATGCCGTGATCTATGGTCTTTTTCGGCCATCGGAGATCATTTCAGGGCTTAAAATTGAGTTTTTATGTTTTTTTTCGACAATATCAACAATTTTGTTATTTTATTTTTATTGCTTAACAACTAGGGTTTGGTTTCACTTTTCCTATTTAACAACGTGTTTGTATATTTACATTGAAATGCCTTATGATTTCTGACTTATCTAGAGATATTAGTTAGTAGCTTTACAAAGTTTAATTGTGTGCTGACATGTTTCTTTTTATTTCTAATTGTGTGTTGACATGTTTCTTTTTTATTTCTAATTGTGTGATGACATGGCCACTTTTTGTGCAATTCAAGTTGATGTATATGTTTTTTTGTCAGAAAGTATAAGTTCTTTTTTATTTCTAATTGTGTGTTGACATTATCTCTTTTTGTGCAATTAAAGTAGATTTATAGGTTCCTTTTTTTTTATTTCTAATTGTGTGCTGACATGATCGCTTGTGCAAATATAACATGCTCAATTCCAATCTGTAATTAACTTGATTTGACATTTGTATAAAATTCATTTAGTACTTTAAAGTGTGCTTTCTTTATTTTTCCTTGTCATTTTTCGTAATATTCTTGATTGATAATTCATCTTTTTGAGATTTACACTTGCATAGCTCTTTACTAAACTTATTGCTGGGAGGAATATGATTTTTCACATTATTTGCTTAAAATTAAGAGGGAATAACAATCTTGCTGACATCCGGTGTCAGCAGTTTCAATTTGCATAACAGATTGTTATATGTGCATATCATATAGTTATATGTGCATAACAATAACTTATATTTGCACAACATAAAATTTTTAATTTTCAACTTTTTTTTTTAATTCAGATTGCTTGTTTTTTAATTGGATTTGCGACTCCAGGTTGATTTGCGACTCTCACCCATGTTCTCATCCATTGTCTCTCCTTTGTTTATCTATTTATTTGGTCGAAGACTCAAATCGATTTACTAATTCTTGTTTATGCCAATTTTAATCCTAATGTCAAACTTGCTGACATCTAGTGTCAGCACTTTCAATTTGCATAACAGATTGTTATATTTGCATAACAGATTGTTATATGCGCATATCATAAAGTTATATTTGCACAACATAAAATTCTTGTTTTTCACTTTTTTTACTTAACTTCCTCTTCTTCTTTTTTGGTTATGTGAGAACATAGCAAGGATTTGTGATCTGTTTTGCTAGTTATGCTATATTTATCTCATTCTCCCTATTAAGTATGAATTCCCTTGCATGTTAAAATCTAAGTATTAGATATCAATAATCTTATATTTGCACAACGTGAATTAATTTATGCATATTTTAATCTTATATTTGCATATCATACTTTTACAATTTGCACAACATCAATTTATAAGGTGCAAGAAATATTGATGTAAGATGAAAGAAAATACTGATGAGACAACAAAATATAAAAATTTTTCAAATTAAAATATAAAAGTCTTCTTGTAGGGTTATATTGTTTATCTGAATGTTATGTTATAATATAATTAAAAACCTTTTAGCTCAATGGTAGAGCGATGTGCTTATGCGTAAATACGTACGTGGGTTCGAATCCCTCATAGGCTAAAGTTTATAATAATTCTAGTAATTTACAAAATTTTCTAATAAATGTTGACATTTAGCTTAAATGTTGACATTTGGCCATTGATGTGCAAAAGCTTTATCTTTTACCATTTCTTTTATTAGAGGACTGTAGAAGTTTGAGCTTATCATCTCATGTAATATGATATCAATTTTGAGAATGATCTTATTTGTAAACTTTATCTTTTATTAAATGTTGACATTTAGCTTAAATGTTGACATTTAGCTTAAATGTTGACATTTAGCCATTGATGTGCAATTTTTTTTACCTTTTACCATTTCTTTTTATTAGAGGATTGTAGAAGTTTGAGCATCTCATCTCATGTAATATGATATAAATTTTGAGAATGATCTTATTTGTAAACTTTATCTTTTATTAAATGTTGACATTTAGCTTAAATGTTGACATTTAGCCGTTGATGTGCAAAAGCTTTATCTTTTACCATTTCTTTTATTAGAGGATTGTAGAAGTTTGAGCTTATCATCTCATGTAATATGATATCAATTTTGAGAATGATCTTATTTGTAAACTTTATCTTTTATTAAATGTTGACATTTAGCCGTTGATGTGCAAAATCTTTATCTTTTCCCATTTCTTTTATTAGAGGATTGTAGAAGTTTGAGCTTCTCATCTCATGTAATATGCAGATATCAATTTTGAGAATGATCTTATTTGTAAACTTTATTTTTTATTAAATGTTGACATTTAGCTTAAATGTTGACATTTAGCTTAAATGTTGACATTTAGCTTAAATGTTGACATTTAGCTTAAATGTTGACATTTAGCCGTTGATGTGCAACAACTTTATATTTTACCATTTCTTTTATTAGAGGATTGTAGAAGTTTGAGCTTATCAGCGTCAGCATCTCCGATGTCAGCGTCAGCCGACATCATCGTCAGCCAAAATGAGCGTCAGCATCTCCGATGTCGGCGCCAGCCAACATCAGCGTCAACGCTGACACGAAAAATGTTAGTGGTGATTGCAATGTTAATGGTGAAAGTGTCAGCAGTGTCAACAATATCAGTGCTTACACGAAAAAAAGAAGCGTTGACACAAAAAAAGCATCTTCGACGTCGGCGTCAACAACATCCACAACATCGATGTTGGCGTCAGCCGACATCTCCGATGTCAGCGTCAGCAGTGTCAACATCTCTGATGTTGACGTAAGCAATATCAACATTAGTGTCAGCATCTCCGATGTCAACGTTAGCAGTGCCAGCATCTTCGATGTTGACGTCAGCAACGTTAGCATCAATGTCAGCATCTTCGATGTCGGCATCAGCAATATCAACGTCAGTGCTGCTGACACGGAAAAAAGCATCTTCGATTTCGGCGTCAGCATCTCCGATGTCAGTGTCAACGGTGTCAAGAATGTCGGTGTCAATAAAATCTCCGATGTCGGCGTCAATAACATCTCCGATGTCGGCGTCAGCCGACATCTCTAATGTCAGCGTCAGCAGCATTAGCATCTCGAATGTCGGCGTCGACAATGTCAGCGCCAGCATCTCCGATGTTGACGTCGGCAACGTAAGTGTCAACATCTCCGATGTCGGTATCAGCAATCTCAACGTTAGTGCTTCTGACACGAAAAAAAGCATCTTCGACGTCGGCGTCAGTCAACATGAGCGTCAACATCTCCGATGTCGGCGTTAGCGTTGACACGAAAAATGTTAGTGGTGTTCGCAATGTTAATGGTGACAGTGTCCGCAGTGTCAACAATATCAGTGTCAGCGGTGTCAGGAATGTCGGTGTCAGCAACATCGACATTGACATTAATGCAATTTTAAAAGCTTCTTAGGTCAATCAACGGTAGAGTGATGTGCTTATGTGCAAATAATATATATTAATGCAATTTTTAAATACAAATGCATGTGCATATTCTTTCCATAAGGTTCTTTAAGCTTGCATAACATAATATTATATTTGCATAACATAATATTATATCTGCATAACATCGGGTTATATTTGCATACCAGAAAGTATTGACATGTAATTTTTTTTTTTAAAAAAACGAAAAAAAATGGACACGCGAGGGGGGGCCTTGGGCAGTGAGGATGGGGGCGCGGGGGGGAGGGGGCAGAGGATGGGGGACATGGGGGATGGACACTCCACCAATATTTTCAAATCTTTGAATATTCCTCTAATTAGAGCAATTTTTTTGGACATTTTACATATTGCCCCTTTATCTTATTTATTTTATTAAAAATAACATTCTTTCTTATCTAAATATATTTTCCTATAAAAAATTTGTTTTCATTCCCTTTATCTTACTCATGTCAAACGAGCCCTTATTTGTTTTAACATGACCTTTGACTCTTTGCCCAACGACTTTTTTGTGTGAGAACGTGTAGATTAATTAGTTTGCGTTGAGATGATACGTACAGTACGGAGATTGACTAACCCTGGATTAAACTATGAATTGATAGAGATTAAACAAACAAACAAAAAAAATACTCGCAAGTATTCCGTATGACAATGACTTGATAGTTTAATTAATTACTCCGTAATTGACATGCATAATGTAAATTAATCAATTAACGCGGAATCACATTCCGTTAAATTGTGATATGTGTCCGACTTACGGAGTACGGAGCATTAGTTTAGCAGTAATAATGGGTTTTGTCGGTAGTGTAGCCTTCTTTCCCGCTTGGTTGGTCGGGAGGTCCGGAGCTGAGACCCTCCGTCGTATATATTGGTGTTTTTAAAGGGTTTTTTAGATTGTAATAGTAATAAAATATACATGAGAGAGAATATGGATTGTCATAGTTGCTACACAATAAATTATGGTAAAAACTTAAGAAATCCATATCTAACATTTCTAGCCAAAAAATAATGGACAAAAATTGCATAAAATTTTAATTGTTTTTGTTGTTGGAGAAAATTATTTGCACTTTAGACAAAAAAATTTCGATAAAAACATTTCATTAAATATCAGTATTCCCTCCGTTCAGCAAAACTTGTCGTTTACTATTTATGCTTGCTTTTTTAGAATGATAAAAACTATATAAAATATTCATTTATTTTATAAATTTTTTTAACAAGTTTGTACTTATTAATAATAACTACGAAATTGTTTATAAAATTATTTAAAAAACTAGATATTTTATATAGTTTTTATCTCCTAAAAAAGCGTGCGTGAATAGTAAAGTGACAAATTTCGATAAAAACATTTCATTAAATATCAGTACTCCCTCCGTTCGGCAAAACTTATCGTTTACTATTCATGCACACTTTTTTAGAATGATAAAAACTATATAAAATATTCGTTTATTTTATAATTTTTTTAACAAGTTTGTACTTATTAATAATAACTACGAAATTGTTTAAAAAATTATTTAAAAAACTAGATATTTTATATAGTTTTTATCTCCTATAAAAGCGTGCGTGAATAGTAAAGTGACAAGTTTTCCGAACGGATGTAGTATTATATTAATTTTTACAAAATATAATACAATTATAAATAATATAGGCTATAGTATTACTCTTAAACATACTGTAATATATAATGGATGGTGGAAAGTAAAGTTAAGAAACTCTAGAAACCCGTATTGATGTAGGTAAAAAAAGTAGGTAGAGATTTTTAAAGAGAGAGAAAGTGATAAATGAGGATTAAGAAACCGACATGAATGCGGATGCCTTAGGTAAATCTTTTTTTTTTTGGAATTTGCATCCGGTGCCCATGAGGTAAGGGCAAATTCGCCAGGTGTATAAAAGTTTGGGATAATTCTCCAAATGCCCCTGAGGTTTCGTTTTTTTTTTTTCCGCATGGTGCCACTTAGTTAAATATGTTAATAAAAACATTATAACGGTGTTAAATTCCAACATATGAAATAAAGTAAAGGAAAAAACTGACTTTACCTTCACAGAGACACAGGCAGATTCACGACATTGAAACCAAAGGGAGAGGACGACCTAAGGAAAAAGGGAGAAGCCAGACTCGGCTTAATTCGTGAGATCGGTCTACGCTAGGAGGAAAGAGGTGCGAGCATCAGCTATTGTTGTTGAGGTAAGTCTCTCCTCTTCATTTCATTTCAAGTGGTTTTCAATCTTCGGATTTAGGGTTAACAATTTGAGATTTTTGAGTGATTATCGGTGTAGGATCTTTGAATTATAGTTTCTTTGTTGGTTTTATGGATAATAAGGTGTTTGATTTCAAGTCCTTTTTGCATTATGAGATTTAGGGTTTTGAGGCAAACGATCGATGCTTTCAAATTATGCTTTATCAGTAGGTTATTGTCTTCATGAAATCAATTTATTGAAGAATAAAAACATATTGAAATTATTGTAGAATGGACGAGAAGATAGTGTTGAGGCTTTGCTATATTCATCAAGAATATGTAGACATAGAGGTTGATGATCATGATAAGTCGAACATTCTAGATTTATTTGTTGATTTGCTAGAGATGGCTGAGAGAAATAAAATGTTCCTTCCCGACAATCCTACTATGTGGTATGCGCATAGTGGGCAAAGTTTTCAGCTCGAGAGTGATTCTGATGTTATTAACATGCTCCACTTATTTTCGGACAAGAAGTTGATAAATTTGGCCATTGGGGCTGCTGAATCCCTTTCTAAGAATCTAGACATGGCACGAGGTTTATTTGAATCTAATAGACAACTAGTAGTACCTCAAAGGTCGAGTCATGGTAGTTTACATGTGTCTAATAGGAGAGTTCCACCTACAACTGCAAGAAGAAGAAGAGTCAATGTTATAAAAAATGGTATTACATGTCATTCAATAGGTAGTGAACCCAGTTCTGGTGATGTTAGTAGAACAAAAGATGATGTGGGTGGTGTTGTTGTACCTATTGGTGAACCTAGTTCTAGTGAGGTGCCATCTAATATTCTTTCAATGGGCATGGATTTACTTGAAATGGAGCACTTTGTTTGCATATAGTGTCATTTTTTTTCTTTTAAACTTTGATTCCCAGGAAATGTACACCATTACTCATTAGATTATTGTTAAATCTGATCCAACTGAGGAAAAGATCCTTCATAAATATTCTCTTCAGAAACCTGATTACTATCAAGTTCATGTGGAGATGGATTAAATTAATGATTCACTAGGCTTGGTAGGTGGCCTCATTTACCTTGCATTATTTCCATTTCCAAATTAGACTTGAGTTTTATCTGTGACAAGTGGATTAAATTAATGGGAAGGAATAAAACCACATTCAATAAGAGGTTGCCTTGCTGATGTCAGTTTGTAGTTACCCTTTTCTAGCATGAGCAACAATTATGCCAATTTTATAAAATGAGACTTCAAACACTGTTGTGATCACTTGTGTGAGCAAGCATTATTAAAAACTATTTTCTTTACAAGATGGTTTCGTGATATTTGTTATGAGGTTTTTACTGTATCACATATGAGGAATACGTGCCTTTTGGAATTGGTTTCTCTGTTTTCTTGTGCATTCTGTAAGTTTGCTGGTTCTTTATATTTTTGCACGACCTTGTCAGATTTATAATATGCTGTGATAGTGAGTCTCTTCTTGGAGATCTTCTCATATCAAAAGCACTTATGATACTTGTTCTTGTGCATTTCCCCTCCATTATTTTCTCTGTTTTCCTTTTCAACTGGAAAATCGTTGAAAGACAATATTGTCCATGCCTGAATTCTCGTATGCATACTTTGGATTTATCTTGCATCTTTGTATTTTTTTTCTTTAGAGGTTCTAGTGAGCATCTATCTATATTTTCTTCTGCAAAATGTATATTCTATTATTTGTTTGTATACTGTAAATATGAGATTGTTCATATCCTTGCTTCAGGATGTTGATGATCTAGTAGAGGCAGCCCTTGATTTTTATGGTAGAAAAAAGTTGCTAGACAATTCACCTTTGCCAATAAGTTTGGAGAAAGATAATGATCCACGGCTACTGACATCTCCTCTTAAATTCACCTTTGCCAAGTGATGCAGTGACAGTAGAACCAATATATAAGAATAAAAACAAATAAAGGATATAAAACTACCGCATATATGAGAATTAATTACTACATGTGACTATAAATGTGAATGCTTATATGTCTCTGAAATTTACCCTGCACTTGCTTTTGAATGTTCGTTACAAGTCCGTTCTGATCATGTATCAAAGGGCTTTATGTATATTGGAACATTCATATGGTTTGTATTGATCTTAATATGCATTCATAATGAAGATGGATGAAAAGTAGCCTATTAGCTCAATTGGTAGAGCGTTGTGTTTGCACACAAAGATGTGAGTTCGACTCTCACATAGGCTAATACGGAGTATGCGTTCATATCTCTATGGACTTATACGATTGAACATGGTAGGAAATATATACATTAATGGCAGGGCAAATTTATGAATCTGGTACAACAAATTTATGAATTATGAATATCTCTGAACTTGTAAAATTATGAACTTGGTAGGAAATATATAGACTAATGGTAGGACAAATTTGTGAATCTGGTAGGATAAATGAGGAACATAATTTGCTACGGTTTCTAGCTTGATTTTCCTTGAAAGCTATTTAAATTGGTATGATAGATGCACAACAATGGTAGGATAGATGAAAACTAATGGTAGAAGAAAACAACAATATCGGTAGGATCAGAATGGTAGGATTGATGGAAACTAATGGTAGGAGAAAACAACGATATTGGTAGGATCATAATGGAAACCCAGTAATTCCTGTATAACTTGACACTAATGGTAGGATAGATGCACACTGATGGTACGATATATTTATACTATTTGAAAAATATAAATGCATAATTGACTTTACGAAAAAAATTTACTTCCACATGAATCTCAGAAACGCAAAAGGAGAAGGCAGGATCCACAGGTAGAGACTGAAGTTATTTCCTGTCAAGTTTATAATCGTATAAGTTCAGAGAGATTTATGAATTTGTCCTAACATGTTCGTAAATTTGTCCTACCATTATTATATATATTTTCTGCCAGGTTCATAATTGTATAAGTTTAGAGAGATTCATGAACACATACTCTGTATTAGCCTATGTGAGAGTCGAACTCACATATTTGTGTGCAAACACAACGCTTGGTCCTTATGATTGTCTAGGCATCAAGAAGTGATAATTTGGCAGGAAGCAAAAATAGCGGTTGAATTTGTAATCTTAATTTGCAAGTTATGCAATTGATAAAAAAGAGAGAGTATAAATTACAAACTCTCTGCAACTGGTCTCGTGAAACCGTGACCTTGGGGTAGTTCTGTTATAAGAAAAAAGAACAACTACAAAGGGTAGGTACAAGATCACTTACCCATCGCTGCCACTGTCATCGGACAAACTTTTTGCACTTTTTCAGGTATGAAAGGACAGTTGTACACTATTGGTAGGACAGAAATATTGTATTGGAAGGATGGGGACTGTATCGTTTCCTGGGATGAACGGGTAACTTTTTCCCCGTCCTTTCCGCTTCTCTCATATTCTGCCTCACTTTTTGCAGAGCATGTTATGGTGTTTCAATTCAGATCCTCCTCTCAAGCTTATATATGTTCTTGGGGAAACCCATCAATGCAATCATTTCATTTTCTCCTCATAAATGCTCCCCCTTTTTCCCAAAGGAGGAGCCCTGTTTTGGCGCCAAAACTGCATTGATAGCCCGCCAAATCAGCTATTGGTGATGTTAGTAGAACAAAAGATGATGTGGGTGGTGTTGTTGTACCTATTGGTGAACCTAGTTCTAGTGAGGTGCCGTCTAATATTCTTTCAATGGGCATGGATTTACCTTCCACTACGACACTTGATATTGATGTTTCTTCTGATGGTGGGACCGATGCATTATGTGAAAGTGATAGTGAATCGGATTACCTTGATAGAATTTATGAGAATGGAGAGGTGTATACTGAAGCAGATTTTGGGAAGGTTAAGCTGAAGACTTGGATGCTCTTTTGTGACAAAGAAAGTTTACTCAATGTGCTGAGAGATTATTGTGTACAAGAAGGATTCAGTGTCGTAGTGTGAAAAACGGATCATTGTAGGTATACAGCTATGTGTGGGGACTCGAGTTGTAATTAGAGGATTCATGCATCTTAACTTTCAGATGGAAAGACATTGATCAAGATAATGGAGAGTACTCATTCATGTCTTAAACTAGGCCAATACAATTCTATGGCAACTCCGGCATGGGCATCAACTAAAATTCTTGAGTATGTAAGAGCAGATCGAGAGGTGAAGGGCAAGACTATTCAAACTTTTTTTATGGAAAAATTCGAGATACATTTGAAGTCAACCTCGTTGTACAAATCAATAGCGCTTGCCAACAAGATTATCGATGGAAGTGTTGACACTTCGTATGGGAGTTTGCCCGGCTATTGCGAGGTCTTGAAGACATCGAATCCAGGATCAAAGGCTCATGTAGTGTGGAAGCAAGCCAAAAATGATCCAGAAAAGCCTATACAATTTAAGAGTGTTTTTATCTCATTGAAGCCAATGATTGATGGATTCATTCATGGATGTAAAGGGCTAATTGGAGTGGATGGGTGTCATTTGAAAGGAAAATATGGCGGAGTTGTTCTAGCGGCTGTTGCATTGGACGAAAAGGTAAATCTGTAATTTTAGTTATACTTGATGTAATTTCAGTTTAAGTTCTTTGATTTCAGTTCTCTAAAATATGAAAATATGTAAATATGTAATTTCAGTTTCATTACTCTAATTTCAATTATGCTTGATGTAATTTCAGTTTAAGTTCTTTGATTTCAGTTCTCTAAAATATGAAAATATGTAAATCTGTAATTTCAGTTTCATTACTCTAATTTCAGTTATGCTTGCTGTAATTTCAGTTTCATTTCTTTGATTTCAATTCTCTAAAATATGAAAATATGTAATTTCAGTTTAATTTATGTGAGTTGTAATTTCTGTAACTGTAATAGGGTGTTGCGCCAGCTCTTGGGAAGGTGTGGCCTACGACATCAAGACGGTATTGTGCAATACATCTTTGTGCCAACTTCAAGAAGGCTTTTCCCGGAAAACCTACAAATGATGTATTTTGGGAGTGTTGCAAAGCATTCTCAGAGTCAAAGTTCAAGAAAGCTATGGAAAAAGTTGAAAGCACTGTCGGGCTTGGTGTTGTCGACTGGCTTAAAAAATTAGGTACATTTTTCTGTAATAACCTTCTATGCAACTGTAATTCCTTAATTACAATTTTATGAAATGAAACTTATGTCCATTGCTTTTTGTCTAAGGTGACTACGAATGTTGGGCAAGACATAGGTACGATCCTAGCTTGCAATCTCCTGAACCAGCAAGCAACTTCGTTGAATCATTCAACTCCACTTTGGGAGCAGATAGATGTCTTCCCGTGCTATCACTTCTAAAAGGTACATAATTCCATTGCTCATAATCTAGTCACTCATTTTGCGAAGTCTATCAATTGTTCTGATTTCTTGTACATTTTCTCTGTAGGGATTAGACGAACAACCATGGTGAGATATCGTATATGAGGCAAGAAGAAGCTCAGAAATTACACGAGGATGACCTCACTGATATGTGACAAGAGGAAAACCTGTCGTTGTTCTTGCCAAAGAATACTCAAACTCACAACTAGTATAGTGTATAAGTAAGAGATCGATCAACAGGGAAATCTATTAAATTCAAGTCTAATTCTAATTGCTAAGAGAGAAAATGGGGAGTTTTTAGTGTGAAAAGGTCCGCCTTTTATCAAAGCCGAAGCAAACAAACAAAGGAAATTGATTGTAGAATTCAGTGGAGAGAAATAGGTTCACCTACAATTTATCACTTCGATTGATGAATTCGATCCTTGTTTCAGCCTCTAGTTCTTGTCTTTTCCTATCAATGTCCTTGTCCAGATCTTAGGTAAATTACTAGTCCTACGAGTCCTAGCAACCCTTATCTCTAAATAACCCTAACACGGTTAAGATTCAACCTAGAGATAGCATTAAGATTATGAATTAACCAAGGTACATATAATATCAAGCTACGAGTCGATATTCAACATGTATTCAACTTCCTACACATCCAATTAGTCCTACGAGTCCTAAAGGGATATGATTGCCACTTGGGTTAGGGTTCGCTACGAGGAATCTACAAAACCCTAGCAATTGAATAAATCAACTCTAACTAGTCGGCCAGGCCAGAAAGAATAAAACACATTCAAGCAATTAAGCACAAAGAAGTCAAAACATTGCAATATGAATAAGAACTAGATTAAGAAACTCACAATTCAACAATCAAAGATCCAAACTGTAGGCAAAACCTTGAGAGTTTAGTTGCTCATGCTCAACGGCGCTCTCAACAATGGAATAAAGTGCATAAGGTGAATGAACGAATAACTAGAAAAGCCTTAAATAGTCTAGAGAAAGTCGGCCCAAAATAACATAATAAAACCCTAAGTAAAATCTGGAGTCGAAGTTCAGCTACTGCACGGGTCGCGGGGCGGCCAGGCCAGGCCGCGGGGCGGCCGGCGATCAGCGAATTCCTGCGTTCCTTCCTTCGAGCCGCGAGGCGGCCAACGATGCTACAGGGCGGCCTGCGATTCTTCCGAGCTTCTTCCTTTTTGTCTCCAGCAGCTCCTAAGTACTTCTTTAACTTGTTTCCGCTCTTTTCAATATCATTTCACCTCCAATCTACTTTTCCTGAAATAAAACATAAAATCATGTAGATTCCGCCTCTTCTAACTCAACAAGTGATAATGCAAATTCAACTAAATAAATGCAATATTCACACCTAAATTATGTTAAATGCAATCTATTATGCACTACTAAATATGCTCTATCAATATGCTAAGAAAAATTTGGAAAAGGCACGTGTAGATGCACGTAATCTCCAGAGGACATTTGACATTTTAATAAGATCTTCAATGTCTTATATTCCTGATTTCATATATAATAATTTGTCTTATATTTTCTTTACGGAAATTTCGCTTGGTAACCCTGAGGTTTCGCGTATTTCGCGTGGTAAACAAAGATTTCATATATTTCGCCTGATAACCCTGAGGTTTCGAAATGTTTTGCCTTGCGCCCAGAAGTTTGAATTTGTCCAATAATTATGTTTTAAATTTATAAGTGGGTGAGTATTGTAATATTAATAATTGTGTGGAGTCATTTCATAAAAACCAGAAGAGGCTTATAGCAGAGACAGAGAGACGAGCAAATTGGAGAGGCGGTGGCCGTCGTCTGGTCGCCACCCGCGACTCCCTCGCCCAGTCGTCGTCCGTCTCCCTTAAGCCCACCGCCGCCGACATCATCTTCGTCGCTGGATCCGGGGACGACGAGGCCCTCTAGTCCTCCACCGCCCGATCCCCCGCCACCGATCCCGTAGTTCAGCTTCTCCACACCGGCAATTTCGTGAAGCCGATGACACCGATCCCGGCAACTACATATGGCTGGCATCTTTTTTTATTTCTGTTTTTCAATTTCGTAGATCTGTGACCAGAGGAAATGACTAGTGAAAAATTCAGTTCCAAAGGCCAAGCTTGGTTGTTCAATTTCCCCTAATCTCAACTGATTTCTTTTTTGATTTCTTTTTTTTTGGTGCTTCGATGTGAGGTTGGTTTCGATTTCCCCTAATCTTGACTGATTTCTGTTTTTTTAGTAGGTTTGATGCTTATCATAATTTGATGTGAGCTTGGTTGTTATCAGTTTCCTCTTATGTCGAAAAGCAAGAAGCTCCATGATCTGATAGCAGAGCAAGAGACAACGGTAAACTCCGCCGCTCAAGCTATGCTCCAAGCCGCTCCCGCTGATACATCAGAAAAAGGAAAACAGAAAGCAGACCGGACCCGACTGTACCCCCAACTCCGGCCAGCGCCTGCTCCGCCGCCGCCCCTCGGGAGTTACCAATTGGCCGTCGGTCTACCCTGCTCGTCTCATTCGGTTCAGGCATCGCTCAAGAATAAGGTTGAAAAGGTAAGTTTTTATAAAATGCCTCCACAACAATTGTTAATATTACAATACTCACCCAACTATAAATTTAAAACACAATTATTAGACAAATTTAAACTTGTGGGCACGAGGCAAAACGTTTCGAAACCCCAGGGTTACCAGGCGAAATATCTGAAACCTTTGTTTACCACGCGAAATACGCGAAACCTCAGGGTTACCAGGCGAAATTTCCCTTTTCTTTACTATTTTGGTTACATTCTAGCCGTTTAAGGCATCTCATACAGAGTTTGAAGTGATGGAAGGTCGTTCCTCATTGCCAGTCAACATTGAAAATAGGATTTGCGCATGCGGGGAATGGCAAATTCGTGGCATCCCTTGTAGGCACGCAGTGAGGGCAATTCTGGAAACTAGAGGACATCCAGAGCATTACGTGTCAGCATGATATTCAGTCCATATGTATAAGACGACATATTCGGTTAATTATAGGACCGTGATGGATGAGGAACAATGGCATGCATTAGCTTTTCCCAGGATCTACAACTAACCAACACTCGGACGTTATGTGCTCGACCCCATGGATGCCCGAAAGCCAGTAGATAAATTTTAAAACTTCCGATGAACAATGTTATTTGGATGTGTTTTGTACAATGATTTAAATTATTTAATGTATTTGGATGTTAGGTACAACTCTTGAATGTTACATGGTTGTCTTCGGATGAACCATGGTACTCTTGGATGTGTTTTGATGTTAGGTACAACTTTTGGATTTTATGTATGCAGTGGATGAACCTACAAATGATGTATTTTAGTTGTGTTATAAAGATTTAGCAGTTCTGAAATCAGATTTTGGCAAAAAAAATCAGATTCTAGAATCCATGATTTTTGGCAAAAAAATCAGTTCTGGAATCCATGAATTTTGGAAAAAAATTCAGATTCATGATTTTGGTAATCTTTCAGTTCTGTTTTTGATGTATTTATAGTTGTTTATGTGTGTATGACACCAAAACAAAAATCAGATCCATGAGCATTCCCTTCTGCGTTTTTAGGACAACATTTACCCTTACCTCAACATAAGGTATCACAAGAATAGTTTAAAGCAGACAAACACATCCAAGCTTTTGGCAAAAAAATCAGATTGTGGAATCCATGATTTTTGGCAAAAAATCAGATCCAAGCTTTAGGACAACATGTTTCTATTGCTGTTTTTTGTTGTTAATGGTGTTTTTATGACAACATTCCTTGCTGCGTTTTGTGCTGCAGATTATAGAATCCATGATTTTTGGCAAAAAATCAGATCCAAGCTTTAGGAGTTAGGGCAACATATTGCTATTGCTGTTTTTTGCTGTTAATGGTGTTTTTATGACAATATTCCTTGCTGCGTTTTGTGCTGGCTGTTTTTGTGACTTTCATAACCAAAATAAGTTGGTAAAACACATTGAAAACACTAACAACAACCACAATAAACCGTGAGACATTGACAATAACAAAAAAGAGTGTTGTTGAATCACAACTTTAATTTACTTCAATTCAAACATGATGGTTACACCTGAGAACTTTCTCTAAATCAGTCTCAACTAAAAATAGAGAAATTTCAATACAAATGCAAGTGCCACAACACCAAAGATAATCCTCCATTTGTGAATGTCACCTCTCAATCCACTCTCTTTCTAATTTCGAAGCCTTCGGATCTCACTCCTATATGCTCGGATGTCATCCTCTTTCACATCTAATGCATCCTTCAATTGAATGATCTCATCTCTTAACATCGGGATTAATTGCCTTACCGGAGCACATAATGGAGGGTCAAACCATTCCCACATTCGACAACCTCCCGACTGTCTTGCAATGATAAAAAATTCAAGTCAAAACAACAACTCAACTATTTGTCATAGAAGCAAAAAAATCAACAATGAAACATTAATAAACATGAATTTCTTGCATACCTTGTAATTCTTACATCTTAGAAATCTCCTTCCTGGATTTCCATCTGTTATGGATGTGAACTATTGACACTCAACTCCACATTCACATATTCTCAAACTAGAATTTCTTGCAACATCATTCCATTTTCTCATAAATAAACATGAATTTAAATTCAAACCAGCAAACAAAGTACCCCAAACAAAATCTCAGATCCATCAATGATGAAAAGGAAAAAGGAAGCTACTGGATTAAGCTCCATGAAGATCCGAGTTGTAGAGGAAGAAGATGGTGCTTCAAAATTTTCAAAAAAGAAAAAGAAAAAAGGGAAAGAGAAGCGTTGATGTAGCAACTCTTCAATACCTCACCTCCGTCACCAAATTCCCCTTCCCTAGCCTCGTAGCGCCCTTCAATACCTCACCTCCGTCGCTAGCATCCTCCTCCTCGACAAAATCGGCCTCCTCCACCATGATTCCTTCTCCTCCGCCACTGCCAGGCGCTTCCTCCTCTCCGTCGCCGCCGCTAGACATCGTCATCGTCTTCCGCTCATGTACCCCTCTCCTCGTAACCCTCGCCTACACCGCCGGCGCCTTGCGCCACCAGCCCTCTCTTTCCAGGTTCACCTTCTTCTCTCTCCTTGCCAAGGCCAGAGCTGGGCTCTCTCTCTTCGCTCTCTCTTTGCGTCTCACTGTCCGTTCTTTCTTTCTTTTCTTTAATTTTAATTTCAAAATTAAAAAATGACGGAGCATCCAAAGATCCCTTAGATTTAACAAAGAAGGGCACGATATGAAAAGATTAGAAACCTTAGGGACACCACGTAAAATATACAAAAGAGTTGTATACCTCACGAAAATTTCAATATCCATAGTTAACTCGCGAAATTTCGTTTAAAAAATCATTTAAATAGACTACCTACGAGGCTACGAGATGTGGTTGAAAATGTAAAGAATATTTAGACTTTCATAACAAACAAAAAAGAAAATGAAAAAAAAATCATTTTGGCAAGGCACATGCGATTATCCAAATTGGGATAGTTGTTCAACTTGATTTATCATTATGACAACTGCGTAGGAAACATACACATGAATATATACATGAATGCTATGAATTCAACGGTCTTGTGAAAAATCCAATTTTAGAGAGTCCTCTCTTTATAATTTTTCAAACCCTAACTCCAATCCAACCCCTACTAGCTAGTTGGGCACGCTTCCACGCTTTCTTCCTTCAAATCTCAATCCCTCTGATTCGAGCTTTGATAAGGAGGAGTGCGGCGTCTGCCGTGTTCCTCGGGCCCAATTGTCCAAATGGTGGGTTTATTGGGCTCAAATGGTCAGTTCTTTGGGTCCAAATCTTAGGTTACTTGAGTTCAAGTGTCTCAAAAAATAAAATAAAATGATGATCTCTTCATATTGAACCTATTGGCGTAGTTTGTTGGTGATTTGGTTTGGTTGATGACCCGGTGCCCGGAGTCGGGACTGGATGGGCTTGTGATGTTGTGTTCGGGACGACTCTATTTTCAAGAAGCGCTTCTTTAGAGTTCGTCTTCACTGCCAACAAGAGTCAGCGTTCCTGAACGCAGCCACGCGCAGTAACCATATAGTAAACTATTATTTCGCCTTTTATTAGAGATAGCGTTCCTGATGTACCGTTACCATGGCGGTATTTCACTTCGATCTTCGTCCTCATTTTCGACACGTCGTCCTTTATTTCGCTTGGTTTTCATTTTTTTAGTATGATGCGTTCATTCTGTTAACGCGTCTTTAATTTTCTGTTATGTTTTTCCCTGTTTTTGTATCTTGATGATGTTTTCCTCTGCTGGTTTTGCCGACCTCTCGAGATTTAGGTTTGTCTGATTTTGAATTGTTGCTTTATAAAAAGATAATATATACATGATGCTATGTTAAACCTAATATTAATTCTAGCAGAAAATTAAATTGTTGATACTATCAACTTTTTTTTAAAAAAAAATGGCTCAACCGTTACCTAAATTAGGGGATGCCACGTACTATTGTAGTCCGTATAAACTTTGTTATTTGATAACTCCATGAAATTCAATATTCAATAAACTATAATCTCAGAATCTACCAAGTCAATCAGTTAAACAAAGGAAAAGAGAAAAAATAATGAAACCTGAAAAACCCCTGAACTTCAAAAAGAACGCGCTTGAACACGCGCCCCCCTTTCCACCAAACTCCAACGTACCCAAACAAAATCCAAAAACCAGATCCAATAACACCTTCGATCTCACTGCAAATCTCGCCCTAAATCTGTCCCAAAAGCAAAACCTGAGTCGTACTATCAATTCTAAAAGTTTTTTGTTTTGGATCTGACACAAAATTTGGATCTGGAACGAATTTGATGATCTTCCTCTCGTTCTAGGGTTACAAATCACATGCTCTCTCAAATCTCTTCCATGGAGTGCTTTAGCCTCAATCAATACAGCAATCATAGGGCTTATATCTACTACCCCTCTCTACGGCTTCTCGGATCGATTTGATGCTTCATCCTTCAACGGCCACCCAAACCGATGGGAAGCTTCATTTTGCTATGGCGGGGTGCTTCTGTTCTCTGGGGTTAGGCTTAGGGGTGTTATTCGAGCTGAACGAGCCGAGCTTGACATGTTCAAGCTTGGCTCGAACGGTAGACGAGCCGAGCCGAGCTCGAGCCTAAAAATCATTCGAGCTTTTTTTTGTGCTCAAGCTCGGCTCGCGAGCTCAGTCTTAGATTCGAGCTCGGCTCGGCAAGCTCGAACAAGCCGAACGAACGAGCCTAAGCTCGTTCAAGCTCGTTGCCCAAGCTCGTTCGTTCGGGCTCGTTAGGCTCGTTTGAGTTGTTCACCTGCACAAAAATTTGTATTTTACACTAACAATACATAATAAAAATATATTTTACTTAAGTTCAAAATACAAATATTGTTTTACACTGCAAACTGAAGTTCATAACATTTTTGAAGTATATGGAACTGAATGAATTCGAAAAAAAACACAAGTTCGATGTCTAATTTTATGATTACACTACAAGTACAAAGACTAAAAGTACAAGCTTTATATTGCTCAATACTTGGCTCCTCTTCGGTGACTCCAGTGAGATAGTGCCCATTTGCCCTTCTCAATCAATTGTTGTTCATTCCCTACCACCAGTTCCATCACTTGCAAAATCTGAGACCACATAAGTTGAAGGCTGTAAATATTTTATAATGACTGAGATTTGAGAGGACACAACTAAAAGCAAATACATGTACACATATTGTATAATTGAGAGCACATATCTGAGAGCATTAAGAAGAAAACAATTTGGAATTTTTAACTTCTTTATTTATAATTTGCAACTCAGAGCATATATGTGAGATCGATAAAACTGGAATCCAAACAATGTTTGGAGGATGTTAAGAAACAACATAGAGAAATCTAATATCTTCTCAATTCTATTTTCATATTTTCTTACAAACTAAGATAAAAGAATGAGATTGAGATAAAATAATCAACATCTACTGCATAAGCACTGTTTTTCTTACAAGATTGATATAAAAGAATCAACATAAGAATCCAAAGAATCATACATGATAGGATAACTTCCCTAACTTCACCTGTTTATATATACCTTATGTTAACTTATTCAAGTCATTTTACACATAGATTAAACAAATACTCACATCAAACACATTAAGAATCACAATCCCAACAACACATATATTACTTATAAGCAATCTTACAAAGCATCAAACAAAAGGGTTGAGTTCAAAATTTAGCCATAAATTTCCCTAACATCAAACACGTAGATTAAAGAAATACTCACATCAAACACATTAAGAATCACAATCCCAACAACACATATATTACTTATAAGCTATCTTACAAAGCATCAAACAAAAGGGTTGAGTTCAAAATTTAGCCATAAATTTCCCTAACATCAAACACACAACAAGAATCTCACTATGCCATTCAACTATTCAAATGAGTTCAACATTTAATCAAGTAAAATAGAGTTTCAGATCTGTTTAACAAAATAAAATGAAAGCCAAACCCCTCATTCAGATCTGGTTGTTAGACTGATCAAAATACCTTCGGAAAAGCCCCAATCGGAGAGAGGAACAAAGAACCCTAGGAGGAGCTGCAGAAAAGCAAACGAATTACAACCCTAGATTAGAGAAAAAAAAAAACTAATTACAAATTCCATAAAATCAACTGCAGATGAACAAAAGCCATACTGTCATACCTACAAATGACGAAGGTTCGAATAACCCTAGGCGGAGCTGCCTTTCAGTTGACGAAGTCTGGCCTGGGATCTGCTTGACTCGAGAGATGAGAGACGGATCTCGATTCTCGGGTAGATCAGGCGGCTAACTCGGTGACGCCGACGAGGATGAGCCGGAGAGAGAGAGAGAATCGGACGGAGGATGGAGCGTGTACGAGAAAGATGAGAGACAGATCTACTTTTCTTTGTTTTGAAATGAAAGAGTGAAGGATGGAGGCGGAGCGTGTACAAGAGAGCTCTTTATATGCCCTAGGGGCATTTTTGGAAAAAAACGAGCTTTCAAGCTCGGGCTCGGCTCGAGCTCGGTTCGAGCTTGAAAACTTGTTCAAGCTCGGCTCGTTTATGCAACTGAACGAGCTCGAGTCGAGCTTTTTTCGAGCCGATCCCGAGCCGAGCTCGAGCTGTTCAGCTCATGTAACAGCCCTAGTTAGGCTTCAGTTTTCGGGGTACCGTGGTTCCAGAGTTCTTCTTTGCCTCTGCTGCTTCTTGCTGGGTCTTCACTTTGACAGGTTTGTCTCCACAATCTTACTTATTTTCTCCAAAATCCATATTCTATCTAGATCTGGTTGTGTTAGTTACAAATTTTGCTGGTTTGCTCTGTTGGCAAACAATCCACCAACTAAAGGGAAGGGGAGTCTCTTTGAGGCTCCACCGAAACCCATAAATACCCAAACCAACGAGAAGCCTTCGGGTGACACCCACAAACCCCTAAATCTCTCCAAGTCACTCAATAGTGGCAAGGGCAAAGGGAAGGTCGATCTAAACGCGTTCTTGGACCAGTTGCAGCAATATCAGCCCCAATACCGCCTTGAAATGTATGCTATCCTCCTTAGGAATGCCTTTTACCGAGCTGATTGCTTATCTTTGGCCTCTTGTCCTTGGGGTAACATATCCCACTTAATGTATGCCCAGTATGAACTGAATTATTTTGTTTACATGGCCTCTTGCAGCACTCTTTGTCTTTACATGCTTGTTTGTTTTGCTTATCCTAGCAAGCAGCACCACTCTTTAGTGTTAGAAATCACTAAACAATATCACTACTGTCTCGTTAAAGCTACACCGCACTTATTTTTTTGGCTTGGGTTTAGCGGGCTTTTACCTCTTCCTCTAGCTCCTGTATTGAACAATCCCAACAACAAGAAGCACACAACCCATACACTGCGTTTGACTCCATACGCAGCAGCTGTACACGACAAAAATCTACCCAACAAATTTACTCAATATCATACTTTTATCATTACAAATAAAAACTATATCAATCATTCATTAGACCTCTCCCTTGCTGATTCTATCTCAACTCGAGGGAGACTCTCTCTTGAGATCTTAAAAACCTGCTTTCCTTTGCAGGAGTATCATATAGAACCCATCAAGTTTGGCTCCATACACAGCAGCTGTACACGGCAACCAATCAACATACTCATGGATCTCAGGCAAGTTTCCTTTGAGCTCCATTTGCATTCATGCACTACCAATCTAAGTTGTTATTGTAGAAAGGCCTTCAACCCACTTATCTTTAACTTCAACCTTATCTTTAACTTCAACCCACCTAGAGCTCCATTAACATTTGTTACCTTTAAGCTATTCATCACACCTGTTTACCTGCATAAATTTCATATTAGATTATCTATAAGTGACCTCACTCTTAATTTATATCTTCAACTGATAGAAATTATACATAAATCGTCTAATTTACTAGTCTATATCGATGAGCATTTTGCTTCACTCATATCATTTAAAAAGAATGCTATCCCCTATGGGAGTGCCTTTGATCGAGCTGATTGCTTATCTTTGGCCTCTTGTCCTTGGTGGAACATATGCCACTTAATGTATGACCAGTATGAACTGCATTACTTTGTTTACATGGCCTCTTGCTGCATTCTTTGCTTTTGCAAGCTTGATCTGCTGTACTCTCGTGTCTTTAACACCCAACACATCAGTAGCTTAGCTATGTTATTACCCAAACAATGTAACCCATCCTTAACCAAATGCATATTGATTAGGCACTACAACATTTCACATCACTATTACTATTACAATGTTATTATGATTTTCAACAGCTGTACACGACAATTTAATGTAAACTCATCTCATTCCTCTTGTTCTTCTCTCCTCTTTCTTCTCTTTTCTGAAATTGAAGACTGGTTTTTCTTCAACCATCCCGAATTAGCTTTAATGGCTAATAACCCACAAAAACCCAAAGGGAAGGGGATTCTCTCTGAGATTCCACCGATACCCAAAAAAACCCCTAATGGGAAGCCTTCGGGTGAACCCCAAACTAAACATAATCCCTCCATGTCGCTCAAAACCGACAAAGGCGAAGGGAAATCTGATCTATATGGGAGACCATGGAAATCTGATTTTGATCCACCCCAAGTAAATACCACTTCTTTGGATATGCGGATTTGTATTACATCCATCCCTGGTATGTTCAAGAACCTAAAAGCAATCCAAACCATCATCCACCATAATACCTCTGGCTCTTTCATCCGAGTCTCTGCCAATCTTGACATGGCTACAAAAATATCTAATACTTGTATGTGCACTTTATGTATTTTGAACTTCAAGATGATCTGTAATATTTGCTACATTTACCATGTAGAACATCATCATCAGTTATGCGGTTTATCTAAATATAACCATCTAGCTCTACTGCAGTGCCTGCCATGTTATCTTTCAATACTGCGAGGATTAACCTCTTTATTATACTTAACTACCTACTTAACTGGATGCTCGTATCAGTCGCACCTAGACTCAATTAGAACAATTTCTATCTCTGCTCGAGGGGCCTGGCCTCTTGAGCATTGGTGTGACTCATCGATGAAACAGGAAGATGCACATTTGCTCACACCCAATGGCCTCTGGTGGCTTGGATTCAGTCCTCGCCGGATCTCGACCATAATTATAGACAGCAGCAGCTACTTGAGATCAAGATACCAAAAAGAAACAACCTGTATTACTAATGGTAATTGTTACATATTTGCTCTTACCTATGAACTTGTAAGTCTTATGGTCTTTCTCGAATTTCAAACTAACTGGAGAAGTAATTGGCAGTTTATGGATTTGCAAGACTCTTACCAAATCACCATTGCATTAAACCAATTCTATTTGTTATCACTTATATACTGCATTCAATCTATTTTGCTTGGCTACTTAGGGTTTAGACAAGAAGAATATTACCAGAACTGGACTTCATTGCTTACTTTTGAACTGATCTATATCTTTTTACCAATAAGTTGGTCACATATTAACTACACTGATAACCTCAATCATAGCTGCATAGCTATATGCAAATTTAACACTATCCACTACTTGATAATGTGCTTTGGTTTTGATCTTAAGGGCTTCTCACTGGAATTTTCAGTTGCTTCGTATCTGGCTTCTTACCTCATCTGTCTAGAATCCCTCTCTCAGTATAGATATACTTGTCTCCTGCTTAATGGCTGCATTACCATATTACCTCACCACTTACACCTGCACCAATGCCCTTTAACTAATAGAATTAAACAAGCCTATTTATCTAACTATAAAAATGATTTTACTATGATATACAATACTAATCTTGCTCGAGCGAGTCATTCCCTTGAGCAACACATTTATTTACATACCTTGCAGCTTGTGGCTCGATCTTGGCTTCTTGGTTGCTGCTATGCTGGTTCTTGGGTTCAAGCTCAGGATAGCACAACACTAAGGTGCCCAACATTGATCAACAACACCAAACTGGAGGGCAACTACACCAAACCACGTCTCAGCCTAAGTGAGCTCTCTTGCGTAGCTTTGATTGCTCTATTATGCTGTTCATGGGGTGTTCCATCTATTCTGTGTTATAAACCTTTATTTCATAAAGCAAAATTCATATATTATGGTCCACGCTCCTTTTATTTAATAGCCAATCTGATGTATATTTACCCATCATCAAACTCTTGTAACCACATTTTAAATTATGGACTTTCTAATCTTTTGAGTAGGCCTCCCAGATCAATGAACATGATTAAGTCTCCCATTTTTGCTTGGTTTGATTGGCTTCCAATCAACTTTAGCATGACATTAAACCACTATTCGGAGACTCAATCTACCACCATAAACCTCGGCTTCATTTATCCTAAGGATTATATCAAATTTTATAAGTATAACACAACTTTTAACAAATGTGGTTTACCTCATATCCAAAACAAAGTATCCTCGCTTTTGGTTATCCTCAAGCAAAATTTCACACTTAATCTCACAATGATTGATGAAACGAACAACATGAACCATGAACAAACCAAAACATCCACTAATTGGAGGATCTCTTCTCCGATTAACAAGGTTCTCAACCAGAAAACTACCATCCCCCCCTCAAAAGGTTTTTATGAAGTTTAGCTTTTGGAATATAAGAGGCCTTAGCAGAAAGAATGTTTGGACCCACATTGAAGCCACGACTAAAGCTGAGCACATAAAAATCCTAATGCTAGCGGAAACAAAATTAAAAAACCCTTCGCCAAACAACTGCTGGGGGAAACCAGGATTTGACAGAATGCATTTTATTCCATCCAATGGACTTGCGGGGGGGGGGGGGGGGGGGGGGCTTTGTCTTCTTTGGAAAGAATCCCAATTCCATAATGAAACCTTCATAATTAGAAACTCGACGGACCGCATCATCCAGGCAGACTACATAAACACGACACTTAACATAGATGTCGAAATCTTATTCGTTTATGCAACCCCTTACGCAAGGGAAAAAAACAACTTCTGGGTCTCACTTTCATACTATATTCGCAATGCTAAGGGCTCGTTGATTATTCTTGGAGACCTTAACGAAATTTTAGAACCTACCGACAAATTAGGGGGCAGGATCCCATCTACAAATAGATTTGCAAGGCTCTAAGACACTATTAGAACTTTCAATCTAATAGATTCCCCTACTTGTGGAAACGAATACACTTGGAGAAAACGTGAACATGGTAATGACAACATATTTGAAAAGCTAGACCGTGCTATGGTTAGTTACCCTATCCTAAAACAATTCCCGAACCGTAGTACCAAAAACCATGCTTTTATTAAGTCAGACCATGCCCAAATCACCTTGGACCTCATGGATAACCGTAAACCAAAATTGCAGCCCTTCAAATTTGAAATGGCATGGACAACGAAACCAGACTATGAATCAATTGTGCGATCAGCATGGAGGCTAGACGCCCCTGGCTCGAAAATGTTCAAACTAACGAAAAAACTACAAGAGGTAAAAAGAAAAAGCAAGCTTTGGAGCAAAGTAACCTTTGGAAATGTTTTCCGCCAAATTAAACAAGTAGAAACAGATCTTCTAGAATCATAAAAGAATCTTTGTAACGCTTACAACCAAAACCTGGATAACAAAATTAAAAGGCTCACTTCAAAGCATTCTTCCCTCCTCTCCTTTCAGCAGAAATATTGGGGACAGAGGGCGAAAAGAATGCACATAAAATCAATAGACGCCAACACTAAATACTTTCATAAAATAGCAACAGGAAGGCGAAATAGAAACATAATAAAACACCTCCAAACCACAGAAGGTATAACTATTAACAATGAAGAAGATATTAGAAACCTAATCAAACATGACTTTAGCCAAAGATTTATGCAACAGGCTAGGCAACAAACACAAAACAACCTACTTCACCATGTAGGGAACGAAATCTCAAACGAAGATAATGAATGGCTAACTCGCCAAGTAACGAACTCTGAAATTAAAAATGCTGTCTTCAGTCTTGCCAATGACAAATCACCAGGACCTGATGGTTTTCCTGCTGGTTTCTTCAAAAAGTACTGGCATATCGTAGAACCATCAGTCATCAAAGCAGTTAAAAGTTTCTTTCTAAGCGGAAGGATCCTGAAGCAAACAAACCATACGTTCATAGCATTAATACCAAAGATAGAAAACCCAACCCCAACATCTCACTATAGGCCTATTAGTCTATGCTCAACAACATATAAAATTATATCTAAAATTCTAGCTTCAAGACTCAAAAGGGTAATCCCTAAAATAACCAATCCGCTACAAAGCGCCTTCTCATCAGGAAGATCAATACAAGATAACATCTTAATTGCAAACGAAATCTTCCACTCTTTGTCACAGAAAAATGGGAAGTCTGGTTGGATGGCTGTAAAACTTGATATGGAAAAAGCATTCGATATGGTCGACTGGAATTTCTTACTCTCAATTATGTCTAAATTTGGGTTCTCACCCAAATTCAATCTTTGGATCAAAGAATGCATAACCACAGTCACTTACTCAGTGCTAGTAAACAACGAACCCACTGAAATTTTCTTTCTTGAGAGGGGAATTCGCCAAGGATGCCCGCTTTCACCATATCTATTCTTAATAGTATCGGAAATTCTGGCACGAGGATTACAACATGAATCAGAAAAACCACAAAGCCACCTAGGAGTCAAACTGACGCGAGGGGGAACAAAAATTCCTTTTTTAGCCTTCGCGGATGATATTGTCATCTTTGCTTCAGCAACCAAAACTGGTTGTGACCAAATTAACAAACTTCTGGCTGAATACTCAGCTATTTCAGGGCAGAAGGTAAATAGGCACAAATCCCAGTTCCAAACATCCAAAAACGTCACAACGACCACGAAAAATCTAATCAGAAACGAGCTACAGATAGCGCACACCCCCAAGATGGGTACCTATTTGGGCTGCCCCCTTATAGAAGGAAGAATGACAAAGGAAGAATTCACAGAACTTCTAACAAACACAAAATCACAACTTCACAGATGGAAGGCGAATTGCTTATCACAAGCTGGCCGTTGCACTCTTATAAAAACAACGCTAGCAGCCAAACCTCTTCACATAATGCAATGCTTTATGCTTCCAAAATCTGTCCATACGGAACTTGATAAGATCAACAGGAACTTCCTCTGGAACAAAGGACCCAACCATAAGCCCCTCATCGGTTGGTATGAGGTTTGCAAAACCAAGGAAAATGGGGGACTGGGCCTGCGTAGCTCAGAGGATATGAATACAGCGCTTCAGATGAAATTACTCTGGAAACTATTAGCAGAACCAACTAGCCCATGGGTCAAACTAATTAAAGAAAAATATCTTAAAAACCAAAATATACTCACATATCAAAAGCAGGGTACCTCTTCCTGGCAATGGACCCAGTTAATAAAACTAATCCCGCTGTTTAAACAAGGCCTTAGCTGGTCTATTGGAGACGGCGCCTCTATCAAGTTTTGACAAGACCAGTGGTTAGGCCAAACACCTATAAATTCATCTATCTTAGGAACACATCATATAGACGATACAATCAACATAAAACATTTTCTCAAAGACAACAAAACATGGAACCATGATAAACTACACACAGAACTACAAAACATAATTCCAAACGACCTAATTGAAACTATCAAGACAATACCAATTCCACAACACATCCAAGTTGACAGACTTTATTGGAAATGGAGCAAAAATGGCTGGTACAGCACCAAGTCTGCTATTGATATGATATACAAACACAAGAAACATGAAACATCAGACGCAAATTGGGTCTGGGGACTAGATATCCCCCCGAAAATAAAATCTTTCCTATGGAAAATCCTTAAGAATGGAGTGCCCACTTCTGTTAGACTAGCTTCTCGACACCTTGGGATTCCGACAAACTGCCCCCACTGCGACTCTTGCTATGAAGATCTAAACCATTTATTATGGAACTGTCCTATTACGAGAGACACCTTAATTGCAAACAACCCGGGAACATTTCAAAAAATGAATAGTTGTTTTAGCAAAGACGAGCACTTGAACACAACGATATGGGAAATAAAAAATACAATTGGAACAAAATGCTTTGAAGATCTCGCCTTTGCTTGGTGGGGTATCTGGTACTTCAGAAACAAAACACTCTTTGAAAACATAAACCCGGACATAAGACGCATACTATCCTTTATAAAGGAACAAATATATGTCTGGAAGACATCAAATTTGAATTGTCCGGACTACTGTGAAAACAAAAAAAATACACCCACAAATGTGGACAAACAAAGATCTATATCAAAAAGAAAGAGAACTAAATGGGAACCTCCACCAATTGGAACTCATAAGCTAAATTTTGATGGTTCGCTTTCCGTGGAGGGTTTGGGCTCCTATGGATTCATCATTCGTGATTCTGTAGGGTCCCCGATTTTCTCTGGTAATGGACCATCACGGATCAGTTCTGTCTGTGGCTGTGAAAGTTTGGGTCTCTGGATGGGACTTCGGGCTGCTACAGAACTAAAAATAACAAATCTTATTATTGAAGGAGATAACTTAACAATAATAAAAAGTATGAAAGGTATGGGGAAGCCTACTGGAGACTCTGAAATGATTGTCTCTGACAGTCTAGTCTCGCTGGGCTTTTTTGGTTCTGTTGAGATTCGTCATGTCTTCCGCGAGGCAAATTTGGTAGCTGATCGCTTGTCCCATATCACTACAGCCTTCAACGGTATCGGGACTCCTGATGACTCTCTGTTGCATAGTCTCATCCGCAAGGATGCTCTTGGCTGATAGAGCTCAGCTCTATGGTCAAATTTTTTCCGTTTCAAAAAAAAATAAAAAAAAATAATAATCTCAGAATCTTTTTCATATTAGATTAGGTAAGAAAAAAAATTGTATAAGAGATGATAAAAATATATAGTTTATTATTTACGTACATTTTTTTAATAATAAAACTATATTAAATATAATTTTTTCCAAAAGTATGAAGTTATAAATAAAATAAAAATAGTATATAAATATTATATAATTTGTAGCTTCTAAAAAATGTGTATAAATAGTAAAGTGACATATATTAATTAACGGATAGAGTAATGATTATAGAAGTATAGGATATGCATGACTATTGACAAGTTATATATTGGGTGATTTTGGTAGGAGGTCCATTTTGAATGTTCAATTAACTAGATAGCCCCCATGCTAATTTAATTAGCTTAGGTTAGGCCATCCAAACGCGCGTCCACTTCCAGCACAAATCGGACATCACACGACCTTCCACCCAGGCGCGTATCTGTCATCACCCCCGTCGCCTCCATCAAATTCGTTGAGAGAAACCTCCGAATCTCCAATGGCGATCATCTGGAATCAAGCTTAGATCAACCTATCATCAACCTGTAGCATCCGAAATCGATCGAGGTGACTAGAAAACAAAGCAAAAACGCAACGGGATTCCAACTCAACTACGAATCCGAATCAATTGATGACTTCTGTGAAAGCAATAGTCCAGATAGCTCGAGATTTGTCACCAATGGCAATCAACGAGGCAATATAGACTCAGACACGACTTGATATCCACAATTTCATATAAAACCAAGGTATGTCTCATGATCTTTCGACAAAACAGTAATTTATACATCTCAATTGCCCCTTTTCAGTCCTTAATTTCACAATCTAGGGCTTCGAATACGAATTACCGGTTAACCAAGCGATTGTGCTTTTTGTAATTGAATCTGAATGTGATGAAAAATAGAATGATGAAATGTCGATCTGTTTTGTGAATGCAGAATCCCTATCAGAATATGGATCTGAAAATTTTGACTGTCTATTTTGGAGGAGAATTTAAGGTTACAAATGGTTATTGTGAGTATGTTGGTGATCTTGTGTCAAAGGCGTTCATGATTCAAAACAATATTGATTTGGAAGCATTGATGGCGATGATCAGTGATAGGTTTGACATTTGCCTAGAAACTTATGAGTTGAGGTTAAGTCACCTGCATCCAGTACAAAAACTGAGAGCTCCGTTCACAATCAGCAAAGATGACGATATCAAAGCATTCATGTCCATAAATGAAGTGCCTCAAGTTGCTTGGTCTTTGCCATTACATGTTGAAACAAAGAAAAGGATGAATGTGAGTGAAATAGCTAAAACTGTTCAGCAAACAAGTGGAATCACAGTGTCTACAGAGTACTTGCAGTCTACTAGTGTAGATGACACTTTAGCTATTGCTCCGACTGATGTTGCATCAGAAGATACACAGAGCTGCAACGATGAAGATCAAAGTGCATGACAGATTGAGAATGAAATAGATGAGATTGATTTCATCTATGTAGGTCAGATGTTCAACTCAAAAAATCATCTAAAGGCTGCAGTTGCTAATCAAGCAGTTAATGAGAACTTCTAATTCCGAACGAAGAAATCAAATCAAACAAAATACAAAGTCATTTGCATTGATGCCAGCTGCAAGTGGTCAGTAGTAGCTACACGTGTAAAGAATTCGAGAAACTTTGAGGTTAGGAAGCTGAATGGAGAGCACACTTGTTCATTTTCAATTAGATGCAAGGAGCATCGGAAACCATCATATCAAGCTATTGCGGACAAGATGAAGATAAGGTATGCATAATGAGATTTATGTGAATTACAGTATATCAGTTATATATATGAAGATACAGTAGGGTTGTGTGGTGAATAATATATTTAAATTAAATAAATGTTGATCAACTTTGACACAATGTGACACATGAATAAGCTTGCTTAATTGTTCCATGTAATTGATGAAGGTATGAAGGTGTAAAAAAAGGTCCAGATCCTATACAGATTCAGAATACAATGCAAAAGAAGATTATGCAGCCCGTGAGCTATTAGAAAGCATGGAAAGCAAAGGGATTGACACAAGATTTGATAAGAGGCATAACAGAGGAAAATTATGAGATGTTGCCATCATACTTCCACATGACACAACAAGTGAACCCAGGCACATATGCATTTTTGGAGATTGATGCAACCAAGAACCAATTCAAGTATGCATTCCTATCGTTTGGAGCATCAATTAGAGGGTTTAATGTGATGAGAAAGATAAACACAAAAGAAATTGCTGTCTAATAAATGTTTATACTTAAAATAGTTTAACAACTATAAATTGCATTCTATAGGTTATAATGGTAGATGCTGGATTCTTACATGGGAAATATAGAGGAATCCTCATTACAGCGACAACGCAGGATGCTAACAAACATGTGTACCCTCTTGCATTTGGAGTGGCGGGCTCAGAAAATGATAACGCATGGAAGTGGTTCCTCCAAAGATTATCTCTTGTGATTCCGGATTCAACTGAGCTCGTTTTTGCATCTGATAGGCACCAAAGCATCAACAAGGCTGTGGAAGAGGTATATAGTTCTGCAAAGCATGTCATCTGCACACGACATTTGAAGCAGAACATATTGGCAAAATTCAAAAACAGAGGGGTCATCCATTATGTCAGCAAAGCATCCAAATATATGCTACACTATAAGCGAATTTGAAAGCTACTTCAAAACCATTTGTGACATCAACGGCGAGATTGGGAAATACCTCAAAGATGCAGATTTCCAAAAATGGTCATGAGCCTACTTCAAAGGTGACAGATACAACCTTATGACAACGAATAATACAGAGTGTATAAATGCAGTATTGAAAGAAGCTCGAGGCTACCCAGTTGTTGCACTATTTGATCATATTAGGAACAAAATGGCAGAATGGTTCAATGACCGTAGGAGTGCATCAATAAATATCACTGATTTGCCTCCTAAAGTCAAGGAGATTCTACAAACAAGGTATGAGCGGTCAGGAAGATACGAAGTGCAAGTGTTGAATGATACATAATACCAAGTAAACGGTGGGAAATTTGTTGGTGTGGTTGACTTAGCACGAAAGACATGCAGCTGCAGGGTTTTTGATGTAGATCATATGCCGTGTGTCCATGCTATAGCTGCAATTCAAAGAATGAAGCTCAACATCACTAATTTTGTGAGTGAGTACTACAAAATTCAGGCTTGGAGCATCGCCTACCAAGAAACCATATACCTAGTGCCTTCAAAGGAAGATTGGTATGTTCCAGACGACATCAGATATGTCAAATGCCATCCACCAGTAGTGCGGAAGAAGAGTGGAAGACCAAGGAAAGTCCGGATTCCATCCATTCTTGAAGGGCAAAGGAAGAAAAGAAACGAGACATACAAGTGTGGCATTTGCAGGGGGATAGGGCATAACAAGCTAACATGTCCACACAGAGCATCAAGCAGCACACACTCGGAAATGTGATAGCTTTACATACCACAAACTCAATTATTTCATATTTTTTTCTTTATATATAGACACAAGTTTATGAAGCTGGACATACCACAAAACTCGTTTATTTTCATATGTTTTTCTTTAAATATAGACACAAGTTTATGCATTTAAGATACTACATTGGATACATGTTTTATTTGGTCTATATAAATTGAATTTATATTCAGTATACACTTAAAAACACACAAAGTATGATCTGTCATCAATTGAATAAAAGTTGTCCTCACAGAATGGCCTGTTTTGTTTGAGATCGACAAGAAGGGGGTAAACAACCATAAAAAATAAAAAAAAAAACACAAGCCACAACATAAATGAGATGGACACAATCAAAGTAATAGCTCAAATAAGCTAGGACAAAGAAATATATTTCAAGTTATATATAACTAAATGTCAACATCAGAACACAAAAGAGAGCATGCAAGCTCTAGAGATCAACTGGACACCAGTTAAACTACACATAGTTCCTACCAAATGTACGGAGCACATAAGCATCCGTGGTTACAAAATGAGAGCATGCAAGCTCGAAGGATCCAGTGCGAATCAGTTAGACAACCCATACTTACTACCAAATGTACGAAGGACATAAACTTCCGTGGTTACAAAATGTGAGCATGCAAGCTCTAATGTAGTTCTATTATAACCATTCATACAAAATACGCATCAACCCAAAGACGAAACATTCCAGCACTTTTGAGAAAGCTCAATTTCCATCTTCTCGCGATATGCTTGGACTCGGTCATCAGTAAACTCGTATACATCTCCACCAAAAGCTAATTCCTCGATAGCCTTGATAGTATAAACACCACAGCTACCGCTGCAAATGAAATTTCAAATGAAAATGAAATTAGATCATGCTATAACAGTTAGCAATATATATAAATGTATAAATCTTATCAAATTAAAACATATACTTACCCATCACTATCCTGGGGAAGGTCACGCACTCTATCCACCTTAAAACCAGATTCAATGATCCCGTCCAAGTGTGCAAAATGACCGGACTCTCTAAACAGCGCTGGTAACAGATTACAGATAGGCTCCAATAGAGTATGCAGCTCGGCATCACCAGTGAATGGGATATTGCAATCATATACTTTTACTGTTTCTTCAGCCAAGTCAATCTGTAATGCAACCCAATGTTCATTTCTAATGTTGAAGGGATTATATATAATCTTTGCACCACGCCATGATTTCCCACAACACTTTGGCAACAAACCATCAAGATACTTGAAAATCGTATTGCCAAACGAAACCTTACCATCCTTAAACTTCTCATAGAACTTTACACTGAACCTTGCAGACCAAAAGCAATCCAATATAACAATGTCGCTGTATTTCTCCGCATTTCAGTAGATGTGATGCCTAAGATGAGACATGGCCTCTCCTATATGCTACAACACACACATATGGAAGCTAAACTTAAACTAACCCTAAAACAGGAAAATATGAATGATAAACATAATAGTTTAGGGCACTTACGTCATCACACAACCAATGTTGCTTAGCAACAAGCTCACAGAAAAACTTCTTGTCCAGCATACCCTCATTGCCCGCAATTTGAGGACAAATATCCCTGCAATAAAGGAAAAAACAGTAAACACAATGAATGGAATATTAACACAAAGATAACGTATGTAAAAACACACAACAATTGTAGAACTTACTCGTCAGAATATATCATATCATAAAAGCATTTCCGATCATCATATTCATAATATGAATATTTCGGCCTTTTAGGCATTGAGCGCTTCTTCTTACCACCTCGAGTGAAAGGAGTTTCCAATACAGCAGCAACCTTCCCTACACGGGTTGACTTCCTAAGTGGGACACCGACAGCCAGAAACTTGGAAGGTTTCTTAATCGAAGGAGAAGGTGGGCTCACTGGAACATCGGAAGGCAAAGTCATCGGGGCATCAAAAGGCATAGTGGGCAAAGGCTGGCTCAAGGGGACGTCCGAAGGTGTCATCTGTGGAGTAGGGATAAGTTTATCAAACAGAGGTTTGTATTCAGATAACTGGGAACAAAGGTCTCTAATCCCAATAAGTTCATCCAAGTGAAGGTCGGAATACACGTTGGGTGACTTGACAGAAGCAGGCAATACTGGTGAAGCCCCATCTAAAGGAGTTTCATTCTTTGAATCTGCAGTAGCTTTAGATTTGAAGGAATCAAACTTGGTTTTGAGAGAATCAACATCCGATTGGATGGAAGCAACCTTGGATTACAACCGACTGACAACTGATTTAATGTTCATACATCTAGCTTCAATACGTAAGATAACACCAGCAATCAACGCCAAATGTTGTTTAATAGTTGTGAGACAATCAGAACCAGCTGAGTTGATGCCATCATTGTCACCAGACGGACCCTTACCACCACCTGCATCCTTACCTACTGCATCAGAAAAACCTTCACCTTGTTTCTCATTCACAGGCAGACATTCAGGGTGGTTATCAGTCAAGGGCGGACACTCAGGTTCGCTAACCTTCCCCTTCCCCTTACTGGCAGCAATAGCATTCTTGAGGCTAAATTTTCCACTGAGACTAGAGACGTTTGGGGGAGACAAAGGGTGAACAGAAATCACATGTCCAGACATAGGCATCGAAAAGTTGTCACCAACAACACGCTTCTTGTGTGGGGGATCAGAAGCAAAAGAAGGAGACACACCAGAGTTCCTCTTCTTAGAAGGACCCGCCAACGGAAGAGACAAATGAGGCGAGGTAGCTTTAGACTGAGTCCTTGCAAAAACCGATGAAGGCGACAAAGCAACAACTCCCGTATTCGTAGATGGTACAATTTGATCCATGAGCCCGGGAGATGACACAATCTGGAGATTAGCATCATTGGTGGCTGCATCGGTCACAACGGTTAACCTCAAAGACGCTAGATGGGACAACCAAGCTTGATAGGTAGCGACAGTTGCATCATGAATCTCATTAGGGAAAGCCAAAGATGGAGAATCCAAGTATTCACCATAGGTAGGATATATCGTGTCCTACAATTACAAACACAATTGTAACACACATATATAAATAAGATAAAATTGATTAAGGAATATACACAAACAAAAAAAACATAGAGAAATTACCATGGAAGTCTTAAAATACTCAAGCTGAATGTGCCGAGCAGTGACAACCTTAGTAGAGGCTAGACTCCATTTCACAAAGGAACGATCTATGTCATCAATGACAACATTGCAATGGACCATAGGTGGAAACTTGGGGAAAGCTTCCAAGATCCAAACCTGTGATGAAAAAAAAATAATAAAACAACATAAACACACGCACTAAAACACACACACAACAACACACACACCCACACAAAACCACACAAAAATTAGAAAAGAAACAGAACCTGAAGAGCAAGTGGAAAGCCTAGCAGATTAAACCCACTCCTTGCCTTCTCACCCTTCTTAGAACCCTTGTCACCACTCTTCTTAACCCTTTTCTTCTGAGGCTTAGACGATTTAGTTCGAGATGCACGATTAACCTTCATCGATGAGGAGATAGTCTCCACATAAACTAACCTACCCCAAGGATAATCATTGAACTTAGTCATGTCAGATGCCAGAGCCACAATCTGGTTCCTAACAAACCCAGTACGAAGAGGCAACAAGATGCCATCAATGATCAAAACATAGGCAATAAGCAATTTCTTAGGTGAATTCTTGGGTGTTCTACAGAACATATCAATCAAGTCATCGTACATTATATTATCCACCCCTAAGACAAACCTAGTGCTTGTAGCAGGGACAACAACAATATGGTCAGATGCACATTTAAGACCCGTTACAGCAGCAAATTCATATATGGAAAAACGAACAGGATAGGAAGATTTAAGTTTGAACCACATTTCCCTAGTTTTAGATGTTTTTAACTCATGAACCATGAAATAATTGACAAGTTGTTGCGCAAATGCCAACTTGTCGGCGAACCAAATGATGCGCCGGAGAAAAGAAAAGGACATGGAAGACCAATCAACATCAGTCAACTCCTTTTTGATGACATAAACAATATCAGCACGATAGTATCTGTTATACTTCCCAACAAATGTAGCCATGTCATCACGGATATATTCAAACACCTACAGAACACCAACAAACACACACAAAGTACAATGAAAAAACTGAAATCATAAGAACAAAAACACCATATGACACAAACTATAGAACATGGAGAAAAAACAAAAAGAAAAAATGAAAGCGAACAAATAAACAACGAACCGGGCAAGGTAAGTCGTCCTTGACATCAGTTGGGGTAAGAAGGAATGCTGTAGACATAAGACATGGAATCAATGTAAATATGTCACCAAAACATGAACAATAAATGGAATGAGAACTATTAACAACCACTCCCAAAAACAAACTGGAATCAAAGACAAACCCCTTCCAAAACAAACAATGTGACACATATTTTACCTCACTTATAACTGGAATCAACAACCAAAACAATAAAAAAAAAAGAAAAAAAAGGACACAAAGGGACAAAGATTGTCACCATGAGAAGCTACATAAACACAAACTGGAATCAAAGTCCAAAAGATGACAACAACTACAAACACAAAACACTTAAGAAAGCAAGAATGTAACACATGGTTCACCTAACTTGTAACTGGAGTCAAAGACAATAACCAAGCACAAAAGGGCAAAGAATGTCGACAAAATGAACTGAATAAACACAACTGGCATCAACATCCAAAAGATGACAACAACTGCACCCACAGAAGACTACAAAAAAAATATAGGAAGGTACATCATAGTCTAACACAATAACAAGACACCATAGGTCACATAGTTCACATAACCTATAGATGGAATTGAACACAATAACAAGACAATAAAGGGACACCATAGTTCACAACCTAAATAATCACCAATCTTAATACCAAACCAACACTAAAATGGACCCAATTTCATAACACACAAGTATATACGCCCCCACTGAGCAGAAAAAACTGACAAACTTTAAACATATATGAACCGAAAATGGAAAACGAACAAAAATAACAGAGAACTACACCTAAAACAACCATAGCTTGCAAACAACAAGTGGAATCACACGAAATTAATGGCATCAACCACACATAAAACACAACAGGAGCTCAAAATCATATAAACCCTAGATACAGTAAAACAACACAAATGTTCGGAATACACAAAATTAAACAAGGATTAGGATGCACAACAACATCAAAACAACAAATCTAACTATAAAAAGGGATGAGAACGAGCTGGGAAAAAGGATCACATACATGGAGACTAAGCCATTGGATGCGAATTTGGGGGAAAACTAAAAAAACCGGCTGGAGGAGACGGACCAAGCCACCGCCGACGGTAATCGGAGGACGGAAACACAAACCGGCCGTGATTGATGGAGAGATCGAAGAATATAGATGGGAGAACGAAGAGGAAAGGAGAGAGCACCTGAGAACGCGTGAGCTGAGAGCGGATGGAGGAACCGAGGAAAGGTCGGGAAAGTGAATAAGCAATTAAGAAGGTCTAAGAGCATCACCAATGGTCGGGAGCTCCCCTCCCCATTTCACTTTTTCATGCGATTTGGGAAACCCGACCATTGTGGACAACCTCCCCAACTTTGGGGTGCCACAATATATTGGGAACCTTCCCAAATCCGAAACCAATGAATCGATGACACGTAGACCTGTCAAACGGGTCATTCGGGTCGGGTTCGGGTCCGGTCACTTCGGGTTTCGGGTAAAACGGGTCTCGGGTAAAACGGGTTTCGGGTTTTTCGGGTTGACTCGAACTCGGGTTTCGGGTCGGGTTCGGGTCGATTTCGGGTTTGTCAAATTTTTCTTTTTTAAATTAAAAAAAATCATTATTTAATAATTTTGTGATAAATTTTAATTATATATAAAAAAAATAATTATATATAATTATAAGTCAATCGGGTAAATCGGGTCAAAATTACCGGATCAATCGGATCAACGGGTCGAAACCCAAATTACCCGAAAAATTTCGGGTTTTTCAAGTTCGGGTCGAAAAAAAAATTCGGGTCGAAATTTTTGGGTTCGGGTCGGAAATTTTTCGGGTCGGGTCACCGGGTCGGGTTGTGTTTTGACAGGTCTAATGACACGTGTCACCTTAATAAATCATTTTATTTTTTTATTTTCATTCATAGATTTTAATTAAAGACTAAAAAATATTAACAACTTAATTAAAATATTTTAAAATATTAAAATTAATTATTAAATATAATTATACAATTACATTAATAATTTTTTCAATGTTTTAATTTAATAAAAATTTACTTTAAATTACTAAAATTAATTATCGAATATGATTAAAAATTTTAATCAATATTTTTTAGTTTTCGGATATATTAAGAACTAGTACTTTTCCCGTACCTTGTACGGGTGAGTATTTTTATTGAAATTTACCGTTTTAGTTCCCCCTCGTACTATGAATATATTTTATTTCATTTGAATTGTTGTCATGTTATCAATTATAACCCTCGTCATAATACACACTTACAATCACAAACAAAAGTCTCATAATTACGGTCAAGTTTGATATCTTAAACAAAATATTCGACACATTAATTTTCTACTAACATATTGCTCTTGCGTCTTGTCATGTTGTTCTTCGAAATCTTTACTTTTTTATTGAGACAATCGATACTTCAAATTTGACAAAAAAATAGTAAATCACCCGCTTCTATGCTTCTCCTAGTATCCATCCTAATTGAAGACAAATAAAAGAAACCTTATAGTTTTTAGCTTAAGAAAGCCGAATTCGGATCCTTTATGATATTTTATCTATTACACATCATTCTACACTTTTTAGATTGATCTAAATTATAAACCAATTTGATAAAGATACCCTAAGTTTAAATGTATAAACCCTATATTGCTAAAGAATTTTAAAAATGATATTTAGTGTGTTTTTTTTAATACTTCGACCCTTAATTAGAAAAAAAGGAACTCTATTTGTAAGTGTATAAACATTAAGAGGCCAAAACATTAATGAAATTTATAGATATCAAGAATCAAGGCTCCAATTATTGATCGGAAGAAACATAGTTTTAATTTATAGATATTTTTAATTTTAAATTTCTGTAATTGTAATCTTAGAAATTTTTTCTTTTTTTTACTGACGACCCTCTGTGTAGGGTCATTCAAGCCATCTTTTGATGGCTTCAAGATCGATGGGTCGATCTTCTAGATCGCCAAGTCGATCTACTTCTTGCCTACTGTAAAAAGAAAAAAAAAAGAGGCCAAAACATTAAAAAAATGTTATACCTCTCAAATTGATGGAATGTGAAAATTAGTTGGGCATGACTTGTGTATGTAGAAAAAAAAATTATGAGTACTCGGTTAGGTTTTAGATGCAAGAAATTGATAGATCGTAAATGATAAATAATCAAAATAACATTATTATAGTGGGTGTTTTGTATGAAAGATTTGACAAAAGACTCGCACATATAAGGAAATTTTTTTTGCATCATTATAAAATTAGAAGCAAATTCTTTACAAAAAAAAAAAAAACTAACCGAGTCAATTCTCTATCAAGGTTGCTCACTGTCTTCACCCAAAAAAGTTAATCTCTTGAGGCATGGGTTTAGTTCCTGGAATGCCGAAAGCCGAGTTCACGTTTGGTTCCCAATTCATTTACTTGCTGTCTGAATTTTTTTGTTGTTGTTGTTGCTGCTGTGGCATTCGAAGTCATGCACTCAGACATTGAAGAGTAAAGAGCATTCATTAACGTGGCGCATAATGTGGCATCCGGAGTCATGCACTTCCCAGAAGGCAAACATACCATGGATGTAGCATGCAACTCAAGGAATACAAATTCTACAGCATCGATGACATGATCTTCAATGGGCACCAACCAAGGATTTTCATTCCCTGATAGTTAAGGAAAACAAAATAAATAAATAGAGGATAAGTTGGTATAATCAATTAATAAGAAACATTCCAAGAGCATTTGATTAAAACATGCAACATTAATATAGAAGATCATTTATCAGTCAAGAATCAAAAGATCCAAGTGTTTATTTTCCCAAGTCCTGATATTTATGCGGTTAGTAACTCACTTTGCAGAAGTAACAAAGAAGAATTGAGCATTTCATGTGCAGCTGTTGATAATCTTTGTTTCTCTTCCAAGTGACAAATCATGGTGAAGATTTTCCGCATTCTATAAGTCTAGATTCAGCCAATTGCGATATGTTGCATCACAAGAGTAATATTCCCGCTATCATTCAGAAACATGACATTGTTGTTAGTTTAGAGGGGCAACCAAGGAAGGGGCATTTAAAGAATGCAAATTGTTATCAATAATCAGATCATCCCTACGAAATCTGAATGAATACCCAGTCTTTGAACTCGCTCAAATAATCTGAAACATCATGATCCTCAATGGACAGAAGATCTTCTGGTGGTTGCTTCAAGGGCTCAGCAAGGAAACTTAGCAATTTGCGGGCACCTATGGGCATTGCTGGCACCCTCCCCATCGATATCAGAGCAAACCCCCTAAATAGTATGTTGCTGTGAAATGTAAAAAATAAAGCTTATGTTCAGTGCACAGTAGTTCTGGAAGAAGAGTGCACAGATACCATCAAACTTTAGACTTTGGCTTCCAACCAGAAATCATACCCATCAAGGCAACAAAGAAAAAGGAAAATTAAAAAAGCAAGCAAAGGTACTGATTCTAGATCATTATTCAGAATTCATCTAACCAATTCAGTAATATGTCATGAAGCATTACAGAAAATGAACCATAGTTTGAATAGGTTTAAGAGATCTCTACCAAATTTAATACTAATAACGATTTCAAAGTGAAAAAAACGATTTCAAAGTGAAAGAAAAGAATCATGATTGAAGACAATCCGTTTTGCCCAAAATGGATTGTGCTGAGATATAATGAAAGAGAACTGAGATGCGATAAATATAAGCCATAAGCAAATTATGAGGTTCTAATTGAGAAAGTAAGAATTTTAATTCCTCAAATTCAAATCCAATTGGCAAAATTCATCAAGTTCAAATCAAAACATAGCCCCAAATCAAAACCCTAATTCTCAAATCGAACCACCCTTATACAAATTCAAGAAACATACCGGGAGAGAAATTGGGTTTTTTCGCACCACGCACACAGTCGTCGGGTTCTTCACACCACCCAAACCACTTGCCCTAGCCTTCTTCGGTCGCCGCCCGATTGCGCCACACCTCCGGCAAAGATTACCGCCACCAGCCACATATCCGATTACGATATGCCTCCAACCGATTGCTGCATCACGCCGTCGCAGATGAAGCCACCTCCTGGCACTCACCCTCCTCCGACCGCCACGCCTCTAGCAACGACTGCCACCACCAGCCACGGATGGAAATAACGATTGCGAGGAAGAAGAAAATATAACGTGAAGAGAAAAGAAACCAATTGCAAGAGGTGAAATCCATAGTTACTTCAATTTCAGAAAGGGGATTTGAGCATTTGAAGAGAACGTGGGTTGAGAAAGTAATTTGAGAAACAATTTCAGTTTTTAGTATTGGTAACCAAAAGAACGTGGGTGAGAGAAAGTGAAAAACTGCTTTTTATTTTTGCTCAGAGAAGGAGGACACATGGCTTATTCTTTTACAAAGAGTCTGCTTCTAAAATAATAAGTATAAGGGGTGGATGTAGTACAGTAGTATTTGCATTCGTTAATGAAAAAGTGTCATTTACATGGTGATCTTGATGGGTTATTTGATTTTATTATCATTATTTTTTATTTGCGTACGCAAAACATCTTTGTTGTTCTAAGATAAACTCTTATTGATGAGAATATCGGGGATACTTGCCTGCCAGCCGGCTTCAATGGTATTAAGGTCATTGCCAACTGGAGATGACCCAAATTTGGGATAAGAAGAATTCATTTGCATCAGTTACTCCTGGTGCCCATACATTTATGTTGGCCTTTGCTCCATAGAACTGATCCTCGTTCGTAAACACAATTGCAAAAGAATGGTTTAGCATCATTGATTTTGATTACTAAAAAAACTACAAAACAAAGCTTATCCTGATTAGGCATGTTGATTATATTTAGTTATTTGTTATCCTATTGCTTCGTTATTTTTTAGCTTTATAAATTATATCTTCTAAAATAGCTACTCTATATAGCTCATCTATAAATGATTTTATCTTCTAAAATATTTACTCTATATATTTAATAAGTATAAAATATATAATATATTTAACGTTTTTAATTACTATGAATTGATTATGTTTATATGATGTATATCAACAACTACATTATAGTTATGAGAATGTACATTTGTCTCACCCCCCCCCCCCCCCCCAATTAACCATGTTCATCATAAGATGATGAGAGCTGCTGAGAAATAATTCATATAGAAGTGCAGAACGTAAGCAAGCATTATCCCCCAGCCCCCGGTTCTCTCAAAATAAGACATAACCAAGTTACCAAATGAATCTTCCTATAAATCTAATCATACAATAGATGTTAAGGCCATTACCGTGTCATGGGCGTGTAAAAGAGCATGTCGCTGTCCATGCAGATCTTGAAGAATTGAAACCCCAATCTCTTCTATCTCAAGCATGGTTCTTCTGTTGTCCTTGATTCTGACACTGGTCTGGTTCAGTTTCTCTGCTGACATCGTCAATCTCTCTCTTTGATCAGCTGAAACCTATTTGAACAAACACCAAAGTTGAGTTATCCTATATAAATAAAAGAAAACACGATATGGCATTGATTAGGCCATAGGCATCAGCAGAAAAAAGACTTGAAAGCAAATGGTGACGGAAAGATTCACAGTAACCATAGTAAAAAAAATTGAAACAGAACAGATTGATCATTACAGGCACATAATTGGTATAAAACTAAATTCACAATGCTAGAAGTGCATAGTTGCTAAGTCTGAATTGTCAATAAGTCAATAAAATCAAGTGAACATGTCAACTGCAAGTTTATCAAGCACACATACATCGAGAGCAATGTTAATACTTTTGTTTGCAAAGTAGATCAATTCTCATCCCATCTAAAGCAAAAGGAATTGGACACTTCTAAAGGTAATTTGGCACATTTTCTTTGGACACAACAACTCACTGTACAAATAAGCATCTATTGTCAATCAGCGCATGACAAGCTACAAAAGAGTCTAATAGAAACGTTCTTTTTCGAAATATAAAGCCCAGAAGCAAGGTTAAGCCATTCCAGACTCTAGTAACTCGTCTCGGGCAGCCTGATTTGGGTTCACTGATGAGATTCTTTTCGGTTCACTTTTCAAGTTGTTCAAATCAGATTTATATTCTCTAAGTTTGGCAAGAAGCATCCCCCTAACATTGGGAAGCAAACTTCTTGCCTCAAGGTCCATTTTTCGGATCTGAAAAGCGCAAAATTGACAAAAAGAAATAAGGTACTGAGTACAAGGCAAGACTTAACAATAGAGAATAAAAACAATACAGGAAAATATTAATGATTGTACCAGATTTTTTGCTTCTTCAATACGAGCTTTAATTAAATTTCCAAGACCTTTTGCTTCTTTTGTTCTGCTGAAAAAAATCTTCTAGTCATATGATATCTAAATTCCTCATGTCACAAGTCCATAAAAAAAATGAAACAGCTAAATGCCCTAGCAAATAATGATGAACATGGTAATACATAGATCTAAATATTGAATGTGTTAAGCGATGTTTCTAAGACAATTTTTTGCACCCCACCAACTAACCATTATATATTTCAACATCTTGATTAACATAAAATTAGGAGGGTCATGTCAGTAAGAGGTTGAAATTGGGTAATCTTACTCATGCTATAAAAACTATGAGTAAACTTGTGATTATTTGCATCACATTGTATGCTAGTTCAGTATGTCATGAAACAAAGGTTTGAATGCATAAATTTTATCCAAGAAGATATATTCTGAAAAAGTAATCCAAACTCATGTCTAGTGCTACATCATCTACCTCACGGCTTTAAGTGGTTTGAGAAATTATGATGGAGAACTCGAGATCCAAACTCACGTCTAGTGCTACATCATCTACCCCACAACTTTAAGTGGTTTGAGAAATCATGAACTCCAGATCCAATTCCCATCAACCATATTAGTTTCTTGACAATGTAAGAAATTCTTCGCCATTGTGCTCTCCCCTAGTGTCCAAAGCCATCAACCATAAAAGTGCCTATCCCCTCGTAACATTAGATTCACTTTAGAGAACTGAGAGAACCTTACCACAGTATCACCGTTGCCTCCACCGGACCACCGCTTGCATCAAGAGAACCATCTGTTTATGCAATTGCAAGAGCCTCCCTTGACTCCTCAAGAGAACCATAGAATGAAGGAACCAAGTAACTTATCGGAACAAAGGATAAAATTCTCTACAAATGAGAAACTGATCCGGAAGGAAGATGGCGAGGAAGAAAAGGGGAAACATAGAATGAAGGAACTTACCAATGCCGCTATCAAGCCCTCCAATCGAATTGTCATCCTCCTATGCATCGAGCTTGCTCTGTTCGGCAAGGCCTTCAACCGAATCTTATCCAGCGCCTAAAACTAAAATGAAATTCTGTAACTGAGAGAGAGAGAGAGAGAGAGAGAGAGGTTACCCTGGACTGAGAGAGTGCGAGGTCAGTTGCCCTACGGTTCGTCGTTCATGGCGGAGGAGGAGGAGACGTCGGAGACAGCGATGCACTTCTTCAATTTCCCTTTCTCTGCGAGATTCTTTTCGAGATCGTCCACCATCCTCCGCCATTGCAGCTCCGCAACTGCTCCTCCATGTGCGTCGTCTAGGGAACCGTTTGCAGAGAAGAGGCGGTGCTTGAGAAAGAAAGAGAGAACGCAGGGCCAAGCCGAGATTGAGAGAAGGGAGTCAGGGCAACGACGAGGGACCTCCACCTTCTCCGGATCTGGGTGCCCCGACCTCGAATCCGAGCGAGGGAGATGAGCGGATGTGAGCGAGACTGCGATGTCGATTGTCGATGGAGGAGCGGCAATGAAGCTGATGTGAGGGAGACGAAGGATTGGGTTAGGGTTTGGTGAAAATCAATTTTATCTAGGAATTAATATTGTGAGCAGTTGAATGAATATACGGAGAGAACGTGGGTGGGGGTAAAAGGCTGAAAATTTGGCTTCATAAAAGGACACGTGGCACAATATTTTGTGAAGACATTGCTTCTAAAATAATAAGTATAAGGGGTGGATTTAGTTTAAACGTTTTAAATTATTAAAAGTAATTCAAAAATATAATTAATAATTACATTAATAATTTTTTAAATTATTAAAAGTAATTTAAAATATAATTAACTTATACTGTAATATTAAATTTACTTTAAATATTTTAAATTATTAAAATTAATTAAAAATATTATTATATATTAACTTATAATATTAAATTTATATGTTTTTGAAATTTCAAATTTATTAACAATTTATTTAAAAATACTTTAAATTATTAAAATTAATTATCAAATTTAATTAAAAAATTAAATTAAAATTTTATATAAATCAATTTAATTTTTTAATATTTGAAATTATAGGAAAAATAAAATGGGTATAAAAAATGTGATGAGATAGATTATTGGGGAACCTGACCATTGTGGGGAGGAAGAATTGAATTGTGGAGGGTTAATAATAAAGTTAGTGGAAAGTGAGATGGACGAATGAGGAAAGGGGAGAGAAAATTTGAGGCACCCCACCATTGGGGATGCTCTAAGCAACCTAATAAAACATTTAATGGGCCTATCTAGCTAACCAACTATGCTTAAATGTCCATTTCAACAAATTTTCTCTTATATATTCAACTAGATGATTAAAATGGGAAAATAAATCAAATTTTATATAAAGAATCATTAAAAAATTTAACAACAAATCTTGATTTATAGATAAACTACAATTAGATTCTTTTTATAATTTCCCAATCTCATAGTAAATAACACCGAATTTGTCAAATCGTGAGTAAAACTGGTGGGAAACATACCATAACCTTGCTTAATTGAAACTTTGCTTATTAATTATTTATGAATTTTGTAATTTATCATCTGGTTGGTGCACATCAAGGACGTGTGCAGGAGAAAATCCCCAAAACCGACAAATACTGGTCCTCAAATATAATTCCAAACCACCCCCACCGCTCAATCGCTCATATCATTTATTCTAAATCAAGAAAATTATGTACTGTAATGTTTTTTTTTTAACCAAAAAAAAAAATGGAGTAATGTGATGATGTGATTGAATTAAATCGATGAGGATCCTCGAAATGGGTCCATTTTGGGATTTCATGTAGCACAAATACTACATTATCATCATTCATGCCCATCACCTCTCATTATATAACATCTATCAACAAACTAGAAAAACTACTGTAATGAATACTCCCTCCGTTTCCTTTTAATTGACTTTTTACTATTCATGCACGTTTTTTAAGGTGTGAAAAACTATATGAAATAATAATTTTTTTAAATATTTTTTTCGACAATCTCATACTTATTGATGATAAGTATAATATTATTAAAAAAATATTTTTAAAATATTAATATTTAATATAGTTTTTATCGTTATAAAACTACGTGCATGACTTGAAAAAGTCATTTAAAAGGAAACGGAGGGAGTACTAAAATACAGAGTCTGAAATCATCTTTAAGATAGTGCAAGATTGCATATATGCTTCTGGCATATAATATAATTGATATATAGGCTCAAAACCCCAAATATACAAATTACAAATAAATAAATATATAATTTCTATTTTAAAAAAAAGATCATGTAATTATATGCCGCAAAATAAGATGAAAACAAAGAAGTGGTAAAATCGCCTCCGTAGTGTCATTGTCAAAAAAAAATAAAAAGGGTTAGTTGGAGTCAAATCAAGGAGAAATAACAAAAAAAAAATAAGCGGAAAGGAAAATGAATACCATAGTACGCGCTGAGACGCGCCCTCCTTCTCCCTCTTCAAAGGCACTCCAGTCACCTCAAATCTGCCATGGCACTAGCTGCTCCGCTCCACTGCAACCGCCGACGGCCGATCCCACTGCTATCCCCACTGCCCTTGCCTCGCCCCCACTTGCCCCAAATCTGTCGAATCTGATTACCCATATTAGCCCCCCTAAAATCTCCATCTCCCTCAACCTGCGAAAGGTGTCTTTTGGAGAGGTGGCACCCGCTGATTCGTGCTCCTTCTGGCGAGATCCGCCAATAAAGTGGCTTTGTAGGCTCTTCGGGGCCTTTATGTGGGATGGGATTGGCCTAGTCTGGCCGGACGGCTGTAGTCGCTTCTCGCAGAGGCGTGGGTGGTTGCTGCGCTCTCTCTCTCCGGCCTGCTCTGTGCTCACTTCTAATCGGCAATTAATTTTCACTGTAAGTATCCCCTATCTCCCTATTCTTCACTCGAGTACTCTATCTGCCTATCAGCAATCGTGTTATTTAAGGCTTAACCGAGCCAATGACGCTAATAGCGCTTGCAAACCCTACCCTCCTTGTCTACTCTATTTTTTCGTGTTTAATCCTCTCTTAATCATGGCTTCCAATTCCTTCCTTGACGCTTTAACCAAAACTCAAGCCCCTACTGCTTCTTCTGGGGATCCGGCCACCGGAGTCCCAGTTCAGGTGGTGCCGGTTGTCTCTGTGACGCCGGCTCCTGCTCCTGTTGCCTCCCCTCTGTCGGCTACGGCTAAGGGTAAGGCTAAGGTGGTTGTTGAGGCTCCCATTATTGGGGCTTCAGCAGCACCTCAACCGGAAAATATCGATCGATCCGACTACTTCACTAGATTGGCTGAACTTAGGAAGAAAAGCCTGGCTGCAAATCAGCACATTCTGTTGTGCACTCTCTTTGGAGGGTATTCGGATTTTGCTGCTCTCAAAGCCAAGATCAGGGCCGAATGGCGCCGATGTGTGGGTCCTTTTGAGCTCGTTGAGCGTGAGGATGGGTGGTTCGATGCCCGATTCTCGGCTCCTGCTGATCTAAAGAAAGTTTGGGTGGAACGCCCTTATCATCTGTTTGGGCAAATTCTTGTTCTTCAGAAGTGGTATCCCACTTTCGATCCATTAACGACCTTTGTCACTCATCTTGATATCTGGGTAAGAATCCCTAAACTCCCTATTGAGTTTATGTGTAATGAAGCACTATCTGAAATCCTTAAGGAGTTCCATGGCGGATCTCTCATTTGACTTGACAAGCTGTCCCACCAGCGTGTGAGGCTTGATTATGCCAGATTTGCTGCAAATGTTGAGTTCAAGAAGCTCTGTGGCTGCGTCTCAGTCCTTGGTGAGGATGGGAAGCCGCTCAATCTCCGTATGTATTATGAAGATTTTCCATCAGGTTGTGGCTTTTGTGGGGCTGTTGTTCATGTCTACGACGACTGTCCGGACCGCATCGTTCCCGCTAAACCTTTTAACGAGGTTGTCATATGGGACTCTCCTCTTCCTCAGATTGATCCTGAGGAGGCAGGGTGGACCCGTGTGTCCAAAATGGGGGTCTCGGCTGAGATTTCTAACACCAGGCACAACCATAAGCCTTATATGTCGGGTATGAAGACTGTTTCAGTCAACTTTGTCCCTGATTCCAGTGCTTTGTCGACTACGGTCGCTCAACCTCCGAATGATGCCATTCGGTCCCCTGTCAAGGCTGCGTCGCCCAGGGCTGACGGAGGGCTTCCCGCTTCTGATGACGAAACTTTGGGTTGGTGCAAGGGTGCCAAGGGCGCTGATGCGGCTTCTGCTTCCCCGGCTGTTGCAACTCCCCAGGGGCTAGTGTGCCCAGCCATGGAGGTTGACATTCCTACTGTCTCGGGGGTTCCTCCTGGTTTTCATCCGGTGATCTCTACCGATCAGTCTTATGGTATGCAGAATACAAGTCCCTCGAGCTCTCAGCTTCGGAAGTTCAAGAAACTGGGTATCCGTTCCTCGGGTGATAGGGGTACTTCCGGGAAGCAGTCGGGCAACAACAACTTGGATGACTCTGCATCATCCCACCCGAAGAAGCGCAAAAATTAAATATGAATACAAACCATAATTTTGCTGTCCGAGACGGGAGCTTTTGGTTTACTTATGTCGGTCGTTTTCACTCCTTGTCTTTTGGCTTTTGGTATTTCCCCGGGCTGCGCCCCTTGGTTCCCTTTGCGTGGCGTGTTGCCTACTTGCTTAATCTCCTTGTGGGGTTTCGTTTCGCTTTCCTTATTATCTTTTTCAAGTTTGTTAAGTCTTGTGTGGAGCTTGTCTGCCTCTGCATCCCTATATATGATATTTGTGTGCTTTGTTTTCATATGTTTTCACAAGTTTACTCTGTGTGTGGTTTCTCTCTGCTATGCTTGTTTCTGTTGCTGCGTGTGTGCATTTGCAGGTTTGCTGTTCGGGGGTGCCTGCGTGTTGTGGTTCGCTGCATGGGGTATGTGCTCCGGGCATGGATCCGCCCCACGTTTATGCGGCTGTTGCATCGTGTTCTGCTTTGGCATAACCTGCCTTGTCGGTTGGTCCTGGGTTGTGTGCCTCTGGTGAGGCTTCATTCCGCAGCCTCATCGTTTGATCGCCCTCATCATCAATCTCAACAATCAGTTACAACCACTCGCCTTTACAAGGACTACCAGTCTACTCAAACCAATTGCTACACGTTCTCAATTTCGGTAACACCGACGGGTCCTTATGTCTTTTACTCTGCTGTCCGACAGCCTCTTTGGGCTCATTGCTCTATCATCTATATTTATCTACACCTTCCCGGTTCTTATCATGTCTTGATGTATACAACACAGCTTATGCTCATCTATTTTGTTTATTCAATAGTTACTCTACCGGGTGTATTAACCTTCCTTGTGTGCTTAGAATTGATTTTATATTTTACATGTTCTTAGCTTGATGTTCAGTCTTGGGATTCTGAAGCTTTCTCAGCTTGTTTCTTGACTAACCTTCAGCTTATATATGTTTATGGTTTTATTTGGGTTTCAATTTTGCCCTTTCTCCATATTCCTTTTATATCTTGTTATTTGCCCAATGGTCTTAAGTACACACGTGGATCTTCATTTTTCTTGATCAATTGTGTAGCTTTTATTAAGCTGCTACTATCGATTTACCAATCCTATAAAATTACTATACAACTATCTCAACCTTTTCTTAGGACATGTTCACTCATTGGCCTATCATTCCTTATCTCATACTTGATTTGTTTCCAAACTGCAGGTAGTGTTTCTTGTATAAAAAATCACGGATTTAACCGTCTACTGTCCTTACAGGACCTCTTGACCCTTCGAAGGTGGTTTGCCGTCTTGAAGGAGTCCTTGGGTTTTCGGTTTCATGGTCCGGGGACTGCTGTTTCGTGTTCTTGCAGGTTTGCTGCGCTGCGTTGGGGGTTTTCGGATGTCCGACGTCGCCTGGGAGCCTGGCTTGGGTGGCTGCTGCTGCTGACAGGCCTCCCCCTTTAGCTTCGGCGTGGGTCTCCTCGGCGTCAGAGTTGTCTTTGCTACTGCTGCGGCTCTTTGTTCCGCTGCTGGTTGAGCTACCCGCTAAATGCAATGTCGGGGACTAGATTGGATTCACAATCCCAAAACCTATACTATGGACAAAACATAATTTGCTACCAGCAACTTTTTATCATAATTTGTGTAATAACATTGGTTCTGAACGACAACAATCGAACTTTACTCTCGCACATTAATTCGCAATCACTAAGCTACCTTGTTTGGATTGTTCAACCAGCCCGCTCTGTATTGTCCTACTACATCAGATCCAGTATAAGCCGTTTCGATCAGAGTTTGATACTCTCATTTAGCTCTCCGTTGTATCCCATACTGCTGGTTCGGCATCAGGACACCCCCTTCATATGCCTAGAAAATGGCTGTTTACTAATCACCATTTGGAGCGCGCTACCGTTCTCTATCAAATGCTATCGTTTACCCCAAAACAAACAGATACTTGAACCAACGGACACAAAAATAAGTTTCCCATGAATATATGCACTTGGAATTCCTGCGGTATTCGCAGTAGGAACTTCTGGACTAACGTTGATATTTTCTGTAAAAATAATCATATTAATATAATAGCTCTCTTGGAAACCAAAACAGATAAGGTTCCATCCGATATTTGCTGGCGGAAGTGTGGCTTTACTAACATTGCTTTTGACCCTGCTGCCGGATTTTCCGGCGGAATCTGTTTGCTATGGAAAGATTTACCATCGAGTCAAGGATCCATTGATCTGGTATCGGTTAATAACCGATTTATACATTTTAACTACTCGGACTTTACATCTCACTCAACAGTTGCCATGCTGGTGATTTATGCCCCGCCTGATGAGGCCAGGAAAGGGCCTTTTTGGGAAGCTATCGCTCTATATATCCAAAGCTTACTTATACCATACTGTGTAATGGGGGATTTTAATGACATCTGCTCCCCATCCGAGAAGATGGGGGGTGCATGTCCGTCAAATGCCAGATTTACACGTCTGACCGACCTAAAGAACAAATTTTCTTTACACGAGATTTCGACCTTTGGTGGTCAATTCACCTGGAAACGAAAAAAAAAGGGGATTGACTTCTGCTTTGAGAGACTAGATCGTCTCCTCATACACACCGATGTACTCACTATTTTTGACTCCCTCAGAACTCAGATTCATCCCTTCACCAGATCTGATCATGCGCCCATCTCGACAGACTTCAGTCGGAATGTAAAACCAAAAAACAGACCATTCAAATTTGAACTAGCCTGGGCAAACCGTCCGGATTACAAGAATCTTGTTTCTCAGGCGTGGCATCTGGACTCCTTGGGCTCCCTTATGTACCACCTACTTCAACGAATGAAACTTCTTAAGCGTCTCTCCAAAGACTGGCACAAGAAAACCTTTCTGAATATAAACAACCAAATTCAGACAACGGATCAGAAATTACTCCAACTTCAGACTTCGCTTCTGTCAAACTACAATAACGATGATATCAAGTTATTGAAGCAACTGCTCAATAAAAGAGAAAGGATGCTCGATTTCCATCGCAGATACTGGAGCCAAAGGGCTAAGGTTAAGCATACCAAGTTAAACGATTCCAACTCTGGATATTTTCACAAAATCGCCTCGTCCAAGAGGGGTAGGAAAATTATTAAATCAATCACCCTTCCAGGTGGAGAAGTCGCAGCTGATTTTCACATTATCCAACAAGAATTTGAAAAAGATTTTAAATCCCGTTTCCGCTCCTCCACGAGGAGCGATCTGGACACAACTAGGGACTTAGGGGTTATCCCCTCGCAAGTAACACAGGAAGATAACGACATGCTCACAGCTCCGGTTTCTAACGCAGAAATCAAAGCTGCTGTTTTCTCTATGTGCCCGGATAAAGCTCCGGGTCCTGATGGGTTCTCTGTAGGGTTCTACCAGAAGTTCTGGAATACAGTTGGCCCTTCGGTCACGAAAGCTGTCAAAGCCTTTTTTTCAAGTGGAACGCTATTAAGGCAAACAAACCATACTTTCATAACGCTACTACCAAAAAGGGATGACCCGACAATAGTTAACCACTACCATCCTATTAGCTTGTGCTCCACAATTTACAAGATCATAGCAAAGGTGATTACAGCCAGACTAACCAAGATCTTTGAAAACATGATACATCTCTTACAAGGCGCTTTTACGAAAGGTCGGTCCATCCAAGATAACATCTTGATAGCCCATGAGGCTTTCCACTCCTTCAGGCTTAAAAGGGGCAAGTCGGGTCTGCTAGCCCTGAAGCTGGACATGGAAAAGGCATATGATCGTGTCGAATGGTCCTTCTTTTTTGATGTTCTTTCAAGGTTCGGCTTTAACGACAAGTTTATCCGTTGGATCAGAGAGTGTGTAACTACGGTTTCCTACTCTGTCCTGGTTAATGATGAGCCAACAACACTCATTGAGCCCACTCGGGGACTAAGGCAGGGCGATCCCCTATCCCCCTTTCTGTTTATTTTGTCCTCGGAGGTCCTTACAAGGACCCTGCAACAGGAAAGTTCGGCGAACATGGATCTGGGTTTAGTGTTCGGCAAGCCGGGCATTAAGATCCCATTTTTAGCATTCACGGACGATATCCTCATTTTCTGCAAGGCCTCCCAGTCGGCCTGCTCCTCAGTTATGGCAATTCTTAACCGTTTCTGTCTAATTTCGGGGCAGAAGGTCAATCTACACAAACCCAGCTTCCAAGCTTCCTCGAACACAACACCAGCAGCAATTAATGCCACGATCGCGGTCCTTGGCATCCCTCAGGCAAATAATTTCGACAAATACCTGGGTTGTCCAGTCGTAAATGGACGAACTAACAAAGACACTTTTAACGAAGTGGTCCTTAAATCAAAGCAGCAACTTACCAAGTGGAAGGCGTCAAGTCTATCGACCGAAGGCCGGAAAGTCCTTATCAAGTCAAATCTGAGTGCCAAACCGCTCTTTCTCATGCAAGCTTTTTTACTACCATCTCACATTCACCATGAACTCGATAAGGTTTACAAACAATTTTTCTGGAACAAAAGCTCTAAAGCTCCTCCGCTGATTAGCTGGGACAAAATCTGTGCGGACACCTTGAAAGGTGGGTTGGGTATTCACAAAGCTGAAACAATGAATATTGCATTACAAATGAAACTGCTATGGAAAATCCTGTCCGAACCGGACAACATTTGGGTTCGTCTCATCTCCCAAAAATACCTAAAAGGTCAGGACATCCTAAACTACCAAACGAAAAGTAATACTTCTTGGCAGTGGAGACACCTGATGTCTATCAGACAACCTTTCAAGAACGCCCTTCAGTGGTCTGTTGGTGACGGGAGTTCCATTGACTTTTGGTCTCAAAAATGGGCCTTCGATGAGACGCTGGCCTCCAGGGCCCTTCAGCAGATACCAAATGAGCTTATAGGCTTAAAAGTTTCCCATTTCATCGACCATAATCTGCAGTGGAATAAGAATTTGCTATTATCAAGTTTAACCAACATCCTTTCACTGGACGATATCAACCATCTCCTCGGCATCATCCTGCCAAACAATCCTATGAAGGATCGTATGTACTGGGGGCCGAGCACAAATGGGTGGTTTTCGACTAGTTCGGTTAATACCATGCTTTCATCTAACAAGGGATCCCAAGATTTTGAATGTGGTTGGATCTGGGACCTAGATGTTCCGCCTAAGGTTCGACATTTTCTCTGGAAAATCTCTCGCGACGGTCTCCCGACTTCGGAACGCCTGCAAAAGTCTCATGTTTCTATACCTTCTGGGTGCCATTTTTGTGATACCACCAACGAATCAGACAACCACATGTTCCTCCAGTGCCCAGTTACCCTCATCCTTCTACGGACACTCCGTATTCGTTGTCCGAACTTGACACAACTCGCTGTATCCCCGGGCTCTCCTTTTCCCCTAAACCAAGCTCTGTTGATGGTAGGCAAGAAATATTTCGGCCCTTTGGCCTGTGCTTGGTGGGCTATCTGGTTCTTCAGGAACCAGCTGGCTTTTGACCATAGGACCAAAGTTTCTATTACTGAAATGGAAATTTTCTATACAACCTTTACCCAATGCTGGAAACAGTCGAAGATCCTCGAGGCTGAGTCTTCTTTTGGGACAACTCTTCCGCTTAAGGCGAATCGCCCCGTTTCGTCTGCTCGTCGCTTTCCCTCTACCCCGGCTGGGGGTAAGGGTCAGTTTCGTTCGGGGCAATGGGACAAACCGTCGATGGATTGCTACAAGCTTAATTTTGACGGTTCTGTAAGACAGGGTACTTTGGCTTCGTACGGTTTCGTCATTAGGGACTGGTGCGGCAGGGTTGTTGCCATGGATAGAGCCACGTGCATCAATGTCTCGGTAGCCTTTGCTGAAAACCTCGGACTCAAAATGGGGATCCTACGGGCGAAACAGCTGCATATTCGTAACCTCCTGATCGAGGGTGATAACCTACTGGTTATTAAAGCTCTGCTAGGGGATTGGAAATGCCCCTGGAATATCGAGCTTCTTCAATCTGATATTCTTTTAGATACTTCGTCCTTCTCTTATATAGCTATCCGTCATATTTTCAGGGAATCAAATGCAGTGGCTGACTATCTCGCGCGCAGTGCACATGCATCCCCTGCCGACGACAGCTACGACGACGATCCAGAGCTCTGTGCTCTCATCCGCAAGGATGCGCTAGGAAGGAGTTCTGCTGCGGCCGACCCAACCTAATTTTTACTCTGCGTCAAAAAAAAAAAAAAGGAGAAATAACAAAAGAAAGTTTGGCAATGGCATATAGCAAACGCCCAAAGACATTGATGGTGTTCTCAATGTCTAATTTACGCAGTTAACATTCTACGTTACATGATAATCATATCTCTAAAGTAACCTTCACCACCATATATATCTATAACACAAATATATTCTCTACAATGTGAATTCAGATCAAATTAATACTCCCTCTGATTGTAATAATAAGTATTATAATGTAAAAAAAATTAATTATAAAAATTAATATTTTATAAATATTTTAACACAATAAATAAAAATCAAATGTCTTATATTTACCTCAACTCCGATCCACAAGTAGTGTACATTAGTATCAACAAAGGTACCATAATCCCAGCTTACGGCTTTACGGGAATCGCCACTTGGTTACATTATCTTATTCTCTTTCCACTCGGTTTCAAACTTGCAAGTTTCATAATTACTGTACAAACTAAAACATTATTAAGAAAAAAATGCACTTAATTATGTTGAATTTGGAACATCTCGAGGCGTTGGTGTAGTGGAGAAAACCATTTCGAAATGGCTCATCGGAAAGGACACCTATGGGTAGTGCCCGGGAATGGCCGCTCTTTATTTACCCATCAGTGCCGGCTCAAAGGGTGGGGCAGGGTGGGCGACCGCCCAGAGCCCATTTTCGGTAGGAGCCTATGAAAAATATATGTTATATATATTGCAAAGTTTATGGGCGGGACCCACTTGGATTAATTAAAAAAAAAAAAACTCACTTTTAATCTTACCCATCCATCTCAATTAAATCAATAATTTTTGTCCTCTCAGTTTAAAATGAGAGATATGAGTGAAGCTGATGTGATTCTAGGTGTTAAAGTAACTAGAAAAGGAAATAACTTCATTTTATCTCAACCTCATTATGTACATAAAATGTTGAAAATGTTTGATAGTTTTGATGTTGTGCTAGTAAAAACTCCTTATGATGCTAACATGCAATTGCAGAAAATTTTTGGGAATACTGTATCACAAAATGAGTATGCTAAAATAGTAGAGAGTTTAATGTTTTTGATGAACTACACTCAGCCTAATATTGCTTATGATGTAAGTAGACTCAGTAGATATACACATAACCCTAGTAGAGACCATTGGACTGCACTTCACATATTGTTGAGATATCTTAAAGGTACAATGGATTGGGGTTTACATTATATAGGGTACCCTCAAGCTTTGGAGGGTTCCTATGATGCAAACTTGGTTACTGATAATGATAAGGTTAGCTCCACTAGTGGTTATGTGTTTACATTATGTGGTGGTGCTATTTAGTGGAAATCATCAAAACAAACTTGCATTGCTAGATCAACTATGGAATCTGAGTTCATAGCTTTAGATTTAGCTAGTCAGGAGGTTAAACTGGCTGACTTGCCTTTGTGGGGGCGCAAAGCTCCATCTATTTCTCTAGATTGTGACTCACAATGTCCCATCTGTATAGCTAACAGCAATACATATAATGGCAAGAAGAGATACATCCGCATTCGACATAAAGTTGTGAGAGGGCTAATTGTGACTGGTGTGATCAGTTTGGAGTATGTGAAGTCTGAGAGGAATTTGACTGATCCAATGACAAAAAGGACTGACAAGGAGATTAGTTCTTGATTCGTCTAGGGGGTGGGACTCAAACCCATATGATGAGAGATACACCACGTCTCATTCCTTATGGCAGGTGTATCGAAAGAAGGTTGAGCCATGTACTATTAATGAGTTCATATCCCAGAGTTGGGGGGTCCTATTGAGAAGGACTTGATGGATTCACCGAAATCTGTAAAGGTTGAGCGAAATGCTCTTAATGGTTCTATAGCCCTACAAGGGTGATCTATGTGAGGTAGACTTGATGGAAACACCTATGAGAGTGTGAAGGGTTGGTCTCCTCCTATGAAAGACTTGGATAGTCTTCCTAAAGCACTCTTTATCATCCAAGGTCATAGATGACTCCAAATTTTGTAGGTATTATCACGGAATCACTAAAGAATATAGAAGAGGTATGTGTTAATGATGTCAACTTTTGAATAAGAAGGTTCAAGACTTGTGAACCTATCTGATTTGAGTGTCTGCTCAGTTTCACTATGTGTTGGTTCAATTGCATGACACCAGCATTTAAGTACTTTTTTCCTAAACTTTGCTGAGAACATTGTTTTCAAGTTTTGTTGTGAAAAATCTCGTTTCATCGCATTTGTGGGGGACTGTTGGAGTAAATGTTTGAAATGTTTATGGAAGGTGAAAGGTTTTTGTCCCACATTGATTTCTAGGGACATGAGGTTTGTTTTAAAAAGGTCTCTTATCCACCCATGGTTTGAGTGATGGAATAAGAGTCTCACACGCGCGCACCGCTGCCGCCACCGGTCCGGTCCGTGATGCTGAAAATCATCTTTCCTCTTTATGTGTTGTGTAACCTTGGGGGGCAAAGCTAGTTGTCGACTTACACCTACGGTCGGAGCAATTTCCCTTCTAAGGCAGTGAGTTTTGCATATAGTCACAACCTTTTATGATTTTCTAATTAGGTTGTTTTCGACGGTCCTACATTTTGCGCTAATGAAAGGGCTCCCTATACTCCTCCAAATCACAAAAAAAAAAAAAAAAAAAACCAATACAAGTGGAGAAATGTGATGACATGGTGTAGTGGAGAAATGTGATGTGTCGTGTGTGGATTCAACGTACAGAAAAGGGCCATTGAATGTTCTCTGCTACACAATACAAGTGGGATGAAAGAAGGTATCTTACCATTTTATCAAACCATACCCACTTCGAATTTTCATTCGACCTCCTAGATCCGGAAGTCAATTAAGGGTGTGTTCGGCAACAGATTGTGGGTGGATTGTGGAGATTAAGAGAGAATACAAATCAGCTTTGAGGGTTGGCGACGGTGTTCGGCAGGTAGATTGTGCACAATCTGGGATGGGGATTATGGGGATTTTGGGAGATTTCTTCACAATCTACTCCCCCCAAGATTGTGAAGATTGTTGTGGGATTTCAGTATACGAGATCCAAAATTGCCCCTCCTCTACGCTTCACATTTCAGATCTGAGACTGCGCAAGTAGAAAGAGAGGAGAGAAATCGCCGGAGAAATCGCAACTTGGCCACCACCGCCACCAAGGTCAGGTACAATCCCTCCCTCTCCTCTCTTTCATTGTCGGTCGGAGTGGGCGTGGTGGGCTTTGGGGTCCGGCGGCGGAGATCTCCTCAACTCCCCACTCTCTGACCACAAAGAGATCTCCTCAACTCCCCACTCTCTGACCAAAAAGAGATCTCCTCAACGCCGGAATCGAGTTCTGGTCTCAGCCGGAGCGCTCCGGCTGGCTCCGCAAGCAGGGCGAGTACACCACCTACTGGCGCCGCAGCTGGTTCGTGCTCAAACAAGGTAAGCTTTTCTGGTTCCTCAACTCCGACGTCTCCCGCCTCTCCGTCCCCCGCGGCGTTGTCCCTGTCAACAGATGCATCACTAACTATCAAGGGCGCCGAGGACGACGTCCGCCAGCCCAACGCCTTCCAGATCTCCACCGGCGCCCAGACTTATCCGATGTACTTCATCGCCGATCCCGAGAAGGAAAAGGAAGAGTGGGTCAAGAGGTTTTGGTTTTTAGTTTGATCGTGATTTTGTTTGATTCTCTTTCGAGTGATTAAACTTCAATTTCATGGATCTTGTGTTTTGATTTAATCGAAGAATTTATCATTTATGCCTTCAAAACCTTCAATGTTTTGATATCGTTTGCTCTGAAATTGGACTTTGAGAATGTCTATGGTGTTTGCATCTGTGGAAATTGTAATTGAAACTGCTGCAATCATTTGATGGGGGCAATGCAAATAATTTGCAGATGCAAGTAATGTTTTTATTCATTTGATTGTTTCCCAGTCATCTGTATTCATACTGCTATGAGCTTTACATTTGACATCACACCTGTGGTATTTCAATTCATGTCACTGCTGGTTGTACACTTAAGTGCATAGCACATGAAGACAGTAGGACAGTGATTCAATCACTACACCAGAAGAAATATGAACAACCCTTGAGCACCATCCCTGTCACGGAGCGCCGGCAGCTGTCGATCCTCGTCTCCGGATATCGCCAGCCAGTGTCGGGGTATCGTGTGGGAGCCGACGAATGTGAACTCGGATTCTTCGCAGTGTGGTTTTGGGAGGAAGGAGGAGGGCTATGAGGGTTTTTTTCAGGGGCATTTTCGACCTTTTGTTACTTTATAATACACCACAATCCCATACCAACCAAACACCTTTTACGAGATTTCCTACCTCCATAATCTCAATCCCCATAATCTCATTAATCTACCAAAATAATCTCCATCTCCTAACATCTACTGAAATCCCCATAATCTCCATCTAGTGCCAAACACAACCTTAGTTTACCCACAATTCACTAATTGAGCTAACGTTGTGTCGTTGCCTGGTTGGTGAGATTCAACTTACAGCAACATCTGGGCTTAGGCCCAAACTTCTTGAGCCCTAGCCCAATTTGATATGGTAGGTGCGGATAAGAAGGGCTGAACAAAATCCACACCGTTATTGATGTTGGCCACTAAATATATAGTTGATGTTCTAGAGATGATTTTATTCAAATCAATAATACTTGAAAGTGCCCAAGTAAAACATGTTCTTTTAGTGATTGAGTTAGATATTTTGGTGTTACCTTTCACAATTTTCCTTCTAATTACTAGTGTATGGTTAGGTGTAGTTTTTGAGAAAATGAAAAAAATTAGGCGAAACTAATTAAAATAACCCAACCTTTAAGAGGGTGTTAAAAATATATCCCCACCTTTCAAATGTAAGATAAATATCCCGACCTTTATAAGTGATGGTAATATAATATCTTAAAATTTTCTCCCCCACAAAAATGATTAGTTTCGCCCCTAAACATTCAATTTAATACGTATTTAATTCAAATTCTTCAATTTAATATGTATTTATATTATAAATAAATTTAATCAAAACAAATATAATAAAACAAGTAAATATTTAAAATATAATTTTTAATATCTTGATTGTGTAAAATATCATTCAAGTTTATTAGATTAAATTATATTGGTTTTTAAGTTTGTCTTTTTATTTATTTATTTTGGATTTAAGAAAAAATAAATAAAAATTTACATTCTTTTATATATTTTTTAATAATAATAATTTACATCTTATAAATAAATGAACACCATTGAATAATCTAAATAATTAAATTTTTATTTCAATTTCGTAAAACATAAAGTTTATAATTGACAAAATATTCTTCAGTTTTGATAAGTTAAATCACTAGCTAATCATTTACTAATTTAAAATATGTTATTTTGCTTTACATTTTTTATTTGGCTTGTTATAGATATTATTGATTTTAAAAAAGATATAAAAAGTTAAGTACTAATTAAATCTAAAACTACAAAAGTTTATTAAATAAACTTTTAAACTCATCTAATTTAATTTTATATGTTTTATTTGAATTGAAAATACATAAGTAATACAATTCAAAAAATAAGAATTTTATTGGAGAGAAATCATTAGGATATTATATTACCATCACTTATACAGGTTGGGATATTTATTTTACATTTGAAAGGTTGGGATATATTTTTAACACCCCTTTAAAGGTTGGGTTATTTTAATTAGTTTCGCCAAAAAATTAATATTAGTAGCCAACTATATATATGACATATTTGCTTAAAGAAGGGAGTATTTGAGAAGAATATAATTATCAACAGTCATATTTCCAATTAAATTCACATACTTTTTTTAGAAAATGCAAGACATTTTTATATTCCAAACTCATTCACAAGAATTAAAACTCTCCTACTTTAGGATGAAAAATGAGATTTAAGTAGAATAATCTTTTATTTATTTTTTTCCAAAATATCAACAATATTGGAGGGGAGGTAGTATAACATGGCTTGTTTCCGTTGTATTAAATAAGATGAAGAAGTACAAGGCCCATTATTAATTCGTGGTGAAAAACTACAAGCAAACGCTTGTTCATCACCTTCTGTCGGTACAACTGCTTTTATATATATATATATATATATATATATATATATATATATATATATATATATATATATATATATATATATATATATATATATATATATATATATATATATATATATATATATATATATATATATGAGTAAAATGAGGAAGAAATGAGGCTACTTAGACCATCTCCCGTGGTAAGCCAAAAAATGGGTTTTGGCCTAATTTTACTCCCACCTTAGGTCAAAATCTATTTTAGCCTTTTTGTTTTTGGTCTATTTTCAAAACAAAGGCTAAATTTGGCTTCCTCTTTTGGAAGGCCAAATGCTATTTATTTATTTATTTGTTTATTTTTAAGTGTTTAATATTTATATAAATCTATAAATAATACAATTATAAATCTATATATTATATAGTTATGATATTTAATTAAAAATAAAAGTTGTATTATTGTAAAGATATTTAAGAGTTCTTCGATATGAATATAATATTTGACATATTTAAATTATCATTGCATAAATAATATTTTTAGAGAACGAAATTAATCTTTTTTACTATAGATTCATCAAAATTATAATAAAAATAAACATTATGTTGCTTAATGTATTAAAGATATAATCGAATAACGGAAATGAGATGTAAAAGTTCTAAATTATATTAGTATTTATATGAAATATAGCCTGCCAAAACTAGCCTACTGTGGGAACAACAAAACCGTATAATAGGCCAAAAGAGAATATTTTAGAGAATATTCTCTTTAGGTAGGCTATTTCCGCTAGCCATTATGACTTACGGGAGAAGATGCTCTTAATGCAACATTATTGCCCAACAAAAGCTACTCATATTTAATTTTAATCGGCACAAATCACTCAGTTACCCGGTAATCATGGGGTTGCTCAAAGCTACTCCCTCCGTTTCCAAATAAATGACTTTTTCAAGTCAAACACGTACTTCTAAGAGGGTAAAAATTATATAAAATATTAAAATTTTAATTAATTTTTTAAATAATATTATACTTAAAATCAATAAGTATGAGATTATCAAAAAAAAATTAAAAAAAATTAATATTTTATATTATTTTTATCACCTTAAAATACGTGCATGAATAGTAAAAAGTCATTTATTTGGAAACGGAGGGAGTAAAACTGTGGAATAGTTCTCACTTTAATAAACAGTACATACTTCAAATCATCTGCACTGCACTTCCTACCACTGTACCACCCAACAATTCTCTTTTTCATACTCCATTTTCCATACTTTTTTTTTTAACTAAATAGATTTTTAAGATTTACTCAAAAATTTTGATTAGAATTATTGGCTGCGTTTAACAGCAACAACAATAACGAAAAATCCAATTTCCCACTCATAGCATGGTTATTTGGGGGTCAAAGTACACACACTATTATTCTTCCGATCGCGTCAAGTAAATGATTTTTAGTCACCCAACAATGAGAAATAGACAAAAGACAAATGACAAAAATAGGTTATGCAAGCAAGGGAAATAGAGGAGAAGGAAGTATTGACCACAAAGAATGGTAAAGAATAGAAGGTAAATATAGAGACATGGCTATAAAGCTTGAAAAGGTAAATATAGAGACATGGCTATAAAGTCAGGAGTACAAAGGGTAAGACCATACCAAACGTCTTACATAAAAGGTGATACAATCACAACTTGCCAACACGGCCTACAACTAATACTATATAATGACGGTTTCATTAACACGTGCAAGAGGTAGGCGGGACAAAAAAGGACAACGCATCACCGACGGTAAAGAAGCCTACAGTTCAACCGAAACTTGACCTCCAAGTTCAGTTTAGTCTCTTAAGAGCAAGAAGACAAACCAAGGCGACCAACTCCAACTACATACACCTTCCGTCCACCAAGACACCGACTCCCGCACGAGCTTGAAGCACATCCGCACACTCATGGGCGCACCTGAGGCACCCAATCAACATACTCCCAAACCAAGTAGTATAATTTTTAATAAAGAGAAAAGTATAAGAAGAAGAAGAAATATAAGAACATATAGTTTTCTTAAAAAAATGTGCAATTTGTTAGGAAGATGCATATCAAGCAAATCAAAAGGGTATATAAACAGGAGTAACACTTTTCCACTGTAGTTAGGTCTTGAATCATTCATGGTATATACATGCTTTAACCCTTTTGTTAAAGTTTACGTTAAAATTTTGTGCTTTCACTTTAAATCTTTTTCACTTTGAAATGATTTTTTTAAAAATAAAAATCCCCAATCTGAAAATGAAGAACAAAAAGGTCACCTTCATAAAGACGAGGGCCTATCTGGGTACTTAGAATGTGTAACCCATAGGCCCAAACCATAAAGGAAATGTGCGTACGTATTTTGGACACCATATAGGGCATGTGTCGTGTCGTGTGTGTAGACCTAACAAACCGCATCTTCACATCATATGGTATTGGTAATTGTAACGTAAGTACTGATATTGAACAGATGAATGAATGATGGGCAAAGAAAACTACAGAAATTGGCTAAATAGTATTTGAGGCCAGGCCGAGACACCGCCGAGTAACTCGTAACTCGTAAGATCGAGTTGCTTCCTTACCCGACATCTCCATCTAAAGATCACGGGACTGAAACATCGATCATCTCCAACTGCAAGTAGGAATGGAGGTTATTAAAACACTCTACCGTTTTTTTTTTTTTAAATGGTAAAAAAACCGAAAAAATTAGGAAAATAGTCACCGATCAAAACCATATTGGGATTTGTTTTAGTCAAAGTAAGGTCAAATCGTTGTTTCAAACAACGATTTTAACCCAGCTTAAAAAAAAGTCGCCTCAAACAACGACTTTATATATATATATATATATTTTTTAAATCCATCTATAATCTATAATCTATAATACTTATTAATTAAGAAGCAATCATTTTGTTAAAATTTGCACCATGTGTCAAACCCTGAGCAACCCTAAGCAGCTCACGTTCTCTTTAACAGTTTGAAGCCATCTTCTCTGTTTTCAATTTGTTAGGGGTTGGGTTTGAAAACTGTCGGAATTGTGAAAGCATGAGACATTACTAGGATAGAGAGGGGTGTCGAGCCTCGGGTCTGCCGAAGATACATAATCGCAATAGAGTACAACAAAACAGATATGTAATCAATGTATTATTGAATTTGTAAAATTATTCAAAAATAGGTTTGTAGATTTGTGCTTCAGTTTTGAGCGAATGTGTAGTTTTGACTTTTCGGGTTCAAATTGCTATCTTTTAAAATTTTGATTTTTCAGTATTTTTAGTGAGCTGTGAGTAGCTGATAGCTTTTTGGTCGAAATTAGTGGCTAGTGTCGTTCGAAATTTGTCTCAAATAACATACAATATTGATTGTAGATCGATAATCACTAAATATCAATTGTATGTGTACCGAAAGATTCCAGGCTTGATATGACACGGGTTCATAACAATCTAGAACCATAAATATATTTCTTTGCGCAGGCAAAAAGAAAAAAAAACAGTAATATATCAAATATTGTTTTGCCTCAAATACAATCAAATGACAAAGGCCTCAAACTCATGGAATATTAGTAGTTGCAGACATGCTGGACGAAGTGTAATCTTCATTTGTGGTGCCCATCTCATTATTATTCCACACATGCCATTCTTCCATATTAACTTCCTGATCATTCGCAGGATCGCCCTTTTTAAACTGTTGTGCTTGGATCATCTCTAATGTTATCGCTACTTCTCTCATGGTCGGTCTTTGCTTCCCGGACAAACTTAAACATCGTCCAATGAGCTTAGCCAATGTTTCAATCTCCTCTTCCGAGCACTCTTGTAAGACTTGAGCATCCAACATACTATGCATCCCGTTTGGACTAGCCTCCATCAGTTGTACAAAGACAGTTGCCAAACTCTGAGGCTCGTTAGACATGCTCGTGAAGATGGGTTTCTTGCTAGTTAGTAGCTCCAATAGAACTACACCAAAACTGTAAACATCACTCTTTTCACTGAATTGGCTTGATCGAAAAAACTCCGGATCAAGGTAGCCAAATGTGCCCTGAACGCATGTAGTGACATGAGTTTTGTCAATGGAAATACTCCTAGACGTCCCAAAATCTGAAATTTTGGCTTTGTGTTTCTCATCTAAAAGTATATTGGAAGACTTGATATCCCGATGGTATATTGGAGAAGAGCAAGATGAGTGAAGATAAGCAACAGCTCCAGCACATTCCACAGCAATTTGCAATCGAACTTTGCAAGTCAATTGAAAATCTTCGTCTGGATGATGAATGTATCGATAAAGTGTACCGTTAGGCACAAACTCGTATACTAATAATGGAACCTCAGTTTCAAGACAACATCCAAACAACTTAACGATATTCCTGTGATTGATCTTAGACAAAATAACCACCTCATTGATGAATTGAGCTAATTGGTTTTCATCAACCTTCTTAGACTTCTTCACAGCTACAATTGTTCCATCCACCAACATGCCCTTGTAAACAGTTCCTTGGCCGCCACAACCAAGAACTCTACTATTGTTGAAGTTATCAGTAGCCCTTTCTAATTCACTTCGACTAAATATTTTAGTTCGGTCTATAGCACCTTCGTTGGTGGACATTTCTTGTTGTAATAACAATCCCCCATTTTTCTTGAAGTTGTGTTCCTTTTCTTTCACATCTTTTCTTCTTTTGAGAAACTTGTAGAGACCATAAAGTAGGATCAAACCAATCATTGAACTCATGCCTATACCAAGACCTACAAATGATAGATATATACAACTTGGTGAAAGGGGCTTACTTCATAAAATATACACAAAAGAAGCAATTTTTAAGTTTTCAAATAAAAGTTGGTTAGTTTTGATGCTCTTGACTGATGGTTTGTATGGAGTGGTTAGACCATTCAGAATCATAGATTTTGGTTATTTTAAAATCTTCTCTCCTTCTATAAGATAACCCCGGCCAATATATAGCTAGTTATGAATTAAATCTTAATGTTAATGAATATAAGAGGTTACCTGTTTCTACAAAGTAACATCTTCCTTTCATCTCTCTTGAAGGTTTTTCCAGAGTGTGTTTGGTTGATATATCAAAAACTCAGGAAGTAAAAATTCTCAGGAAGTTGGAAAAATGCCTGCATTTGGTTTATATTTTTACAAAATGAAAATCTAGGAATTCAACTTCCTAGGAAGTTAAATTCCTCCAATTTGGAGGAAGTTCACTTATCTACTCTAGGTAAGTTCAACTTCCACCCTTTTATATTTGGAAATTTTCAATTCCTCCTTTTAATCCTCTAAAATAAAAAAAATCAACCAAACATATTTTCACAATTCTCATCAATTCGACTTCTCGAGAATTCAACTCCCATGGAGTAACTTCATGGGAATTTCAATTCCCACATTTAACCAAACGAGTCCTTTCATCTACTATTATATTAATAAATGTAATAATAACAAACATGTATTTTTGTAAAAAAAAATAAAATTACTCCGTATTATTCAAATACAAATAATACCATTAGCTTTATTTTATTTTTCTCTATAATTAGAGCCTAATTTTTTTTAACTCTATATACTGGATACCCATATTTTGACATATTGTATTTTACTCTCTCTTTTCTCACTTTATAATTTTTCTAATAATGGATCACAATAATTCAAATTCCCCACCCATTTCAAGTATCCTTTTAATCCAAATTTCTCAACAATTCATTTTTTTTTAATTTTCAATAGTGTTGTTAATTCTCGGTGGTGCTAATTTATTCAATTCTCATTAATCCTTTTTTTCCCCAACTGTTGCTATTTATATATGCGAATTCTCATTTTGATGTAATACAACATATTCCGTAGTTATTTTTTTTAGTAAAAATTAATTTAAAGAAAAAAATAAATGATGTGTAATTTTTTTTTTGATGAAGAGAGATAAAAATGAGAAAGAAGTTTTCCAATGAATACCCTTTACCGATGCCCTTAAGATGAATATTTAACATACTTCCAACTAGATAAAGTAAAGATAATTTTTTTTTTTGGTGAAAGGTAATTGTTTGAACATACCAGGGATGAGATTATCAGTAGGAGAACGAATACATGGACTAGCTTTGGTACCATTCCCATGGTGTCCATTTGGGCATTTGCAGTCATACCCTCCATCTTTATTTACACAAAACTCTAACTTCTGGCAGTCATTCAACCTCTCTTCTTGGCATTCGTTAATATCTACAAATTAAGAACACATCGGACTTATGCCAATTAAGAAATTGACGAAGATTTTAATTGGCAAACAACTAAAGTTAAGGTAATTAAAAAAAATAACATTGAGGTATAGGAGCTCAATTATGAATACCTTGACAACCATGTGGAAGATAGGGGTTACCATTGTACCCTTCTAGACATTGGCAACGATATCCACAATCTTCATTGATATACTCTATCTGGGTATTTGAACGACAAATTGTCCCCAACTTATATGAACCATCTCCATCCATCTTAGATTTAGAGCAATTTTTATTAAATGTTAACAAATGCCAATCATAGAGCACTGGAACCCGCATGCCATCACAATCATTTAGTGTGGTAGTTATATTGGATGAAGAGACTTTATATGAACCAATCTCCCCAACAAATGCATAAAAGCACCAACCATTAAGGGCATCTAGATTATTTGAGAAGTTGCCAACATATATTGAAGGATCGGAAAGGATTCCAGAGATAGAGGCCTCACAACATCCAAGGGTGGAGTCACATGTCCCATCGCTGACTGTCTGGGCATCTATACAAGAAGTTGTGCACACAGACGAAGCCCCATCATATATATCATCACCTCTAGTAAGCCATGTAGACGAAGCCCTATCATATACATCATCACTGATAGATTACATATGTCTTAATATTGTATAGTGGGCTAAAAGCCCATTAAGGCCCAATACCTTTGTAACCTATATATATATGTTATATCAATGAATGGAAACCCTAAGGAGGACTTTACATCAATTCTACAATTCTACATGGTATCACAGCCTTTTCTTCCTCACGGAACCCTAGTTTGATCCTCCCGCCCCACCTCCTCTTCCCGTCGCCGGCGTCGTCTCCTCGTCGCCTCTCTCTCTCTTTCCCCTCCTCACCGGCCTCCCGTTTACATAAAAAAAAAAAAAAAAAAAAAAAAAAAAAAAAAAAAAAAACTCTTACCATGGCTCTCTACGATCACCAACATCACGCCTTCTCTGGATACTCTAGATATCCTACCCCTCGACATGTCGGTCCTCAGGCCTCTCTGACATCGCCTGACCCAGGCTATGTTCCGCCAGCTCTGCATCACGCCTTCTCCTCTACGCAGCCGACATCTTCAGACTCTTCTTGGTACATGGACACTGGTGCCACCTCCCACATGACGAACTCCTCAGGTAACCTCTCATCTATTTCTTTTAAGGGCCCTGCCCACTCTATTATCGTCGGAAATGGTGGTCGTCTTGCTACTTCGGGAATTGGCCACACCAAATTACAGACCCCAAACCACCCACTACACCTCAACAATGTCCTGATTGCCCCAAAGATTGTCAAAAACCTTATCTCTGTGCGTCGGTTCACTACTGACAACAACGTTTCCCTTACGTTTGATCCCTTTGGTTTCTCTGTGAACGATCTTACTACGGGGGTTACTCGCATGAGATGTAACAGCACCGGGGAGCTCTACCCTGTCACACCACCTCCTGCGTCCAGTCAGTCGTGTCCGGTCGCCCTCTCGGCATCATCGTCCAGCCTGTGGCATGCACGCCTGGGCCATCCCAGCGCTGCCGTTCTAGATGTCCTCCGTTCCCAGAACCTTGTCACCTGTACTAAAGACCCACACTCTGGTTTATGCTCTTCCTGCCAACTAGGCAAACATGCCAGACTGCCGTTCCAACGGTCTTTGACCTCTACCCTTGCTCCCTTTGATATCATTCACAGCGACATTTGGACCTCTCCCGTGCCTAGCAAGGAGGGTCACAAGTACTACCTCTTGTTTCTTGATGATTACACTCATTACTTATGGGTCTTCCCGTTGCATTTCAAGTCCCAAGTGTTTCCTGTCTTTGCCAGATTCCATACCTACATCAAAACACAGTTTCACATGTCCATCAAATGTTTCCAATGTGACAATGGTCGTGAATTTGATAACAAAGACTTTCACTCCTTCTTTGCCGCAAATGGGATCTCCTATCGCTTGTCTTGCCCCTATACTTATCAGCAGAATGGCAAGGCAGAAAGAATCATCAGAACCATTACCAACATGATGCGTTCTCTCCTCTTCCACGCATCTATTCCCCTTCCCTATTGGCCCCACGCCTTATCCACCACATGTTATCTCCTAAACATTCTCCCTTCCACTACCCTACACCATCGCTCGCCAGCTCAGACACTTTATTACGCCGAGCCTAGGTATGATCACCTTCGCACCTTCGGGTGCTTGTGTTTCCCAAACCAGTCCTCCACATCCCCGCACAAGCTTCACCCGCGCTCCACTCCATGTGTCTTCCTAGGCTATCCGTCTGATCATCGCGGTTACATTTGCCTCGATATCAAAACCCACAAGATCATTCTCTCACGTCATGTCACCTTTGATGAGTCGCGATTTCCCTTTGCGTCTCCCACACCCCCTGTGTCTCCGTCAGAGTCTGAGTCACCATTCCCTCACTTCCTTATTCCCCAGAGCTCTCCCGGTGCTCCTGCGTCTCCCCCTCCCCCACCCCCACCACCCCCCACCACCAGACCACACACCCGCAGCGTCTCCGGTGTCTTCCGACCCCGTCAGATCGTATCCATGACTACCACCCATCGCCCCACCATACAACCTCATGGCCTAGCAAAGCAGACCCCCCGCCAAACACCAATGCCGCGGGCGCCGCACACTGCTGCGCCCGCAGCCTATCAATTGCCCATGCCCCCAGCATCGCATAACCTACTGGCGGCGCCCGCCGCAACATATGTTGCGCCCGCCGCAACACATGCTGCACCCGCCGCAACACATGCTGCGCCCGTCGCATCCCTCCCCGTCTCGCATCACCCACTTGCGGCGCCCGCCGCAGGGTATGCTGCGCCCGCCGCATCCCACACCGCCTCTGCACCCCTTACCCGCAGCTCTGCTGCGCCCGCCGCCTCCTCCCCATGCTTAGCCCCTCTTGCTCCCATCCGTCCCGACACCCAATCACCCTCTGCCTCCACCCAGACCTCCCTCTCCCCCATTCCCACCTCCCACAAAACAGCCCTCCAAGACCCGAATTGGCAGGCGGCTATGCTCGACGAATACAGGGCCCTTACGAAGAATGGTACTTGGGTTCTTGTTCCTCGCCCTCCTGAGGCGAACGTCATTCGTTGTATGTGGCTCTTTCGTCACAAGTTCCGATCTGATGGGACTTTGGAGCGCTATAAGGCCCGTCTTGTGGTGAACGGTAGATCTCAGCAGGCAGGTATTGATTGTGATGAGACGTTCAGCCCTGTGGTCAAGCCTGCCACTATCCGAGTGGTCCTGAGTCTAGCTCTGTCGCGCAACTGGGCCATCCATCAATTAGATGTCAAGAACGCATTTCTTCATGGCCATCTGAATGAGACGGTCTACATGTTTCAGCCGCCGGGGTTTGCTGATGCTGACCGTCCGAAGCATGTCTGTCTCCTCAAGCGCTCTCTGTATGGTCTGAAACAGGCTCCGCGGGCTTGGTTCCAGCGTTTTGCCTCTCATCTGCTCCGTTTGGGTTTCACTGGCAGCCGTTCCGATTCGTCTCTGTTTATCTGTCGCCGAGGCTCAGACTTGGCATTCCTGTTGCTATATGTCGACGACATCATTCTCACCGCCTCTTCTGATGCTCTTCGGACGTCTATTATTTCGCAGTTGAGTGCGGAATTCGCCATGTCTGATCTGGGTCAGTTGTCTTACTTTTTGGGAGTTGCTGTTCAGCGTCATGCGTCAGGTCTGTTTCTCTCACAGAGTAAGTATGCTGCAGAGATTGTTGCTCGGGCTAAGATGGTCAACTGTAATCCAGTCGCCACCCCTGTCGATACATCCAACAAGCTCAGTGCTCATTCTGGTCCTTTGGTTGATGACCCGACATTGTATAGGAGCCTCGCTGGTGCTCTTCAGTATCTCACTTTCACCAGGCCTGACATTAGTTACGCCGTTCAGCAGGTCTGCTTGTTCATGCATGCACCTAGGGAACCTCACTTTCAGGCTTTGAAGCGGATCATTCGGTACATCAGCGGCACTCTTGAGCTCGGCACCACGATCACTCCTTCCTCTAAGCTCGATCTTGTTGCTTACACTGATGCGGATTGGGGTGGTTGTCCTGACACACGTCGCTCCACGTCTGGGTACTGCGTCTTCCTCAACGACACCCTTGTGTCATGGTCAGCCAAGCGTCAGTCCGTCGTATCTCGCTCCAGCGCTGAGGCCGAATACAGGGGTGTTGCCAACGTTGTGTCCGAGTGCTCTTGGCTCCGAAACCTCCTCCTTGAGCTCCGTTGTCCCCTTCAGAAGGCCACTCTGGTCTATACGGACAACGTCTCCGCCGTCTACCTGGCTAGCAACCCAGTCCAGCATCAACGCACGAAGCACATTGAGCTTGATCTCCACTTTGTAAGGGACAAGGTTGCCATTGGACATGTCCGCGTTCTCCATGTCCCGTCCTCTTATCAGTACGCTGATATATTCACCAAGGGTTTACCTCGACAGTTATTCATTGATTTTCGTTTCAGTCTCACTGTAAGGACCCCTCCCGTTTCGACTGCGGGGGTTTGATAGATTACATATGTCTTAATATTGTATAGTGGGCTAAAAGCCCATTAAGGCCCAATACCTTTGTAACCTATATATATATGTTATATCAATGAATGGAAACCCTAAGGAGGACTTTACATCAATTCTACAATTCTACACACCTCTGGTAACCCATGCAGTGGCCCAGCATCCTATGGATACGAACTTATTCCTAGTGGTTGAAATGGTAAACGGATTGATATTACCCAAGGTGATATTTTTTCTTGTGGTAGCAGGGGGTAGAGCTAGGAGGTCGTTGTAGCACTTATAAGCAACTCCATAGGAAAGTCTTAAGGTGTGATCTTCAATATTAATGCTCAACACTTCTGTGTTTCTTAGAAATGGAAGTACTGGTTTTGGGTTGCTAGCATTATAATCACATCTGATTTCAAATTGCAACATACCTTGGGCAAAACAACCAGGTCCAATGCCAAAGGGGAAAGGGATTTTGACACCACTGCACTCAGTTGGGCACCCTGGTTTTGCAACTTCATCATCTCGTACATCAATACATGGACTAGTTATCGTACCATTCCCGTGGTGCCCGTCAGGGCATCGACATTCATACCCGCCATTCTTGTTCACACAAAACTCTTTTTTCTTGCAATCATTTAGCCCCTCCTCCCCACATTCATTTATATCTACAAAAATTAATAGATTAATATATCATTTCACATATCTATATATATATATATATATATATATATATATATATATATATATATATATATATATATATATATATATATATATATATATATATATATATGCAAATGTTCAAATGAAAATGAGTCTTGAAGTAAAAATAAGATTAAAGTGAAAATGAGCCTAATTTGAGGATAAATGGGCCTAATTAAAATATTAATGGATAAATGAGCATAATTTATGTGTAAATGGACCTAATTTTATTTGTAAATGGATAAATGACCCTAATTATGGGGTAAATGTTACACGTCTCCCCCATACTCTCTATTCCTATGAATATTGCCCTTATTTCAATTATGAAAATTACAAATTTTAACCCGTAATTTTTATTTGAAATAATATTATAAGGTGCAACACTTCAACTGCAGCTATAAGATTAAAAAATTCAACAAGAATGTTACATCACATTTTTTGTCTTTATTTTTAAAAGGGAAAAATATGAGATTACAAAAGATAAAGTGAACAAATAATACAATAAATGTTAGATTAATAAATCTACATTTTCATAATGTAAAGTAATTGTCCTACCAAAAATTTTCTTTTTGGTCTGCTATTTTTATAGAGTTTTTATACTTTAATGTGACATGTGTCATTAAAAGCCTATTAGCTCAAAAATGGTATAGCGTTGTGCCTATGGACAAAGGTTCGAGTTCAAAATCCCGCATAGGTTATTTAAGGTTGTCTTCTTTTTGTTCCCGTGATCATGAATAAGATTATAAAGTGCAATAATAAAATAATAAACTGCATAAATAAGATGATATATAAAGTGCATATATGACATTAATTATATGGTGTGCAAATATAACATTATGTTGTGCAAATATAACACTATGTTTTGCAAATATAACATTATGTTGTGCATATCTAATAATATAATGTTACGTTGTGCACATATAATATTATGTTGTGCAAATATAACATAATATTATAGTGCCGGTGGAAGGCGCCCGTCGAGAAGCTTAGGAGAGGGAAGCACGCTCAGGAGATGGAAAGAGACAATGCTACATGAGAGGCGCATGCCTAATTAATTATGAGGATAATTGGCCTGATTTCATTTTTTTAAAATTAGGCTCATTTTCACTTTAAACCTTTTCATTTTAACATCTCTCTCTCTCTCTCTCTCTCTCTCTCTCTCTATATATATATATATATATATATATATATATATATATATATATATATATATGTATATATATATATATCTTACTCTATAGTAGAGTTAGGTTTTCTGGCCATTTATTGCTAATTCAATAATATTATGTATGTTATTTATTTTTCTTTCTTTTCAAATTAAAAAAAAAAACTCTCTTCTACCACATTTTTTAAAGAAATAATCTTTAATTAAGCATGAATTTTCATATTATTAAATCAAATAACTTCGTGGTTAGTTTCATGTACGTACACGCTCTCTTTTGCTTGCTGATTGCTTTTCTCATGGAATGAGAGTGTTTAGAAGACTTCACACCTCTTATGACTTGACTTTACAAATGTTTTGGTTAAGTTGGTTATTTAGAAACAATGTATATTTATTTTGATTTAAACTCATTTTGTTCATTTGTGAGTTCTGACTAGCTAGTTGAAATAGGACAGGTTCCCGTGAGAAAGCACCAAATCATGATTGGATTATTTGGTTGTTTTGAGGGTTTGAAGTCCCCTTTCTTTTTTAATTATATCATTAAATTCTTTAGACTTAAACAGGGTTATAACTTGAAGAGGACAAATACGCATCTTGTACTTGGATTGCTAAGACCTGGTAGAGGGATACTTCTTCCCTCTAAACGTAACCCGGATTTTATAATTTGGGTTGTTACACATACATGTGTTGAGTCAAGCATGCCATCACTTTGATGGCTCTATTCGTGTTTTTGATGATGAGGGAGAACATGACGATTGCATGGCTGGTATCTTGAGGCCATCTTTAAATGGCATTTTGTCCGAGGATGCTATTGAGGGCATGGTTCTTCATGAAGTGTTGTTGGATAAAGTTTTCCAGGTTTCTATCGTCACCATGAAAACCATCCCTTATAGTTGTCATCTAGCTTTTTCTCAAGCATTGAAAGTTTCTTTTCATAAAGTGGCTGCTCGGTTGGGTTGTTGTTACTTTCTCATTGCATGTTGAAAGTGTTCAAGCCTAAAAACAGATGGAATAGAAGGTCAGGGAGTAGGAAGTCAATACAATATCAACAAATCCTACATTATTTAGATGTTTTAATGACAATACAATGAAGATTTTGGAGGCTAAACACTCAAACAAGCCACATTCTTCTAGACTGAATAACACCTTTTCAGAATTAATCTCCCCTTGTGGCGGAGGTTGACACCGTCTTTCAATGTATTAAGTCATTTCCCAAAGGGACTTCATGCAGAAGAGATGGCTTGAGGGCACAACATATTATAGATGCTATGTGTGGGGAAAGATCAGTTGTGGAAAGAGATCTTCTATGAGCAATCACCCAAGTGGTTAACTTATGGTTGGCATGCATGAAGGTGCCCCCTGACCAGTGAGTTTAGCTGAGTTTATTGCTTTAACACCTTTTATGCCATTGCTAAAGCCTGCCAATGGGCAACGTCCCATCGCAGTGGGAACTATATGGAGGCAGTTGGTGTCTAAGGTCATAATGAAAGGCACAAGCAAAGGAATTGCAAGTTATCTTAATGACTTTCAGTTTGGAGTAGGTGTCCTCGGGGGTGCAAATGCGGTCTTCCATACTGCCAATCGACTATTAAGTGAGCATCACGAATATGCTTACAGTGGATTTCTCGAACACCTTCAATCTGGTGGATATGAGTGCATTACTTCATGAAGTGAGGGTGAGATGCTAATCTATCTCTTTATAGGTAGAGCTTTTTTATGGTCGGGCAACCCGATTGTTAGGGATGGAAATGGGTCGGGTGATGGGTGGATGATCTACTTCCGTCACCCGATTCACCACCCAAAACCCTTCACCCTACCCGACCCATCACCCACCAAATATTTCCCTCACCCCGTCCACCCATCACCCACCGGGTGATCGGGTGAATCAAGTGATAATTCGGGTGAAGTACAAGACATCAAATTCATCAGAAAAAAATTATTGAAAAACATACGTCGAACACATCGACGAATAAACATTAATTAGGATTCCATTGCATTCATGTTTCCATTTTAATTAGAAGCCAATTGCATTGCATATCTTCAAATAAATATTGCATAACTTACTTTATAACAAGATATTTCCATTTTAATCGTTTGATAGGTATCTTGAATTAGGGTTTAGGGGGTATATTGGTAACTTCACATATAAAATATAATTACATAATATAAGTCGGGTGACGGGTCAGGTGTTGGGTCGGGTGACGGGTGGGGAATGTCTTCACCCGGATCCGACCCGGCCCATCACCCATTTAATATCCACTTTATTTCGGATTTTCACCCACTTTTTCGGGTCAGGTGAAATAGATATCCGTCGGGTGCGGGTGAAATTGTCATCCCTACCGATTGTACATTAGAGACAAACATATCTGGTCAGCTACTAGAGTGCAAAAAGGTGATCCTTTGGGACCGTTTTTTTTTGCTCTTGTGTTACACTTACTTGTTCATCAAATTAGATATAAATGCAACTTTGGGTCTCGAATGGTCCACCTTTAGGTCCAACTTTAGGAGAGTCAGAAGAGGTAGTTAAAGCGTTGGATATCATTCGTGAGAATGGTCCAACTTTAGGTCTCAAATTGAATGTAAAGAACACTGAGCTTGGTCTTCATGTGATGACACACGACATCTAGAGGGGTTATTTTCTAAGGACATTGCAAGGCCAAACCTGGGTGTGAAGTTACTTGGAGGGGCAGTTAGTAGAGACAGTGTGTTCAATATGGAGCTGGCTATGAAGAGGAATGTTAAGGTTGTTGATTTGATGCATCTTAATTCTTCTGCAACTAAAGGACCTATGGAGTGGGCTTCTTTTACTACGTTGTTTCATTGGCATTGCCAATTAGTTTTTTGGGCTAAGGACATGTCAACCTGAACATACAGATTCTGCAATAGCCTGGTTTGATAAAGGGCTTCACGACTCTATTGAAGACATTGTGGTTTGTCGAGATCCTTTTTTTTGGGAATCTGCAATGGCGATTGGCTTCCTTACCCATTGGATTTGGAGGTCTTGGGTTGTACTCCGTAGTAGAAGGCTAGCTTCATCATATGCTTTTGTAGCGGCTAGGGTTCAATCTTGGGTGTTGTAGGACCATATATTGGAAGATAGCGGGATATTTAAGTACATGTTATGGACTCTGATTTTCGTAGAGCTTTGGGTAATTAATCTTCATGTTGCACTTCCTTACTATGACCTTGATAGTTTTGCTAATAAGGATACCCCCTAAACCCTAACATATTTTGGCGAATGTTCTTTGTGAATTGGTAAAATTATTAAGGAGATGGAGGTAAAATTTAACATGATGTTGTTGAGCTTCTCAAGAGTGTTCAAAAGGTTATGCATGATAATGTTGTACCCCTAGATCTATGAATGTCGTATTCAAAAGAATTGGTTTTTCTATTCAGAAGAGATTTGCGGCGCAACTTGTTACCTGTTTACCATCTATGTGTATGTAATTATATATTTTCGGGTTATTTAGATATCTAATTAATCGACCAAAACAAAATCATAAAAGAGCTAATTAATCAAATTCATCATCTCGTGACCATCATATATTTTATAGCTAACAAACACCCATGCAACATTACAACAATCCCAGATATTTAAAAAACTGTATTAGTCAAATGCATTCGAAAAGGTACATTCTACAACATTGTGCATAATGTAGGAGTTGAGTTTCAATGACAAAAACTAATTTAAATATCTATAAGTGTCTGATTAATTATATGGATATATTTTATTTAAGTTGGGTGCATGTTACATAGTTTTAATTGGGTTGTGACGATATTGTCATAAATTCCTAATTAAGTTAGTCATTATTTAGATGTACACATGACTAATTCTAAACTATATATTCTAATGTTGGAGAGATCTGTCCATCTTCTATCTTTTATTATATTTTTTTTTATCAACATATTTCAAAATTAAGATAAAATTAAATAATATATAAATAAAAAAATAAAAGATCAATTAGAAAATGAAAAATATTCGAACAAATAAAAAGAGAATGAAAAAGATAAATAATTTCCCCTATGCCAAAATCTAAAGAGGATAAGAAAAATATTGTTTGAAACATATGATTATAAGAGTCATTTAAGATTTTTTTTAATTATGCAGAAGTATATAATGTCACACTAGATGTCCCGTACTCCCTTGCATAACCTACTATACTCTAAATATTACATAACATTCAAATACCAACCATTAAAAATAGGGAAATTTACATAAAACCACCCGTTAAATATGTATTCTTACACTTAACCACCCGTTAAATTTAAAATTACAGAAAACCACCCATTAAATGGTGTTTGTTACCAACTAACCACCCATTGTCTATTTCTATTAGAATTCCATTGAATATATTATATTTTAATATTTTGTACTTCAAAATTAGTTTCAACTTTAATATATTTAAATTATATTTATGGTTGGGATAAAAAAATATTAATATATTAGGGACAAAAAATGTGTGAAAATTTTAAATTCTATATTTATTTGGAGGACAAATAGACCTGTCAAAACACAACCCGACCCGGTGACCCGACCCGAAAAATTCCCGACCCGAACCCGGAAATTTTGAGCTGAATTTTTTTTCCGACACGAACCCAAAAGACCCAAAATTTTTCGGGTAATCTGGGTTTCGACCCGGTGACCCGATTGACCCGGTAATTTTGACCCGATTTACCCGGTGACCCGATTGACCCGGTTGATTTATAATTATATATAATTAATTTTTAATATATAATTAAAATTTATCACAAAATTATCAAATCATGATTTTTTTAATTTAAAAAAGAAAAAATTGACAAAACCCGAAATCGACCCGAAACCCGGTCAAACCGGGTTCGAGTCAACCAGAAAAACCCGGAACCCATTTTATCCGAGACCCGTTTTACCCGAAACCCGAAGTGACCCGACCCGAACCCGACCCAAATGACCCGTTTGACAGGTCTAAGGACAAAGGTTCTAAATGTGGAATATTATTGAATTTTATTTAAAACTTTAAGAAAACTTTAAAAAGATACTTTTAATTAAAAACCTTTTGAGTCCAGAAAATATATTTTTTTTAAAAATATTTAGATAATTTTTTTTCATTTTTATTATATGGTATAGGTGTTTACAAATGAAAGAAAATGAGCCAATAACTATTAATATTAAAAATATTATTAAATTTATACAATGCTAATGAGTTATAAACTTATTTTAATTTTGGTTAAAAAGTAGTTTATAAAATATTGTTAAAATTTATAACCATTTTTAATTAGGAATAAAATAGGAAAATTTGCTCATATATACATCAAGTTTTTTAAAAATATTTTAAAAAAATTAGTAAAATATATTTTTAAAGCAATTTGATATTCTAATTTAAATATAAAGTGTAAAATATTATAATATCATATACATTTGACAAAATCTTAATTGAAATAGACAATGGGTGGTTAGTTGTTAACAAACACCGTTTAATGGGTGGTTTTCTGTAATTTTAAATTTAACGGGTGGTTAAGTGTAAGAACACATATTTAACGGGTGGTTTTCTGTAAATTTCCCTTAAAAATAATTGAGGAGATATGATTAGAACTGTCAAAACGAAACTCGATCCGACCGTCTGGAATTTTTTGGGTCAAGACCCGAAAATTTTTACCCGGGAAACTTTTTGATCCGATCCCGAAAACCCGATATTTTTTTGGGTCAAATGGATTTCGACCCGGTGACCCGCTGACCCGCCCGATTTGTTAAAACAAAACTTCGACTAATTATTAAAAAGCCAAGAAATTAATTAACTTTGACTAATTAATAAAAAGCCAAGAAATTAAAACAAAACTTTGACTAATTATTAAAATTAATTAATTTATAATTATATATTATTAAAATTATTCATGGAAATTCTATTTTATTACATTTTATAATTACAAACACTCGATTTTCTTTTTTAAATTAACTTTTATATTTATTTGTATTGTATATTACTCCCTCCAATCGGTAATATCTGATTTTTTTTTACTTTCAACATGTTTTTAAAAAGCTAAAATAACTCTATAAAATATTAAATTTTTTAATTAAATTTATATACTCATTATTCATTACTAATCCGTATGGAATGATTTCAAAAAGTTATTTAAAACTTTGATATTTTATAAAGTTTTAAATTTTATTGAAAATAATGAGTAATAGTAAAAATCAAATATTTTAGATTGGATGTAGCATATAATTACAAGCACTCGAGCTTAGATGAGATTTTCTAATAAGTATAGAGCCTAAAAAGAATAACTTACCAATCACATCCATAAATTTACATTTTGAAATTATCATAAAAACATCAAAATACGATTTTTATTAAAAAAAATAAAAAAAATGACCAACCCGAAACCGGGTCAAACCCAGGTTTGAGTTAACCCGATATACCCGAGACCCGTTTTACTCAAAATCCAAAATGACCCGATCCGAACCCGACTCGATTGATCCGATTGACAGGTCTAGATATGATGTATATATAATATATGTCTAGACAAACTAATTGAAATTCAATGATACTCTAGTAAATACCTTGACAGCCCGGTGGGAGGTATGGATTGCCCGCAGTGTACCCTTCCAAACAATTGCAATTTCCATCAGTATTGGAACCACATGTCAGATTATCAGAATCCGTGTACCATTCATATACCAGGGGAACTTGAATCTTATCGCAATCTGTTGGCGTTGACGTCGTCAAGTTAGTTGTAGAGAAGTTATACCAACCAACTTCTGAAACAAACGCGTAGTGACATCCCTGGTTTTTCCCAGACCAGACGTCAAGAGTAAATTGATCTATATAAATATCAACCATGGTCGAGAATGAGACAGAGGCCTCACAGCACCCGTGGAGGGAGTCACATATGCCGTTCTTCGCAGGCTCTAAATCTGTACAATGGGAAGTATTGCATGTTGCTATCTCAAGGTTATCAGCCTGGAGTGAAGCAGAAGTGTTGCACCCAACGGCTACTAACGTATTCCTATCGCTCAACTGCATCCCAAGGATGTAAAGGGAAATGGTGTTGGGGGAAGAGGCTATGCGTTTGCCAGTACTGCTGTAGCACTCATATGCAATCCCAGAGGAGACGCGGAGGCTTTCATCATCAAGATTGATGCTTAATAACTGACGCTTCATGATCCCACTACCCAGAAAAGGAACCGGTGGGTTGTTGCTGTGGTCGCAGTTGATTTTGTATTTATCAGCAGGAGAATAAGTATTGTTGACGATGGCAAAACAGCCGTCTCCGATGCCGAAAGGGAAAGGGACTGGGACACCACCGCACTCTTCTGGGCACCCTTCTTTTGCAATCGGGTAAGCCCTTGATTCCCCCATGGCTGGGGCGCCACACGCCGTTGTTACTACCAGAATTTTGGTGAACCAGCACTCAAACATTTTTTTTTTTTTTTTTTTATGTAATATGTTTTGTAAAGAAAGATCTCTCTTTTCTGAGGGTTAACTAGTGGCGCGTGTTGTGATCAAATTAAGCGATGGCTGAAATAGATATTGAGTGCGCGCTTAGTTTATATATATGGATATGTATTTGGAGATGGTTGAGAGTTGACTCCTTCAAAGCATTTACTTCTAGCTTATAGACCGGGGGAAAACGACAATCATCCGATTGTGTTAGACAACCGCGTTTTTGTTAGCCCCTTGATTCAAAAGAGAGCGTTTTAAAAAAAGAAATTAAAATAGTGTGATTGCACAACCACCACTTTGGGCTTAATTACTTAACAGTCACTCACAAATTTATGTATACTGTTAAGTAATTAAGGTCAAGTGGTGGTTGTGCAATCACATTATCTTAATGGATTGTTGGCTTCGTACACCACATTGGCATGTGCTCGGTTGTCGCCGCGGAGCTGTGGGGTATTGTGAAGGGGCTGGAGTTAGCTTGGGACTGCAGCTTCAAGAATGTTATCTGTGAGGTCGATTCCAAGATGGCGTTGGAGCTCCTTTCGAAGCCGGTGAACCTAACGCACCCTTGTGCTAGCCTGGTGAACACTTGCCAAGGCTTCCGTCGTAGGAACTGGGATCTCCAGTTCCGTCATGTCCTCCGTGAGGCTAATCGCCTTGCGGATGGTCTTGCTTGTCATGCTTTTAATTTTCCTCTCGGTTTTACTTGTTTAAACTGTGCTCCTGGGGGTTTGGTGCAATGTGTTTGGGACGATGCGGAAGGGGCTCGAACACCCCAAATGCATCCGGACTAATGTTGTTCTGACCCTGAATAAAGACTTCTCTGTGGAGAGGGCTCTGCCCGTTTTTTGACCAAAAAAAAATAAAAAAATTTGTGAGTCTAACTTTGCAGCTTGACGACTTACTGTTTTTTTTTTCCACGCAGAATAAAAATTAGGTTGGGTCGGCCGCAATAGAACTCCTTCCTAGCGCATCCTTGCAGATGAGAATATAGAGCAATGGATCATCATCGTAGCTGTCGTCGGCAGGGGATGCATGTACACTGCGTGCGAGATAGTCAGCCACTGCATTTGATTCCCTGAAAATATGACGGATAGCTACATAAGAGAAGGACGAAGTATCTAAAAGAATATCAGATTGAAGTAGCTCGATATTCCAGGGGCATTTCCAATCCCCTAGCAGAGCTTTAATAACCAGTAGGTTATCACTCTCGATCAGGAGGTTACGAATATTCAGCTGTTTAGCCCAAAGAATCCCCATTTTGAGGCCGAGGTTTTCAGCAAAGACGACCGAGACGTTGATGCACGTGTCTCTACCTATGGCAACAACCCTGCCACACCAGTCCCTAATAACGAAACTGTAAGAAGACGAAATCCCTTGTCTTACAGAACTGTCAAAATTTAGCTTGTAGCAATCCATCGACGGTTTGTCCCATTGCCCCGATCGGTTCTGTCCCATACCCCCAGCTGAAACAGAGGGATAACGACGAGTAGAAAGAACGGGGCGATTCGCCTTAGGCGGAAGAGTAGTCCCAACAGACAACTCAGCCTCAAGGATCTTCGACTGTTTCCAGCATTGGGTAAAGGTTGTATAGAAAATTACCATTTCTGTAATGGATACTTTGGTCATATGGTCAAAAGCCAGCTGGTTCCTAAAGAACCAGATAGCCCACCAAGCACAGGCCAAGGGGCCGAAATGTTTCTTGCCCACCGCCAGCAGAACTTGGTTTAGGGGAAAGGGAGAGCCCGAAGTTACGGTGAGCTGTGACAAGCTCAGGCACCGGATGCGGAGTGTCCGTAGTAGACTAAAGGTATAACCGGGCACTGAAGGAACATGTGATTGTCTAATTCGTTGGTGATATCACAAAAATGGCACCCAGATTGTACAGACACATGGGACCTTTTGAGGCGTTCCGAAGTCAGAAGCCCGTCGCGAGATATTTTCTAGAGAAAATGATGAACCTTAGGCGGAACATCTAGGTCCCAGATCCAACCACAATCAAAGTCTTGTGACCCCTTGTTGGATGAAAGCATGGTGTTAGCCGAACTAGTCGAGAACCACCCATTTGTGCTCGGCCCCCAATAGGGTTATTTGGCAGGATGCTGCCGAGAAGATGGTTGATGTCGTCCAATGAAAGGATGTTTGTTAAACTTGATAGCAGCAAATTCTTATTCCACTGTAGATTTTGGTCGATGAAATGATCATAAGGAGTAAGGACTCTATTTCAATATTTTTTTTTCACCTTCATTCGTTGAGTCCTACCCCAACTCTAACTTATTTTTTACAATTTTTTTTATTTAAAAACTATTCAATATATTATTCATTTATTCATTTTCACCCCTACTACTGTCTTCATGCGCCACGTGGCGTTAAGAGCCAAACTTTTTTGGACACATATGCAATAGCCTCTTGGAGTGGGCTCATCTCATTTTCCCTTTTTATTTCTTGATGATGTGGATTATTGGTGAGCATTGCTCTTAAAAGTGTCTTGGAGTTATCTTCGTCCACTTATAGTTTGGTTTGGGGCTACTTGATTTCTCTTGTAGGGTGTGTCGTTATATATTGTTGTTTGTTTGGTTTGTAGACGGTTCTCCCTGAGTTTGTGTCGTTATATATTGTTTGGTTTGTTTGTTTGGTGTGTAAACGGTTATCTCTCTCTTCTGCAACTTTACTTTTCTTTTTTTCTCTCTCTCCCTCGATCCCTTTCTTATTTTTGTTAGGTGTCGATCAATGGAAGCCCAAACGTCCCCCCACTTACCTGCTACCGGTTGCAAGGTTTACCCCAATATCCGGTTTGACCCAATTTAAAACCAGGTTGGGTTAACCTTGCAATAAAAACGGTTTTTTGGGTCATTTTGTGCTATAACTTATATCTTATCTTATATATACAATACTAAAACATAAGTTGAACTGTAGCAAAATAATACAAACTATGAACTTTTGACTTAAAATAATACAAACTTTTGAACTTGGATTAGGGAAAAAATTAAAACAAAATTGTTCAAAACTACAATAAACATCCATAAATAATAAATATTCGAGTAAAGATCATCTACAACCCTATGTGTGCCCCATGGTACATCCTAAAATTATTTTTGGTATAAAACAATGTTAAAAAAAATTATAAATTATATTTAACTTATATACACTCATATTCATATGTTTATAAAATTTTATCATAAAAAATAATGTTATAGAAAAATAGAAAAATCAGTTTCTAAAATAATTCAAATTTCATTATCTATAATTTTTTAAACATATTTTTTTATGATAAAATTTTATAAACATATGAATATGAGTGTATATAAGTTAAATATAATTTTTAATTTTTTTTAACATTGTTTTAAGGTGTTGTTAGATACACCGCAAATCACCCTTTTAAAATGCACGTTGGATTGAACGTGCAACTTTTTTTAATTAATTAACAAGCTTTCTTAATTAATTAGTCCACAACAAACTTGCACGTCCATTCCAACGTGCAAATTTGGGGTGTAGTTATCCGGACCGGTGTTTTATGACAAAAATAATTTTAGGGTGTACCATGGGACACACTGCACACATAGGATTGTAGATGATCTTTACTCTAAATATTCACGTACAGTTGGCACAAATTCACCTCTGTTTTTTAAATACACCAAACGATACAAAAAAAACACTTTTTAATTTGAAAATACAAAAAAATCACACCCACTTTATGCTTTACTTAATTACAAAAACAAAAAATAATTATAGCCTAGAATTCATGTAATTTAAAAATTGGGGTTGTATTGAATAAAGTTAATTAGATGGACAAATAATGGTTTTGATCTATTTAAACTTTTTTTTTTTTTGGTGGGCAAACCACTCCTAGGGGAGTGAATAAATAACGCAAAAACCAAACAGTTAGGGGTTAAGCCATCGAGAAGTAGTAGCCCCTCCAGCATCGCCCCTAACCAATTTCAACAAAGATTCTGAACAACAACTCTAACATGAAAATCTAAAAGAAGAGGAAAGAGCAAATTTAGCAAGTCCATCTGCAAGACCATTGGCCTCACGGAAGATATGTCGGATCTGGAGGTTCCAGCTCCTACTACGGAAGCCATGGCAGGTGTTAACCAGGCTGGCACACAGGTGTGTATTCTTAATCGGCTTAGACAGAAGCTCCACGACTCTCTTGGAATCACTTTCACAGATCACATTCGCGAACCCATAGCTCCACGCCAACTCCAATCCTTTGGCTAGACCCCAGAGCTCAGCCTCAACCACAGTGCACTGCCCAATGTTGTGGGTGAAGCCTGCAATCCAGTCCCCTTCCTCGTTACGAAGGGCACCCCCTGCCGCCGCTGCGCCAGAAACCTTGACCGCGCCGTCGACGTTCAACTTCACCCAGCCCGGAGGAGGTCTGCACCAGCTAACCGACGTGGGAACTCTCACTTTCGCCATCTTTGCACCAAACAAATTCAGCTTGGCCAAAGAGTACAGATTGACGGCGTTTCTGCAGCTGTTCGGCGTTAATGGCGTGGCAAGATCAAATTTCAATTTAGGAGAAGAGGAGGCGTCTGGGAGAGAGAAGGTAGAAAGAATGGGAGAAGAGGCGTGCTGGAGAAGGAGGGAACCGGCAGAGGCAAGGCGTGGGAGAGAAATCAACCCTAATCATTCTTTAGTGTAAATTGTGGGAAAAAAAAACGAAAATTGAAACTCAGTGAGGATGATGGTGACGGGAGGCGGTCTAACCTCGGGGAAGGAAGAAGACGGAGTTCTGAGGCAGGATATCTTCAACGGAGGAGGAGAACGAAGGCATGATGCACGTAGGATGCCACGATCGAAGTCGGCGGAGGAGAACTGAACCCTAACAAAGCGTTCTTTTCCAATTGTGAAGAGGGGGAAGAAAATTGAAAGCAAATTTAAAAAAAAAAGAAAAAAAAAGAAATAAAGAATGTGATTGGTCAAAAGGGAGTGAAATAAGGAGAACGTGCCACGTCAGCGGAAAGTATACGAAATTAAGTAGTTATATAGATAAATCGAAATACGTACGATAAACACAGAGATAAACAATTTTAATTAATTATTAATGGGATAAATCGAAATACGAAATTAAGTATACATTTGCAATTAAATTAATTAATGGGATAAAAAATATGCATAATCTCTTATTCCAGGAAATTAAATCATTTATTTATAGAGAGAATTTGCTGAAATGGACCTTTACCCATATTTGATTAAGTAGTTAGCCCCTTTAATTTGTTTATTAGGCCCAACCAACCCCTTTAATTTTTTTTAGCCCCAGTATTGCTTCCTTCCTTCCTCCCATCTTCTTCCTCGGAGCTCACCGGATCTGGAGCCGACGAAGCCGGAGCCGCCCTCAGAGCTCACCGGATCTGGAGCCGACGAAGCCGGAGCCGCCATCGGAGCTCACCGGATCTGGAGCCGACAAAACCGGAGCCGCCCTCGGAGCTCACCGGATCTGGATTTTTCGACTCCCCTCCCATCGCTCTCCTCCTAGGCCAAACTCGACTCCCCTCCCCCGCCGACGAACCCGAAGCCGCCCTCGGAGCTCACCGGATCTGGATTTTTCGAAGCTCGGGATGTGTGGGTGAAGCGACGTCGGCGGCGCCTTGCCGTGTGAACTGCTGATTGCGAGAGGTGAACCCAATGTTGAAGGTGAGTGGTGTGCACGTGGGTCCTCTGGCGCGTGAGCATGTGAGTGTTGTGGCGTGTTGGAGGTGCTCTCCCACTGTGGTTGTCCTCACGTGATTTGTTAGCTTTTACAAGCTTTGTAAAAGCTGCTACTTGTTGCAGGTTTACATTGCTTTTGAATCATTTGTTGACTTGTGGTGATGACGTGTATCATTGTGGATTTGGGATGGTAGTTTAATTTTTTGTGGGTATGCTTCAGGTGGTACGAATTCTTAATGTATTGATTTCATATTATATTATTTACATTGATGCATGTTTTTTAGTTTTTTTTTTATAGTAGGCAATAATTAATGCATGTATTTTAGTTGATGACATGTTATAATAGGTGTTTATATGTGTAATAAGATGACAATATTTTGATTTCACGTTTGAAGCTCTTATGTCATCAATTATATAAAATTGACACCATAAACAATTGTGATTAATGAAGCGTAATAACAAATGTCATCCATGAATAAAAATTTAATGAACATGTCACCACAAGTGATTGCATCAATAAAGTGTAATCACAAACGTGTCATCAGTGAATGAAAGTTTAATCGATGAAAATAAATCGATATACAATTGATTAAATTAAAAACATGTGGCATCAATCGATTTGATTAAAAAAATGGCATCAAATAATTACATTATAAAAATGACATCAAAATACCATTTTGAAAAATTTGTATCACATTAAAGAAAAAAATGTCATCAAAATACTAATTTGAAAAAATATCATCAAAAATATGGCATCACGGTAAAAAAAATATCATCAAAAAATTGACATAAAAAAAATGGCATCAGTCGTTAACAGTAAAAAAAAATGGCATCAATGATCAATGTGACATTACTGTAAATAAAAAATGTCATCAAGGTTTAAAAAAAGTGACATCCAATCATTTCATTAGAAAAGCGGGATCAAAGTGAAAATAAAATATAGCAAAATTTTGGCATCAAAACGGTAAAATATGGCATAACTAAAAAAATAAAAATAAAAAATAAATAAAATAAATAAATAAATTTGCATCAAAATGGGTTGGTCATCGGATCCATTGACCGGTCAATGGTCATTGACCAACCCACTCTATTGAAAAGGGGTATAGGACAAAACTAATTAAATTGATTTAGGGTCTAAGTGCCCAATGACCATCTATCAAAATCACCCTTATTTATATGTTATCAAAAAAATAAATCATTTAATTATTTGTTTGAGCACATCTAATTATGAAGTGTTTGACGCGCAACCTGGTTTCTATTGGGTCTACCATTTCTAATGGAGATAGTACTGCCGGTGTCATTATTAGAGATTGGGTTGGTAACCCGGTTTCCATCCAGTACCGGAAGGTTGGGATACAGCAGCCAACTACAACAGAGGCTTTAGCGCTCAAAATAGGAGTTCAGAAAGTAATACAACTAAACATAGAAAGACTACAAGTCGAAGGGGATTGTAAGATCATCATAGATCACCTGAACAAGAAAGCCAACTGTCCTTGGGAGATCGAGTTAATCCTCTCTGACATTCAAGTCCTACTATCAACAGTGAAGGAAGTTGAGTACTTCCATGTACCTTGTTTGAGCAATAGAGTGGCGGATAAGGTTGCACACCTTTGCCGCTCTGCCCAGGGACTTGATATTCAAAATAACCCTGGTCTATTAGACCTCATCCGCAAGGATGCCGTCGGGTAGGGCTTGCCCACCCGAATTATTTCCTAATCAAAAAAAAAAAAAAAAAAAAAATATATATATATATATATATATATATATATATATATATATATATATATATATATATATATATATATATATATATATATATATATATATATATATATATATATATATATATATATATATATATATATGGTCATCGAAGAAGCCACTAGGCCGAAGTGTGTGACACTGCAGATTAATTGTTGGATGGAGATGCCAATGGAATGAATGGATGTCTTCAAAGTCGTTCTTTTTTTTGGTCTGGAAGTAGCTAGGCTGCCTATTAAGTATTATTGACTATATAATTATTTTGAAAATGATGGTAAGCAATTTTGGTGCAATGGCATATTGGCAAGTGGGGCAAAAATTGGCAAGTGAATGTGTCGTCACAATTTTTTTTTTATTTATTAAGAAAAAATTCGGGTGAGTACGCTCTACCCGAAATCATCCTTGCGGATAAAGTCTGTAAGACCGAAATTGTTGCAAATATCAATACCCCTGGCAGAGTGGCTAAGGTGTGCAACCTTATCCGTCACTCTATTCCCAAGACGGGGTACATGAATGAAAGAAATTTCTTTCATAGTCGATAGGAGAGATTGTACGTCAGACAAGATGAGTTCGATTTTCCATGGGAATTTGACCTTGTTGTTGAGATGGTTAATAATTATGCTGGAATCTCATTCAATATGGATTTTGTCATTATATAGTTGTAGGGCCAGTTGTACCCCAAGTTTGAGTGTTAGGGCTTTGTTGTGAGCCTAATTCATCATGTTTTACATTTACTTTTATACCGATTTCTGTATACATTTCATGCATTTGGGTTATAATAGTACAGAATCTATGTATTTTATGCTTATTTGCCAAATTATGGAGTCTACACTAATTTCTGTTTAATTTCGCAGAAATCGGACGCACTTTGGAGCTCAAAGGAAAGTCATGAAGAAGCTAAGAATGATGCAGCTGGAGAAAACACAACTTTTCACCATTCATCATTCTGAATCAAGCTTTGATGTCTTCATGAGAGTTGTAGCCCTCAAAAAGAGCTTTCCAACGCATACTCATATGTGTCAATCCGACAATCGAGGACTCGGGAAAGTGCGTTTCAAGAATAGAGCAAAATGCTGAGACCTGACAAGTCTACTCGACGTCAAGTACACCTACTTGAAGTCGAGTACACCTACTCGAAGTCGAGTACATCGGAGCCCAGAAAGTCACACGAAGTCGAGAAAGATCACTCGAGCAGAACAACTCTACTCGACGTCGAGGAGTCTGGTCGACGTCGAGTACACTGAATCCTACCTGAGCTCGAGTGCAACCCAGGAGGAAAAATTCTAGTCAACGTCGAGTAACTTGGTCGACGTCGAGTAGCCCAGTGAAGCAGTTCGAGTCCGAGATGGAGTTCGAGAAGATAGAATTGCTTGCAAGAGAAGATACGTGGAATTCTATCCATCCACATCAAGATCTATCAAGTCAAGAAGGATTTATCCTCATTAGTTCTAGTTTCCTAATATATTTATTTCCTTTATCAATTAAGTTTTATCTTGTGTTTTTAGATAGAAAGTTTTAGATATAGATATAGTTGTTCCTTCCCAGATTAACTATAAGGAACACTATAAATAAGGCTTTAGGGGTTGATTTTTAGAATCATCCAAGACAAGCCATTAGTTACATCGAGTAGAGAGAGAGAGAGAGAGAGAGAGAGAGAGAGAGAGTGGAGGCCGAGAAGAGTGGGAGAGTGAGAGCAATTTGGCTTCAATCGGTTGTAAGCTTTGGTTTATTTTAATGCAAGTAGTTATTTCCCTTTTATTATTGATGTCTTTTGCTATGATGAAGAGCGAGTAGTCCACCTACTTCTAGAGTCGGGGTAAGCCCGACGATAGCCATGCATGTTTTAGGTAAAGATCCGACCTTTATTGTGTTTTGATCATCCATGGTGAAAGACCAAGCCAAACAATAATAGAGGCGAATAGGCTTGATTTTGTAACAACGGTTGGACGAGAGACCACTTGACAACATACCCAGTGTAGCATTTTGCAATGGAATAATCGTGTCAAAGACCACGCTTTGTGGTGATGAATTTAGGCACCAGAAAAATAGCACATAAGTGGCGGTGAATATCACCACCAAACTGCCGATTAATGCACTCAAAAGAATATAGTTATAAGACTTATAAGTCTCTTGAGTGAAGATAGATTTAGAGCCACAATAACCAACGCAAAGGGAAAGAGCACACCAGTCTATTATACAATGAAAGACAACGGAGTACATGCTGTCAATCAAAGGGAATACCACAACAAACCCACATAGAAAGCTTAATTGAGAAACCAAGCAGGGAGCAAAAACATGAGCAAACAAATACTCAATGCAGATGAGATATGAAATAGTTGGAGGAGAATCAAACATCTATGTGAAAACCCAAAGGAAATCTTTATTAGAATTTCTTTTTTTTGTTCTTTCTCAAAAGGAAGGGGTTACTAGAAACCCAAGGGGATAATTTACATACAATAGGCATATATAGAGATTTAGATTCACTACACATATAAGCATTTCGAGTGCATTGATAGCCTTTAGAAGATAAATTTGAGAAAGATGAGGTACCAAACCTAACGTAAATCATCCATATATAAAGAGTACACCGATCGACTGACTTTACAAACTTCATCCATAGATGAAATGAAAATACAAATGCAATGCAACTATAATTCCAAACAGCCAATGACTTCTTTGGAGGTTGATACTCTACAATGATCAGACCACCATTTGTGGTCCATAACCATAGGATACGCAGCTTAACAAGGTTTCTGACTATTTCTCCATTTACTTCGACACTTGCCCATCCAAAAAATTTCAAACGGCCAGGACGGATGAACAAAACGAGTTGCACACGAATTTCCTCAATAGAGGGTTTAGCCCTTTCGGAGGTGTTTGATAGGGGCTCGAGTGAGGAGACCCCTAACGGTTTCTTTCCATCGGACATGTCTGAGGCATCTATAGCAGTCAAAGTAGACAACCACCAGTTAGTATAATAAGATAATCTCGATTTAACAGGGTAAAGTAAGAAGAAAGGATTTATATGATTCATTCGAAACCACAATTCCAGATTTATATTGCAACAAAGGAAGAAATACCCTTTGAAAGCAAGACATAGTAACCCATCACGAAAAGTTCCCAAACACCCCGTACCAAAAGAATAAGGCTGGTAAGGGAGATAAGTAGCCAAGAAACAAAAACAATTGATATTGTTTCTTAATAAAATATCCACCACTAGGGCTATTTTCAGACAAGCATAACCATACATTTTGAGAACCAATTCAACATTCAAGCGAACCAAAACGTCGGTTGGATCTGAATGCTGGGTCTGAATAAATGTTGGGTCTGAATTCAATAAAATACATTTTGAGAACCAATTCAATAAAATATCCACCACTAGGGCTATTGTTAATGAGTGTAATAAATGATGGGTCTGAATTCATTTCTTTCTTTTTTCGGAAATCTAAAATCAAAACGTCGGTTGGATTGGTTTCTTTTTCGAACGCAATGTTTGCATTTGGGTGGGTGTGGGTGACACAAGCCTGCAAAGAAGGAGGCCATGTGGCATGATATTACTAGCGGTTGGGATGAGCGGTCGAGATCCGTTGGATTCAACGGTTGCGATTTAACCTGGTACATTTTAATTACATTCAAATAATTAATGTCATTTTTGCTATTTGAAATGTAAAAAATAAAATAAAATTACCATAATAATGGATTTATTTTTCTCTACACATAAACATTCAAGCTAGGGGGAAGGAGCCATGACAGCCCCGAACATCACAGATTTGTTTAGGCCCGAAGATCAGGGGGGTAAGGAGTAAAGAGACATTAGCCTCTAACACTGGGTTTTCCAACCACCCAAAGGTGATGGGTTTTCTGAACAATATAATGCAATTAACTATACTTAAATGAGAGTTTGTATTCATATACCTGGACATCAGTGTAAGGGACACAAAAGTGGATTTGGTGGAAGAAGCCTCCACCAGCACAACACCGATAGAGCCGGAAGGGAGCCACCATACCGACACCCAACCACCCAACAAACACCAGCAAAGTAAGACTCGAGCTCTACTGCGCATCAACCACCAAGGCAAAGCACCCACCTTCCGCCCCCGACAACAAACCCTTTTCTTCCTCTTTCGAAAGTTTTTCGCAACCTTCATGAATCCATGGTCAGGACGCCAGACCAAAGAAAACCCACAAAGCATTGAACCATTTTTATGAGTGCTTTTATTTTTAGAGTAAAGGCGGTTAAACCGGGGCAACAGATCGGCCCAGGAGAGGCAAACAAAGCCCGAAACAGAGTGAACCATGACGGAACACGGTGAATAGTCGGGCTGAGGCTGGAAGGGTGACAAGAGATGACACCCCTACGACCGAGAGAGGCCGGAAAGACAGGTTTTACCCCAAATTGATAACCAATTCAAGGGGAATGGGAGAGATTATACCAAAGACGGCATGAATCAGGGAGAATCGAGCCGCTTGTATCACAGAGAAGGAGATTTGAAGATGATTTGCTCAAGAGCAAGGGAAGCGAAGATAGGTTTGATAGAGGAATTGGGGGCGCGTGACGAGGCGCCTTCTCAGGCTCCAAATGAGGGTTTTTTCTTTTGTTCGGTTTTTGTGTTTTACATATTGTCTCATCACATTTATTTTGAGAGGTCGGAATTTAATTCCACATACCATTTGTTTTTTTTTATTAGGTAAAATTTCGGGTAGAAACGAGCTTACCCGATAGCATCCTTTCGAATAAGGCCTAGGAGACCTGGATCATTGAAGATCTCTCGCCCCATGGCAAAGCGGCTAAGGTGTGCAACCTTATCAGCCACTTTATTGCCATCTCGGGGCACATGAGAGAAAGATACGTTGTCAACTCCTTGAAGGAGCAGTTTAATATCTTACATAAGAAGTTCGATCTCCCATGGGTAGCGAGAGTTATCTCACAGGTGTTTAATTATAATTAGAGAGTCCCCTTCAATTTGGAGATCTGAAATGTGAAGTTGTTTGACTTTTTGCACCCTTAGCAGTAAAGCAAGAGCTTCAGTCTTAATAAGATTCTGTTTTCCCACGTTCTGGCACCCAATAGCTATTGGGTGCCCGAACCAATCCCTAATTATGTAGCCACATGAACTATCTTGCTTAGGTGTTGTGGACCCATCGAAATTGAATTTGACGGAGCCAACATATGGTTTCTTCCATTTTCTTCTCATTTTGTTGTTATGATTTTTATTCGGGGCTCGTCTCGATCCTTGGTTACGAGATCTGGATTCCATGTCATCGTTAAATTTGCAAGCTCGAGCCCAATTGTCAGCAAATGAGTGAACCATCTTATTGAAGTCCGAATTGGTTGGGATTGTTGCGTTTGAGAAGGTGATTTTGTTTCTGATGAACCAAGTAGTCCACCAACTTGTCGGTAGGAGGCTTTTATTTTCATTTGTTAGTTTGTTATAGATGAGTTTAATTATTGGCCTGATATCTCTAGATTGGCGGATTATGGCTTGGACGTCATGTTGATCGGTTCTTGTGAGTACCCCTTGAAGGGTGTGTGTTTGACATTTTAAGAACAAGTGAGTTTCATCTTCAGTGGCGTCATTACGAAATACACAGGTATTTGGAACTGGCGCTCCCCGAAGTGCCAATCTAGCCTTAGTAGGGAGGCCAAGCTGACATAGTTTCCACATGAAGTTTTTAACCTTTGGCGGAGTATCTAATTTCCAGATCCAGTTAGCTATCTCTTCCCCCACCATTCTATTTTGAGATATTAGGTTAATGGCACTCGACGTGGTGAACCAACCATTCTTGTCAGGCCACCAGTAGAGCCTGTCCTCGAAATAATTAGTTGGTAGCGGAATTGAAATAATATCATCAACCATAGATTTTGGAAGGTTAGCATCATGTTTCCCGACCCACCATTTTCCCCCTATTATGTATTCACTAACCATTTCATTTCGATTATCAATGTGAGGGCAGTCTCTATGAGCCAATAAAGGAGTCGTATCCACCCAATTGTCTTCCCAAAATTTGATTGTCTTACCATTACCTACTGACCAAATTAGTCCTGTTTTGAATTTTCTTACTAGCGGGTATAAGTTGGACCACTGCCAGGAGCAGCATCCCGTCTTTTTATAGTTAAAGATGTCAGTCTCCTTAAGATATTTGTGGTTAATCAGTTTTACCTACATGTTTTAAGGTTCGACCAATATTTTCCATAACAGTTTCATCTGAAGAGCCTCATTCATTTCGCATTCTTTTTGAATTCCCAATCCTCCCTTTTTCTTAGGTTTATAAATCCTATCACAACTTATAAGCGACCGGTGTTGAAGGTCCTTATTCCAAAATAATGTTCTATTAATTTGATCAAGTTCATTATGAATAGTTGTGGGAAGCATGAAACTTTTCATTGTATATAGGGGTTTAGCTGTCAAATTGGATTCGATAAGAATCGCACGACCTTGTTGTGACAGAGTGTTTGCCCTCCATTTGGTTAATTGATTTTTTGATTTACATATGATATCCTCAAAAGTATCTTTTCTAACGCGACCATTAATGATTGGACAACCAATGTATTTTTCAAGTGTTTTTTCGTTGGACAAGCCCAAACATCTTTCAATTTCAGTTATTCTATTTCTGGTTATGCCAACCGTGGTTTAGAAAGCCGATTTATAGAAATTAACCTTTTGGCTCGAACCTTTGCAATATTCATCAACAATTTGTTTGACAGTTTGGCAAGCTGACACCCTCCCTTTAGCGAAGATAATAATATCATCAGGAAAAGAGATGAATGAAATACATGGTCAACCACTACCGAATCTGAAACCAACTTTCTTTCATACAATTGGTTCATGAGACAGTTTTCTTGCTAGTACTTCAGCCGTAAGAATGAATAAGAATGGTGATAACGGGTCCCCCTAACGGATGCCACGTGATGGTTTGAAGATATCCGTAGGGCCATTGTTCACGAGGATTGAAAATTAAATAGTAGATATGCACTCCATAATCCATGAGACAAAAGTTTGGTGGAACCTGAACTTGTTTAACACTAGTTGTATGAAATTCCAATCTACTCTATCATATACTTTTTCCATATCAAGTTTCATTGCTACACACCCTTCAGAGCCCCTTCTACTTCTGAAAGAATGGAAAATTTCATGTGCAATAAGCACATTGTCTTGAATCGATCTATCTGATACAAAAGCACCCTGTAAGGGGTGTATAAGTTTTCTTATGATTTTCTTCAATCTTTCAGCCATGATTTTCGATATGATCTTATAGATTGTCGTACAAAGACTAATTGGTCTATAATGTGCGGTTGTAGACGGGTTTTCACAATTAGGTAATAGTGTGATGAATGTGTGGTTAATTTGTCTTAACATTTTTCCCGAGTAAAAAAACCCTTTTACTGCTCGCATTACACTAACCCCAACAATGTCCCAATAAGCTTTATAAAACTTAGCTGTCATGCCGTATGGACCAGACGATTTGTTTGTTCCTAACGAGAATACAACAGCATTGATCTCACCATTAGACGGGATCCGAATAAGCTCAAGATTTTCCTCCGCATAAATAATTGGATTGATCAAGTCTAATAAATACAATTGGGTTGCTAGAGTGATCTGTTCACGCTGAAATCGATTTTCATAATCCTTCTTAATCTCTTGTCTGATATTTTCCTCCCCCATAATTTGGCTACCTTTAGATGTGGTTATAGAGTGAATGATTTTTTTATTTCTTCTCCCCGTATCCACCTTATGGAAGTAAGAAGAATTTGTATCCGTGAGTTTGAGATGTTTTATTTTAGATCTTTAGTTCCAGTATTTTCTTTGAAAAAGAAGCAATTCCTCCTTTTTTATTAAGCACAATTCTCTACGGGCATATCCAACACCATTTGTTCCTTGGTCTAGATTACTCGCTTGAATTTTTAGCAATTGGTTTTCCACCTCTTGAAGTTGTCTGAATATTGTTGTGAGCCTATTTTGCCATGTTTTATACTTACTTTTATATCGATTTCTGCATGCATTTCATACATTTGAGCTAGAATAGTTCAGAATCTGTGTAGTTTATGCTTATTTACCAAATTATGGAATCTACACTAGTTTCTGTTTAATTTCACAGAAATTGAGGCAATTTACAACAATTCGGAGAATGGAGGAAAAGCTCGAAGTCAACTACAGAAAGTACGAGGTCAAGGAGTAGCGGAACCAGGACAAATCGAAAGGAGGAAAAGATCGAAGTCAACTACAGACTGGTCGATGTCGACCAACCTTGGTCGATATCGAGTGAAGCCAGTCGACATTCACCAGAAGAGGCAGAATCGAGTGAAGAAGAAGATAGTGGGTCGATATCGACCACACTTGGTCGATATCGAGTGACCAAAATCGGGCCAAGATCCAGGAATCGACCCAGGAGCTGGAGCAAGGAAAATGCAGGTCGATATCGACCTAGGTTGGTCGATATCGAGTCACAGTTGGTCGATTTTCACCCTGGGAGCCGAGATCGAGTGTCAGAAGTGAAGTTGAGAAAATGCAGGTCGATATCGACCTAGGCTGGTCGATATAGAGTGACCACCAGTGGCCGATTTCGAGTATATCCGAGCTCTAATCCAATTTCTATCCAAAGTCCAATGGAGATATCCACAAGAGGAGATTTTATCAAGTTCTATCAAGATGGAAAAGATATTTATCTACTTTAGATATAGTTCTTTGTTGATTTATTTCTTTTATTTCCATAATTTAATCTTTAGATATAGATATAGTTTGCTTTCCTAATTATCTAAGGAATGAACACTATAAATAAAGCATTAGGGGCTGGATTTTAGAAAATTCAATCAATCCAAGCAAATCCACATAGAGAGAGATAGCGAGTAGGAGAGAGAATCTTTGAGCGGAGTGGAGTTTGTAGAGTGAGAACAAAGTTGGCTTTATTCGGTTGTAAGTCTTATTTAGTTTATTTAATGCAATCTATTTTCTTGAAATATTTGATGAGTTTATTCAAGATGAAGAGCGAGTAGTCACCCAACTTTTAGGGTCGGGGTGAGCCCGACGGTGGCCATGTGAGGTGATGCGGTAAAGGTATAATCTTTTGATGCGAATTCGTCTTCTATCCCTACGAGCATGATTCTTTTGCGAAAGTTGAAGGTGGTCATTGTTTGTGTTATTGAAGCGAAAGTGATCTTAATATAACTTGGATTAATTATGTGAAAAAGGGTTAGTAACAATTAGGGTTTATGCGAAAACCTCTATTTTCCTACTTGTTAACAACGAAAGTTATTTGATGAAAAGCATGATCTTTTATGCCTTTATGTGTTATTTTACATAGTTATCGTTGTGATGTTGAAACCCTAATCTTGGAAGTCTTTTATTTGACTGATTTATTTCACAAATTTCGAGTTTTAAGTTTCTGTTTTTACTCGATATCGAGTGCATTGGGTCGATATCGACCAAGTTTCTGTTTTCTGGTTGATTTTCTACTGAGATTTTCTACTGGTCGCTTCCTCGTGGATCGATCCTGACTACCTTCTACTACAACGGGAGGAAGTCTTGTAATTAATTTGCATGGATCAGGGAGTTGAATTTGAGATTTATATTTCATACTTGATTTTCCTCCTAACAAATTTGGCGCCTTTGTCGGGGAAGCCATCAATCGCGCCTTTTTAGTTCTTTTTCTTTTATTTATAAATGTTTTTGCTTTTTAGTTTCTTTTTACTTGTTTCTTTTTGTTTTTGTTTTTCAGATGCATGGGAAGAACTGATCGCACACCTATAGACCCAATTCTCGAGCCTGAGCGATTTTTCCATCTTTAGCAAAGGCTTAGAAGGAGACTCGTGTCGACATCCGACAACGAGAATGCGGGCCAACTCACACCAGCACATAAGCTTGAGCAACTCCGCCAACAGATTGAGGCATTTACCACAAGAGAAGCAGAACACACCCGACGAGAGGCGGAATATACACAGAATCAGCAACGGTTGGAGGCAAGGGTAGATCGCGAGATCAACGCAAGGAGGGAACTTGAGGAGCGGATTGGGCATGTCCCAGCCAAACCAAAGGAATATCTGCATCCTACTCTGGATGTTCCAGAATCAACGATCGTTCTTCCCGCTATTAATTTTGAAATTCGTCCTTCTTTTATTACTGGAATTAGGAGGAGTCAATTTAGGGGAAGAATCAATGAATGTCCTTTAGAGCATGTCACCACTTTTATAGACTTATGTGAAGCTATAGCTGATGGTGCTAATTTGGAATATTTAAAACTAAAGGCTTTTCGTTGGTCCCTTGCAGGAATAGCACAGCAGTGGCTAGAAGGATTGCATGCGCGATCAATTCGCACTTGGAACGAACTACATGACCTGTTCCTCCTGCAAAGACAACTGCCCTCAGACAACAAATCACGACTTTCAGACAAAAGCCAGGAGAACCATTAGCACAGGTCTGGGAGCACTATAAAAGGCTTCTGAAATCTTGTCCTACGCATGGACAGCCGCCCTACGTCATCCAGGAGATCATCTTCAATTGCCTGGATGCGCCTACTAAGGATCAGATCAACAACTACACCAACTATGAGTACCTCGGATACACTCTACGTCGAGCATGAGAGGTATTTGAGACACTGGCCAACTACGATAACACATATGAGACTTCTGCGGCCGCTTCTGACGAAAGGTATGAAAGGCCTGCCTCATATATGCCATTGTATGTGCCACCCAAGGAAGTTGATCCAGACGTCAGGGAATAGTTTCACAACGATCAAGTACGCCGTCTCACCAAGCAAGTTAAATTTCTGTTTAAAGATAAACTTTGCTTGGAATGTGGGTCTGTAAGGCACAACACTACTGCGTGCCCACACGTTGATCAAGTACATCAAGGAGAGACCCACGAGGAGGTAAGGTATGCGGGGGGACACTAATCAAGGTCACACCAGAACCAGAACTGGAGCTATTATCGCCAGCCCCAGCATCAGAATCCCCCTCCCTATAGAGCATCTGGTCACCTTGACAGAGAAGGTAAGAAGGATGACCTGCAGACCATTCTTGAGGAGATGCGGAGGAATCATTCAAACACCAAGCAGTCCATCAATTCCATCAACACTCACATGCATGGTGTCAACTCTAGGCTTGGGGAAATCGATATCTGGAGGAAATCGATTGACACACAGATTGGACAGCTGGCAACATCCGTCCCCAAACAGTCATGTACGCTCCATGGAACCTCTGAACCTAACCCTAAGGGTAAATCTACTAGACAGGTGGCTGCTATGAACCTAAGGAGTGGGCGACAGATGCAAACGCTCGAGCAAACGACAGAGGAAGAGGGCACTGGAGACCAGTCGATATTGACCAACCCAGTCGATATCGACCGATCTCCAATCGATATCGACCCTCCACGGGTCGAAATCGACCCAAATCCTCCACAGATCCCGAGGCCAGCCAATCCAGTCGATATCGACCAGACACAGGTCGATATCAACCAAGCACTAGTCAATTTCGACCCCCTCCACTCGACATCAGCACCTCCGCCGAAGAAAAAGTTGCCTTTCCCGACGGGAATCTCCAAAGGATCCTGCACAGAAGAAGTTCAAGCGTTTCATCAAGATGCTTCAAAGGCTCAACGTCACAATACCCTTCACAAAAGCTCTTAATGAGATGCCATCCTACGTCAAGTTCTTAAAGGAGATTCTGAGCTAAAAGCGATCAATGGCTGAGATCGCAGAGGAGTGCATCCAAATGGACGTACTTGAGAAAAGTCCAAATCTAGGTAAGTTTGCTATAACCATTGGATTTGGTCAATATAAATTTAATGCTTTATGTGAATTGGGAGCCAGTGTGAGTATAATGCTTTTATCAATCTGGTCCAAGATTAAGATAAGTGATTTAGAGTTTGTGGATGCAAAACTATACATGGCAAATAACACGGTGGTCATCCCAACATGCATGGTGGACAATGTACTAGTGCAAGTAGGTAAGTTCTTTGTCCCTGCTGATTTTCTAGTTATTGATATGGCGGAGGACCCTGCTTGTCCAATTATTCTAGGAAGGCCCTTCTTGGCGACGGTGGATGCCAACATAAGTGTAAGGAAGAGAGTGCTCACTTTCAACATCAGCGATGAGGTAATTGAGTATTCCTTTAATAAAACTGAAAGGCATACAGGTCCCATGGAAGAAGTAAAGTCCATATCAGCCGAATATATCACTTGCGGGGAGCCAAAGGTAAGAAATATGACCCCCGAAGAGCTAGAAAAGAGGGATATGGAAGCCGAGGTAGAGGAGATCATGGCCATCCTGAACGAAGAAGCAAAGAATCCACTCGACATAAACCCAGGTAAGTCGATATGGACTAACTATTTTTCGGATCCTTTGCCAGGTCGAAATAAACCTGGAGAAATCGACTGGAGCACAAAGGCAGTTGATATCAACCAGATCATTTCGAGCCAACCAGATCACCAGGAATCGAGCCAGGTCAAATCGAGCCAGACCACTTGATATCGACCGAACTTGGTCGATATTGACCCATCCATATCGACTCGATTCCACCCGTTGAGCCAAAGCAACCCGATTTCGAGCAGCAGCACTCGATATCGACCAACCCTGGTCGATATCGACCGGAGCAAATCGACCAATCTTCCCCAGAATCGACTGACATTCCACCAGAGCAGCAGAGCTCGATATCGACTGACATAGGTCGATATCGACCAGATCCTCAGGAGCTGAATAACACCGAATCTGCAAAGGTAAGCCAAGGTATGGATCTTTCTTCTCCTATTTCAATTAAATATCTATCTATACATGGGAGAGGTTTGCGTTGGTATGTGCGCTTATGAAGGGTTTCTAATGATGAGCCCAAGGAATATGAAGTTGGAGACAAGGTCTATGTTTCCAAGTCAAATGATCATTGGTTCCCCAACAAGTTCAAGAAGAAGAAGATGGGCTCTTTCACGGTAAATAAGATCCATTCCGGAGGACTGCAACTGATGGACAAGAATGTAGTTCTAGTTGAAGCCCAAGCTACATGGGCCCTGCAAATGCCACCTTGAGCTTAATGAAGAAAGTCGGCCTAGCGACTATAAACTCTAGAGCTTGTAAATAGACATTTAGTTTTTGGGATTTTTGGACATTGTAGCTTTTGTTTTTTGTTTTGGACATTATTTTTTTTAGTTTTTCTATTGTGGGTATTTCTCTTCAAATTTTTGCAAGAATAAAAGAAGAAGCAGAACTCGATTTCGAGTACAGTAGGTCGATATCGATCATGCCCACTCAAAATTGACTAGGGCCTACAGCAAAGCACTCGACTTCTGACATCCTGCACATCTGTCTAGTGACTTTCTTTCTTTACCCTTATTTTTTATACAATGAGGACACTGTAATGTTTAAGTATGGGGTGAGGGAAGGGCTTACTTTGTGCATATTTGACATATTTGACATTTTTTGTGCATGTTTAAAGTTTATTTCTTGAATTGCTTATACATGGCTATTTTGGAATTCATTATTGATATCTTTGTGCTCATATGCATGTTTTCAAAAGTTTATTAAAAATGATCCCCATTGAAAGTTTTTGATAAATGTCATGGAAGCTTAAATTGAACTCAACGATGCAAAATTGGACTCATTAGAGATATAACATGAAATTGCCTAGTAAAGGGAAGCCACAATGAAGAGCATATTTTCTTGAAAACCAAGAAAAGAGGTAAAATTTGAAATTGCTTTTGACATGTTGCATGATAAAATGATGGAGGACTTTATATTTCCATATATGCTCTATGTTTACATTCCTTAGCCATACCTATGCTTATGAATCACAAAAACCATATTGAGCTTTATTTCATATTATGCTCCACATGATCTAAATATTGCTCATTCTTTACCTTATTTCCTATCCGAGGATTATTATGAGAATGATGTCACATTAGGGAGATTATTATATGGTGTTTGTGTTGTTATTATTATTATTGGAGTTTGGAAGGAATGTTTCAAAATTATGGAAAATTTAACGAGTGAAAGAAAATCCGATCACCTCAAGAGATAAAGGTAGATCGACCCTGCTTGCTGAGATAATAGTTTGGAGAGATGGGACACAATGTGAGGAGTCCAAAACACTAAGTATACGGGGCCATTCATGACACACATGTTTGCGACTCGCGAGAAGGCAATGCTGAGGTTAGAGAGGTAAAAGCATAATATTGAAAAAATCATTGAGCAATGAGAGAAAGGTGAGAAATAAAAAGAAGAAGAAATGTGGTATGAAAATTGGAAAGTACTCTATTTCCCCGGATTATCAAACACCACATGGCCAAATATATCCCACCTTTAACCTTTTACCAATCCACTCCTTATTGAGCTTAAATTAAAGTCCTTTTGATTATTAATTCTTTGTCGCTTATGAATTGTTTTTGCATAACCCTCCTTTTGTGAGTAGATGTCGTTTTTTTTTATTACACATGCATGGATTTGTGACATAAGTACCTTTTCGATGATGGTAATTGATTGCAGGGTTATATAAGAATGAATCTAATATGTTGAGAGTTTTGATTTCTTCCCCTGAATGACAATTAAAAGTATTGCTTGAGGACAAGCAAGCTTAAGTATGGGTTGTTTGTTGTGAGCCTATTTTGCCATGTTTTATACTTACTTTTATATCGATTTATGCATGCATTTCATACATTTGGGCTAGAATAGTTCAGAATCTATGTAGTTTATGCTTCTTTGCCAAATTATGGAATCTACACCAGTTTCTGTTTAATTTTGCAGAAATCGAGGCAATTTACAGCAATTCAGAGAAAGGAGGAAAAGCTCAAAGGGAACTACAAAAAGTTCGAGGTCAAGGAGTAGCGGAACCAGGACAAATCGAGCTGGAAACGAGAAAATGAGTCGACACAGACTGGTCGATATCAACCTACCTTGCTCGATATCGAGTGAAGCCAGTCGACATTCACCAAAAGAGCTAGAATCGAGTGAAGAAGAAGAGAGTTGGTCGATATTGACCAAACTTGGTCGATATCGAGTGACCAAAATCGGGCCAAGATCTAGGAATCGACCTAGGAGATGGAGCAAGGAAAATGCAGGTCGATATCGACCTAGGCTGGTCAATATCGAGTCACAGTTGGCCGATTTTCACCCTGGGAGCCGAGATCGAGTGTCTGAAGTGAAGTTGAGAAAACGCAGGTCGATATCGACCTAGGCTGGTCGATATCGAGTGACCACCAGTGGCCGATTTCGAGCATATCCGAGCTCTAATCCAATTTTTATCCAAAGTCTAATGGAGATATCCACAAGAGGAGATTTTATCAAGTTCTATCAAGATGAAAGAGATATTTATCTACTTTAAATATACTCCCTCCGTACTAAAATACATGGTCTTTTAGACCTTTGCACACTAATTAAGGAAACCTATTTATATTTAAATCTCATCATTATTATAGAGGAGTGAACTATTAAATTTTACTCACTATTGTACTTTTTTAGGGGTAATAATTACCCTACTAACCTAAAAGGCCATGTATTTTTTACAAAAGTTTAAGGTCTGAAAGACTATGTATTTTAGGATGGAGGGAGTAGTTCTTTGTTGATTTATTTCTTTTATTTCCATAATTTAATCTTTAGATATAGATAGATAGATTTAGATATAGATATAGATATAGTTTTCTTTCCTAATTATCTAGGGAATGAACATTATAAATAAGGCCTTAGGGGTTGGATTTTAGAAAATTCAACAATCCAAGCAAAGCCACATAGAGAGTGATAGCGAGTAGGAGAGAGAGCCTTGGAGCCAAGTGGAGTTTGTGGAGCGAGAACAAAGTTGGCTTTATTCGGTTGTAAGTCTTATTTAGTTTATTTAATGCAATCTATTTTCTTGAAATCTTTGATGAGTTTATTCATGATGAAGGGCGAGTAGTCCCCTAACTTCTAGGGTCGGGGTGAGCCCGACGGTGGCCATGTGAGGTGATGCGGTAAAGGTACAATCTTTGATGCGAATTCGTCTTCTATCCCTACGAGCATGATTCTTTTGCGAAAATTGAAGGTGGTCCTTGTTTGTGTTATTGAAGCGAAAGTGATCTTAATATAACTTGGATTAATTATGTGAAAAATGGTTAGTAACAATTAGGGTTTATGCGAAAGCCTCTATTTTCCTACTTGTTAATAACGAAAGTTATTTGATGAAAAGCATGATCTTTTATGCCTTTATGTGTTATTTTACATGGTTATCGTTGTGGTGTTGAAATCCTGATCTTGGAAGTCTTTTATTTTACTGATTTATTTCACAAATTTCGAGTTTTAAGTTTCTGTTTTTACTCGATATCGAGTGCATTGGGTCGATATCGACCAAGTTTCTGTTTTCTGGTCGATTTTCAGATGAGATTTGGAACTGAAAAGGCGGGCTCTGACACGCTTCCTCGTGGATCGATCCTGACTACCTTATACTACAGCGGGAGGAAGTCTTGTAATTAATTTGCGGAGATCGGGGAGTCGAATTTGAGATTTATATTTCATACTTGATTTTCCTCCTAACAAATATATTGCCAAATGTAGTTTTATTCCATTCTTTTGCTTTTTTCTTTAGTAACTTAGTCTTAAACACTAGTTGGAACATTGTTGAACCAGGACAAGACGCCCTCCAAGCCTGTTTGACAATATTCCTAAAATCTTTTCATTTTGTCCAGATATTTTCAAATTTGAAAGGCGACGCTTTGTGAGTTGTTTGGTTACACATATCAATTGTAATAGAACAGTGGTCAGAAGACGAAAATGCACCATTCCAAGCACTTAGAGCTAGAAAATGTTGTAAAATTTGGTGCTGGACAAGCACCCTATCTAGCTTTTCTTTGATATTCCCAGGTTCATCCACCTTGTTACGCCAAGTGAAAGGGTTTCAAAATGCCGGGATATCAACTAATGAGCAGTTATCTTTAAAACGAGTGAGTTGTGTAAATCGAGTAGGATTTGTTGTCGCACCACCTAATTTATCCTCAAAGCAACAAATCTCATTGAGATATCCCATAATGATGCACGTGCGATGACAGTTTTCAACCAAAAAGGTAAATTGGTTCCAGAAGGATTCTTTTTCACTCGGGTCTGGCGGAGCGTTAACAAACCAAATCATGGCCGAGAAATTATCATTTAGATTTGTGTATTTGATCGCAATGATCCTAGAAAGGTGGATTTCAACTGTAAGTAATTCATGTGTTATCTGATAGGATTTCCACAAAACCCCAATTCCTCCTGCCTTACCCACTGCTGGTGACCAGATTGCATTGTCAAATCCCGCACTCTTCCATTGTTTTTCTTCAGGGATTTTATCCGTTTTAGTTTCTTCTAGGGCTAGTATTTGAATATGATCATTTAGACACCACGTATGAATATTATTCCAAAAAGTTGGTTTTCCTATGCCCCTGCCATTCCATAAGCTAATTTTCATTTAAATGTTTCTTTGGAGTGTTAAGGAAGAACATGTAATTCCTTAACTCAGCGTTTTTGTGTAGTGTGTTTTTGGCGTAGGGTATGAAGGGGATTTTTGTGAAATTAGATCTACAACTTGTGATTTGTCTTTGATTCTAGAGATCCTCCAGATTTAATACCTTGATACATATTATCGTTTGTACGCAACTTAAGGTGACATCCTGGACACAGTCACACGGTTGCCTTGATTTGTACCGAGAATCTCTCCATTTAACCAAGAAACTGCTATCTCCACTAAAAATACATTTTAGATAAAATTCTGAGCAATTAATTATACTCCATACACAGACATGTTCTATAGGCACATAAACAGTAATCCTTTCCACTATTCTATTATTTTTCTTAGTCGGTGGGTGACGATGGTTCAAGACCACTTTTTTAGTTGGTAACTTCAGTAAATATAACAAGAGTGAGACAAATATATTTTCTAAAAGCATTTCAACATAAAAGATTTTATCCATCCACAAGTTGCTGCAATGTTTATGATCATAGATATGTATATACGTACTTCAATGAATTGCAGGCAAACAAAACCAAGTTGTCTATGCTTGGAATCGAACATGATGAAGTCCAACAACCACCCTTGAGCTGGGGTAAGGACAGATTAGAGAGGCCTGGCTGCATTAACAACACGGATTTGCCCAATGCAGCTACCAAGAGAGCTACCTTATGGACTCGCGAGTTTGCAATAAGAGGGTTTGTGACCGAGGCTTGGAAAACGACCATATCAAACCCACGGTTGGAACCTGCAACGGAAGTATTTCGCTTTGACAAAAACTGATTAATACGGATATGTCGAAGAGTATAGTTAATTGAAAACACCCCTCCATTCTTAGGGTTCATGAATCATTCAACAAGACTTTTTCGACGGTTATAATTTTTAACCATGAACCTAGACCAAATCATGTAAGATAAATGATCAGGGATAGAGATTCTACCCCACCAAGTCAGAAACAGCCACCACTCAGAGAGAATTACAAGATAGAATTGAGCAAGTAGGATGCAAGAGTATACCCGATTACCTCTAGACATAATGCTAGCCCTTTTGTTTCTTCCTTTTTCTGATTTTGCAGTTGGATTTGTACCTCCATCCTTGGAGCAAAGAAGCCCATCGGGAGCATTTTCCCCCCTCAACAAGAAAGAGTTATTTGCACTCGTTAAGAGAGAATTGTAGCGAAGACATGAGTAGCCACCATGTTTTCCGACCAAGATTGCACAGATAATATAACAAGTATTACATAAAAAAATTAAGGCAAATGACTTTTTAAAACCACTGGTTACGTACATTGATAGTGAACAAGTCACCCTTACAAATGTGTTTCCTCCACATCTCTCTCCCAATGAAAACATTTAGCTGAGAATGAAAACTCAAATAAGAATTGGTTGTCCATGAGTTCCAACTAACCATAGAGAAGTTGAAAACTATGAAAATTATTTTGAATTTTTTACATATTCCCTTCAGCAGGGCCGATGATATCCAAACACATGAATCAATATTGTAACTCCCGGGAGCATAGGTGCAATGGTCATCTACACCTAGCCGCTCAAACCCATGAAACTTAACACAAGAAGCATGGGGAGCAACAATAGGTGCAAAAGACGATTCAGCAAGACTAGTTAGAACACAACTAATCAAAACTCCATAAAGAATTTTTTTCTAAGGGCTTAACACAGCTGATGAACAACTGTGCCACATCATGATCAGACCAATTTCCTTTGACCCCGGTATTGTAAACAAAGATAATCATGAGTCTAATCATCGAAGGCCCTAAATTTGCATCATAAGGGATATAATCACAACAAGTAATGCAAAGACTTATCTGGATAGTCGCAGCCGAAGCATGGTTCCAAATTGCATTAACTGAATCCATGTAGAGCGCTTCTTCATCAGGGTTGGGGAAAGGAGCTAAGAAAGCCCCAAAACCCACAGTTTGTTCAAGGCCCGAAAATCGGGGGTAGGGGGTGAAGAGGGAAAGACCTCTAACACCTTGTTTTCCAACCACCAATAGGCGGCGAAGATTTGTGCTAGGAGCATCATGTGAACCAAAACAAATATAGGATTTGTAGATTTCATGAGCATTGTTAAACATTTATTTAGGTTCAGATAAAAGTGTATATAGACAGACCTGAGCCTGGGCGATAAAGCCACCTTCAACGCAACAAGAGAGATGAAAGAGATAGTTGAGAACACTATTACAACATCGGCTTTCCACCCTTGATCAACAAAAATTCGGTAGTAGGCATCACTGGGGATCAAGACCCCCTCAGCACGGATCAACTTGTAATTTTCATCACCCTTTCGGGATTTAGGGCATGGGAAAGAGGTATCCTTCACCATGAGGTTGAGTATTCCAAAACATTCCCTCACCCAACCCAAGCCACAATAAACATGAGAAATGTTAGTTGCAAACAAAGGAAAGGTAAGAGAACGCAGTGGAAAACGGGTTGTAGATGGTTCAACAACACCCAACAGGAGCGAGGTTGATATGAACCGCCCTCCGCAGAGGGATTTTTTCTCGATCCTCTTCCTGAGAAGGAGGATGTTTATCCAATTACTTGGTGAAAGAAAGGAAAGAAAAGAAACATACCTAAAAAGCAACTGGCACCGAGACCGCCCCTCCCAAGCCTGAATAGACCAGTACATCCTTCCCCGAGAGCAAAGGGTTTTTTTTCGTTTTTTGAAATTTTTTTCAAACAGGTGCCCAAAAGCTCGAATCAGCCTTTAATCCTTGCGACAATAGGTCAAACGACCACCAAGGCGAAGGAGGATACAACTTAATCGCTCCCTTATAGGGATTTTGGCTTGGAAAACCTCGCAGCAAAGACAAGGGTTCAAGGAGCTTTGACAAGGAATCGAGCGTAATGTTATAGGAGGAAATCGAGTTTAAAATATAAAATATAAATCAAACCAGATTCTGCCCACGCAAATAATTACAAGACCTCCTCCTGATGTAACAGCGGGAAGTCAGGATCGATCCACGAGGAAGCGTGTCAGCAGATCCTAGGCAGCAAAGAAATCTCACGGACAGAAGTCGACCACAGATTGTCGATCTCGACTAGGGTTAGTCGACAGAAGATCGGACAAGTCGAACAACGCAGCAGCAGCTCCCGGCGGTTTTGGTCGAGATCGAGTAAGGCTTACTCGAGATCGAGTAGGCTTGTCGACGTCGATGACTGGCTTGTTGAACCCCTGCACACAGAAGCTACATTGATCTGGATCGAGAATCAGTACTCGATATCGAGGAGTGCAAGTCGATATCGAGGAAGACAGACAGTAAAACGAAAGAAAGTAAAAACAAAGGCTTGGGATTTCGAAAATAAACTTAATGTAAAAGACTTCCAAGATTGGGGTTTGCGACAACAATAACCAAGCATGCATAAGGCAAGATAAATAACGATAATCATATGAATCGCATCAAAGGACTAAGCTTTCGCCTTTTCCAACAATTAGACAACTTTTTCAAGAAATCCTAATTGTCTCTACTAATTTTATGTTTACAATCCAAGCTGTTAGCATGGACCTCCATTAGATGGGTAATAAACACATAACAAGTAGTAGATGCTCAAAACATGATAAAAGTCGGATCTTTACCTCAAACACACATGGCTATCGTCGGGCTCGCCCCAACCCTAGAAGTGGGTGGACTACTCGCGCTTCATCGCAACCTCAGACATTGATTGAAAGGAAATAACAACTTGCATTAAACTAAATTCAAAGACTTTACAATCCCGGCGATCCAGCTCTCGTTGAACGCCAAAACCCTAAAACCTCTGAACTCCTAAACCGTCTCTGTGAACTACTTCTCTAGCTTGTGAATTGAATTGAATCCTAAAATCAGCCCCATGGACTTTATTTATAGCCTTCTACTCCTTGATATTCAAGGATAGAATATCTCTATCTTTATCTAAATCTATATCTAAAAACTTAATGATAAATAAATGGAATAACATAATTAAATCTAAAAAAGACACTATATCTAAAAGTCTTCAAGTGGATAAATCTTCTCTTCCATGATGTATCTTGATAGAATCGGATAGACTCGACAATCTTCGGCCCCAAGGAATCCCAATCCAAGTAGAACTCCTCAAACCGCGTAACGCGCTCCCGGACAGCTTTCTTCGATCTCGAGTAACATGGTCGTCGACTTCAGCTTGTCTAGGCGTCTCGGGTAGCTGGTGCTCGACATGCTCGGACTCTGGCTCCTGGGGTTTGTCGATCTCGAGTATAGTACTCGATCTCGAGTAACTCTCTGGATTCGGGTAGCTCTGCCTTCAGTTCCTCGATCTGGCCCGTCCTCGACCAGGCACTGCTCGGACACTTTTGGTCGATATCGAGTAAATCTCTCAGCTCTCAGCTCTGTTCTTAAAACGCACTTTCCCGAGTCCTTGTTCGTCGGATTGACGCATATGACCATGCGTTGGAAAGCTCTTTCCGATGGCTACAACTCTCATGAAGACATAAAAGCTTGATTCAGAATGATGAATGCCGAAAAATGGCATTTTCTCCAGCTGCACCATTCTTAGCTTCTCCATGAGTTTTCTTTAAGCTCCAAAGTGCGTCCGATTTCTGCGAAATATAACAAAAACTTGTGTAGACCTCCATATATTGCAAATAAACATATACTACAAAGATTCTGTATTATTCTAACCCAAATGCATGAAATGCATGCAGAAAATGATATAAAAGTAACTATAAAACATGGCAAATTAGTCTCACAACAAACACCCCATACTTAAGCTTGCTTGTCCTCAAGCAATACTTTTAATTGTCATTCAGGGGAAGAATTCAAACTCTCAACATCCTAGATTCATTGCCATATAACCCTGCAATCAATTACTATCCTCGAAAAGGTACTGGTGTCACAAATTCATGCATGTGCAATAAAAAGCAACATCTATTCACAAAAGGAGGGTTATGCAAAACCATTCATAAGTGACAAAGCATTAATAATCAAGAGGACTTTAATTTAAGCTCAATAAGGAGTAGATTGGTAAAAAGATAAAGGTGGGCAGTTTTTGGTCATGTGGTGCTAACGATCCGGGGAAATGGAGTATTTCCAAACTTTCTTAACCACGTCGTTTCTTCCTTTGATTCATCACCTTCCATAATGCTTTTTTCAATAATAATGCTTTTACCTCTCTAATCTCAGCACTGCCTTCTCGCGAGTCGCAAACATGGGTGTCATGAATGGCCCCGGATACTTAGTGCTTTGGACTCCTCACCCGTGTGTCCCATCTCACTGAACTATTATCTCAGTAAGCAGGGTCGATCTACCTTTATCTCCTGAGGTGATCGGATTTTCTTTCACTCATTAAATTTTCCATATATTTCAAACAATTTCCAACCCAACTCCAAATAATGATAATAACAACACAACAACCATATAATAATCTTCATAATGTGACATCATTCTCAACATAATCCCCGGATAGGAAATAAGGTAAAGAATGGAAAATATTTAGAACATGTGGAGCATAATATGAAATAAGGCATATATATGAATTTTGTGATGCATAAGTATAGGTAAGGCTAGGATATAACAATGAGCACATTATATGGAAATATAAAGTCCTCCATCCTCTTATCAAGCAATATGTCAAAAGCAACATCAAATGTTTCCTCCTTTCATGGTTTTCAAGAAAATATGCACTTCATTGTGACTTCCCTTTACTAGGCAATTTCATGCTATATCTCTAATGAATCCAATTTTGCATCGTCGAGTTCAATATAAGCTTCCATGACACTAATCAAAATTTTAAATGGGGGTCATTTTTTCAAATTTTGGAAAACATGCATGTAAGCCCATAAATCAATAATGAATTCCAAAATAGTCATGTATAAGAAAGAAAAAAAAAACCTTAAAAAATGCACACATAATGTCAAATAAAACCAACTATGCATAAAGTAAGCCCTTCCCCCACCCCATACTTAAACATTACAGTGTCCTGACTGTATGAAAACAAGGGTAAAGAAAGAAACTCACTAGATAGGTGTGCAGATCGTCGGGAATCGAGTGCTATGCTCTGGGCCGAGTCTGATTTAGTTTACTTCTATCCCCATGGATCTGAAAAAATGTAGAAGAGAAATACCCACAATAGAAAAACTAAAAGTTCAAAACCAAAAACAAACAAAAGCAACAATGTCCAAAAGTCCCAAAAATAAATGTCTATTTACAAGCTCTAGATTTTATAGTCGTTAGGCCGACTTTCTCCATTAACCTTAGCCTGGCTCATCTTTGTCCGGAGGTATAAGTGGATCTGGTGGTTCCTCCGGTGGTGGGAAGCGTGGGATGCCATCCGGGGGCATCATGTGAAGAAGCTTAAACCTCCCCAAGTGAATACTCCATGGCTCCACCCATCCATCTTCCTGGGCTCCAGCTGGCATGCATAAAGGAATATATAAAGGAAATTTGCATACCTCATAATCATACCTCTTTCGCTCCATTGGTTGATTTGTTTGCGCATCTCCACCACAGCAAAACGGTGGAGTGGGAAGAGATATTTCCACCTCATCGTGCGGAGCTTCATGCCACTTTGCGAGGACCCCATACTTGAATATGAACATCGGTTGCTCAAAATCGTCGGGGATAGCCTTCACCTTATAAGGCAAAAGTGACTTTGAAACAACATGGGCAACGACGTCCAACTTCTTCTTTTCTGGCTCTTCTTCCTCTAGAGGTTCTTCAAATGGTATTTCAAAGACAGAGGACAAAGTTGGAATTGAGATAGCGGAAGGACATACCTGGGTATCGACTAGAGATAGATCGATATCGATTGGAGATGGGTCGACATCGTCTAGGTGTTGGTCAAGGTCGACCTCAGGTTCAGATTCTCCTTCTAGCAGGATTGAGGCTTCTGGCGGTGATTTTGACGAATCCTAGAGCTTCCTAAATGCGCGTACACCCTCAAGCCATGCCTCCTCATCAACGATGTATAGCCATCTCAAATATTCCAATTCTTTTGCATACTGTCTCGCTCTTTCCCTTTCGAAATACTCGAAGGTGTCCTGTATATACCTGTGGAAGAAAACTCAAAGAAAACGTGAGATCTAACTACCTAAGGCGCGAATGATTGCTTCCCCGGCAACGGGGCCAATTTGTTGTAGGAGGAAATCGAGTTTAAAATATAAAATATAAATCAAACCAGATTCTGCCCACGCAAATAATTACAAGACCTCCTCTTGATGTAGCAGCGGGAAGTCAGGATCGATCCACGAGGAAGCGTGTCAGCGGATCCTAGGCAGCAAAGAAATCTCACGGACAGAAGTCGACCACAGATTGTCGATCTCGACTAGGGTTAGTCGACAGAAGATCGGACAAGTCGAACAACGCAGCAGTAGCTCCCGGCGGTTTTGGTCGAGATCGAGTAAGGCTTACTCGAGATCGAGTAGGCTTGTCGACGTCGATGACTGGCTTGTCGAACACCTGCACACAGAAGCTATAGCGATCTGGATCGAGAATCAGTACTCGATATCGAGGAGTGCAAGTCGATATCGAGGAAGATAGACAGTAAAACGAAAGAAAGTAAAAACAAAGGCTTGGGATTTCGAAAATAAACTTAATGTAAAAGACTTCCAAGATTGGGGTTTGCGACAACAATAACCAAGCATGCATAAGGCAAGATAAATAATGATAATCATATGAATCGCATCAAATGACTAAGCGTTCGCCTTTTCCAACAATTAGACAACTCTTTCAAGAAACCCTAATTGTCTCTACTAATTTTATGTTTACAATCCAAGTTGTAAGCATGGACCTCCATTAGATGGGTAATAAACACATAACAAGTAGTAGATGCTCAAAACATAATAAAAGTCGGATCTTTACCTCAAACACGCATGGCTATCGTCGGGCTCTCCCCAGCCCTAGAAGTGGGTGGACTACTCGCGCTTCATCGCAACCTCAGACATTGATTGAAAGGAAATAACAACTTGCATTAAACTAAATTCAAAGACTTTACAATCCCGGCGACCCAACTCTCGTTGAACGCCAAAACCCTAAAACCTCTGAACTCCTAAACCGTCTCTGTGAACTACTTCTCTAGCTTGTGAATTGAATTGAATCCTAAAATCAGCCCCATGGGCTTTATTTATAGCCTTCTACTCCTTGCTATTCAAGGATAGAATATCTCTATCTTTATCCAAATCTATATCTAAAAACTTAATGATAAATAAATGGAATAACATAATTAAATCTAAAAAGGACACTATATCTAAAAGTCTTCAAGTGGATAAATCTTCTCTTCCATGATGTATCTTGATAGAATCGGATAGACTCGGCAATCTTCGGCCCCAAGGAATCCCAATCCGAGTAGAACTCCTCAAACCGCGTAACGCGCTCCCGGACAGCTTTCCTCGATCTCGAGTAGGTTTACTCGATCTCGAGTAACATGGTCGTTGACTTCAGCTTGGCTAGGCGTCTCGGGTAGCTGGTGCTCGACATGCTCGGACTCTGGCTCCTAGGGGTTTGTCGATCTCGAGTATAGTACTCGATCTCGAGTAACTCTCTGGAGTCGGGTAGCTATGCCTTCAGTTCCTCGACCAGGCACTACTCGGACACTTTTGGTCGATATCGAGTAAATGTACTCGATATCGAGTAAATCTCTCAACTCTCTGCTCTGTTCTTAAAACGCACTTTCCCGAGTCCTCGTTCGTCGGATTGACGCATATGACCATGCGTTGGAAAGCTCTTTCCGAGGGCTACAACTCTCATGAAGACATCAAAGCTTGATTCAGAATGATGAATGCCGAAAAATGGCATTTTCTCTAGCTGCACCATTCTTGGCTTCTCCATGAGTTTAAGCTCCAAAGTGCGTCTGATTTCTGCGAAATATAACAAAAACTTGTGTAGACCTCCATATATTGCTAATAAACATATACTACAAAGATTCTATATTATTCTAACCCAAATGCATGAAATGCATGCAGAAAATGATATAAAAGTAGCTATAAAACATGGCAAATTAGGCTCACAACATGTAACAGTCTCGAAAACGAGAGGGATTTTCCTGAAATAAAGCATTACTAGAACATGGAACTGTGATTTGAAAGCAAAAGGCTCAGACCGGCTAGAAACTTGCCGGAGAATAGGCGAAATCGACCTAAGGATTAGGGTTGGGGAAGGATTTGACAAAGGGGAAAAGGAGGCGCGTGAAAGCACGTTCTTCTCAAGGGACGGGGAGTCCGGTTCCGGGTTCCATGTGTACTATATGTTATAACTACTGGTCGTACAAACCGAGCCCAATAAACTCCCACGTACCATTTGTGGTTGTGGATGAAGTACTCAATGACAGATGTACGTAAACCTTTCAAGTTATGAAATTATCCATCTCGGTGCCCATTGGTGATCTCCTATTTCACTCCCTACTCCACTCTCTACAACACAAAAATATTTTATAATATATTTAATTTTAAAAAAAATTATAAAAAATATCTTTATATTACTAACATCTAATTTTACATATTCATAAAATTTTATTTTGAAAAATCATGTTTTGAAATTTTAAAAAATTAAAAAGGCAATATTTAACAAATTACAATTATTAAAAATTTCAAAACATGATTTTTCAAAATAAAATTTTATGAATATATAAAAATAGATGTTAGCAATACAAATATATTTTTTTATAATTTTTTAAAAACTAAATATATGTTAAAACATTTTTGTGAGATAGGGAGTGAAGTAAGAAGTGAAGTAGAAGATCTATGCCGGGATACAATATTAAATTTTAATTATGAACTCGAACGCCATGTTAAATGGGGAGCAATTACAACATTAATTTTGAGAAATTTGTACTCAATATACCAAAAAATCTAGCCCTTTGCAAAAATATCACTCCTCCATAAAAAAAATTAGTTAAATGTAAAAGCAACATTTATTTGCAAAAATAACAAGTCACCCTTACCCATTATAGTGGGTTAAATTTTTTGGTGGGAGTTTGAAATTTTGGAGGTGTGTTTGGGCAGGATTTAAGACAAAGCAAAGGAGGGAGAGGGAGGGAGGGAGGTAGGGAGAGAGAGAGAGAGAGAGAGAGAGAGAGAGAGAGTTCACAATAGCCGAACAGGGGAATGAAGAACGAGAGAGAGAGTAAAGAAAAATAAAGAAAACGGAAAAGAATTTCAATTTGAGGAATGGTCCCCTACAACACCAATTTAAAATTCCGACGCTCGACTTCAATCCCGCTCACTAAAACAAAACCCGACACTAAGAATTTAAATTGAATTTTAAATCATTATCGGAACTAAAATAATTTATTAAGACTCGGAACTCGAAAGTGGAATCAAATTCTATCAAAATCCAATATTTCAAACGATGCCGGAATAACTTTAAAATCAAACTGGTGCTCGAGGACGAGTTTTCTCCCACTTTTACAATTTGAATAAAATATTAATATATTTAATCATATAATAATATAACATATATTCTATCTTTATAAGCGTGCCAGAAAGAAAGTCCAAAAACGGCGTTGTTTTGCTCTTTGCTCGCTTGAAATGCAATGTTGTTAGAGCATACCCATGAGATTCGCCATTTTGGAGAATTTTGGGCTTTTGGAAAATATTAGGCCTATTTTTAATCCAACAATTCATTCAACCTATTCTTCAAAATGGAGATTGATAGTGAAATATAGAGCGTCTTCCCTGTTTTTTCAGCAATCGCCAAAAAATTTACCGATTGCTTTTCTTCTAGGGCGTTGATCGTCGTGGCTTCCACAACCGTGCCGACTCCACCGCCCTCTCTTCATACACCATTTCTCCGTCGCCATCTGGTCAGGTAGATTCTCAATTTCTGACATCCCAATTAGGCGGGGTGGGGAGCAAGCTTTCGAGTTCGTCTAGCTCTTGATGTTTGCTCGGTCAAGGAGAAAGTTTCGAGTTTGGGAATTTCTGAGATTCAGAGTAGCAGCCAGCCCTCTCCCTCCCTGAGCCCAACGAAAATCGATTTTGGTGAAGGTTGTCATGGCAAAAGTAATGGGGAGGCAAGTGAAGCCAAAAATGGTGTATTTGTGTCGCCGGTTGTGCGCAGTTCAATTTTTGGTGAGAAGGATATGAAGGTCACTTTCCCAACGGCTGGGGAGAGCTAGTCGGAAGCAAAGGCAAACTTGAAGGATGTACAATGGGGTATGTGTGTTTAAATTATTAAAGAATGTGATTTATATTGGGTATTAAGCAATGGTTCGTAGGCTATCAATGGCTCAAATCGATCATATTGAAACGTCGGAGTGTGGAGATAGCTATAACTTGGACTAAATTTGAAAGGATCCCTATTTGGGTATGCCTCCTGGATTTAGACCCGACGTATTATACAAATGTAGTTTTAAACAGGTTGGGGTGTGCGAATATACGATCGGTTCCCCGATGAGCATCGATGCCCGGATTCATGTGGAAATCACTGCTGAAGAGGTTTTAATTAGCTCAATTGATATTGAAGATACCAATGGAAGGATGACCAAACAAAGGGTAATTTTTTAGTGGTTGCATGGGACAAAAGAAAGTACAGCAGCTTCAAGTGGAAATGTATGGATTGGGCACAATGTAATACAAACTGAAAAGGTGAGCTTTAATGGTACTGAATGTATGGATTGGGTGATGCGAGTGGTAAGTCTGTGGGTGATGCGATGGAAGAAATTTTCAATTAAAAATTGGTTTATATTTTTTAAAATGGAGAAGATGTGTTTTGATTCCCTATTTTTTAAAAAAACCTTGGAGAAACTGTTGGGCATGCTCTAAGGTGGCCATCACAAATGGGAAAAAAAGGTTGGCGTTGCCAATCGGCCACGTTCAGGGGTCGACATGTGGCAGCGCTAGTAATTAAAATGATAAAACGAAAATAGGCATTTTAACATTATAAAAAAATATTTTTGAATGTAATTTAATTTGGATCAATTTACAAAGTATACAAATACAAAGGCTAAATTAGCCAACTATACAAGATTGTGGGAATTTTGCTAAACTATACACAACCTTGCCCCTCCTATGTGCCCCCCTCCCCTCCAGCGTGCCCCCTTGCCCCCCCCCCCCCCTCCAGCGTGCCCCCCCTCCACGTCAGCATTTTTTTTTTTTCGCGCGTCAATGCTGACGCCGACGTCGGGAATGTTAACGTCAGCAATGCTGACACCGTTTTACAAGGAATTTTTTTTTTCCGCGCGCCAATGCTGACGCCGACGTCGGGAATGTTGACATCAGCAATGCTGACACGGTTTACAAGGAAGGTTTTTTTGTTTTTTTTTTCGTGCGTCAATGTTGACACCGTTTATAAGGAAGTTTTTTTGTTCCACGCGTCAATGCTGACGCCGACGACGGGAATGTTGACATCAGCAATGCTGACGCCGTCTACGAGAATGCAGACGTCGGCATTGCTCACACCCTCTACGAGGGTGCTGACGCCAACAATGATGACATCGAAGATCAATATATTTGACGTATTAAGTCATTAAAAATATAAAAGCGGGAGAACAAAGAAACAAAAGGAGTGTTCTACCAAAAAAAAAGAAACGAATATTTTATTTTATTTTTGGTAGTGAGAAACAAAGAATAACGGTAAACAATTAAAACAAAGAATTTTTCGACGCCGACAATGCTGACCTCTTTCCTCATCCATCTCTTATATTGCAAAAACTATGTCAGCAAATATATACCTACACAAAAATATGCATGAAAACGATGTCAGCACTAAAAAATACATATAAAAACGATGTCAGCACTAAGAAATAAACCAATTTTTAAGGAGTCAAGCATACATATATACTTACATATATAATATCAAATTAAAAACGATGTCAGCACTAAAAAATACGCATAAAAACTATGTCAGCACTAAAAAATAAACCAATTTCTAAGGAGTCAAGCATACATATATATCTACATATATAATATCTAACTAAAAACGATTTCAGCACTAAAATAAATTGGACACAAATTGCATTACTCACACAAAAAAATCAACAACCTAAAAAAAATCAGTAGCCAAAAGTCATATTAACTTAAAAACATAACTTACGCTTTCATACATCCAAAAAGGTGTAAAATGACATTGGAGACTCCTCTGCTGACGTCCGTCGATGCCACCAAATAGCTCAAAATCATTGTACATCCTACCTCCTCCATCTCTTATATTGCAAAAAGATATCAGCACATGTATACCTACATAAAAATACGCATAAAATGATGTCAACGCTAAAAAATACGCATAAAAACGAAGTCAACACTACAAAATACCCATAAAAACGATGTCAGCACTAATCAATTTTTAAGGACAAACATAAAACCTACTGTACTTACATAAAACCTACTGTAAAAACATGTTTAAATGATGAATCAAACATGTGTACTTGCATAAAATGATGAATCAAACATGTGCAGTGCTTTGACTTTGATTTATGATGCCCCTCTCTCTCCCCCTTCTTTTGGACAGCATGCTTAAAGGGATTGCCACATTAAAAGACCTTGAAATTGATTTTGTAACACCTAGATGATTGCTTCAATTAAGTGGAAACATACAGCAACACCAGCAACCGTAATAGATGGAGAAACGCCAAGTGATTAGGAGATTGCAACATAATTCACGGATGCAGGAAATCAACATCCAAAAGACGAAGTCAACACTCTCAAGTGAGTAAAAGCAACACCACAAAACATACACCAGCTAAACTGTTGTTTTCTAGTATAAGCGATAAAAATAGTTATAGCAGAAGATCAACAAAATAAAAGCAAAAACACAATCCAAATCGCACACAGATCGGGATGAAGCTTCGCACCTCCGTTGTCTTCGATCTCCGTTGTTGACATGAAATTAACTCAAGCAAGGAGAGATTGGGAAGAGGACATCATCGAGTCTGCCTGTACCGAACAAAAACAAGAGGAGGAGGAAGAGGACATCACCGGATCTGGAAATGGAAAGCAACGACAAGTAGCAAGAATCGCACAGAGCATCAGCCTCTCCCCAAAGCGGTCGTCGAATCATCCAAGTCTAATTCGGGGAGGAAATCAGACTAAGAGATGAGAGGGGCTTCTTCTTCCTACTGCGGATCCAGATCCAAGGCGGAATCCAGATCCAGATCCAAACCTTCATAGCGCGGTTCTTCGGTCGGCGAGATCCAAGGCGGAATCCGGATTTACCAGGAGCAGGGCGCTACACGGCTTCGATCCGATCTCCAACGCTTTCGATCGGAGAAGGAGCGTACATTTCTACCTCTTCCGCTCGATCTGTCACCCCCGTCACCTCCTCGCTCGGACTCGATCAGATATGAGGTAGCCATGGACGAGCGACCATGGGAGAGAGATCGATATCTCAGATCTGGAAGGAAGGGAAGTCTGGAAAGGGAGCAATGAGAGAGATCGAGAGAGTTTAGGGTTAAAACTTAAAAATATAAAATGTATACTTTTGAAATTTTTATACAAACGTGTATATTTGACTAATTTGGCCAAAAAAATAAGTAGAAGTAGAAATTTTTTTTAAACAAGTTAAAGAGTGTATGGATGGGGAAAAATAGGTAAAAGTAGTTAAAATTTTGAGTTAAAAAAAAAGTTTGCTTTTGAAGGTTATTTTGGGTTTTGGGGGTTTATTTGGTTTGAAAGTACCACAATACCCCTAATAACAACCAAATAAACTCCACTTTTTATAAATAAACTGTTTTTCACCCCATACGGAGATTATCTTGTTGTTTAAATTTTTAACTACTTTTACCAACAGTTTATAAATTTTACCCTGTTTATAATTTTAGTCGGTTTATTAACCCCGTCTCATACGAACCCATAGACATCAACTTTGCATATATTTTAAGGAAAAAAAAATTCATGATATTATCATCTTTCGTATGACACTCATGTAATTTATTATCCGACCGTTATACTAATTATAATATTTAAATAATTAATAACATTAAATATTTAATAATTATTATTATTATTATTAATAAACTTAATGAGAATGGATTATATTGTAAGTTTAATATGAGAAATTTTTATTTAATAAAAAAGGAAATTTTCATCAGGAAAATAAAGTTTCCCTAATGCGGATGACTATTAATCAATGAAGTCGTGTTTTAAACTTTGTGTTGAAAGGTCCATAATCAAACCCTTTTGTTACGCAGTGACGGAGGAGGACATCCGATCATTCCCATTCTCATATTCATAAATCCTCGTCCTAAAAGTTCCAACAGTTAGGCACAATTAACGCCTATATGCAGACATGCAAACTGGACTTTACTAACTCAGCTCTGCCATTTTCTCTCCATTATATGTACGTGTAACGTACTCAACAATTGAGATTAGTAGAGTTACTCTTGAATACTTCATGCATCTACAAAAAATAATAAAAAAGGATCTTTTACAATAATAAATTAGTTTAATACTCGCACATCGTGCGATTTTTTATATTAATATATATACGGTTGACACTAAAAAGATGTATAAAAATATTTGTAATTAAACCCTTAAAACATACTCCGTAATTATTATTTTTGATAAATATTTTGTTAAATATTGAATTTATAGTGAATTTTTATAAAACAAATTTGCAACTAAATAATAGATTGATAAACTTACCAAAAATTAAAATAATAAATTGATTTTTGGTGGGGTTAAGATTAATTTTGGATGTAATAGCTCTGTTGATATAATTTTATTAATTATTTTAATTAAAAAATTGATTTTAGATGAGATCAAGTTTTCATATATTAATTGATTATTTAATTAATCAAAATATCATAATATGAAAAACTTTATTCTTCTTTTGGCTCAAACTTTATATATATTTCCAAATTGTTTTCGATAAATTTACATTTAATATTTATTTTATATTATAGATAATATTATTTAATTAATGCAACCATATAATAGAAATATCAATAAAAAGGAAAAAAAAATCAATATATATATATATACTAGTGTAATACCCGTGCCTTGAAGGCACGGGAGTTTGATCCATTTTAATTTGAACATCATTTTATATATCTATATAATACTATAATAATATATACTTGTTTACAATAAAAATATGTATAAAGTATTTTATACATAATTTATAAATTGTCTCTTCGGAGACATCTGATATAATTTATAAATTAGTTGAAAAGAGATACAATACAAATTTTGTAAAGACCTGAAAATTCGGATTTATTATTTTATTTAATATATTTAATTATATGGATTTGGTTTTGAAATTCGGGAAATTTTGAGAATTTCCATCCTCGAGCAATTTAACTATTTAAAATAGGAAACATATATTCAAAAATCTCAACAATAAAATCGACCAATAAGAAAAGGGGTAGCTAATTCAAAAATTCAACTTTAATTGTGGGCTAATGGATCTAGTATTATTAATATATTAATTAATAGGTAGATGGCTAGATTAATAAAAGGTAGCGACAATCGACTTCCAAAGCTGGATTTCCCGAGTTTTGATGGAAGGAAGCCGAGGAATTGGATACGCAAGTGCGAAAAATACTTTAGTATTTTCGCAATTCCGGATGAACAGCGAGTAGAGATCGCATCGATGTATTTGACGGACAAGGTAGACACATGGTTACAGGGCTATCTGATGCAGAATCCGAGAGTTTCATGGGGGAATTTTTGCGAGGCCATCTGTTTGAGATTTGGGGATATCCGAGAAGCTGAAATTGTGGGAGAATTCAATAAACTAGAACAACTTGATGATCTAGAAGAATACAATGAACGTTTTGAAGACTTGCGGGCTAGTATGCTTTCTTTCAATCCCCAATTGTCAGAATCTTATTTTGTCTCAAGTTACATCAGTGGATTGAAATCTGAGATTCAGTCCTTGGTTAAGTTGGGAAGGCCATCTTCCATGGTTGACGTTCTTGAGCAAGCAAGATTGCATTACAAGGCAGTGCAGGCCTTAATTCGAGTTTCTAAGTCTCAATGGAGACCTCAGTCGAGTGGATCCTTCTCTTCTGGGTTCAAGAGTCAATCATGGAATCGTGACACAACAAGCAGGGGCTAAGGGAGATTCCAGAAGCATTGGCACGGGAGTGAAACCTCTTTCCTCTTCAAGTTCTGAAGCAAGCACTGGCAGATCTAATGATGCCAAGAAAGGCTTATGCTACAAGTGTGGAGATAAGTTCTTTCATGGACACAAATGCAAGACTCAATCGTTATTCAGTTTGATTGCTCAAGAAGTTCAGGAGAATGAGCAATCAGTGGATGTGTCTTGTCATGATTGGGGTCCTGATGAGGATCAAGACGAAACTAAAGTATATGTTTACGCCCTGACAGGTGGGAATCAGGGAGTACTATTCATGTTAAGGGTTCAGTGAAAGGCAGGCCCATTACCATCTTGATTGATAGTGGAGCAACACAGTTTCTCAAGAGTGGCTCGTGAGGCTAGGTTTGAGGTCAGTAAGGCCAGTGTTATGCAGGTTAACACTATCAATGGGACAATGTTCAGTGGAAAGGTTTACAAGGGCTTTGTATGGGAAATGCAAGGGTACAATTATGATCATGATATTCGTTTATTTAAAATGGAAGGTAGTGACATGATCTTAGGAACAGATTGGTTGGTGGGATTCAATCCTATTCTATTTGATTTTTTGAAGGTACATATTTCATTCCTAAAATTGGGGAAACAAGTTGTGATTAAGGGTTTCAAAGATGATCAAGGTTCTTACCATGCTTGTGTAAAACTGATAAGTTGCAGACAATTGCAGAAATTGTGTAAACTCCAGTTTCCCTTGAATATGACTCAGGTGTTGCAGGTTTGCAGCTTAAAGGCAACTAATACAGTACTTCTAGTGGAAATTGAAGATGTATTGTAGGAATTTGTGGACGTTTTCCAAGAGCCTAAGAAACTTCCACCTGTGAGGGATCATGAGCACTCGATTCACCTGAAGTTGGGAGCAACTCATGTAGCTTCCAGACCTTACAGGTATGCTCATTTTCAGAAAGTAGAAATTGAGAAGTAGGTTTCTGAGATGTTGCTCAATGGTGTTATAAGGCCTAGTCATAGCCCTTCTGCATCCCCAACATTATTAGTAAAGAAGAAAGATGGGTCATGGAGATTCTGCATAGACTATAGAAGGTTAAATGACATCACTATCAAGGATAAATTTCCCATTCCCCACATTGAAGATTTGATTGATGAGTTGAATGGTGCTAGTGTGTTTTCCAAGTTGGAATTAAGAGTTGGTTACCATCAAGTAAGGATGGTTGGGGAGGATATTGCCAAAGGCCCAAAACTGCATTTAGAACTCATCATGGCCACTATGAGTTTAAAGTAATGCCATTTGGCCTGACTAATGCCCCGACCACTTTTCAATGTTTGATGAATGATGCATTTGGGGAATTGCTGAGAAAGACGGTTTTGGTATTTTTTTTTTTTTGATGATATTTTGGTTTATAGTAGAGCTATGGATCAACATGCTACACATCTGAGGGAGCAACTGTCACTTATGAGAAAGCATAGGCTTTTTGCTAAGAGGTCAAAGTGTGAGTTTGCCCAGGGTGAAGTGGAGTATTTAGGACACATTATCTTAGGTATTGGTGTGTCTACTGACCCCAAGAAAATTTCTGCTATGTTGAACTGGCCTCCTCCTAGAAATTTCAAAGCCTTAAGGGGTTTCTTGGGTCTCACTGGGTATTATAGACGGTTCATTAAGGGCTATGGTTGCATTGCCAAGCCTCTTACTGATTTAGATAAGAAGGATTCCTTTGCTTGGACTGAATCTGCAGAGAAAATTTTCAGTGACCTCAAGCTAATTTTGACTTCACCTCCTGTTTTGGCCATGCCTGATTTTGCACTTCCTTTTACTATTGAGACAGATGCTTGTGATTTTGGTATTGGGGCAGTGTTGATGCAAAATGGTCGGCCATTGGCCTTTTTAAGCCAAGCTCTTCATGGGAGACATTTACTTTTAGTTGTGTATGAAAAAGGGCTCTTGGCAATTTTGTTGGCAGTGGATAAATGGAGACACTATTTGGAGGGCAGAAAGTTTTTCATAATTAAGACAGATCACCAACCTCTTAAACATTTGTTAGATCAGAAGTTGACAACTCAAATACAGAAAAAAACAATTAGGAAGTTATTGGGTTTGCATTATGAGATTGCTTACAAAAAAAAAGAGTTGAAAATAAAGCAGTTGATGCTTTATCTAGAGTTTTTGAAACTCAAGAGAGTAGTTGTGATGCATTGACTATTGTTCAACCTATGTGGCTGACTGAGATTTTTGAAAGCTACAAGGGTGATCGGGTGGTACAAGGGCTATTACTCACTGCAATGTCTGCAAATCCTGGGTTGTTTACAGTTACAAAAGGCCTTCTCAGATATAAAGGCAGGTCAATCATTGGTAGTAACTCTGATTTGAGAGTTAGATTGTTAAAATCCTTTCATGAGGATTCAATCAGGGGACATTCGGGCATCCATGCTACTTATCAAAGACTAAAGAGTATGTTTTACTAGCAAGGGTTGAAAGCTGCAGTGACTGAGTTTGTGAATTTTTGTGAGGTGTGTCAAAGAAGTAAAAATGAGAATGTGGCTTCACCGGGGTTGCTACAGCCTTTTCCAATTCCTGAATGGCCTTGGAGTCTTATCAGTTTGGATTTTGTGGAAGGTCTTCCCAAATCTCAGGGTAAAAATACCATCCTAGTGGCAGTGGATAGACTGACTAAGTATTCCCACTTCATTGCTCTCTCTCATCATTTTTCAGCTACAGCTATTGCTTCCTTATTCATGGAGCATATCTATAAGCTTCATGGCTTACCTATCAGCATTGTGTCAGATAGGGATAAGATCTTTGTGAGTCAGTTTTGGCAGACCCTTTTCAAGTCTTTGCATACAAGTCTGGACATGAGTTCTGCCTACCATCCTCAATTTGATGATCAAACTGAAAGAGTAAATAGATGCTTGGAAACTTATTTAAGATGTATGAAATTTGAGAATCCTAAGAGGTGGTTGTAGTGGTTGTTCTTAGCAGAATGGTGGTACAACACCACCTTGCACTCCACCATTAGGATGACCCCTTTTGAGGCACTCTATAGTTGTCCTCCTTCTCATATGGGATTACCTGCGGTTTCTTCTACTTCTACACCAGCTGAAGATTGGTTAGCTTCAAGGCATCACATGGTTAGACGGCTCAAGTATCATTTGCAGCAGGCTCAGTCTCGTATGAAGCAATTTGCATATGCACATAGGACTGACAGGGAATTAAAAGTGGGTGATTCGGTGTTTCTCAAACTTCAACCCTATAGACAATCTTCAGCTGTAGTTCCTAAGAATCTCAAGCTCGGTGCTAGGTTCTATGGGACATTCAAAGTCATAGCTCGTATTGGTAAAGTGGCCTACAAATTGCAACTGCCTGATTCTTCAAGGATCCATCCAGTCTTCCATGTTTCTCAATTGAAGTTGAGGAAAGATCCCGTTTTGGCTTCCACTCCTTTGTTGCCAGACACAGAAGATGATGGTCAGGTTTTGGACACTCGTGCTCACCAACTTCCCAATGGTGACCCAGTAACTGAGTGGCTGATTCAGTGGAAGAATTTCCCAACTTTTAAAGCAACCTGGGAAGCTGTTTCCCATATCCTTAACCAATTTCCTCAATTTCAGTGAAATTCTTAACTTGTTCTGAAACTGTTCTAGCTTGATTGTAAAGCCTTGAGTCAAGGCTCTCTAATGGATGAGCAATGTTATAACCTTAGTCATAACTTAGTCTATAAATAGACTTTGTGATATTGGAGGATGGGTATAGAATGAAGAAATCATATTTTCCCTCCCAAACACTCTTCCCCTCATCTCTTTCTCTATCTCTATTTCTCACCTCATTCTAATTTCTTCTCTCACCCACTCCATCTCTTTCAATTAGTTACTATTACATTGAGTCACAATTCTGTTAGTCGGGACATAACAGAGGAACAATCAAAAGCTTTTGAATTTCCCGAATTTCAATTCGGGGAGTCATTTTCATTGCTTCATCTTCTAGGAAGACACGATTCGGGAAGTGATTTTGTAGACACAGGTGTGGAAGTCACAACATCATCCATGGTTTCAAATGTTGAGATACAGAGCAAAGGCAACGACGATGATGATGTTAACATTGGGCTGGATTTAGATATGTTGTATAGTCAAAGTGGGCCTCGGCCCATTAGTAGACCCCAATTGTTTGATGGAGGTTAGATGACAGATTAGTTGCTTCAGTCAATGTTAGTTAGTATAGTCGGTGTTTAAGCTTTTAATTGTGTATATATAGGGAATGTACAGATCTTCTTTCACAAGAAATACATGAAAATCAGTTGCTTCAAAATCGTTCTCCTAAAATCTACATGGTATCAGAGCGAAGGTGATCTCGGGCTTCTGATTCCAGATCGGGATCTGTTGTGCTTCTGAGAGGTAGATCTCAGATTTCCTTGTGTTGCTGGTACTCTGTGTTGCTGATTTGTGGCGATGGATCCACCGAATGAAGAGCAAGTGAGGCAGGTTCAGATCAACGATGGAGGCCGATTGGGAGATCCGCTGAGCCATGGCTCGATCGCCTACAATCCGCTCTTCCTAACTAGATCTGATCATCCAGGTATGCAGCTAATTGCTTCGAAATTTAATGGAATGAATTTCTCTAGTTGGAGTAGGGGCATACGTATGGCTCTGGGGGCCAAAATGAAATTAGGTTTCATCACTGGTGCTTGTGTGAGACCGAGTGAGGTAGAAGATGACTATGATAACTGGCTTAGGGCAGATTACATGGTGATGTGTTGGATTCTCAACACTATGAGCGCTGAAATCGCAGAAAACTTTATGTATGTTCAATCCGCTAAAGAGCTTTGGGATGAAATAGTGGAGAGATTTTCTGAATCAAATGCACCACTGATCTATCAACTGCACAGGGAGTTAAGTAACATAAGGCAAGAGAACTTATCAGTGGCTGCATATTTCAGTAAGCTGAAGCGAATTTGGGACGAATTGGTGACGCTAGAAGGGAGTATAAATTGCGAGTGTGGTGCGATGACACAGTGCAGGTGTGCTGTTGTGAGAAGGTTGCTTGATAAGGAAGCCAAGGCCAGGCTTATGCAGTTCCTTATGGGACTTGCAGATCCTTTTGAGCATGTGTGAAGCTCAATTCTGTCCATGGAGGCTTTGCCGAGTGTGAACAAAGCTTTCCATATGGTGCTGCAAATAGAAAGGCAAAAGGAAGTTACAGGGGGAACTGGATCCTCCATTACTGCTGATTCGAGTGCCTTAGCAGCAGGCAGAAGTTTTCAACCGAAGCAAAGTGAATTTGTCAAGGGTGAGAGCTCTAAGTCTGATGCAGGGAAAAGAGAGATGAAAAAGGCAAAGTATGACAGGAAGTGCTTTCATTGTGGAGAGAAAGGGCACCTTAGAGAGTCTTGCTTCAAGCTTATAGGGTACCCCGACTGGTACACTGGTCCCCGTGACAATGGGAATTCGCAAAATAGCCAACAGGGGAGGAACTTTGCTGGACAGATTCAGGATGTTGCTGACAGTCCTTTTGATTCAGGGAGCTCACAGAAATTTGATTCAGGAGTTGTGAACGCTGTGTATCACGAAATCATGAAGATGATGAAAGGTAAAGGGAAACTGGATGTAGCTGATGGAGACAACAACCATTCAATGGTTAATTTCGCAGGTAATATTCATACACCTGTTACATACTTGAAACAGAAAGGTGATCCTGGATCATCGATACAGGTGCTACGGATCACATCGCATTCGACAAATCTGTTTTCAAGGAGTTTTATTCTTTAGAAAAATTGGTTTTACTTGGACTGCCGGATGGATCGATCAAAACAGTCAGGCATGCTGGAACAGTGGCTGTGTCTGATGGTTTTGTGATCCATAAAGTCCTTTACGTTCCAGATTTCAACCACAACCTCATGTCAGTCTCAAGGTTGTTGGTTGATGGATCTAGAGAACTTCGGTTTAATTCAGTTGCTTGCATTCTCCAGGACCATTCCACTAAGGCGATTGTTGCAAAAGGATGGGCTGATCAAGGGCTTTATAAGCTAAGGATTGGTGGCATCCGTGGTACTACTGCTGTTTCTTCAGGTTTTCATTTCAATAAAGTTGTTAACACTTGCGGAGCAAGTGACAATTTGGATGTTATTCATGCTCGTTTAGGACACACTTCATTGGCTAAGATGAAGTTACTTTCGGTGTGTGACAGTTCAGCTGTCAAAACATTCCACTGTGACATTTGTGCTTTATCCAAGCATCATCGTTTACCTTTTTCATTGAGTAGTTCCATTGCAGCAGAACCGTTTGCTTTGATTCATATGGACCTCTGGGGTCCATACAGAATTCCTTCGATTTCAGGAGCAAAATACTTCCTCACTATTCTGGATGATTGTTCCAGATGCACCTGGACATATTTATTGAATGATAAAATGCAGGTTTTCGGTTTGATTGAGAATTTTATTGCTTTGGTTGCTGCTCAGTACAATGCTTGTGTCAAGGTAATAAGGACCGACAATGGAACCGAATTCACACAACGAAAGTGTAGTGAATTCTTTGCTCAAAAGGGCATCATTCATCAACGATCAGCCCCGGAACTGCCTCAACAGAACGGGAGGGTGGAGTGTAAACATCGCCATCTGATTGAGACAGCACGATCTATGAGGATTCACGCTAATTTGCCTTTGCGTTTCTGGGGAGATTGTGTGTTAAGCGCCACCTACATCATCAATAAACTACCTTCATCCGTTCTTGGAGGTAAGACACCCTACGAAGTTCTGTTTAAGAAGGTTCCTACTTATGATGAACTAAGGGTGGTAGGTTGTCTCTGTTTTGCATCTAAAAGCAAGGTGCAATGAGACAAGTTTGAACCTACAGCTAGAAGGTGTGTGTTTATTGGTTATCCTCCTTATCAAAAGGCTTATAAGCTTTATGATTTGGACACCAAATCTACCTTCGTTAGTCGCCATGTTGTTTTCAAGGAAACTATATTTTCTTTCCGTGATCACCCTTCAAAGGATCACATTCTGTCTGAGTCATCCTTGCCAATTGTGAATCCTGCAGCTGATAATGGGTAGGTTGATTATGTCTTAGATCCCATAGTGCCCACTCCTTCAGGTTCGGTGCAACCTGGTATTTCCCCCAATAACCCTGAATCTGTCACTAATGTAGAGGCTGAGTTGTCATCTAATCGTGAGGCTGCAGACACTGCTGCATCTATCCAGCATGACGTTGGGGTTCGCAGGTCTACGAGAGCCACTGTTCTCCCCGCTAGATTGCAAGATTTTGTTTGTCTTAATCTTCCTTCTCGAAGAGAAGTCCCTGATCCTTCCACTAAGATGTCTTCTTCATTTGCAATGTTTAGTGCACAACATCTAGGACATTATTCTTCTGAATTTGTGCAGTCCCTAGCTGCAGTCTTCCACACTTTCGAGCCTCATTCGTTTGAACAAGCTCAAGGGCATCCAGAATGGGAAGCTGCAATTGCTAAGGAACTCCAGGCCCTTGAATGTAACAAGACCTGGGTTCTTACTAACTTGCCTCCGGGTAAGAAACCGATAGGTTGTAAATGGGTCTTCAAGGTTAAATACCGTGCTGATGGCTCAGTCGAGAGGCACAAGGCTCGTTTGGTAGCCAAGGGCTACAATCAAGTGAAAGATAAGGACTACAAGCACACGTTTTCCCCGGTTGCTAAGCTACCAACAGTTCGGGTTATCATGGCATTAGCAGCAGCGAGGAATTGGTCTCTTCATCAACTCGATATTAACAATGCGTTCTTACACGGGCAATTAGATGAGGAGGTTTACATGCTTCCTCCGGCTGGGTATGATAAAGCCTTACCGGGACAAGTTTGCAAGATCACGCGTTCTCTCTACGGGCTTAAGCAAGCTAGTCGCCAATGGAATATAACTCTTACCAAGTTCTTGGTTGGCAAAGGTTACACTCAATCCACTTATGACCACTCTCTGTTTGTGAAAGGCTTGCCTGGCAACTCGACAATTGCCTTAGTGTACGTAGACGACATATTACTGCTTGGAGATTCTCCCTCCGAAATTGTCAAATTGAAGGCTGATTTGCATTCTGAATTCACTATTAAAGACCTTGGCATCGCACGTTACTTTCTCGGTATGGAGATTGCTCGGTCAGCTGAAGGTATTTTGCTAAATCAGCGTAAATACATGCTTGATATTCTTGATGGGGCTGGTGTTACAGAGTGCAGACCGGCCAAGTTTCCTATGCCACAGGGTCTTAAGCTCACTCCTACTGATGGTGAGTTATGTGCCGATCCGGAGCGATATCGTCGGTTGATTGGTCGTCTCCTTTACCTTACCCTTACTCGTCCCGATATCACTTATACCGTTCAGCAACTCAGTCAGTTTGTTACTGAGCCTCGTCAGCCCCATATGAATGTGGCTTTGCATTTGCTGCGGTATCTCAAAGGGTCATTCAACTTTGCTCTATTTTATCCATCGTCTTCGGGTTTGCAACCCGTTGCTTACAGCGACGCTGATTGGGGCAGTTGTGCCTATACAACTCGCTCCCTCTCTGGATACTGTGTCTTCCTTGGGGATACTTTGGTTTCCTGGAAAACCAAGAAACAAAAGACGGTATCCAAATCCACCGCTGAAAGTGAGTATCGGAGTATGTCGACGGTTGCTAGTGAACTTGTTTGGCTTCATAGTTTGCTGTCTGATCTTCATGTTACTGTCCGCTTACCGATTGATCTACACTGTGATAATAAAGTTGCGCTACAACTAGCCGTCAATCCTGTGTTCCACGAGCGCACCAAACACATCAGGATTGACGGGCATTTCATCCGAGAGATGGTCCAAGCTGGATTCATTCACACTTCTTATGTTCCTTCGGGTCTCCAGCTAGCTGATATATTCACCAAGCCTCTTGGGGCTGCACTTCATCACCTTATGTGCTCCAAGCTTGGCCTTCGACCCCCTCTCCGTCCAGCTTGCGGGGGGGGGAGGGGGGGGGGGATGTAGACACAGGTGTGGAAGTCACAACATCATCCATGGTTTCAATTGTTGAGATACAGAGCAAAGGCAACGACGATGATGATGTTAACATTGGGCTGGATTTAGATATGTTGTATAGTCAAAGTGGGCCTCGGCCCATTAGTAGACCCCAATTGCTTGATGGAGGTTAGATGGCAGATTAGTTGCTTCAGTCAATGTTAGTTAGTGTAGTCGGTGTTTAAGCTTTTAATTGTGTATATATAGGGAATGTACAGATCTTCTTTAACAAGAAATACATGAAAATCAGTTGCTTCAAAATCGTTCTCCTAAAATCTACAGATTTCGTGGATCTCGGCTGATCTCTCATAGGAGTTGGGTGATATCTTGGATACTTGATGGTCTATTAGTCCCCGTATGGATTGAAAGAGCTAATGGGTTGTGTGGAAGAATGAAAGAATTTTGGATTTTTATTAATTTCGGTTTTAAAATGAAAAGGAATTGTTTGTAATTTTATGAAAATTATCTTGTCAATAGTCTTTTTAACCTCTTATCATAGCCTCTTTTCGTGGTCTGATTAAACTCTTTTCCATTCATATTAAGGACCCCCACCGTATGGATCCCCTTTTGTACTAGTGAGCTCACGTTGCCTGGTTAGTGAGATTGAAGTTACAGCAAGATCTGGGCTTAGGCCCAAATTGAGCCCTTGCCCAATTTGATATGGTAGGTGCGAATAAACAGGGTTGAACAAAATCCACACCATTCTTGATTTTTTTTTTTTTTTTTTTTTTTTTGATACGGTAATAATTTGAGGGCCAGCCGGATCTGGCACCTTGAAAGGCCGATAAAGTCGGCAGACGATGAACCGTCAAAACATACAAATAAAATAAAAGAAGCTGCAAACTAGGCAAAAACAAGTAAACATTACAGCAGTGATTATAACAAGTGGGTATGATTTGAAGAATCAACAAGGCAAAACCATATTGCATTTGCACACTATATAGTGTTGTTGTTAGTTTCTACCAGGGGTATGTTATTTTATCAGTATGCATATATCTCTTTTTTCTATAGAACCCTTCTATGATTCCCATATGTATATCTTTTTCTTCTTCACTTCAAAAAGGTGAGTTTTAATTGTTTATGCTGGAAAGTGCTAAACTTTACCTCAGGCACACTACCAACTTGTGCACCAATTGTCAGCATCCCACAACTTGGATCCTCCGTTATATCTATGCAATGAACTCCTACCTTATGCCTTCGCTTTAGTTTTTTTTTTGCTATTTATTTGTGATGTTCTCTAAATGTATATATGTATCATACTATCAATATCATGAAAACACAAAACTGCTTTTAGATGTGCTCAAATATGGGATGCAGATATGTTGAACATCATCGGCAACTTTTACCCAACCTGGTTGCTATTTTAATTGTTGATTCATGTGCATTACTAAAATACAGTCGACAAAGTTTCTTGCTTTGATTGATAAAATTCTCAAATCCCAATCCAAAACCCTAAATCCATTCACAAAATTCCCAGATCCAAATTGTACTAGAAATCATTAGAAACATATTATACTCAATTCCAATTAAATCCCATATCCAATTACAAAATCCTCAAAATCAAATACCTAACCCTAAATTTCAGAAATTTAAAATGAAAAATATAACAAATATCTGCTCACGTAAACCATCAATCATAACGCTGCCGCCCATGCTCGTCGGCTTCGTTGTTCGCTCCTATCTTCACCATTTGTTTCCTCCATGGTGCTGGTTGTCATTCTCTATGGTACGCTACATGGAGTATTAGGGGTGCGACAGTGCGAGAGACAGTTAAAAAAACACGTTTTTTTAAACTCACCTTGTCTGATTGCCTCGCTTAATTTAACAGAAACTGTTCAATAAAACGGGTCAGGGCACGAAACAAAATTTTTATAAATTTCGAGGGTACCACACGAAATAGGTAAAAGTTTTATACACCCCTCGAAATAAGCTATATCTTAGGGGTAACATGTAAAATTTCTATTTTAGTATTATATATTGATGATTTGCTTAAAGAACGGAGTATTTGAGAAGAATATAATTCATCAACAGCCCTATTTAATATTAAATTCACATACTTTTTTAGAAAATATAAGACATTTTTATATTCCAAACTCATTTCACGAATTAAAACTCTCCTACGTACTTTAGGGTGAAAATGAGATTTACGTAGAATAGTGTTTTTTTTTCCAAAATATCAACAATATTGGAGGGGAGGTAGTATAACATGGCTTGTTCCCGTTGTATTAAATAAGATGAAGAAGTAGAAGGTCCATTATTAATTCGTGGTGAAAAACTACAAGTAAACACTTGTTCATCACCTTCTGTCGGTACAAATGCTTCTATCTATATGAGTAAAATGAGAGGAAAGAAAAGAGGCTACTTAAAGAGCAAGGGGAGGAGTAAGGAGGTCCCGGATTCGATCTCTGCTTCCGCCTCTTTCCTTGGGTGAAAATTCAAGGTTTACATTGCTCCCTACCACTTAGTCGAGCCGGTCGACGCAAGCCGGTTTACCTAGTACGTGGCTCTTGCCGGCTGGGTCACGTGTTCGGGGTTTGTCACCGAAGGTGGGTTCCTCGTCATCAAAAAAAAAAAAAAAAAAAAGCTACTCATATTTAATTTTAATCGGCACAAATCAATCAGTTAACCCGGTAATCATGGGGTTGCTCAAAGCTAAAACTGTGGAATAGTTCTTACTTTAGTAAACAGTTCATACTTCAAATCCTCTTTTTCAGACTCCATTTTCTTAGACTTTTAATTTTTATGCTAAATTGATTTTTAAGATTTACTTCAAAAGTTTTTATTAGAATTATTGGTTGCATTTAACAAAAAAAAATCCAAATTTTCCCACTCATTTGGGGGTCAAAATATACCGACTACTTTTCCAATCGAGTCGAGTAAGAGTTTTTTAGGGATGCAAAAGAGTAACACAGAAAGACACTGATAAATAGAAACAATGAGAGGCAAACAAAAGACAAATGACACAAATAGGTTATGCAAGCAAGGGGAAAATAGGAGTAGGAAGTATTGAGCACGAAGTAGAATATGGTAAAGAATAAGACCCCAAGTCAGAACTAGCATAGAATAATTTATCTATCTAGTATTATTTTTAATAAAGAAAAAAAGTAGAATAATAATCAGAAGTAAGCATAGTTGATGTTTTTATTTAAAAATTTGCAATTTGCTATGGAAATGCATATTGAGCAAATAAAAAGGGTATATGAATAGTAGTAACACTTTTCCACTGTAGTTTTAGGTCTTGAATCATTCATGGTATATACATGCTTTAACCCTTTTGTTAAAGTTTGCTCTAAATTGTGGTGCTTTCCCTTTAAATCTTTTTCCCTTTGAAATGAATTATTTTTAGGGGGAAAAAATCTCCAATCTGAAAAAGAAGAAGAAAAAGCCCACCTTCATAAAGACGAGGGCCCATATTGGATACTTAGATTGAGTAGCCCATAGGCCCAAACATGAAGGAAATGTACGTACGTATTTTTGACGCCAGAGAGTGTGTGTAGACTGTAGACCTAACAAACTGCATCTTCACATGGTAATGGTAATTGACAATTGTGAGGTTAAGTAATAAGCACTCATATTGAACAGATGAATGAATGATGGCCAAGAAAATTACAGAAATTGGCTAATAGTATTTGGGGCCAGGCCGGGTAACTTGTAACTCGTAAGAGTTGGTTCCTTACCCGACAGCTCTATCTAAAGATCACGAGACTGAAACATCATCTCCAACTGCAAGTAGGAATGGGTCGAGGCTATTAAAGACTACCAGATCGTGGGGCCGAACCCATGTGTGCAGCTCTATATACTTACTGCACTACTGCTTGATGCTCACTAGTCGGCACAGGGTTACTAAAGTTTTTTTTAGGAAAAAAATACACAGTCTACACCACTTGTTTTGTTTTTTTTTGTTTTTTTTTTTTAAAAATATATATATATATATATATATATATATATATATATATATATATATATATATATATATATATATATATATATATATATATATATTGTTGCATAGTTTAGGGGTTGTTGGGGTGGTAAATTGTAAAATTTCTGCAGGTTTTAATTTATAAATAAAAAATATTTTATTTTTTGTAATCGCCAAATTTGTAATTGTTATGTAATTTTAATGTTCAACTAAATAAAATTTTGTAACTAGGTTTATGAAAGCTTTTTTTTTTCAATTAGACATATTTTTACACTAATGGAAAATAGAAATTACTCCTACATATTACGTGTTATCTTCAAAAGTCTTCATTATTTCACACGACAAAGTCTGGAACATATTACATCAATCACTTATTGTAAGATTATGAGATTGATTGTAATATCCTCCTTGAGGGTTTCTATTCATTGATATAACATATATATATAGGTTACAAAGGTATTGTGCCTTAACGAGCTTTTAACCCACAATACAATAGGAGACCTGTGTAATCTATCAAACCCCCGCAGTCGAAACGGGAGGGGTCCGTACAGTGAGACTGGAACGAAAATCAATGAACAAATGTCTAGGTAAACCCTTGGTGAATATATCAGCGTACTGATAAGAAGACGGGACATGTAGAACGTGGACATGTCCAATGGCAACCTTGTCCCTGACAAAGTGAAGATCAAGTTCAATGTGCTGGACTGGGTTGCTAGCCAGGTAGACGGCGGAGACGTTGTCAGTGTAGATCAGAGTGGCCTTCTGCAAGGGGCATCGTAGCTCAAGCAGGAGATTGCGGAGCCAAGAGCACTCGGAGACAACGTTGGCAACACCCCTGTATTCGACTTCAGCGCTGAAGCGAGACACGACGGACTGACGCTTTGCTGACCAGGACACAAGAGTGTCATTGAGGAAGACACAGTAACCAGACGTGGAGCGACGTGTGTCTGGACAACCAGCCCAATCCGCATCAGTGTAAGCCACAAGATCAAGCTTAGAGGAAGTAGTTATGGTGGTGCCGAGCTCGAGGGTGTCGCTGATGTATCGAATGATCCGCTTCAAAGCCTGAGAGTGAGGTTCCCTAGGGGCATGCATGAACAAGCAGATCTGCTGAACGGCGTAACTGATATCAGGCCTGTTGAAAGTGAGATACTGAAGAGCACCAGCGAGGCTCCTGTACAATGTCGGATCGTCAACCAAAGGACCAGAATGAGCACTGAGCTTGTTGGATGTATCGACTGGGGTGGCGACGGGATTACAGTTGACCATCTTAGCCCGAGCAACAATCTCAGCAGCATACTTACTCTGTGAGAGAAATAGACCAGACGCATGCCACTGAACAGCAACTCCCAAGAAGTAAGACAGCGGTCCCAGATCAGACATGGCGAATTCCGCACTCAACTGCGAAATTATGGACGTCCAAAGAGCATCAGAAGAGGAGGTGAGAATAATGTCGTCGACATATAGCAGCAGGAATGCCAAGTCTGAGCCTCTACGATAGATAAACAGAGACGTATCCGAACGGCTACCAGTGAAACCCAAACGGAGCAGATGAGAGGCAAAACGCTGGAACCATGCCCGCGGAGCCTGTTTCAGTCCATATAGAGAGCGCTTGAGGAGACAGACATGCTTTGGACGCTCAGCATCAGCAAACCCCGACGGCTGAAACATGTAAACTGTCTCGTTCAGATGACCATGCAGAAAGGCGTTCTTGACATCTAACTGATGGATGACCCAGTTGCGCGATAGAGCCACACTCAGGACCACTCGGATAGTGGAAGGCTTGACCACAGGGCTGAAGGTCTCATCACAATCAATACCTATCTGCTGAGATCTACCGTTCACCACAAGACGGGCCTTGTAGCGCTCCAAGGTCCCATCAAAGCGGAACTTGTGACGAAAGAGCCACATACAGCGAACGACGTTCGCCTCAGGAGGGCGAGGAACAAAAACCCAAGTACCATTCTTTGTAAGGGCCCTGTATTCGTCGATCATAGCCGCCTGCCAATTCGGGTCGAGGAGGGCTGTTTTGTAGGAGGTGGGAACGGGGGAGAGGGAGGTCTGGGTGGGGGCAGAGGATGAATGTGAGTCGGGAAGGACGGGGGCAAGAGGGGGTAAGCTAGAGGGAGAGGCGGCGGGCGTAGCAGAGCTGCGGGCAAGGGGATCAAAGGCGGCGAGGGTTGCGGCGGGTGCAGCATGACCTGCAGCGGCCGCCGCCAGGGAGGGACTTTTGATGGGCGGCGGGCGCAGCATGCCCTGTTGCGGCCGCCACACGTAGGGGATTCGAGGTTGTTTGGCGAGGTGATATGCGATATATTCTATAGCGCATTTAGTAGTTTTTGTCATCATTTACATGTCATTGTGAGGGATATTTGTATGAACTTGGTGATTCGGAACTTGTTGAAAAAGTTGAAGAAATCATAGGATCATGCAAGTTATAGAAGAGTTGAAGTGAAGAAATTCGGAAGCAGCTGGAATCAGGCGAGCTTGGCGCGGCCACGCTGCTACTAACGCGCCCGCGCTGCTAGGAGGGAGTACCTGCGTCGTTGCCTCAGAGAGAAGTAGCAAGACATTCACTGACGTGCCTGCGCTGCTACATGGCGCGCCCGCGTTAGTCCCTGGAGACGGATTCTTATCCGATTTTCCCCTATCGTATTAGTTGTTAATTTATATTTTTACGGGATTTTAAAACCCTTTAATTAGGTTATATTATTTCCGAAGGGGGGCAGTTTAGTTTTATTAGGTTATTTTCCAGAGACGTATTTTTCCCCTTTTTCATCTCAAAAACCCTATGGAGAACTAACTCTCCTTTGTTACACTTGGTTCTTTGAAGCCCTCGATTGAATTGGTTGTGAGTATTCTACTCTAGTTCGTCCTTTGTTAATTGTTTCGATCTCTTGAGCTTATTGCTTGATTGCTTATTATTGGTTAATCTGGATTGATCACCTAGGTTTATCGATACTAGTCATATTGCTAGGGTTTCGAATTCCAGGGTTGGGGTTGTAGACCTATTGTAGCAAACACAATCATCATAAGTAGGTTGCTTATGTTAGATTCTGAAGGAGATTCGATTACAGGCTATTTTAACGGGTTGTTATAATCGCTTGTATCTCATTATAGTTCATGTTTGAATGCTTTTGCTTTATTATTCGGTGAAGGTTTCCCCTTGTCATTTGGTGATAAGCGCTTTTAGGACTGGTAGGACTAAAAGCCATTACACGATCTGAATTGAGAACAATTACTTGGACATTAGAACTTGAGATTTATAGAATTCGATGATAAATCATCTCAATTGTTGTGCGGATAATTACCTGGTGTAATACTTTTCCATCATATATTCGCAACCTCTATTTGCAACTTGTTCTGTCACTATTGCTTACACACAAAACTCCCCCTTGAATTGGTTACTTTTGGGTAATAATACTTGCTCTTACAATTGATTCTGTTTCCCTGTGGGTTCGACCCTAACTTACCTACTATACTTGTTATAGTTTGCACCTTAGGAATTTACTTTGATTAGGCATAACGACACAAGGCCTGTCAAATTTGGCGTCGTTGCCGGGAAAACGGATTATCTTTGTTCTTGTTTGTCTTATTACCTGTTTGGGTGCGAACCTCTTGCATGGTTCGCACTCGTGCTACTGATCCCCATCTTGTTGATTTTGATTGGGAAATTGACAGGACATACCACCGCCGCCTTAGAGAACAACGCCAACATTCCCAACAACCTGATCCAATGGCTGGAAATGTAAATCCGACGCTGCGACAGCTGACAGCAGCAAACATCACACAGCAGGCACCTGCTGTGACAATCCCTGCTCTGGGGGATGACAACCATTTTGAGCTAAAGTCTGGGCTGATTCATCAACTGCCCAAATTCCATGGATTGGCTGGAGAAGACCCCATCAAGCACATGGGGAAGTTTCATAATGTGTGCATGAGCATGAAACCGGCCAATATAGATGAAGCACAGATAAAGATGGGAGCCTTTGGGTTCACGCTGGTCGATGCTGCGGATGACTGGTACTACAGTCTTCCTACAGGGAGCATCGACACTTGGCCTAAGCTCCACAAGGCCTTCCTGGAGAAATTCTTTCCTGCTAAGAAGGAGAACACCTTGAAGAAGGCGATCAGCAATATAGAGCAGGAAGATGATGAAACCCTCTACGATTACAATGAAAGGTTCAAGAAGCTTTGCGCTAATTGCCCCTTCCATGGCTACAGCACTAAGGACCTAGTCCTATACATCTATGGGGGGTTGCTGGAATCTGATAGAAGAATGATTGATGCCGCCTGCGGAGGAAACATTCTGAATGCCACGCTAGAGGGAGCCATGGAGAAGATTCAGGAAATGGCTGAGGGGACTAGAAATTTTGGGAAGTCCACCAGAAAGAAAGGAGTCAATTCGGTAGACCCTAACCAATCCAAAGATATTGCTGAATTGAAGAAAATGGTTAAGAGGCTCACTCTGCAAGGGACTCCTCAACAACTCAAGGCTTGTGGAATCTGCAATGATAACTTCCACCCAATTGATTCCTGTCCTACACTCCAGGAAGACACCGCTGAAGTAAGTGCTATAGGTGGAAATGGACCTCAGAGACCCAGACATGACCCCTACTCAAACTCCTACAACCCAGGGTGGCGGGATCACCCAAATTTCAGATGGAGGGATCCACCAAACCAACCACAACAGCAACAGCCACCTCCCTACAATCAGAGGCAGCAGGGTAACGCTCCCTCCACTGAATCCATGCTCAATACCCTGACACAGCACTTTACTGCGCATGTTCAGACAATTGAATCGAGCATAAAAGATATACAGAAACAAATGGGGCAAATGGCTGAAGCAATCACGAGAATAGAGGCAAAGACGTCAGGGGGTCTACCATCTCAAACGGTGGTCAATCCAAGGGAAAACGTCATTGCTATAACTCTTCGAAATGGAAAAGAGCTGAAAAGTCAGGAAGATGAGGAGGGAAGCACGCAGGTCTCCGACGTGGCAACGCCCAACACTGGCGCGCCCGCACTGGATACTGGAGCGCCCGCGCTGGATACTGAACCTGAGAACAAGATCTCGCCTGAATCCGAGCCCTATGTCGATACATATGCACGACCGGATTTTCCCCCTCTCGGGTCGGAGAAACCAAAACCTCCGTTCCCTGAGGCACTCAAAGAGAGGAGGATAATCGATGATTCAGAGCTTTTTGAGACATTTAGCAAGTGCCAGGTGAACATTCCTCTGCTGAAAATGATAAAAACTGTGCCCAAGTACGCAAAGTTCTTGAAGGAGCTTTGCACGGTAAAGAGGAATCAGAAGCTGAAAGGTAAAAAGAAAGTGAAAGTAAGTGAGCAGGTCTCCGCTATGTTTCAGAGGAGAATGCCGAAAAAGTGCACTGATCCAGGTATGGTTACTATCCCCTGTGTCATTGGAGATGTAAAATTTGATAGAGCTATGCTTGATTTGGGCGCTTCCATAAATGTGCTTCCTTGCTCACTTTACAAATCGCTAGATTTAGGACCTTTGCATGAAACTGGAGTAATTGTGCAACTAGCTGACAGGTCTAATAAATACCCTACAGGAGTAGTAGAAGACGTTTTGGTCATGGTCGATAAACTGGTTTTTCTTGCAGATTTCTTTGTCCTGGACATGGAACATGATAAGCATGATGCGCCTATTTTATTAGGTAGACCTTTTATTAAAACAGCTAGGACAAAAATTGATTGTGTTTCTGAGACACTAACAATGGAATTTGATGGAGAAAAGGTTGAATTCGATTTATACAAGGCTATGAAACATCCTGTTGATGACCATTCTCTGTGCTCTATTGATGTGATTGAACCATTAGCTCAAGATCTATTTGATATTTCTAGGGAAGATGAGTTGCAGTCAATTATTGAGAATGCGATTGACAAGTCCTATATAGATTTTTCAATTACATCTAATATGCAGGAATTAGTAGCCCAGATGGATGTAAAAGGTGAGTTCTCTACACATCTTTTGGGCATTGGCCCCAATCTACTGACTCCCAGCGAAGTGCTTGTTCCATCTGTTGTGCAGGCACCTGAAATTGAACTCAAACAACTCCCTAGTCATCTCAAGTATGCTTTCCTAGGAGTTGATGACACTTTACCAGTTATTGTGTCAAGTAAGCTTTCAGCAGAGCAGGAAGAAAAGTTAGTGGAGGTTCTGAAGAAGTACAAAACTGCGCTGGGGTGAACCATCGCTAACATCAAGGGAATTAGCCCATCTACATGCATGCACAGGATTCTACTGGAGGATGGAGCTAAGCCATATCGTCAGCCACAGAGAAGGCTCAATCCTCTCATGATGGATGTGGTGAAGAAGGAAGTGCTGAAATTGCTGTCCGCAGACATGATTTTCCCAATTTCTGACAGTCAATGGGTAAGTCCTACACAGGTTGTCCCTAAGAAAGGAGGTATTACAGTCGTGGAGAATCAACAAGGTGAGTTGGTCCCTACCAGAACACAAACAGGTTGGAGGGTATGCATAGACTATCGCAAGCTGAATACAGTAACCAGGAAGGATCACTTCCCCCTCCCCTTTATTGATCAGATGCTAGAACGCCTTGCTGGGCGCCCCTATTATTGTTTTTTGGATGGATATTCTGGATATTTTCAGGTGGCCATAGCGCCAGAAGACCAGGAGAAGACTACATTTACATGTTCTTTCGGTACTTTTGCATATCGCAGAATGCCATTTGGACTATGTAACGCACCCGGGACATTTCAATGATGTATGGTTAGTATCTTCTCTGAATACATTGAAAATTTCATTGAAGTATTCATGGATGATTTCACAGTACATGGGGATAGCTTTGATACTTGTTTGAGCCATTTGACACTAGTGTTAAAAAGATGTGTTGAAACTAATCTGGTTTTGAACTCTGAAAAGTGTCATTTTATGGTAGAACAGGGAATTGTTTTAGGCCACATAGTCTCTGCAAAGGGTATTGAGGTCGATAAGGCGAAGATTGATGTAATTCAGTCTTTGCCTTATCCTACTAATGTGCGCGAAGTTCGTTCTTTCCTAGGCCATGCAGGTTTTTATCGCAGGTTTATCAAGGATTTTTCGAAGGTATCCTCACCCTTGTACGAGCTTCTGAAGAAAGATGTGACCTTTGTACTCACACAAGAGTGCAAAAAGGCGTTCAACTCGCTGAAAGGACGCCTCACTAGTGCACCAATCATTCAGGCACCAGATTGGTCTCGCCCATTTGAGATCATGTGTGATGCTAGCGACTATGCAGTGGGAGCAGTGCTAGGCCAAAAAGAGGGAAGAGCCTCTCATGTGATCCATTATGCTTCTATGACTCTGAATGGAGCGCAGCGCAACTACTCCACCACTGAGAAAGAAATGCTAGCCGTGGTGTTTGCACTAGAGAAATTTCGACAGTATCTGCTTGGAGTCAAAGTGATTATCTACACAGATCACGCAGCCCTCCGCTACTTGATGACAAAGAAGGAGACAAAGCCAAGATTAATTCGATGGGTCATGTTGCTCAGCGAATTTGATGTGGAGATTAAGGACAAGAAATGAGCGGATAATTTGGTGGCTGACCACTTAAGCAGATTGGTGAATGAGGAGGACAAGCCGGAGTCACAGAAACCCATCTTAGGCACGTTTCCGGATGACACATTGTGCAAAATCGAGCACAAAAGCACGCCGGAGTCTGACGCGCCCGCGCCGGAGTCTGACGCGCCCGCGCTGAGTACTGGCGTGCCCACGTCATTCCCTGACGCGCCCACGCTATTATTTCTCAGCCCATCTCAGTCCGTTCTAGGACTTCATTCTGTAAACCCTTGGTACCGGGACATTGTGAACTACTTAGTTTGTGGGGAATTTCCCCCGGATCACACCAAGGCTCAAACGGAGAAGATTCGAAGAGAAGCAAACCACTATGTTTGGGATGACCCATACCTTTGGAAACATTGTGCTGATCAGGTAATTCGTCGTTGTCTTCCGGATAATGAGGTACGATCTGTTCTTGAATTCTGTCATTCTCAAGCATGTGGGGGACATTTTGGTGCCAATAAAACTGCTAGAAAAGTGCTTGAATCTGGATTTTATTGGCCACATATTTTTAAAGATGCTTATTCTTTCTGCAAAGCATGTGATAGGTGTCAAAGAATGGGGAATATCTCTCAAAGGAAGGAGGTATGCAACAATCACCGATGATTTTTTGCGAAATCTTTGATGTTTGGGGCATTGACTTTATGGGACCTTTTCCTAGTTCTTGTGGGAACTTGTATATTTTACTTGCGGTGGACTACGTTTCCAAGTGGGTGGAAGCGAAGGCCACCAGAACTGATGACTCTAAAGTTGTGGCAGGGTTCTTGAAAAGCAATATTTTTGCCAAGCATGGAATTCCTAGAGCGCTGATTAGTGACAGGGGTACCCATTTCTGCAACAAAACTGTGACTGCTGTGCTGAAGAAATATCATGTCACACATAGAGTTTCCACCGCATACCATCCACAGACGAATGGCCAAGCAGAGGTGTCCAATAGAGAGATCAAAGTCATTCTCGAGAAGACTGTAAATCCTAACAGGAAGGATTGGAGTTTGAGACTTGATGAGGCATTATGGGCTTATCGCACTGCTTACAAAACTCCAATTGGGATGTCTGCTTTCAGACTTGTCTATGGTAAGACATGTCATCTTCCTGTTGAGCTGGAGCACAAGGCTTGGTGGGCAGTGAAACAATGCAATATGCAGAGTGACGGGGTTGGAGAACACAGGAAGCTACAGTTAGGCGAGCTCGAGGAGTTACGTTTGGACGCCTATGATAATGCTGCAATTTACAAGGCGAAGACCAAGGCATGGCATGACAAGCACATCCATAGGAAGGACTTTAAAGTTGGTGACAAAGTCCTACTTTTTCAGTCTCGCCTGAAACTCTTCGCTGGGAAGCTCAGGTCAAAGTGGGGGGGACCATACATTGTTGCTGAAGTTTTCCCACATGGAGCTGTAGAGTTATATGACTCAAATAGCCACAAGAAGTTTAAGGTAAATGGTCAAAGGCTTAAGACATACTATGAAGGGTTCCCAAAGGAGGCTATGGATGAGTTAGTTTTGGAGGAGCCAAATGCAAAGTTAGAATAATCAAAAAGGCTTAGTCGAGCCAGCGACATGAAACAAAGGCGCTGCTTGGGAGGCAACCCAAGGTATTGCATTCCTTTCCTTAACTCGATTTTATTCTAACTTGTAGGTAATAAAGAAGGAGTTTCTGGTGACGAATTACATCCGCATTTCGGACCCACTGCTTCCGCAGTGTTAATTTTCTGTCAAAAAAAAAAAAAATTTGAAAGACCACGGGCTGGAAAACCCGCTTCGGGCCAGCCCGCCATCTTCAAGCCCCATCATCACTCCCCCATCATCATCCCTCAAATACAACCAAAACCCTACCCTTCCCCACATCCTCTCCTCTCACACCCAATCTACCCCACACCCACACTCACACTCACTCCTCAAATACAAGAAGCTCCTGGGAGCCCTCAACCCACACTCACACTCAAACCCTTTCTCCCTTACCCCTCTCTCCTTTCCTTTCGTCCTCGGCACCGGGGAGAAGCTCCGCGTCGACAACCGTTTTGGGCGATTTCCGAATCTGCAGAAACCACCGACGCGGCCGCGCCTGCATTTCAACGCGCCCACGCTGTCAGGGTTACGAAACAAGAGGATGAAACTACTGATGCGCCCGCGCTGTGTTTCTGACGCGCCCGCGTCGGCCTCCTGAGCCGAGCCTCATCTGTTCTTTGTGAGTTATTTCAGCTATCCTTATTTCGATTCGGATCTAGTCTTATTATCTGTCGAATATGAGTTCATCGGAGGAAGAGGTGAGTCGATCTGATGATGAGTTAGATTTGTCTGAAGAGGAGTGGGCTATTTATAATAAGGTAAACTGTGTCAGTTCTACAAAATATTTGCATAGAGAGACCCTTCAGAGACTTCAGATGCTAGATTGTATGCAGAAGTGTCTAGCTCACGCTGGTATTGGTGATTTTTTGGAGTTGAAAGCTGTAGGATACCCAGAACTTTGCAAGCAGTTCCTTGCGACATATCAGCTGAACCTTGGGGATAACAGAATTAGAGGGGTTTCTTTCAGGTTCAATGGCACTACCTACAGGATTTCTGCAGCAAGGATGCGAGCTGCTTTGGGGATCACTAAAGCCCCAACTGATAGATGGGTGACAGCCGCGACCGACCCAGACCTAGTTGCATTCTTTAGAGCGGTGTCTAGAGAGGAATTCTTAACCAGTAACGAGTACAACAGCAGGATTACCCATCCTGTCTTCCGTATGTTGTGCAAGATCGTCGCTGGGACATATTATGGGCTGACCACAGATACCAAGCTCTCCATGACACACCTGACGTTTGCTTACAGCGCTGTGCCTACTGCAAATTATACTCCTGACTGGGTTAGGCTTTTCTTCGATGGGCTCGACAAGGTCAGAAGGGATCGCAGTGTCGCTGGACCAGAAATGGTCCAAGGCGGACTTATTACTCGGGTAGCCATTGCTGCAGGCGTTGAGCCAGGTGGTTTGCAAGAGCTGGAGGAGCAGGTCATAGCAAGGACCTACACAGAGGAGTATCTGCGGAGGTGTTTGATGCTTGACACTGCGCCGGATGGGGGAACCATTTGGTGTACAGGCAAGAAGAAAGAGCATCAGTTCAGGCTCCCTAAGCCCCTTCCTTGGTCTGAGACTTGGACTGATTGGTATATTGAGGCTGATTATTTTCCGACATCAATTCTGGGTAGACGGCATCGCCTAGAAGTGGGTAGCAGTAGTGGCACAGCTGGAGCTGCCACGATTGAGGATGCGCTTGTGGCTCCGCAGGCTTTTGTTCAGACAGATACTCAGGGTTTCGCACAGAACCCACAGCAGGAGGTACCTGCTTATCATACCCCTTCTCACGGTTGGGATTCTCACCCGACATATCAGAGCCAGCAGGATTCACATCAGTGGGCCCCTTGGCCCCCACAAGCTTTTCAGGATGCTCATCAACAGCCTCAACAGTGGGGTTACCTGCTTGACCAGATTGGCCTTCTGCGCCAAGACGTAGGGAGTTTGACAACGATGGTTCAAAACCAAGATAGAGCGCAGAATCAGATTCTCCACCAGCAGGCCGACATCCTAGAAGGCTTTGGCGAGTTCAGAGGTATGAGGGAAGAGCTTCGCCGCATGCGAGAGGATTACTCTCGCCACTATCCACCCCCTCAGGGAGTCCTTCTGTTTCCTTTCTCCCTACTTATTTCTGTCTTCTTTCACATTGAGGACAATGCTTCATTCAAGTATGGGGGAGGGAAAGGATTTAAATATCTTGTACATATTTCATTTCCGCATTATTTTTGTACAGATTCTGCACTTGTTATTCTTAAAAAAAAAAACAAAAAATGAAAAGAGACAATCAAAATCTTGGGATGAGTTGAAAACCCGAAAGGGCGACTCAGGCAAAAAGCAGGTAGTCTGGCGAGCTTTAGGCTTTGGCAATATGAGACTTGAGGTAAGTGAGAATGTTTATGTGAGTACCATCTTTGAAAAAAAAAATGAGTGGCTTGGTGAAAACCCCAAAAGGGCGCCTTGGCAAGATGAGCGTTTACTTTGAGTGTTTAGGATTGATCTCTTGGCGAAGGCGACATAAGAAGTGGAGTGATAAGGAGGTTTTCGGGTAGGCCACTGGGAGCTATAAGGTGTAGATGGTTGAAATATAATTGTAAGTCTCATTTCCTATTTTGATTGTCTTTTGTGCTGATTGTTGAGATGGTGGAAACTACTAGTACTTAGTGTTCATTTTCCTTGTACTGTCTGTGAACCCTTGAGATTTATGGTGAGAGTAGGCTTAGCTTCTATGCTTACTCGGGACGAGTAAAGGTTTAAGTATGGGGGAATTTGATATGCGATATATTCTATAGCGCATTTAGTAGTTTTTGTCATCATTTACATGTCATTGTGAGGGATATTTGTATGAACTTGGTGATTCGGAACTTGTTGAAGAAGTTGAAGAAATCATAGGATCATGCAAGTTATAGAAGAGTTGAAGTGAAGAAATTCGGAAGCAGCTGGAATCAGGCGAGCTTGGCGCGGCCACGCTGCTACTAACGCGCCCGCGCTGCTAGGAGGGAGTACCTGCGTCGTTGCCTCAGAGAGAAGTAGCAAGACATTCACTAACGTGCCCGCGCTGCTACATGGCGCGCCCGCGTCAGTCCCTAGAGACGGATTCTTATCCGATTTTCCCCTATCGTATTAGTTGTTAATTTATATTTTTACGGGATTTTAAAACCCTTTAATTAGGTTATATTATTTCCGAAGGGGGGCAGTTTAGTTTTATTAGGTTATTTTCCAGAGACGTATTTTTCCCCTTTTTCATCTCAAAAACCCTATGGAGAACTAACTCTCCTTTGTTACACTTGGTTCTTTGAAGCTCTCGATTGAATTGGTTGTGAGTATTCTACTCTAGTTCGTCCTTTGTTAATTGTTTCGATCTCTTGAGCTTATTGCTTGATTGCTTATTATTGGTTAATCTGGATTGATCACCTAGGTTTATCGATACTAGTCATATTGCTAGGGTTTCCAATTCCAGGTTTGGGGTTGTAGACCTATTGTAGCAAACACAATCATCATAAGTAGGTTGCTTATGTTAGATTCTGAAGGAGATTCGATTACAGGCTATTTTAACGGGTTGTTATAATCGCTTGTATCTCATTATAATTCATGTTTGAATGCTTTTGCTTTATTATTCGGTGAAGGTTTCCCCTTGTAATTTGGTGATAAGCGCTTTTAGGACTGGTAGGACTAAAAGCCATTACACGATCTGAATTGAGAACAATTACTTGGACATTAGAACTTGAGATTTATAGAATTCGATGATAAACCATCTCAATTGTTGTGCGGATAATTACCTGGTGTAATACTTTTCCATCATATATTCGCAACCTCTATTTGCAACTTGTTCTGTCGCTATTGCTTACACACAAAACTCCCCCTTGAATTGGTTACTTTTGGGTAATAATACTTGCTCTTACAATTGATTCTGTTTCCCTGTGGGTTCGACCCTAACTTACCTACTATACTTGTTATAGTTTGCACCTTAGGAATTTACTTTGATTAGGCATAACGACACAAGGCCTGTCACGAGGTGATGGGAGGTGGATAGCGGGGTGATGGGCGGTGGTCATGGAGACGATTTGACGGGGTCTGAAGACACCGGAGACGCTGCGGGTGTGTGGTCTGGTGGTAGAGGGTGGTGGGGGAGGTGGGGGAGGGGGAGACGCAGGAGCACCGGCAGAGTTCTGAGGAAGAATGAAGTAAGGGAATGGTGACTCAGACTCTAACGACGACACAGGGGTGTGGAAGACGCGAAGGGAAATCGCGACTCATCAAAGGTGACATGACGAGAGAGAATGATCTTGTGAGTCTTGATATTGAGGGAAATATAACCGCGATGATCAGACGGGTAGCCAAGAAAGACACAAGGGGTGGAGCGTGGGTGAAGCTTGTGGAGGGCGGTGGGTGACTGATTAGGGAAGCACAAGCAACCAAATGTACGAAGGTGATCATATATGGGCAAAGTGCAATACAGTGCCTGAAACGGTGAGCGATGGTTGAGGATGGTGGAAGGGAGAATGTTGAGGAGGTAGCATGTGGTGGCTAAGGCGTAAGGCCAATAAAGAAGGGGAATGGATGCGTGGAAGAGGAGAGTGCACATCATATTGGTAATGGTTCGGATGATTCGTTCGGCCTAGCCATTTTGTTGAGAGATGTAGGGGCAGGACAAGCGATAGGAGATCCCATTGGTATTAAAGAAAGTGTGAAAATCTTTGTTGTCAAATTCGCGGCCATTGTCGCATTGGAAACACTTGACAGAGGTGTGAAACTGTGTTTTGATGTAAGCGTGGAATTTGACAAAGATAGGGAACACTTGAGATTTAAAGTGCAAAGGAAAAACTCATAAGAAATGTGTATAATCATCCAAAAACAAGAGGTAATACTTATGACTCTCCTTGCTAGGCACAGGAGATGTCCAAATATCACTATGAATAATATCAAAATGTGCAAATGTAGTGTTTAAAGATCGCTGAAAAGGAAGTTTGGCATTGCTGCGGTCGGGCATCCAAGGAGGGTAGCCAGGGTTGGGGTACCAAGAGGGGTGGCGGGGATCATACTGTTGCGGGCGACGGCCATTGTTGCGGCCGCCGCGGCCCCTGCCGCGGCCGCCGCCTCTTGGTCCCTGCTGGTCGTTGCTGCGGCCGGGCTGGAGGGCAAGCTGCTCGATGATGTCAATGGATGAGACCAACATCGTCTTTTCTTTGGCGGCGTCGGTTGTCTGACGTTGAAGGCGAGTCTCCTCCAAGATCAGTTGAGACCGGGTCTTCTCGAACGTAGGGAGAGGTTCCGTCTGATGTATATGAGTAGCAGTAGCATTGTATTCGGAAGGGAGGCCCGAGAGTACCTGGAGGACGAGACGGGTGGCGATGGGTTTGGAGTCGACGGCGTCGAGCTGATTAGCCAAGGTCTTGATGTGTTGACAGTAGGCAGATATCGACGGAAAAGAAGAAAGCTTGCAACTTGAGAATTCGTGCTCGAGATAGACAGTACGGGTGGACTTGTTGTCTTGAAAGATATCCTGAAGTTTCTTCCAAGCATTCAAGGCGGAGTCTTTGGGGTCGAGTATGGTGGTCAATAGATCTTTTGAGATGGTGTTGAAGATCCATTGAAGGACAATGGTGTCAAGTTGAGCGAAGAGATCGCCGTCTTCGCTTTCACGGCGTTTGGCGGAGGAGTCAATGTGGTGGAGGACTTTATGAGCCTTAACATGGGTCGTGAAGAGGTACGACCACATAGTGTAGGTACTGGATTCATGATCAAGAATGATAGGGATGCAATTTAATTTTGATATTGGAGATGGTTATGGCGGAATGGAAGGGTGATTTGGTGGCGGTGGGTTCGGTGGTCATTATGACGAGAATGATAGAGAGAGAGAGAGGAGTGATGGGTCGGCGGCAAGGGGACGGGGAGGCCGACGGAAAGGGGGTGACCGAGGCGGGTGGGGAGGGTGGCGGCGAGGAGAGAGAGACGGGGAGAGGTGGCCGAGGTGGGTGGCGGCGAGGAGAGAGAGAGAGAGGTGGTGGCTAGGGCTAGGGTTAGAGAAAAAGAAATTTAGGGTCTTTGTATCTTAGGTTGTGATACCATGTAAGATTATGAGATTGATTGTAATGTCCTCCTTGAGAGTTTCCGTTCATTGATATAACATATATATAGGTTACAAAGGTATTGGACCTTAACGGGCTTTTAGCTCACTATACAATAGGAAACATATGTAATCTTTCACTTATTTTCCCATCATTAAATAAATCAATAAAAAACATATAACTTAATCCATATTTGAAGTGTTTTTAAAATTTCATTTTCACCGTACTTATTACCTCAAGGTGACGACAGATTTCCTTTATTACCTGAAAAGCCAACTAGGGAGGGTGCTTATATAAGTTCTTTATTAGTTGACGCGTTGAGGACAAGGTAGCCTTCGCGATGATGTTTACTCGCGTTCAAATTATTACTATTCAATAGTCGTCTTTAGAGGAAGTTCACCAATTGATGTTCTATTCTAGAGACGTTCTTGATAGATTACATAGGTCTTATATTGTATAGTGGGTCCAAAGGTCAAAAAGGCTCAATACCTTTGTAATATATATATATATATATATATATCAATGAATGGAAACCCTCAAGGTGGACTTTACATCAATTCTAGAATCCTACATGGTATCACGACCTTTTCTTTCTCACGGAACCCTAATTTGATCATCCCGCCCCACCCCTCCTCTTACCGTCGCTGGTGTCATCTCCTCTTCGCCACACTCTCTCTCTCTCCCCTCGCCTCACTGGTCACCTCTCGCTCTCGCTGGTCTTCTCTCGCTCTCGCTGGTAGTCTCTCGCTCTCACTCTCGTTTCCTTTCGAGAAAAAAAAATGTCCGACCTCATCTGCTGCAGCCGCGGCATACGAGGACTCGCGACCCTCCTCCTTCGACCGCCCCTCGATGGTCCCTGGTGCCTGGCTTCAACCCTCATTGGCTACACTCCGGCTCTCCTGCTCTACGACCTCAGGCCTATCTGACATCGTCTGATCAAGGCTATGTTCCGCCGGATGGACATCCTGCCTTCTTCTCTATGCAACCGACATCTTCAGACTCTTCTTGGTACATGGACACTGGTGCCACCTCCCACATGACGAACTCCTCAAGGTAACCTCTCATCTATTTCCTTTAAGGGACCTGCACACTCTATTATCGTCGGAAATAGTGGTCGTCTTGCTACTTCGGGAATTGACCACGCCAAATTACAGACCCCAACCCACCCACTACACCTCAACAATGTCCTCATTGTCCCAATGACTGTCAAAAACCTTATCTCTGTCCGTCGGTTCACTACTCACAACAACGTTTCCTTTGCGTTTGATCCCTATGGTTTCTCTGTCAACGATCTTACTACGGGGGTTACTCGAATGAGATGTAACAACACCGGGGAGCTCTACCCTGTCACACCACCTCCTGCGTCCAGTCAGTCGTGCCCGGTCTCCCTCTCGGCATCGTCGTCTGGGATGTGGCATGCACGTCTGGGCTATCCCAGTGCTGCCGTTCTAGATGTCCTCCGTTCCCAGAGTCGTGTCACCTGTACTAAAGACTCATGCTCTGATTTATGCTCTTCCTGTCAACTAGGCAAACATGCCAGACTGTCGTTCCAACGGTCTTTGAGCTCTACCCTTGCTCCCTTTGATATCATTCATAGTGACATTTGGACCTCTCATGTGCCTAGCAAGGAGGGTCACAAGTACTACCTCTTGTTTCTTGATGATTACACTCATTTCTTATGGGTCTTCCCGTTGCATTTCAAGTCCCAAGTGTTTCCTGTCTTTGCCAAATTCCATGCCTACATCAAAACATAGTTTCACATATTCATCAAATGTTTCTAATGTGACAATGGCCGTGAATTTGACAACAAAGACTTTCACTCTTTCTTTGCCGCAAATGAGATCTCCTATCGTTTGTCTTGCCCCTATACTTCTCAGCAGAATGGCAAGGCTGGACGAATCATCAGAACCATTACCAACATGATGCGCTCTCTCCTCTTCCACGCATATATTCCCCTTTCCCTATTGGCCTCACGCCTTATCCACCACATGTTATCTCCTAAACATTCTCCCTTCCACTACCCTACACCATCGCTCTCTAGCTCAGACACTTTATTACACCATGCCTAGGTATGATCACCTTCGAGTGCTTGTGTTTCCCAAACCAGTCCTCCACAACCCCACACAAGCTTCACCCGCGCTCCACTTCATGTGTCTTCCTAGACTATCCGTCTGATCATCGCTGTTACCTTTTTCTCGATGTCAAGACCCATAAGCTTATTGTTTCACGTCATGTCACATTTGATGAGTCTCGCTTTCCCTTTTCTCCTCCTCCTCTCCCCTCTTCCACACCTCCTGTGTCTCAGTCAGAGTCAGAGTCTTCCTTCCCTCACTTTCTTCTTCCCCAGAGCTCTCCCGGTGCTCCTGCCTCTCCCCCTCCACCACCACCACCACCCCCTACCACCAGACCACACACCCGCAGCGTCTCCGGTGTCTTCCAACCCCGTCAGATCGTCTCCATGAACACCACACATCGCCCCACCTTCCAAAACCATACATACGTAATGCCATCCTCTCCCCAAGCAGTGATGTCGTGGCCGCAGCACGATGTTGCGGCCGCTGTCAATCAAATTCCCTTCCCCCAGCCTTCGTCCAACCTACTGGCGGCGGCCGCAACATCATGCCGCGGCCACAGCCAATCAACAAGCTGCAGGCATGCAGCACCCGCAGCCTTCCCCGCAGCCGCCTCCACCCTCCCTGCACACGTCCTTCCCGACTCCCAATCCCCCCTGCCTCCATCCCAACCTCCCTTTCCCCCATTCCCACCTCCCACAAAATAGCCCTCCTCGACTCGAATTAGCAGGCGGCTATGCTCGACGAATATAGGGCCCTTACAAATAATGGTACTTGGGTTCTTGTCCCTCTCCCTCCTGAGGCGAACGTCATCTGTTGTATGTGGCTCTTCCGTCACAAGTTACGCTCTGATGGGACGTTGGAGCGCTACAAAGCCCGTCCATTGGTCAACGGTCGATCTCAGCAGGCAGGTATTGATTGTGATGAGATGAGACGTTCAGCCCCGTGGTCAAGCCTGCCACTATCCGAGTAGTATTGAGTTTAGCATTGTCGTGCAACTAGGCCATTCATCAGTTAGATGTCAAGAACGCTTTTCTGCATGGCCATCTGAATGAGACAGTCTACATGTTTCAGCCGCCGGGGTTTGCTGATGCTAATCGTCCCAAGCAGGTCTGTCTCCTGAAGCGCTCTCTGTATGGTCTGAAACAGGCTCCGTGGGCTTGGTTCCAGCGCTTTGCTTTGCATCTGCTACGCTTGGGTTTCGTTGGCAGTCGTTCGAATACGTCTCTGTTCATCTATCGCAGAGGCTCAGACATGGCCTTCCTGTTACTATATGTCGACGACATCATTCTCACCGCCTCTTCTGATGCTCTTCGGACGTCCATTATTTCGCAGTTGAGTGCGGAGTTTGCCATGTCTGACCTTGGTCAGTTGTTCTACTTCTTGGGAGTTTCTGTTCAACGTCATGCGTCTGGTCTGTTTCTCTCTCAGAGTAAGTATGTTGCTGAGATTGTTGCTCGGGCCAAGATGGTTAACTGTAATCTTGTCGCCACCCCTGTCGATACATCCAACAAGCTCAGTGCTCATTCTGGTCCTTTGGTTGATGATCCGACATTGTACAGGAGCCTCGCTGGTGCTCTTCAGTATCTCGCCTTCACCAGGCCTGATATCAGTTACACCGTTCAGCAGATCTGCTTGTTCATGCATGCACCCAGGGAACCCCACTTCCAGACCTTGAAGCGGATCATTCGGTACATCAGCGGCACCCTCGAGCTAGGCACCACGATCACCCCTTCCTCTAAGCTTGACCTTGTTGCTTACACTAATGCGGATTGGGGTGGTTGTCTTGACACACGTCGCTCCACGTCTGGCTACTGTGTCTTCCTCAACGACACCCTTGTGTCGTGATCAGCAAAGCGTCAGTCTGTCGTGTCTCGCTCCAGCGCTGAGGCAGAGTACATAGGTGTTGCCAACATTGTCTCCGATTGCTCTTGACTCCGCAATCTCCTTCTTGAGCTCCGTTTCCCTCTTCAGAAGGCCACTCTGGTCTACACTGACAACATCTTCGCCGTCTATCTGGCTAGCAACCCAGCCCAGCATCAACGCACGAAGCACATTGAGCTCGATCTCCACTTCATCCGGGACAAGGTTGCCATTGGACATGTCCGCGTTCTACATGTCCCGTCCTCCTATCATTACGCTGATATATTCACCAAGGGTTTACCTCGATAGTTGTTCATTGAATTTCGGTCCAGTCTCACTGTACGGGCCCCTCCAGTTTCGGCTGCGGGGCTTTGATAGATTACATAGGTATTATATTGTATAGTGGGCCCAAAGGCTCAATACCTTTGTAACCTATATATATGTTTATCAATGAATGGAAACCCTCAAGAAGGACTTTACATCAAATCTAGAATCCTACAATTCTTATCCGATCAAAGACTTTAAGAACTCAACTCTGAGGTTTTATCTCAAGGAGAGTTGCAGAGCTCTTCTTTCTCTCTCTAAAATCGGATCTCTGTGTAGCAGGATCATGGTATTTATAGAGCGATTAAGCTGGCAGCTGTTTGGCGACCTCATGCACTGGGTTCAGGCTTTGGAGGGGATGCCAGCGAGGCTGATTACACCCAGTGAGCTGCTTGATGATGTGGTTAGCATAACAATCGCGATGTACGAATACATTCACGCGATTGCTGGATCGTGGTGTCTTGACTCTTGAGGGTATCTGGAGAAAAACGTGTTTATGCTTTCTGTTCCTTTTTAATCGAGGGGTATCCTATTTCTGACGTCATAAGCCGTGTTTTCTAAGATGGCTATTTTTTATGGCATCGTCAATATTATCTCGTCACATCAGTCATATCCTTTCTCCATAACCTCCATTATCTTAATAATCAACCCATTGTTACAAGCATTACTTTATTATTATAAACGTCACACCCTGACTAACCATCCCACTAAGTCCACTACTAAAGTATGACATGTAAATGCTAAATGTCATGTTGTTTAAATTGCTTAATTTATAACTTATATTCCCTCCGTTAATTAAAACATGTCGTTTTAGACATTTGCACGTTTTTTAAGAAAACATATAAAAACAAACAAAAATATACTTATACCCATAATTATATTACTTTATTTTTCCACACTATTGAAAACTACAACTAACAAATTTTTAATGATTACAAATGTAATTTTGGAAAATAAACACCAAAATACCTAAAACGACATGTTTTTCTTAACAAGATTTTACTCATAAAACGACATGTTTTTCTTAACGAATGGAGTTATATATAGTTAATACTATTGTAACTAATAAATCTATATTATCAAATAAGCAAATAATATAGATTGTTAAATTGATAATTGTTAGCAAAGAAAGCATTAATGGTGATGCAGCGAATATTGGATTGAATCAAGAGGAAAATATTCAAAAAAAGAGAGGTGAATTAAGACAAACCCTAGATTGCAATTCCATTCCATGGTTGATGTCGGTGGCCACATATGATGAAATCACCCCCTAACAAGAAAACAAATTGGAGATCAGTCAGTCAATCCATTAAACCCCGCAAGTTCTGCCCTCATTTCAGCCTCCCCGTCTCTTTCTCCCCCAAACCAGTTTCAGGATCGTCATCTTCCCCTCATCTCCACCGCCATGTTACCTTCATCCACAAAAGACCACCACCACCTCAAACCCTATGCCGGATTCCGCCGAATTCCTTACTCCTCCTGGATCGTCATCTTCGGCTCCACTCTCCTATGGCTCCTCTTCCTCTTCTCCAACAACGGCGGCCCCGCTCTCCCCTCCATCAATTTCTACTTCATCACCACCACCGCCACCGCCAACACCAGCAGCCAAATCCGGATTCCTGAACCGCAATTAGCCGGTTCTGGACTCAATTCCGACCCCTGTTTCGGCCGCTACGTCTACGTGCAACGAATTCCGGCCAAATATAACTCAGATTTGCTTCGTAACTGCAGCACTCTCAACAAATGGATCCATATGTGCAAGTTCATAGTCAATTCCGGCTTCGGGCCTCCAATGGCGAACTCCTCCGGTGAGATTTTCTCTGGCGGAGGCTGGTACTGGACGAATCAGTTCTCGCTCGAGATCATCTTCCACGAGCGGATTAGGCGCTACGAGTGCTTGACCGATGACTACTCCAAGGCGACGGCTGTGTTTGTCCCCTACTACCCTGGCCTCGACGTCAGCCGACACCTCTGGAGTTCGAATGTCACGCTCAGAGACGCTGACTCGGTGGATCTTGCGAGGTGGCTCCGGTCGACGCCGGAGTGGCAGTTTATGGATGGAAAGGACCATTTCATAGTCGCCGGTAGGGTTGCGTGGGATTTCCGGCGGAAGACGGACGACGCTTCCGATTGGGGGAACCGTTTCATGCTCCTACCGGAATCAAACAACCTGACGGTCCTCACAATCGAAGCCAGCACCGCTCCGAACAGCACGGATCTCGGCATTCCCTATCCGACCTGGTTCCATCCCTCCAGCGACACCGAAGTCCGCCAATTGCAAAACACGCTCCGGCGCAAGAAAAGGCCGTACCTCTTCTCCTTCGCCGGCGCTCCGAGGCCTCAGATCAGCGATTCGATCCGGAGCGAGCTGATCGATCAATGCCGCAACTCATCGGGGAAATGCAACCTCCTCCTCTGCGAATTCGGCATGGAGAACTGCGACAATCCGGAGAGCATACTGAACCTCTTCCAGACCTCGACCTTCTGCCTGCAGCCTCCTGGCGACACGATGACGAGGCGATCGTCGTTCGATTGTATGCTCGCCGGCTGCATCCCGGTGTTCTTCCACCCACGATCGGCGTACTTGCAGTACCGGTGGAACTTTCCGGACGACTACACGAGGTACTCCGTTTTCATATCGCACGAGGACGTTAAGAGCGGCAAGGTCAGCGTGGAGAAGGAGCTGAGCGCGATTCCAAAGGCGAAAGTGGAAGCCATGCGAGAGGAGGTCTTGAGATTGATCCCCCGCGTTGTTTACGCAGATTTCGAGTCCAAAGATCGCGGTAGAAGCTTCGAAGATGCCTTCGATTTGGCCTTGAAAGGTGTCTTGGAGAGGATAAATTGGTTCAGGAAGGATTCAGATGAAGAATCATAGATTCATAGTGGGATTAAACTAATGTTAGTATCAGTAGCAGCTGGCCTGAAGACAAATTTCTATCATTTATATCTGTGTTGAAATTTTGTGATCTGGTATGGTTTTAGAGTGCTAGATCGTCTCTAGTATGTACTAGAGCTGTGTGCAAAGTGAGTGTGTAGATGATGAATCTGTTCAATATCTGCATATGGTGAAGTTCACCAAATGCAAAGGCTTGTTGTTGTATGAAAGCAATTTGAAATAAGAGAGGATGGTGAATTGTTGATTGCCGGGTTGGATGTTTGATCCCACTCCCACAGAACAAATTATGAGGGATTAACCCAAACCTTTTTCTGTGTGTACTTGTTGTCTGTCAGTGCTGTCACAATCAAGCAAAGCCTGTACTTGAATTCCATATCACAGAGCTTGTGACAGGAGGATCTACAAGATTTTCCATCAACAATCATCAGAGCTTAAGAGCATGTCATCATGTCAGGAAAGGATGGAAGTAATGTGATGATTTGGTCCATTTGAACCCCAGGAATGCAACTGGAGTTCTACTGTGCGGTTAGCCATCCAACTTGATGTTCAGCACTAGTTGAACACGAGGCCCAGATCTCATCAGCTGGTTCTCTTGCGCTTTCTGTGGTGTGCCCGATGAGCCGGAAGTATGGCATTTCGGTTGGTGTGATAAATATGGAGGACCTCAACCCATTTTCATGATTGTAATGAAGGTCGTGTTAGAGGAACTGGGATAGTCCGGATAGCCTCGTAGACTGAGCTTAGTTCGACTTCAGAAATCGGCCCTGGAAATCAACCACTAACTGGAATATGAGACCTATGACACTCGAGCTCAAGGCCAAAAGGAGAACCATCCGAGCCTGAAGCCTGAGCACAGGAGGCAAACACCTGACTAAACCAATAGTCAAGTGGTTAAATCAAAACAAACGAAAATCATTTTTCCATCAGCAAACGTAGGCATTCAAGTCAAGACTCAAGACCCAAAGGAATGGAGGTAGATATAATAGATTGAAAGATTAGATTATTACTGTATCTACTTTTACTAACTGGAATCAGTATGATACGAAACTGATCGAACTGTACCAAAAAAGACATAATAAAGGCCAAATAAATCAAAGAAGAGCAGAAATAACGAGTTAGCATGCTGAAAAGAAAAGCTCTGGGGCTGCACTGCCTGCACATTGGCACCACATCATCCAGGAGCAGCCGTGAGCCTGTAAGTGTTCAACTACACAGTTGGGGTGGGCTCCGAAAAGCCGTACTCATCCATCGTCATATTCACATACAACTTCCAGCCACGAACTATACATGGTTTAGGTAAGGTTCGCCTCCTCTGATTTCACATCTTCACAAGAGAGAGAACCTTTCGGTGATTTGCACCCACAGCAATCAAATGGCGTGATGAAGAAGACATCAGACCACGAGTTTGAATTGGGCATCTTCGGTTTTGCTTTGCTTCACCTTTGTTAAGATCTCTCGGCAGTTCTTGTACTTGCTCTCTACCAGGCCCAGCAGGAAATCCGTGAATATGTGCTCGTACCCTGGCATTTTCCCGTAGCCTGTAGCAAGTTTATCAATCCCATGTAAGAGTCAGTGGTATAAAAATATGCTCAGATCCAATTTTGAAGTCAAAATATGATGAAATCAGGCAAGTTGAAGAATTCAGTATGAGCAAAGATAGAAAATAGGAGATGTCAATTACCAGGGAAGTAATTAATGTCGATAACATAGAACTTATTCTGGTTCCCATGTTCACGGATGATATCTAGATTGAACAGCCGCAGGCCCTGCAGAAGCACAATAAAATGGAGCTCTGTTGAGGAACAAGAGATCAAAAGGAAATTAAAAACATAGGTGAATAGAAATCAGAAAAGCTTACCAGTCGGCGACGAAGTTCTTTAGCTAGTTTCTCCAATAATGGCCGAGGTGGGAGCTCTGTAATAGAAAGGGAACAATAGAAGATTTAGTGATTATACATATACATGAGCAGCCACATTAAACACGGCTTTTAAGTGCAATTCAATTTCAAAGGATAAGAGGACATGACTTTTATACTATTAAGATAAGATGCACATTATGTCTTTTCCAGTAAAGGCTTTCATTTCAAATAGATTACCTGCAATGCTTGGAGCTAGGTCAGCATCATCTGCTGAAGCTGCTGCGCAAGATACCCTTGGGAAATGGAAGACACCAGCAGTTTTGGAGAGTTCATGTTTCGTAACATTTGGTAATGAGAATCGCCTCACAACCTTTACAGCGTCCCCAACAACGTAGACTTTAAAGAGGACACCTCCTATGAATAGCAAATAAAAATGAGACCACATAGAATAAGATGAATCTGCAAAAGAAAAAGTAAAATGACGCAAAAGACAATAGATTACCATGGTTCACAAACTCCTGTAAAACAAGGGGCGGTTCAAGCTTCTTGAGGGAATATTGATCATACGCAAGGGATAGTTCGTGTGATTTTGCACTTCCATCAGCATACAATGGCTTTGCAACTGTGTAAATACATAAAGGAATAAGAATATCCACTGGTAAACAAAATGAGCTTTGAAGAATCAATTTCAATAATCATCAAGGATTATAGTCATACGGCAATTGAATAGAAAAATGCTAACAAGTATCAAGAACTACATATTAGAAAATGAAGTAATAAAAGCACTAGAAGTGGATTAGTGAAAAGCAAATGCAAAGCATTAGAAGTGTCAACATATCATACCAAGAGGAAGTGATAGTCCAGATTCAGAAACTAAATCAGGGATTGATGATGCATCTTCTTTTATGACCAATTGCCTTGGAACTCCAATTGTGCCTGCAGTTATTTACCCTTGTTATTTATGATGTGAGGAAAAGGAATGAAATTCAAAGGCAAAATATGACATTTGTGCTACCCATTCACAAGATCTCTCAAATAGCTTACCATATGAGTTGGACAAGTTCAAGTCAGCAACATCTCGCAACATTGACTGGCGATTGCGAAGCTGTTGAATGGCATCTGGAGGATCAAGAACAGTAACTTCAGGATGTGCAAGTCTATAATCCTGCAAAGATTATCCAGGTATTAGGAGCAAGAATACAACAATTGTATATTGTACACAAAACTACATGATATGATGATAATAATGATTGGTTCAAAGCTTTCGCAATCATCAGACAGATGAAGCAGTTCATCAGACATCTAACATAACTTGAACCTAACTGGTAAACTGACATCTAAATATCTAATACAACTTCATATATTGATTGATAACAAGACACATACTAAATAACTGGTAAACTAAGGGTTCTAACTTTAAGTTAAGTCGACACCATGATCACAGAAATAACAAGCGTTCTATAAACTTACATTGAATAGGTAAAGTTTCAAACCATAAAGCAACGCAGTTGTACACCATCCATTTTTATTATGTGTTGAATTGTCCCAATTGTGATATAAATCAACACTCATTCACATTTATCAACTCATTCTTCACCAATACCCATCAAGAAGATAAAATAAGGAAGTCACAAAAAGAGAAAATGCAACCCACCTCAAGAATTTGACGCCATTCTTTTCCAGGTAACTGCGAGAGGACAATGTCATAAAAAAAAATGGAATTAATTGTTTGATTCCACAAAGATGTAGAAGACATTGATCTACACCTTGATTCAACAGGGAGGTTATAGTTTTAGAAATTATTACCTTCTGCAACAAGATGTCAAACGGACCTTGCTCTGAAAGAGGTTTGGTTGGGTCAATAGCAACAAAACATATACCCTTCAGCCTGCAACAGGAAAAAAGACTTCATGCTTTTAGCAACTGGGATGAATATTGGCCGCACACATCAAAACGAAATCATATTCATAAATTCTAATAATCGCTACAGAAATCACGTAAAATGTCTAGACATGACAATACCAACAAGGGAAGCTGCAGCTGCTAAAAAAATGCCCCTAAAAATGGCAAATAGCATCAATTCCTGCTGGTGATTTAGTGAATTAGAATTATCAATGATGAGAAGGGGAAATTTCAAAGATCAAAAGACCATTTAATCCTAAAAAGATCCGTTTTAAACATGTACTCCGTATAAGTTAAGGTAAATCCAACATGTTGGAATGAAGCTTCTGGAAAAGAAAGGAGAAATATGAGCAAAAACCCCCCAAATAATTACACAATATACAGATAAAGGTTGGTACAAACTACTCGCATATACACCTTTGCAAGGGATAAAATAAAACCCATTTTTTTTACAAAAAATTGCAGACAAAATGGACTTAACAGATTATTTTCTCAAGAAGAAATCGGAAATCATTATGAGTCATGACAGCCAAGGTAGCAGGATAAGATTTCAATAGAGATTCCCACTTTCTTTCCAAAAGGCAATGGAAAGGGAACAAACTGTCAGGCAGAATATTCATTAAACACCAGCTAAGACGGAAATGAGAAGCCAGATGCCAAATTTCCCAATTAAAAGCCAACAGCATTCCACGAATCTACAGATCTAATTACAACGAAGATAACAGAAGCAAACATGATTTGAGTGAGCTTTAAAGAATAATCAAATCAAACAAAGCTGCTGGACACATTTATTGCTTGAATTATTTTTGACAAACAAACCAAGGCGGATGAAAAGAGGAATCATAAAAACAAAACCAGTGTTTATTTCAACTCTCATTCTATAATTTCTTTGAGCGATTATATTTGCAGTCGCATGATAATACCTAGCAACGCCTTCAAGCTTAGGCTGCAAAAAGCTCTTCGTCTTCTTCGACGTGAGAGCATATCCAACAACAAGCTTCGAAGGCCGCGTAACGTCTCTGGTAATCGCGAACGACTGCGAAGAAATCATCTCCTCCATAATTTCCTTGTTCTCTTCTTTTTCTATGGCTCTTTCCCCCTCTTCTTCCAATAACCTAATGATCCGCCTATCCTCCACCACCATATCCCTAATTTCTAACCGAAAACACAAATCACGGTTCTAATTGAAGGATTCAGTCACCAGATTCCGCAAGAAATCACCGAAAACAATGCCGAATTCGGGGGGGAATGGAAAAGGAAACCGTGGATGTCAAAGAACGATTCAACGAACTCAAAACTGAAGAACGAGACGGAGAAATCAAAGACAGAACACGAGAGAAAGAAGAAGCGAGAAATATCAATGGCTAACAGACAAGAGGGGAGAGGGAGGGAGAAGGTGGAGGGTCTCTATATATACACCGGACACGAGGGGAGTGCGGCCCAGCTGTACACCTGTATATGAAAATGGGAGATTTATTCGGACTACTTTCCACGCGCCCAAAATTCTATCGGGTACCCGCTTCAAATTTTGAAATAATAATATTTCATCCGATCTAAAATATATGTCGTTTGACTTTTCAACACGTATCTTAAGAAGCTTAAAACTATATAAAATATCAAAAAAAAATTATTTTTGTACAACTTAATATTTGTTGGTAACATATTAAATTGTAAAAAAAAAACTAATATATTATATAGTTTTTAGCTCCTTAAAATACGTTTTAAAAAGTCAAAAGACATATATTTTGGATCGGATGTAGTAGGTTTTTTTGTTTTGGACAGAGAAATAATAATACGGAGTAGGATTAAAGTTTTGGGGTGTGTTTGGATTCCATTGCATTTTAATAGTACTCTATAATGTAATTATTTTACCTCGGTTTATGTGAGTGTTTGATTATTCAATTAAAAATAGCGTAAAAATCAATGTAAAATAAATACTACTCCATCCGTTCCATAATACATGTCCTTTTAGTTTTTGACACGTATTTTAAGGAGCGAAAAACTCTATAAAATATTATTTTTTTAATTAATTTTTTATATAATTTGATACTTATTAGTAACAATTATCAATTTATATATAAAAAAATTAATTAAAAAATAATATTTTATAGAGTTTTTCGCTCCTTAAAATACGTGCTGAAAAGAAAAAGGACATGTATTGTGGAACGGATTTAGTATTGTACTCCTAAAACTATATAAAATCGATGTAAATAGGGGGATTTGCAAAAATAACCCAAATACCCGGACCCCTTTGCACCCCATATCCCCTATCCAACCAAAATTGCAAAAATGTAACCCTTCTCCTCAAAATCCCCCGTTACCTCGCCTGTTGTAGCCAGTGGAGAGAGAGTCTGTAGAGGAGAGAGAGGATAATATCTCGTCACCCATCCAAAACCCTTTCTCTCTATGCCTCTCTCCACCTCTCTCCATCGAAGAGCTCCATTGAAGAGCTTATTTATTCTTTAATTAATTTCTCTGTCTTCTATCTCTCTGTCTTCGAGGGTGACGAGATCTCCATGGGAGCTCGAATTCGTCTTGAGCCGCTGGTGTGAACCGCCGCCGGAGCACCACTTTGGTGTCTTCATCCTTCACCTTCGTTGTGATGGCTTTTCCAGGTCAGTTCGAGGTGAGTGGAGGCCGGATTTGGAGTAGAGGAGGTGGAATCGAAGTAGAGGAGCCCTCGTAGAGGCTTGGTGAACCACTTTGTATTTTTTTTTTATTGATGAATGAACAATATATCAACTTTTCACTCTATGGTTTATTACTGGACACCCATTGGTACTCTACTGGACACCCAATGATTTCCTATTGGGCACCCTATGGTTGTTTCCTGTCTTGCGTGTTGTTCAATGTTTCCCTGGTTCTAGTGTCGCCCTCCCCCCTAAGCCCAAACGGTAAAAAGAGAGAGGACAGAGGGGATAAGACAGAGATAGAGGGGGGAAGAGTGGCGGTCAGGGAGAATTAATATAATTTGAATTAAATCTTAAGTTTCAGATAAAACCATCGAAACATTAATATAATTTGAATTAAATCTTAGGTTTCAGAGAAAAACCATCGAATGAGAAGCAAGTGAGTTGGGGTTTATTTGCAGTTTGACGTGTAAGCAGTTAGTTTTAACTGGACACCAAAGTAAAACGACATGCCACCTATTGGAACCGACTGGACAAGAGTTATCGGAGAAACAGATTCACCATCAACTTCAGATAGAAAATGGGTAAGTTTGCTTTCGATAAAAAAAATCAGAGAGATAGAGAGAGAGACAAGCGAAAAAGAAAAGTAAAGTCGCAGAGGAGAGAGAGAGAGATTAGTGAGGATAAGACAGAGAGAGAAAAGTAAAAGAAAGTCTGCAGTGGAGAGAAAAAGTCTGCAGAGGAGAGAGAGAGAGAGAGAGATCAGTGAGGATAGGACACAGAGAGACAGATTCACCATCGACTTCGGATAGAAAATGGGTAAATTTGCTTCAGATTTGAGGGAGACACCTCTCGCATAACTTTTATCGAAAGCAAACTTGCCCATTTTCTATCCGGATTCGATGGAGAATCTGTTTCTCCGTTAAATCTTGTCCAGTCGATTCAAATATGTGTCATGTCGTTTTGTTTTGGGTGTCTAGTTAAAACTAACTACTTAAACGTCAACCTGCAATGGCTGCAAATAAACTCCCGCCCAATTGCTTCTTTGAAGTGAAAGAGTAATAGTAAAGTCACAGAGGGGAGATAACTCTTCCATCTCTCTCTTTGTCATATCCTCACTGATCTCTCTCTCTCTCCTCTACAACTTTACTTTTCTTTTTTCACTCATCTCTCTTTCTCTCCTGTACTCTCTCAATTGCTTTTTATCTCTCTCTCTCCGCCTCTCTCCTCTGCACATGGACTCTCTCTCTCTCTCTCTCTCATTTTTCCGCCTCCCAATCTGACGCTGCTAGGTGTCGCACATTGCAAGGTTGCACCCCCCTCCCTTACCTGGTACCGGTTGCAAGGGTTCCCCCAATATCCTGTTTCACCCAATTAAAAACCGGGTTGGGTTAATCCCGCAATAAATCCGGGTTTTAGGGTTATTTTGTGCATTTCCCTCATGTAAATACTACTCCTTTCGGAAATAAATAATGTTTGACTTTTGTGCACATAGTTTTATGAGCTAAAAACTATATAAAATCGTATTTATTTTAGTTAATTTTTTTGACAATTTAATACTTATTACTAATAAGTATTAAATTATGAAAAAATTTTATTAAAATAAATAAGATTTTATATAGTTTTTAGCTCCTAAGTAGTCTCTCCATTAAGTTTAAGAGAAGAGTGGGCCGCAAAAATAAGTACATCTTCCTGTAAAACTGACAGTACCCCCCACCCCCACCCCGCTATGTAAATGAATAGGGGACAACTCAATCGTATGTGTGACTGTGGTGTTTGGAGGATGGTGGGTTTGTGAAGGGGGCACTTGGGTCTTCAGGGGGTCACGGAGTCAGAAGCTTCTGCTGGTGGACGAACGTATTGACTACGTCGCACAGAAGAAACACGTGATGGAAAAGTTCAACGTCGATGGGAAGAGGCATGAGGTGGAGCTCACATATGTCAAGCCGGACGAGGATGGGTGCAAGCCGTTTGCAATAGGAGATGATGAAGACATGCAGGCCTTCAAGTTTGTAAACGGTCTAACTAGAGAACGATTGTGGCCTATCGACCTCCATCTCTTCATGCAAAGCAAGCTTGCTTGGGATGTGGCACCTACACAAGGATCGACAACGGGTGACTCGGTCGGGGTGGGTATCTCTGCGTCAGAAGGTGAGGAATTTACAGTACCGTTAGTTGGGCCGCCGGTGACCCAAGAAGATCACGCACGTACGGCCCCCCGATTGCCTGGTGGTGAAGAAGATGAAGTAGTGGTAGCCGAAAGTGTCCAGGCAAACCAAACCGGTGTCCAGTTAGATAAGCAATGCGTCCAGTTAGATCATAGTACTGACGAGTTAGGGATAAATGACGAGTTAGAGTTGGAGTTGGCGCAGAAGGAAAAGAAAGCCGAGACAATTAGACGTGGAAAGCAGGTCATTTCTGTGAGCAGTGACCCCGAAGATGTAGTCATCCCACCTGGTGGGGATGGCGGTGACGATGCAGTACTCCCAAATGCGGTGAAACTGGAGCTCGGGTGCGCAGTTCCGACGAAGTCGTGGTCATCGGATTTCGAGGCCGAGCAAGCTGTGAGGGAAGTAAATGAAGCTTATGAACGCGGAAAAATGAACCAATGGTTGCGGTGAACCCATTGGATCCCCGCCAGCACACCGTTCAGCTCCGGAAGGGAAAAGTGTTTCGGTCGAAGGAGGAGATCCAACAGACAATCAAGTGGGCGTCCCTAGCTAGGTGTTTCACGACCAAGGTGAAGAAGTCGACGAAGAGCTTGTATGTTGTGCGCTGCGGTGCTCTCAACTGCAAGTGGGCATGTCGGGTTTCCACATACAAGAAAACACATATTTGGATTATCGGGAAGTTTGTAGACGAGCACATGTGCGGCCTGAACGACATGATGACACAAAAGCGGCGTGCGACATACACCCAAATGGGGCAGCAGATAGTGGACAGGTATGTCCTTTACCCTAACCACATTAGTATCCATCCAATGCAATGCCCCAGTACGTAACAATAAGTATGCACCTTAACCGACTGACCTGGACACCATGATGTTTTAAACTGGACCCGGGTTAAATGTAACTTGATATCTACTGCTTTCAAACTGGACATATGGTAAAAATAACTCATCCATCTCGTTGGTAAATGGAAATGTGCAGTTTCGTTGGTTCAAAGAAGGCCCTTGTGCCGGAGCAAGTGCAGGCTCTCACGAAGTCGCGGATGGGGGTCACATCCTGCTACTGGAAGGCGCGGCGAGCCCGGTTGAGGGCGAGGGACACCACCTACGAGACGGACGAGGAAAGCTATCACATGATGTACTCGTACATGCACATGCTGGAGCAGGCCAACCCTGACATGTACACCCGGATAGAACGCGACACGGAGGGACGATTCATGTATGCGTTCGTGAGCCTTGGATTGTGGCGGAGGGCCGTCCCCCACCTATGAAAGGTCAATCCCTCATTGTCTCCACCTTATATGTTCTTCATTGTCAAAGTTCTTACAACGCAACAATACTACCATTACATCGACCCATAACTCTCCATGATGCCCTATGGTCTTAAACATGACATACACTATTTATAACATGTCATTAGTTATAAAACACATGACATAGGTAATGTTTGCGGTGGTTGAATGTCCAGGTCATTTCAGTGGACGGGGGGTTCTTGAAGGGGAAGTTCCGAGGGTGCCTGCTGTTTGCGTCTGCACATGATGCCAACCACTCCGTATATCCAATTGCGTTCGCAATGGTTGACGGGGAGAATGATGGGTCGTGGGGTTTCTTCTTCAGGCAGATTGTTGCGTGTTGTTGAAGACACGACTAATTTGATGTGGGTATGTGACCGTCATATTAGCATCGAGAAGGGAATACGAGACAACTGCGTCTTTGCCAAGCACGGCATATGCACATGACACTTATTTCAGAATGCCCGGTTTCGGTTCAAAATCAGCGCGATGCAGGACCAATTCTTCTCGATGGTCAAAGCATACACATACGACGAGTTCCAGTCCTTATATAAGGACTTCTGTACGATGGCTCCCGCAACGGGCCATTACGTTAGGGGGGTCGGGTTCGACAAGTGGGCAAGGGCGTGCTACCCGGGTAACAGGTATAACATCACAACCACTAATAACTCCAAGTGCTTGAACTCGGTTTTCAAGTATCCTCGGGATTTGCCGCTCACAGTGCTCATGAATGCCATTCTTGAGACCATCGGGGAGTGGTTCGTCAAGCGGAGAGAGAGCAGCTCCGCTCCTGAGGAAAGTTGTCAGTGATTGGGTTGCTAAAGCCATCAAAGCCAACTACGCGTTGTCCCTTTTGATGGTGGTCAGGCCGCTTAGCCCCCACGAGTTCGAGGTACGCAATGGTCAGTCCACATGGCTTGTCAACCTCACGGGACGTTTATGTAGCTGCAGGCGCTTCAACGTCGACCAGTACCCATGTGCGCACGCACTAGCTGCTGCACAAGTGCGCGGGATGGACGTGCACACACTTGTCAATGACTTCTACAAGGTAGAGGCGTGGTGTGCTTGCCACTATTGAGGATCGGTGCTGACTCCGAACCCACGATGGAAGATAGCGACACATAGCAGTTGCCGGTACGCAGCGATGAAGTCGTCGTCGAGGCCTTGGAAGTCGTGGTCCCTGATCGCAAGCTGTTGCATGTACCGGATGACGTATGACCAACAATCTCCCCTAAACAGGGACATCGGCCCTTGTAGTACTGGTCCTCGGAGACAACGTAAATGGCCTGCACAATGGGATGAAAATGGTATTCACGCATCGATAGTACGAAATTTTGTAGATCAACACAACGCAAACCATACCTCCCCTGTTGTCTGTGAACGAGGAAATCTTTTTACAGAGCGGCTAGTCGACATGTTCTCCTTTGCTGGATATCCTGCAGAATTGGGAAGCAAAACCTTAGGACGCTCCCCACAAAGCATGTATATAATGACACTAGTCACAATGCACATGACAGACAGAGTTATAAACATGACATCTTACTACTACAAACATGACAGAAATCAGATTGTCGGCAAATCCATTAATTGTTCAAAGGTATCTCAACATTAAACATATTCAAGTCACCCTACTCCTAGTATTTCGTATTCCACATAGTTGTTCCCCAATTCCCCCAAAATCCTCAATTCCTCCAATTCCCCCCATTCCCCCAATTTTCCCATCTACCTATAATCATTATATCCATTTCCCTCCATTTCACCCCATCCATCGCCAATTTTACCCAATGTTCAAGACCAACTGTTCATTTTCCCCAATTTCCCTTCTATCCCCCTCGTCAAAACCCTTGTTCCGAAACTTTCCATCCCTCGATTTTTACATGCCGACGGTTACTTCTTACATGACAGAGAGAACCTGGAATAGAAATTTCGTTCTTCATCCGATTTCAAACAATGACAAACACATTGTGTTCTTCCACTCGATTTGTCGCCCTATCAGTTTTTGCAATCGGTAAATAATTGGTGGTGTTAGAGTTTACTTACTTGATAACCGAAGGTCCGTCACTTGTATTCGAGGTGTGTGGCCTATTTGATGTCCGCTTGTTCTTCTCCTCTGCACACTTTTTCTTGTTCTTCTTCGAACTCCTTCCTCTTCTTCCTTCCATTTTCAATTTTATGAGATAGAGAGAGGGATATATTATATATAGCAACTCTTGGTCTCCCCTACCCCTTTATAAGCCCTCTCTCTAATCGACAGTTGAGCTGACAGGTTTTTAAAAAACTTGTCAATTCCCCCCCCCCCCCACACACACACATCGCACTCTCTCTCCTCCATAATTGCAGTCGGTCTCTCCCTCTATTGTAACCGGTTGGGATGCAATCATATCCTTTGTATTCATCTAGCCATTACCTTTCCTATCTTATTTTTGATGTAAACATGAGCATTTTTCTCTCATATAAACTTATAAAACTTCTCTACATTTTTTTACGACGAGGATGCTCACCATTTGTTTTGCCCAGCCGGTGCGAGTCACACATCAGGTAACCCGGAACCTCCTAACTCCCCTTTCCTCGACATCACTGGGCCACCCGACTGGGGCAAAACTTTTCTGACAATGCCCTAGAAAATAGCCCTCTTAGAAACCATGAACAAGGCGTCATAAATGGGCCACCCAATGCAAAATCATACAGGGTAGCTCGCTTACATACCTAGACCGCGATCATGGAAGATCGCAAACAAACTAATGAAGTCTTATTAGCGTCACTTAAACCCTTCATGCCACGATTAATTTCCTCACAGTTTATTATTGTATAAGTCAAGATCCTTTACTTAAATTAAGAAACATCGCGATCCACATATATAGTTCGCTTGCTCATAAAAACCAATTTCTATACTATTCGGCATCCACCACCATAAAACTCCATGTCACGTATACTACAACAGAAGCAAACACTCGCTGGCCATATGCCATCTCGCTGGAGATCTCTTGTGACATGCAAATCTCCGTGACATATGGGCATAGATTACACGTGCCACTAGCCAAACCACGAGGTCGCCAAACAGCTGCTCGCATAGTAACACTATAAATACCCCCGCTCACCCATAAATCAGGGATCCAGTTTTGAGAACAACCAATAGAGCTCTGCAAATCCTCCCTGAACCAAAACCCTCGGAATTGAGTTCTTAAATCCCTTGATCGGAGAAGAACGCTTCTAGAATAACACCATCATCTCCGAGTTATCTCAAAAACGATGATTGAACAGTAAATGTAATATCGCGAACACCTCTATCGCAAAGCATATTTGACCTACAGATTAATTTGCACCAAGATTGTATATAAATAAGTTCTCCCTGCATTACAAGTAAATACAGGATATATGTCATCATTATGAGGTAATTAATAGAGATGATTTTCTAGGAACGCTTCATTTTCTATATTATATTTTCCTATACACAATTTATTTATATTTTGTTTACTTTATACGGAGTATAATCTTGTCGATTTTTCTATCATATATCCTTGATTTATAGGATAAGGAAAAAGATTCCCTATAAAAAATAGCATTGAAAACCATAAACCATACTCCATCCGTTTGCGAAAACATGTCATTTTACTATTCACGCACATTTAGGGGATAAAAACCATATTGTATAAAATATCTACTTTTTATATTTTTTAATAATTTCATAGTTACTATTAATAAGTACTAACTCGATAAAAAATTTATAAAAAGATAGGATATTTTATATAGTTTTTATCCTATTAAAAAAATGTTCGTAAATAGTAAATGACATGTTTTCATGAACGGATGAGTATCTAACTGGCTTCGAAGCGAAATTAAGTAAACGTGTCATCAAAATAACACCGTTGATTTTCATGGATCTCATGATTTTTTGGAAGTTTCGAAGCCGGTTTACATTTTAAAAAAAAAAACTCGAGATGGCAACTTTATAGATTTCACAGGGCTGGGAGATGAGAAATGAGATAGGACAAGATTGTAAATGTTCCCCAAGTTTCTCTCTTTAGAGAAAGAAACTCCCATTGTGAACCCCCCAATTGAAAACCCTAGTCTCTAATGGTGGATCTATCCTCTTCAATCCATCTTCCTCGTGCTCTAATCGACCTTGTGCTAGGTTGATCTTGAGTTTCCATTCTCCGTTCTCTCCATTTCGGCTGTCGATTTGGGGATCGGCATTCGCTTGACTCCCGTTATTGTCCTTGCTTCCGGGTGATCGATGTCGTCTCGGCTTGGCCGATTCGGCCTGGTCTTGCCGGCGTTGTGGCCTCCTCTATCATCAGCCGATCTCGTCGTTTACCTGGGTGCCTTAGTACATCTCTCCTTCTCGCTCGTGGGTTCCTGCGTCTAACGCCATCTCGATCTCGGGCTTGTCGTTTCGCCGTCAACGTCCCCTGGCATGGGTCTCTGCCCTCTCAATCTGCTCCAGGTCGCGTCCGCCTCCTGTCGTCGGTGCTGCTGTCTGCTGGTGCTTGGCTCGGTGCTTGCGTTCAATCGTCTGGTTCGTATTGTCTCCTGCAAATTGCCCTTTGGTTGTCTTCTGGGTCCGAGTGACCTGAAGCAGAGAGAGAGAGAGGGGGGGGGGGGGGGAAAGTGAAAGTCTAGTTTGGATAAGTTGTATTTGACGGATTGCTGAGGTGCTTGGTGTTGGGGTGGTGTGGCTTTTGAGGCTCGTGATTTTTTAAGTGATGTTTCTTCTTATGTGTCGACATGTGAGAGGTCGTAGACGTGATCGAAACATGAAGGCTCGTTGACAGAGTCCACATCTGAGGTTTTCACTTAGTTCCCCAAGGATTCCCTGCGTTGCCTCTGCCAACTGACGGATGAGTTGCTACACTGCTACTCCTGTTATTTCATCATTTCTACTAGTTTTCGCCTAATAACTTCACCCTTGTATTTTGGTGTTTCTACTTTTTTTTTTGGTTTTATGTCTTTAGCATATTTAACGGTTTGTCCGTCGCCGATTTATCCGGTCTCTCGACCCATCGAGCTTGTCCGGTGCGTCGAATTCTTACTTAATAAAAAAAAAACAAGGCTGGGAGATGACGTGGAATAAATAAATCGAAACGGGTATACATCTATTGAGAAATACCTATCTAACTATTAAAAGAAAAGCTTTATTGATGAGGTGTCACTCTCTCCTTAAAAGTAGGTTATTTAATCATTTTTAAAAAATCAATTAATCCATGATCTTACCCTAAATTATAATTTTAGTACTTTTTTAAAAAAAAACAATCTATCTATATCTAACAATCTAAGAATTAAAAAAAAAGCATTTTTGATGAGGTGTCACTATATCCTTAAAAGTAGGTTATTTATTCATTAAAAAAAATCAATTAATCCATGATCTTACCCTAAATTATAATTCTAGTAATTTTTTTTTAAAAAACAACGGGATTAATTCAAAACATGAAATTAATAATAAGAAAACATAAAATTAACATTAGTAATCTGTATCTACGTATATATATCTATATATACTACTTTAATTGCTTTTTCAACAAATGGACTTAATTCAAAACATTTAATTATCTAAACTTTTACTATTATTTGATAATATTAATTTAATATATTACTAAGATTTTATTTTGAAAAAACCGCGCCATCATACTAGTTACTATATTAGTTGTCGCGGATAATGAATTTTTTTAGGGTGGGCAACAAAAAACTTAGATTTATAATTTAAATAGCCATTTATAGTAAAAAAAAATTATGAAAAAAATAATTTTCATCAAATAGTGAGAATACTATGTGGCGGGTTCGGGTGCGATTCGCTTACGTGTCGTACGCCGGTGCAATCCGACTTGGGTCTTTGACATGTCAATTAATGATGATCCAATAAATTTAAGTCACATCAATTAATGATTTCATATTTTTTAGCCACATCATTTAACTTATCTTAGTAACAATCACAATTAATTTAAATAATAAAATTTTATCATATCTCAATTAGTTACATTTTGATAAATTTTTTGAATAAATCTAATGAATTTTGACAAACTAAAAAAATCTTATAAATATACCTTACTTAGAAACTAAAAATAAAACCCCACAAATCTTTAATGATCAAGAAAAAACAAATCATTCTAATCATTCCAATTGAACGGGCGCGTGAGTCCCAACAAAGCTTATCCTAATACTCCGTAAGTAAGTAAATAATACGGAGTACTACGTAAACAAATTAAAAAGGAAAAAAAAACCTAGAATTTGACGGTAAAATTGAAATCCCATTACACTAGTACCTTTCCCGAACCATGTTCGGGTTTTTTTAAATGTTTTTGTCGAGCTTAGCATAAGAAAATATCAACACGTCAATTTTCTACTAACATATTGTCCATGCTTCTTGTCATGTTGTTTTTCGAAATCTTTAGTTATCATAGCGAAATACTAATTTTTTAGACGAACAATACTTCAAATTTGACAAATAATAGTAAATAAGCCACTTCCACGCTTCTCTAACATCCGTCCTCATTGAAGGCAAAAAAAAAACCTTGTAGTTTTTTACTTAAGAAAACTGAGTTCAAATCCTTTATGATACTTTATCTATTATACATCATGGTACATCTTTTAAATTGGTCTAAATTATAAACCAATTTGATAAAGATACCTTAAGGGTATATATATATTATCAATGTTGTGTGTTATATCATTGGAGTCCAATAACACTATATATCACCTACAATTGGCAATTATTTTTATTTCTCTTCACGATTGTGGTTTATATCATGACACCCCTGTGAAATTATCTGCAAGCCTTTATGAAGTGTGTTATTTTTTAATTACGACCCTGGTTATTTATATAGTATGGCTTTGTAACGCCAATAAAATTGACTAATGTAAGGAGAGTAGATTGGACACCGTTGAATGTTCAAATACAACTTCAAACCACAACTATTAGTCTATTATGATGTAAATCTAAATTACCACAAATTGCAATTACGAAGACATAAATCCAAACCAAAAGTGAATGTTTAGACCATAAAAAATAAATTATGAAGAAATGTATATGACGATAAATCTAAACCAAGACCAAATGTTCAAACCTACATTAAAACTTTTTTATTTAACAAAAAAATCATCCATTTGAAATAAGCTAACCATATCCGTTATACTCATCTAACCATTATCCTTTATTTTTCATACAAAAATAAACAATCTCCTCCTTTTTAGACTCACAAAACATCTTAGTAATATATATAGTTTCCCATACAAAATTTATTTCCTTTTCATTCCCCTTACCTAACATACCGGCCTAAATCACATTTTTTTTTTATATATAAGAAACAACAAAGTATCACTAAGATAGTTCTATTTAGCATGAGAAACCTAATATATATTTAAATCTTTTTATTAAAATAATTAAAATCTTTATGAAATTACATTCTCAAATAATATGAGATGTCTACAACTTAAAACATTGTTATGATACCCAGAAACATCGCACTTTAGTGAACTCTTCGAAGAAAAAGATTATCTTTCATCTAAAGTAAGTAAATAAATTCACCAAGTTAAATAGTTCAAGAAAATTCAACTCGGCACAAACTAAGACATAATAGCAATTGTAGGAGATCATCAATGGAGCAATACATATCACAATTACGGAGTGCTACAATGAGAAAACAAAATAAAACCAAAAAGACTTCAAAATCTATGACAGAAGAAGAGATTTTTCATTTGAGATAAATACCTTAAAAGAATATAATAGCATACATTGGATTCGAGAAGTCCCTTTATCACGATAGAGACCATCACCTTGCAGATTTTGTTGAGAGTAAGGTGATTTATCATCCAAGAGCCTGTCAAAATAAAAAAAAGACGATATATCTTAGAGATTAAATACCTCTAGTTCAAGTAAATTGAGATTGAGAAGCATATCTTGTTCTTCATCTCTGCATAATAAAATCAACATAAAGATAGTTGTACAATAATAGTAGGGTTGGGGAGCAAAATAACGTTTCTTCTCCCAATTGCAGCTTGTAAAAGCAAAAAGAAGCAACGACATAAAAAGAAAGTTAAACGCGTCACATTAACAATAAAAAAAGAGAAGAAAAACTAAGGAACTGGCAATATAAGCCAAACCCTAAAAAGGGAGCCAAATTGGATAACCCATTCACCTCATTGTATCTCAATTTCATCTTATCAAACTCTAGATCAATCGATGCCAAAAAACAGCAAATTGAATCATATCATATGTCAAAACAGATTGATTAATTGGCAAGAAAATCGCCTCAAAATCTCCAATACCAGCATCTAAAATCGATCAAAAAACCTGTCAAGGAGAGGAAAAAAAAGAACAACAAATTAAAACGAATTCATGAGCCACAATCTTTAAACACAAAAAAGAAGCTAATGCACAAGTAGAGTTTGTCAATCAACAGTAGCAAAATTAGGAAACAAAACATATTTCTTCCCCAAATGAACCTAGTAGCAAAATTAGGAAACTAAACATATTTCTTCCCCAAATGAAGTCTAATTATTTCGATCTATTTCACAAGTCAAGACTTAGGAAAAGAAGAACGAGTGTATCAGTAACTTCGCAAACACCTATGACAATGCGGCTGATATTCCAAGTACACCTATGACTTAGCAAATATATATGGCTTACAAGCCTTAAATTATTCCAATGAAAAAGAAAACATAATTGACTTGTGAACGAATTGCATTCCATGAGGTTGTGCGAGAACCAACTTAGTGACTATAAGCCATTGTTTCAGTCAGAACATTAAGCCACAATCTATTCAATTTTTCGAAAGCTTATAACTCTCAATTTGATTATTGCAATTTTGTGACTCAAACCCGTCAATTTCAAAACCCTGTGAACTCTAATCCTGCATTGGTACAATTTCAATTTTGTAAAACCCTCAAAATCGAAATCCCAAAAATCAACCAACAAACCCCTCAAAACTGAAGCTTTCGGACACTGACGAATGTGTGAGAGGAACGAATTCAAGAAATACAAAGCGAAATTAATTGCCCATAAAGGGAAATTGGCTACCGGATGGATTAAAGCAACCAAATTAGGGTTTCGAAGGAAAAAGAAATCATAAATTCACACATGGTACCTGCTCTTCTTCAACAGCAGCGGCGATGGATGGTGATGGTTATGATGCAGTCGATTAAGCTTGCCACCCAATCGCGCCACGACTCCACCAAATTGCCTCATCCAGCCCTCGCCGACTACGTCGCTGTCAACCAATCTCCCTTCTTCGACCGTCAATCGATCCCCACCTCCACAATGCCAGCCACCAATCGCCCTCATTCGGCCGCCAATCGATTGTGAGGAAGAAGACAATCGTGGTGAGAAAACCAATTTCTTGCTCCAAATAAAACCAATTTCATTTTTGTATTGATAGGCAATAGAACATGGGTGGAGAAGAAGATAACTGTGTGGCTTCTACAGAGTGAACGGTTGAAGGAGAACGTGGTTACAATGTAAATGCTTAAGATTGCTCACAGAAGGACACGTGGCACAAATTTTTACAAAGACATTGCTTTTGAAATTATAAGTATAAGGGGTGGATATAATAAAAATCTTATAAATATAATAAAAATCTCACTCAATAACTATGTTGATATTTTGGAATTTAATTAAAAAAATTAAATTTTTTCACAATAGATAAAATAAAATATATTAAGAAAAACAACCATATCTATATTAAAAAAATAACACAATTTAGACCCAAAAAAACACAATTGAAGATATACAAATTTATTCACCAAAGGAAACATGGGTGAAGAATTTATATTTTTCTTATTAATTTATTTAAATCAATAAAAATTATTTTATATAAATAAAAGTTATTAAAAAACCGTGTACGACGTGGGTAATAAGACTAGTAGGTATATATAGAAAAGAATGCTTTCCAACTTTAAATTTGTTATTTAATTAGATATTTTTAGTATAAGAAAACTAAAATAAAAAAAATTATAAAAAAAATGAGGTTAAAGGGATTTCAATTTATGATCCGAAGGAATATATACCCATTCTTTCCAACTAACTTAATCTATTTTTATGAATTTTTATTCTTGTTATGCTATTTTATTCCTAAAATTAATAGTAAAAATTATATTAAAAAAAAAACCATAATGATTTTTTCTGAAGCTCGCTCCACATGTGATAGCAGTTCAGTAAAAATTATATTTTTTGTTCAACTATCCTAAAATATTATCTGTCAGAATATTCGAATAATACTTCGTATAAAAAAGTTGATATGAATATTGATTGCTGGATCTTATCTTAAATAAATTTATAGTTTGAATCCTGACCAAATAAGTTGAGAAAGATTATCTCCATTCTTTTTGATAATGATGAAGTTAACTTATGTGCATAATATAGAACACAGTGTTAAAGTATATCTTGTAGTAGATATCGCTATCAATATGTCATGCATTTTATTTTTATATATTGCAATCAAAATTACTCTAAAGCACATTGTTAAATGTTTTGTATGGCTCACAACTATACCTGTCAAATGGGTCGTTTGGGTCGGGTCATTTCGGATTTCGGGTAAAACGGGTTTCAGGTATTTTTGGATTGACTCGAACCCGGGTTTGATCGGGTTTCGGGTCATTTCGGGTCGATTTCGGGTTTGTCAATTTTTTCTTATTAAAATTAAAAAATTAAGATTTGATAATTTTGTGATAAATTTTAATTATATATATAAAAAATTAATTATATATAATTATAAATCAACCGGGTCAAAATTACCGGGTCAATCGGGTCACCGGGTCGAAACCCAGATTACCCAAAAAATTTCGGGTTTTTCGGGTTCGGGTCGGAAAAAAAAATCGGGTCAAAATTTTCGGCTTCGGGTCGGAAATTTTTCGGATCGTTCGGGTCGGTTCATCGGGTCGGTTGTGTTTTGACAGGTCTACTCACAACACATGAAGCGAGATAAGTAACTAATAAACTCATCCTAATTTATTTTAGGAAAATTTATATAAAATCACCCGTTAAATATGAGAGTTGTCATTTATATAACCACATAGTTAATATGAAATTACATCAAATCACTCTTGAACAGTGCTCACTGTGCATAAGGAGCCCCTCATTTGAGAGGTCGCTCTCACACTATCGTTGATGAGACCAACAATGCTCACTCCAAATGTCACTCCGTTGAAGAGGTTTTTATTTATTTTTGAAACAAGGAAAATATTTGGGTGATGTCAGACCCTACTGACCCACACCCAATAGCGTCATTTCGGACGAGTGCAAGAAACTCTAGATGAGAAACAAATGACCTTTGGAAAAGCGCTAAACATAGATGAACCACTTTATCCGTCACCTGATTGACTTTATGAACCACTTTGTCGGTTAAAGAGGTTTTGTTTACAAAGATCACCCATGGTCTATTTCCACGTTAGGAGTCAATTAAAATGTATGAAAAAGACATAAATGTCCCTATTAAACTTGTGTCAACCCCTTCTTCCATCATACTTAACCACATATAAGCTATCCTACCGGCCCTAAGTTCAAATACATTAGGAAACCATTGGTCATCAATTTCAAGCATTCCAATTTTCAAGTAATTTATTAACCAAAATGAGAGACATTATGTAATGCTTTTTTTTGAAATTATTGCAGAGCTTTTAATTGGATTTAAATACTGAATTAATCATTTAAAATTCGAAACTTTAGTTAAATAAATCCTTCAAATTTTGATTACATGTTGCCGACCAATCATTTCATGCAGAGGCAATTATACAGAGGTGTTTTTTTTTCCTCAATACGCAAAACTAGCAAGAATTATCTTTATGAATGATGTTAAGAAGTTCCCTGTTAGTAGGGAGTACCATCATATTACATATTCTCCTAGTTTTAGCTATATATGTAGCCAACACTAGAGTTTAAGTACTCTCTAAAACAGTGTATGAAATTGATGTTGGTGAAACTAGTCGTCATACAACAAAGCTCCTCAATCGTTCAAAGTATTTCCCATGGAGTCGATCTCTCAGGCCAATCTTTGATAGCTTTGATCATACCAAGACTATCTCCTTCGACTATGATGTTCCTTAATCCTCTGTCACATACTAATTTTACTCTAGTACAGAAGGCCGATCGAAGCTCAGGTTTGTAACAGTGATCCTGACTGGATCATGGACTGGAAAATATCAATAACCTTGCCAAACTAATCACGGACAATGTTACCGATACTACAATCGTCAGAAGGTTTAACGAAGTCATTTATATTTATTTTGTAGTAGTCCGAGGGTACGGTTGAAATTCAATTAGTTTTGTGAACTCAACTTAAAATAGCGCATAATATGTTCTGATCAAATGTATAAATTCCTTATATTATATGACCTACCAAAAGTTAAAAAAATTAGTATTATTTTGCAATGGATTGTTGGTAATGGTTGGCTGCATGCAAAAAGAAACGATGGGAAATGAGGGCGTTACATACCAACCAAAAGAATCACACAAGTGGGTGTGGGTGTGTTTGTTTGTGTGGCAGATATGCAGTGTGTGTGGCTTGTAAGTGGAGTTGTGGAGATGGATAGATCTATTCAGATGATCAGAGCGATGCAGGGCCTCACGGGAGTTGATGGTGCGACCTGCAACAGTGCTACTGACAACAACACGTACGTTCAAATTTCGGTATGGACCGCAAAACTACCCGATTAGTTTCCAGTTCGTGCTGACAACTTCCAATTCATCGATTTCATATATTAATTGAGGTGACATTTTAGGTTGTATTCTTACACCCAAGTTTGGTGTTTAAAAGAGAAAAATAAGAAACTTAATAATAAAATAATAGAGGAAGGATATGTTTTGCTAAGGAATGATGTGATAGGTTTACTAGTAAAGTGGGGGACATGGGTGAGGGGATAGGAAAGAGAAAGAGAGGGGCTTGGGTATGTAGTGGGGTATTTTTAATTTTATATTATTTAGTTTATAATAAAATGGGTTTTAGGGATGTGGGTAAAAAATTAAGTTGGGTTTCATAAGGAGAGAAAAATAAAAATGAGTGTTAAAAAACCGAATTGGGTTTCATGAATGCGGATGCTCTGAGTGACAGTCGGATGAATTACACTACTAGAATTTTGTCATTTAACATCGGGTAGTTACCGATGTCTTTCAAAAAAAAAATCGATGTCTACGTGGGTGATGTAAAAAGTCAAAACTTTTTAACATCGGGTAATAGCCGATGTCTTTGTTTATTATAACATCGGTCATATATTTAAATCCGATGTCTTTGATATGGTATAACATCGATTATGAAATGCATCCGATGTTATAACATACAAATACAACGGCTATTACCCGATGTTAAAAAGTTTAAACTTTTTACATCACCCACGTAGACATCGATTTTTTATTTTGATTAACATCGGTTTTTAGCCGATTTGTTAAATGAATATATATATATATATATATATATATATATATATATATATATATATATATATATATATATATATATATATATTTGTCGTTGTAACCTATACGGGATTTGAACCCGCACCTTTGTGCTTGAACACATCGCTCTACCAATTTGAGCTAATAGGCTTTAACTTAGAAATAATAAAACAAATTACTACCATAAATTGTTGCATTTAGACTAAAGTCACATATAAATGACAAAACAATGTGTAAAGAATATTTATTTGATTATCATTTATAAATGTATGCATCTTGGATAGCTTGATCTATTGCTAAGTTATGTATAACTGATTCTTGAAATATTAAAAACAATGCTGCTAGAAATTGACCGGTTCATAGAGATAGGAAAGCTTTGTTGAAATGCATAAACCAGCCTGCAACAAAGTTTTAGCTAAAAACGTATCAACATCGTAGTGTATAGCAGTCTGCCCTTATCATCGTCATCGTAGCCTCTCTCGTTACATGTAAATGCAAATGTAGTTGATTGAAACTGAACAGATGTTGGAATCAAGCGATGAAGTTGCATTGCACAGTATAAAAGGATAAACAGACCTGCAGTGTATAGTAGTCTGCCCTTATCTTATTTGCCACCACATTTACGTATAGCAGCAGCCAAGAAGGTGGATTTCATAGCAGATTGCGCTGCACACACCACAAAATAGACTAAGACACCAGTCCAGGGTGATGCTAAAATGTATTCAGTTTCAGTAAACAAAATAAATAGATGGACAAATATGAACCTGCAAACTGGATGAGGTATGCGAATGAAATAGGCCCACCCTTGGAGTATGAATCTATCTCCTTCTTCAATTCCGCCAACAAACTCAAAGTTGCAGAGAGCCCTTTATTTTCAGGTCTGTTCTATCTCTGAGCTTCAAGAGACGGAATTCACAAACAAGAACAGAGCAAAGTAATTTTACAGGAAAGACTATATAAAGAAATTGGAGGACCTATTAATAAAGAAGTAAGCTACTCATTTTAGTGCTAGATTATACACAAAGAACTCGCTATGGAGATATGAATCAAGTTTAGATCGGAGATCAACAACCAAGTTGGAGAATTTCTTTTTTCTTGCATTTTGAATGCTTAAACACAACATAAGTTCCATGATCTTCTTAAATTTAAAAAGCCGTTATAGAAGTACCTGAACCGTATTGATCCATTTGGACCTGCAGTTTTGGTGGCCTAGAAAGCGGACCCGAAGGAAATCAGTTATAGCCAAAGTAATGGGGGATAGTATTATCCATGATCATGATCTGACCTTGTCATAGGTAATGGCATCATTGAGAGCCAAGGTAAGAATGGGCGAAATCAGATCTTGATTCGCCTGAAAGATTAAGATAGATAAGCAGATTAAACTGCCAGCATCCGAATGTACAACCTATCTGAAACATACACGCACACACACATATATATACCTTAATGGCAGTGTATAGAGCCCCTTTGACACTAGCAGTAACCAGTACTCACTGTTAGACTGTAGATATTCATTTTACTGAAGGTATCATCTGGATGAAGACTAAATAGATGAGCAAAAATGAGAAATAAAAAGGCAAAAATACCCAATGATATATATGGAGTATACAATTCTTACCTTCAGAAGCACTCTGAACTCTTTCAAATTTTAGAATGACCCCCCACGTCACATCATCTTCAATGGAGGACACATTTTCAATGGAGGACACATTCTCACTTCTATTACATTCAATATATACAAGTCTACCAGGTTGCAAGAAAGGTAAGCAATACTTGGGAGATAACTATTTCACGGACTATTTTCTTGTAGCCTATGAAAAAAAAGGGTTAGCAAATGTAGCCTTTATTTTTCCAAGTACTCATTTCCAATCTCATCCTCTATAGTTCCATACAAACTGCATTTTAGAGTGTCATGTACAAGGAAAAGACTAAAATTATGAGACACAGTCCACAATCTAGAAACCAACCAGAGTCCAGATATAATAAGAACAAGAAATTTCAAATGGGCGAATAGGTTATCAATCTAAGATTATATCTTGAGTCAGGGATGGTTGTTTAGCATTAGAGTTGATTTATTTATTTAATATCCTCTCCAAAAATCCATTGTTGGTGGAAGAATTGGGGAAAAAATTGGAGAGATGAAAGCAAACATATCCAATCTCATATCTCAACACTGATTTTCCCATAACATTCCTGCATTTCCAGTTAGCGCCTCAAATTGAATCTTAAATACAACATATTCAACAATCACACTAAACTAGAAGCTAAACTCATCACCAATGATTCGATTTGCGTAGCACAAAGTCTATTTAAAGTTTTCCAAAAATCACACATGACTACATTGAAAATAGATTAGGAACTAGTCCAGAGATTCTATGTACCTCTTTGTCATCCCCTCTTTCCCACATCAGGTTCTTAGCCTGAAAAAGAAAGATATTCCTAGTGATTTTCAAGATAAAGTGCAATACAAAAATGAAAATAAAGAAGATAACAAACCGTAGATTCATACTCTTTTGTGCCTTCCTCTCTCTCCTTCCTTCGAATTGGTTCCTCCTCTGTAACGATTTCTAGGTCTGGTTCACTCAATTTTGGTCGAACCTTTAGCTGAGATCTATCCTTCGGATAATTAATCTACGGTTTTCCGTGGCACAAAAACCCTAAAAAACTAAAACAATTGAAATACAAGTTGAAGACTTACAAGAGAGGCAGGCAGTGCAAACGAGCAGCACATAAGGCAAGACATCGGTGAAATGGCGCTGCAAGGAGAGGACGGAGGGATGAAAATGTCGACGCAGTATAAGGTAGGGCGAGGGAGAGGGAAACCGGCGCGAGCAGCAGCAGAAACGACCACCGGATGGAAGAGGAAAAGGTGGAGGACGGAGGAAGGGATACGCTGACGACAAGCAGGTGGAGGGACGAGGAGAGGGAGACGCCGGCGCGGAGGAGACGTACGCTGCTCGTTTCGCAATTTGAGAGAGAAGAGGAAGCTTTGAGGGTTAGTATGTAATCTGTATAAGCGAGAGAGGGCGAAGACAAGATCTTTTTTTCCCCTCAAGTCGTCGGGATTGCTTAGGCGGGTTTTTAAATTATTCAACATTTCAATTTCGCGCTTTGTGAATTTTTTAGAAAAAACTTTTAACATCGATCAATAAAACACACACTGATGTTTATTGTATTGTAGACATCTCAATTTAAAAAAACGATATTAAAAAGTTATTTAACATCACCTGCTTTTCTGGATGATGTTAATTCACTGATGTTAAATGACAGAATTCTAGGGGATAGGAAAGAGAAAGAGAGGGGCTTGGGTATGTAGTGGGGTATTTTTAATTTTATATTATTTAGTTTATAATAAAATGGGTTTTAGGGATGTGGGTAAAAAATTAAGTTGGGTTTCATAAGGAGAGAGAAAAATAAAAATGAGTGTTAAAGAACCGAATTGGGTTTCATGAATGCGGATGCTCTGAGTGACAGTCGGATGAATTAGGCCGGTCAGGTTTGGGTTCAGTCATTCAGATTGTTGGTGATTTTTATAATTTGATCATTTGGATTGGGTACGTTGGGTCCGATTGAATTGATTTTATATAAGAGTGTGCAGAAACGTAAGACACGATTGAGATGACACTAGAACATGTCAAAACGGCACGAAAAAACACGAAATGTGTCGTGTTCAAATAGGAGTATTTTTTTCTTGTTGGATATCCAACATATAACACTTTTTTTTTTTATGAATATGTTGTTGTTTTGTGTGTATTATATTATACTTGAACGTGTATACATATACACACATATATTATTTATAATAAATTATTATTATTATTTAAAAAACTCAATTTTTTTTCAACAAACTGTTCGTGTCGTGTCATATCGGTATCCAACACATAACCGTTTCGGGTTTTCGTGTTGGGTATCTGATACTAATCATGTTGTGTTCAGATTAGGATTTTCGACGTTAATAGTTAATCAATTGACAATAAAAAAAGTAATCCGCTAAGTTATATATTAAGGTTTTTTCTTTCCTATTTTCAATAAAAGTTTAAATCATTTTATATATTTTGGTATTTAATTCCACTTTCAAACCAATATAATATGACTTTTTAATCCTGAAAATTATGACGGAAAAGGGGGATCAACTTTTAGTTGTTGGGTTTTATAAATTGTCCTTGCGTGGCTTGTTTCATGATGAGTTGTTTAGTTTAAAGTTTGCTTGATTAACATCTACTCTATAAATGTACTTTTTATTTTATTAGTTGACAACATGCTATCCGGTAATTTAAGAGACCGATGAATTGACATACGGACTATTCGTCAACATACAATACATATAAAACACAAATCAACAATGATGAAAGAAAAACTCCATAAATATATATTACATTTACCACTCTCAATCATTAAACCCATATAAACATATTTTATATAAATTTATTTTATTATATTTAAAAAGCTTACATAAATATACATTAAATGTGATGTAAAAAAAAGAGAGTAGATTATTTAATAATTTATCCCAAAATCATGGATTGTTCATCCCCTTGGTTCCAAATAGGCTTGTTTTTGACATCTTTTAAATACATGCTATTTTCATCGCTCGAATTTACAAACTCATCTCATCAAGAAAATATTTGCAAGGCCAAAACATCCACTTCCATAAATATATGCAAAATATAAGCATCTCTCAGTAGCAACAATCAACAATGCACGTGAATAGACATTGATACCGATGGAGGATGGGGATGTTACAACCTTTAGCACTTGGGAGTATTGTCACCATATGTATCATTGACCTCTTTGCCTCAACTCATGGAACCTCCACAGTCCATACCGGCCCACACCCACCTTATATGGCCTACATTTTCCAATACTATCATGTGTTTCTCATTTGCTCACATTTTCTGGGCTTCTAATCTGTCATTTTAAAATTCTTAATTAATGCCACACACTTGACTAAACTTTGGATTTTTTTATTTATTTATAAGGTAAGAATTTGAGAACCAGACAACTGTCTGATATCTCAAGAGGCCGACGAATTGGCAGACGGACTAACCGTCAACATACATCAAACTAAAAACACAAATCAACCAAGATGAAATGAAAGAACCCCCAAATAACCCATAAAACCCAACATCAAGCGGAGGAGCCGAGGAAGATCTAAGGCGAGCCACGAATGCCGAGGACACGGGAGAGCGCGACGACTCACACGGCGCCTCGACGCCGAGAAGGCGGAGAACAACAACCCACCTCCGGAAAGGGCGAACCTGTGGTAGTGCGGATCACCGACGTTGCCCCCACCTAGATGAGGGATCTTCGAAGACCACGAACACAACCACGATCCTTTCGATCATACAGGACGCCCGATGCTGCAACCCAACTCGGAACTAAACGTACCCACACCAAAAGCAACGGACCGACGCCAACAGAGGGAACTAATACGGGCCAAACCAAGGAGGAAACCAATCATCACACGAAGATTTGTGTGTTAACCCGGAACCAAATTGAAAAGTCCGAGTAGAAAATAATATAATAAATATTATAAATTATTTCCTAATCCCTTTCAGGATTTAGATAACCCTCTCGGGATTTTGGTTAACCCTTTCGGGAGGTTGTTCAAACCCTTTCGGTGGTCTACACTTTGGAATATAATTTACCCATCGATGTAATTTTAATAGGAACTTTACCCTCTTTTGTTTTTTTTTGGTGAGCAAACGGGGAGAAGCAACCTCTTATTAGATTTGTTTTTGTGGTGACGAAGACAAAACACAGGATTTGACAAGCGATGAAAATCATCAAGTTGGAGGTTTGCCGACTGTTTATAAGCCCCACCTACCTTGAGTCCTTGATCAAGGTTGCCTATAAATTACAACCACTTGCACAGTTGCACCGTCCCATATTGGGTTCAGGTCAATTCAATGAAAAACACCCCAACTTACACCTACTGCCACAGATCATTTCTTCATTTTCAGGTCCATTTCCGCAGAACAGGTTTACTTGATCGAATCCCTAAATATCTTTGCGCCATGTAACATAGTTATAAGGAGCACCAGTATCCCAATTCCAGCTTAATTTCATTGACTTGATCAAACAGTAGCATATATATCAATGAGATCCACATATGTTATTCTGCTAAACTGTTACTTGAGGGTGCGAGTCAGCCTGATCGCGACACTGGGACCGAATGATTATGAGAAGACTTACTGTAAACAAGTCAGGCTAGCTCATGCCTAAATCTGATCAACTGGCTTTAAACAATATGAAAGCAGTAGTATAAGGTTGCTCCTTCCACACTATGAATGGCCATGTCAGGATTAGGTGTCCCCAGATCTAATCTAATAGCCACGCCCTTGCTGTCTAAATACCTATCTTATATGACAGCAAAACACATCAGATACCTGCACGCTAAAAAGTATGTGAGCTAGAAGCAACTGGCATCCGTTGGATACACCATCCGATTCAGCAACTACGCGAAATCTATCTATAAGCTATTTAAAGAGGTGGGTAACTAGGCGTAAGTAGATGTTAACTAGAAGTATCTAAACATTTAAACGTGGTGGGCAAGTCACCTTCTTTCTTAGATGTTGTAGCATAAGCAATTGCTCATCGGATCAGACCCCCACGGCTCAATGACAAGGCACTTTTCGTGCCAATAATTCCAAATTGATAATATTTTCCCCTTTGAATTCCAGCTATAGCAAAGTTCAGCAAACAGCTGAAAAACTCGAATTGATGAACCAATTTCATGTATATTTTGAACTAAAAAACAAAGAACACATTTTATAATCTGCTACAGAAGTTGTGCATCAATCTCATGTTGAACTATAAACTTAAAGACCACATAAACAATTACTGATTTCTGCAGACCGAAACCAACTACAACTAATGGATTGATGCTTGAATTTGTATATCATTTATCATCGTGTGCATGACAACATGTTCACCAGAAACAATCGTCCACAACGACAAGTAGATTGAGATCAGTATCAGACTATCAGTATACATGACACACCTGATTGAGAATTATGAAACAAATGGGAGGACACCTCCGTGATAAAGAGAAAATTTGAAAAGACCTAACTAATTGGTATTCTATCATATATCATTTACCTGTATTGGTTTATAATTTTGCAACTAAATTTCCAATATGTATACCCTGCTCTACAAATGGCTCTAGACAATTCAATATCGCAAAGGAACTTCCCAAATCACCCCGAAACTCACTGAGAACTTTGTATCTCCCGCATAATGGATCGCAGCAAGCCATCTCCGGCAACTGACCGCAATTCTCTGATGAAGTTATCCCTGGTCAAACCTCCAACCTGATGGTACATGAACAAATTAGAATACATTAAAGAATACAGTGAACAATGTATTAACTGAAATTGATGCATGGGTACTACACTATACCTTATATGACATGAAGACTGATTTTAAGGACTCGAGTTTTGGTGGAGACAGCCGCTGCTTCAGTTCAGCAAACAATTTCACAGCTGCAGGGTTTGCTTCAGTTCGAGTCAATCTGAACGACTCTGGTGCCTGACGTGATCCTAAGGTAATAGCAGAAAGAAAGTCATTAAATCAAGCTCTTTTTGCAAAATTACACACTGAAGGAGAAAGAACACTAACTACCTTGTAGGCGGCCAGAACACTTGTAGCTAACGACGCATTCAGGCAGGATATGAGTATTCATGTTGGTGCTCCAAACCACATACCACTTAGGATGGCTAACATCATCTACTCCGGTATCGTATTGCACACTTGAAGGGTAGCACTGTTGTGATCCAACTTCAATTTTTTCAGTCTTGCCTAAGATGACTCGGCAGAGTATGACATGTCTCTCCCCATTATCATCTGGCTCTGCTAACATATGACTGGCAATCAAACCATAGGAGGACATCAACAAACCAGTTTATGAACATTTAACTAAATAATACAAGGAAAAACAAGCAGATATCACAAGTACCTTAAATGTGGTGACCGAGTTGAAGATAGGTAGGCACCAATTCCATAGGCCTTCGGACCAGAAACCTTGCTAGGCAATCCAAAGCCACAGGCTAGTTTCCTCTCTACCCCTTGCTTTGATGTGCCATGCCACCCAAATACCATGTTGGCTGTTCCACGAACAGCTTTGGTAACCTCTATCTGCTTCTGGAAAACTTCCCACCTTGCTTTTTCCATGGCACCAGTTCGGTCGAATTGATAGATTGAAGTGACTTCCACTCCAGAATCATAGGGTTTCATCCCTGCCAAGAACAAGTCTCTCACTGCCGCATACGCCCTCTCCTCTTCCTTTAGTAACCTTGCCTTCGGCCATTTCAATCCCTTCGGTTCCATCAAACGTTGAATTTTGGGCTTATTGGATTCCCCAACGGATGAACTATCAGCTGTATCTACATCTTCACCTTCGAATTCAAACCTTTCCTCTCTATTTCTCTTGTTAGTCCTACTCAAATTATTCTCTAATTTTATCTCTATCTCAATCTTGGAATTATTACAACAAGTATCAACGCAATCATCAACAAAGAATTTCGGAAAGTAACACCGATTATTAACATCAATCCAAGCAATAGACCTCTTAGCACAATTTACAACATCAATTTGCAACATCCTATAGAAATCGAAAATGTAGCGGTTACCGTCAAGGTCGATCTCTGGAGTAGGATTGCGCTGCAAGAAAGCAGTCCTCGCTCTTTCCACCACCGCGCCGGAGAACTCAATCCAAGCACCGTCTTTGTAGTACTTTAGACTCACCGGTGCCGAACTCCGCTTGAAATTCGAGTAATTCTTAATCAGCGAAGCCCTCAAGACGCAATCGACCGAGCCTTTCAACTCTTGCGCTCCTTCTCCTTCACCCCCCTCCCACCTAGCGCTCGGATTCGGCGAAAATCTCACCGGAACTTCAACAGTGATGGTCTGTACATTACTACCGTACGCTTCCCGATCCGCCGCCATGGATGCCGGCGAAACAATCTTCTTGTACACCGGCTCAAAGCCTGAATTCACGGGAGCCAGTTCTTCCATCCTAGAAAACTCGAGATCTACGAATCGGAAGGTGGCCGCCCAAGCAAGCAAATTCAGGATCTTGAACGGCGATCAATTCTGAGTTTGAGATCCAAACTTATAGCCACACGTGAAAGGGGTACCCGATTCAGGAGTACTAGGGGGAATTGTCGTAATTACATAAAACTCCCTATATTTTATATTGAAGATGAAGTCGGTTTGAAAGGGTAACTTAGTCAATTCGCTTGTTACCCAATGGCGGTTTCTTAATAGGGTCGACGGATTTTATAAGACAGTACTCCCGTATATATTAGGCGTGCCGCCTCCGTAATGTAGATTTTTCTTTTTTTATTAAGAAAAAAATAAATTGTTTGACTTGCCGTTTGAGATTATCTGGCGCTTAGACAGTTTTCTTCTTGTCAAAGAAAGAAACAAATTCGATCAGAATAAATTGCAATTAAAAAAACCTTTTCTTGCAGGCTAATTAATAAACTTATTATTCCAATTGAGACTTGACCTCCTCGATTCTATTCTTGAACTCTCGATTTAGCGAAACTTGAAACTCTTACTCTACAAGGATTTGATCCTTTTGGCACATCTTGTTCGGGTTAGTTGTGGTCGTACTTTTTTTTAACCCTAGACGTACATTGACTCGGTTGAAAATTCAGCATTTATAATTGGGACTGATTGGGGTCGTGGTGGTATGTTCGTTCGGGACAACTCTGTTTCCGTCTTCTTCTTCTTCACTGTCCACAAGAGGTAGCATGGCGATGCACTGTTGGCCAATGATACCACATGGTGGTGCTTGGTTTTTATTCTTCGCCAGCGTCTTCCGTTTGAACGGTCTTTGTTTTGCCTAGTTTTTGCCTTTTGGTATAGTGCGTACAACCTGTTGTTACGCTTTTCAATTTTGCTTTATTTTTTCTTTGTAAAATTTTATGATGATTAGTTAGTCTGTCAATCCGTTGGATCAGCCTTTTGAAGATCAAATATGTTGCTTAATCTCTCGAATTTTTACGTGTAACAATATTTTTTATTACTCCATCCGTCTGAAAAAGCATAAACTATTTTATTACTCCATCTGTTAATTAAAACTTATCATTTACTATTGATATACGCTTTTTTTAGATTGATAAAAACTATATATATAGTTTTTAACACCTCAAAAGATGTGTACAAATAGTAAAACGTCAAGTTTTATTAACAGCGGGAGTAATTATTATAAATGGGAGTGCGATTTTGCAATTTTCGTAGGGTTGGTTTTGTGTGTTGGAAAGCCTACCTTTTGACTTACGTTTCTTCAATCTTCCCCTTTCAAACGTTTCTTTTTTTTGCGTCTGATGATTTCGGACTTTAAAATTTGATATAAAAAGATTGAATATATTAAGGCTATATATGGGATAATAGTAGGAAGGAATAAAAAGGGATTTCTTATTCGGTTTGTATTGGAATATCAATTTTTTTTTAGTGCAATATTGGAATATTTTTTCTGGTGCTTTTATTTATTCATTCTCCTTTTATTGGGCATTTAGGCTTTATTGGCCTTTTTTGGAATCTTTTAGTAATATTTATAGGTGAACTTTATATTGGCTTCTTGGTCACTAATGAATAGGAATCCATTCTATCTTTTTTATTCCTTTGCGGGCAAGTAACGAAGAAAATAATACAGAAAGATTGTCCAGGTACATATTCTCAATTATGTTTCTTTTTAGGGAAATTTACGGAAAACCACCCTTTAAACAAGTAAGTTTTCACTTAACCACCCTTTAAATGTAAAATTACAGAAAACCACCCTTTAAAGGGTTTTTCTTTACAATTCACCACCCATTTATCTATTTTTACTAATTTATCATTAAACATAATATATTTTAATATTTTAAACTCATGTTTGATTAAAAATTTATTTAAAATTTGAATTTAAGGGCTTAATTATATTTTAGGGATAATTGTTTTTATTTTAAAAAAATAATAATAAATATATCCTAGAACTATTATCTTCATTTATGTTTGAAAATGTTTATAATTTTTAAAATTTTATGTAAATTAATATTTTCTTTATAATATGACTAGAAATCATAATTTCTATTTATAAAGTTAAAAATAACCTTAAAATTATTATTTATTTATAGTTAAATTCTTTTTCCAGTAATTAAAATTTGTTAAATATTAAAAAAGTCTATAATTATATTTAAGTGATACGATTAATTGATTAACAATTTTTTTAAATTTGTTAATTATATTCAAAGAAAAAGGGTATCTATAACAAGTAAAATGCATTAAACTCATATTTTAAGTTGAAAAATATTAACTTATTTTTAATAGATAATTTTTTTTAAAACAAAAATATATGTGGGAGAATTTACCTGCCTTTTACCCCAAATTTTTAAAAAATATTTTATCGATTAATCGTATAATTTAAATATAACAATAGACATTTTAGATTTTTTTTATCAAAGACAATTATTGAACAAAAATATTTAAATTATATATAAATAAATAATACTGTAATATTTTTAAAATATTTAAAATATAAATAAAAAAAGAGTAATTTACATAATATTTTAAAAATTATATATATGTTCAAACATAAATTAAGATAATAATACTAGACTATATTTATTATTATTTATTAAAAATTAATAAAATTGTCCCTAAAATTAATTAAGACCTTAAATTCAAATTTTTAATAAATTTATAATCGAATTTGAGTGTAAAATATTAAAATATAGTATATTTAATGATAAATTAGTAAAAATAGATGAATGGGTGGTGAATTGTAACCAAAAACCCTTTAAAGGGTGGTTTTCTGTAATTTAACAATTAAAGGGTGGTTAAGTGAAAACTTACCTATTTAAAGGGTGATTTTCTGTAAATTTCCCTTCTTTTTAACGTGAATCTAATATAGTCAATTTGATTCTACCAACCTGACAAGTGTGTGGATGTATACAAGTGGGCTGGTGATTTTTTGCCCAACAACTCACTGGAATAATAGGAGCCCAAACTTACTGGCCCAACAACTGTCAGGCTGGCATAATTGAAGCCCAAGCAGTAGGCACCTAGGTCGGGAACTATAATCCCTAACCTTATAATCCCTAACCTAGTGCCTAATATTTATTTATTTATTTGGTATAAGTCATAACTCATAAGGTAAGAGTTGGGTGGTGTCAAACTCAATTAATTCTTGAATAGGTAAATAAATTAATAAAGAGCGGTCATTTCGGATTTCGAATCAGGGACCTATGAATACTACCTATAAATTCTTTCCGGTGAGCCATTCCAAAATGGTCCAAACTCGATTAATTCACAACCACTCAATTATATCCTCTTGGACCCGGCTCAGGAACTAAAGATGGGACTTAGGGCCTGTTTGTTTGGAGAAAAAACAGTCCAGGAAAGAAATAATAGAGCCCCTTATCCTTTAGGTCTGTTTGTTTAGCATTGTTAAATGAATAATTACTTTTCGGAGGTTAATTGGATTACCCCATATGTTACCCCTCTTAAATTAGGTGATTTCCCCCTCACTTCTTTGTTTGCTCTCGCCCTGACTCTCTCTCCCCGACAGTCCGACACTGTAACAATTGTGATCGATTTTTCAATCGTCCTCTCGATCTCTCAAATTCTTCTCTCCAATGGCGAATTTGCAGCCGTGAGGTATGTTCTTCTTCTACCATCTCTTTCGCTCTTTCCTCGACTGTCAGATGTCCATTGTGACAAGTTCTTCTACCACGAACGAAACCCTAATTCACGGATATCTGGTTGCAACGAAACACTGAAATTTGCTCAACTGTTCAACTAAATCACAACCGAAACCCCTAATTTGCTCGGCGCTTTTTGTTTTTTTTGCAGAGAGTAACCCTAATTTGCTCAGACAGTTGATGTTTGGGATCGATTACCAGCCTCAAACGAGCTCTCCTTCCGGGTTCATGTTTTCCGGCCACAGCAGCCACCTGCGTTCCAAGCCGCTTCGTCGCCTCCCTAATTTCGTACTTGTTAGTCTCTCTCTCTTTCTCTCATATTCATTTTATTGATTCTGCAAATGCTTTATTCACTCTGATTCTTCGTACATCCGTGAAATTTTTTTGCCAGATTGAGAATGAATTTGTACTGTGGCCAGTGAGTTAGTTTGTTAGATGCAATTTGCAAATTGATGGTAACATTGATTACTTTTAGGGCTCAGATACCTAACTTGTTTTTTAGATCAATCTGTTATTGGTCTTGTTTTAAAGATATCCTAATTGATGAGCAATTCCTTGTCTATTAATTGATGAGCAGTAAGTAATAATCAAGATATGCTAAATAACCTATACTTGAATTTGCGGGCCGATATGGGTGAAAATCGTTAATGGAAGTATAGTAGTGAGCTCATTGTTTGATCGATGTAGTTATGATTGAATCTAGAATGCAAAACTGCTCTTTTGATATTAGAATGTTTTTCGGATTTGACTGATGTCATGGATAAGATATATTTCTGGTACACATTAGTGAGTTAAATATTTATCATTATTGATACTTGTAAGTTGGATTAGATCTCTTTTTTGCTAGCAACTGTCTCTTAGTGCTCATCAATTTATGTCATTTAAATATTGAGGTCTTGTGCTAAATTAATGAAATTAACATATGAGATCATGGTGTTTTGGTGGCTTGTCTATCATTGGTAACTATCCGACCATGAAATCACAATTCAAGTTTCCGAGAATCAAAGCACCTATGCAAATTCACCTGTACGTAATCTAAAATTGTAAACATGTGTTGCTGCTAATTGTTACAATACACCAGCAATAAAGATATGTGTTTTTTCCTATTTACTTATAATTCAAAGTAAAGATCTTGTGGACCAAATTCTAGTTGTTAGTAGCCACTAGCTGACTTTGAATGTTTGTTTCATTGGTTGCATGTCTTGCTTCCATCTTGCTTTCAGTATTTAATAGAACTGTTGTGCACTCGTGCTCTCATATGCTAGTTTAGGTGATCTTAATAAGTATAGGTTATATGTGTCTTTCCAGCCTTTTGTTTTATTACTTTACTTTGGTAAGAAAGATTAGAGTATTTGCAACTTGAAGCACTTAAAAAAGTATTCATGGTCCTACAATACATGGTCTTCCTTTCTATGTTGAAATGTAACTCAAAGTCTTATTCTAGATGAATTGCATTTGGGGTTTGGACTTTGGACAACATTTATGCTGGTTTTAAAATTGGTGATGGTGGACATATAACATAAGATGTGGAATAGTTAGGACGCAAAAGCTAAGTTGAAATACTTTTAACTTGGGATTCCTGTGCTGGTCAAGTGCGCCTTTGTACACGACCAGGTGAATAAGATTTCTGCTACGAATATGAGAGACCAAATTGGAGGCATTCAAGATTTTTTCCAGTAGAACTCATTGTTTACATATAGGGGGTGACTAGATAAGTTGTGTTGTGTAATTGTGTTAATTGTGAGAGACCAATTAGGATGCATGGTGAATCGGTGATTCATCTGAAATCAACTTCTGCAAGTATGAATCACTTAATCATCATCCCAATTACATTTCCCTATCATTGTATAGCCCTGTCTTCTGGTTTACCCGCCTGAAACTTCTCGGTCATTACAGCATGTCTGATATTTCTTTGCAGGCAGATCGAGTAGCGATGGTGGAAGTGATTCGAGTCAGCCTCACCCGCTAGCTGCTATGACCAGAAATGGTCCAGCAACGGTCAATGGTAAAGCAGAGGGCAGTTCGTCTTCCTGCCAGATTGATAATTGGTTCAGCAAACGAGGGATACAGAGGATCCTTTGATAGGGAGCGATCAACCTCAAGTTTTAGAGGAGGTATATTATATGTTGTGATTTTGTAATTGTGGTATTCATTGCTTACATATGATGGGCTATTTAGTATATGATATTTGCAATGTACCCTATTATGAGACTAGTTTTATCACTATCATGCATTGCCTCTCTGATGTTGTGTGTCATTTGATGAGCTTGATGCATTCCACAGGACATGGTGGGCGTGATGATGGCCCATCGAGACTACCGAGGACGCAGGCGTGGGCGCGGAAGAGGCTCATACAACAGAGATGGTGGAGAGGATTCAGATGGATACAACTCCAGGAAAAGCAGGGATGACGATATTGCTAGATGGATATTAACCGGCGGATTTCATATATGTGGGTTTGTACTAGTGACCATGTGTTTCTAAACGGCTGGAATTCATATATGTGGGTTTACGAGTGAAACGATGTCTACTTCAATTGTAAAACAAACACTTGAAAAGGTAAAGAAGAAAGTAATGATTTATCTTTTAAATCAACCAAACAAAATTGGAGTTTAACCATTTCTCTTTCCTTTCCTTTCTCTTAAAATGATTCCTTTACTTTCCTTTCCTTTCGTCCAAACAAACGAGCCCTTAAAGAGTTCAAATTGTACTTGACCATAACATAACTACATTCACCCCCAAGGAAGGCATGTATGAGCGAGCTGACTCGAAGGAATAGAGCTAGTGAACTACAGCTCGAAAGCGGCAAACGTAGGAAGGGTAACGACGTCTGGGCTTATGGTTCATGGTCATTTCTCTTCTCAGTTAGGGTACTTCCTAATTATTCAATGTATGTCCATCTCAGGGATAGACTATGAATCCCGGAAGCACGGTAGAGCCAAGGGACTGACACGGTGTCTTGACGCCGGCCAGACGAGAACAGAAACCCACCAATGGAAATTATCAATTTTCTTTTAATATTTTCTAATTTGCAAACTTTATATTTAGGTGATTTTCTCTAATTTAGCCTGGTTGCCCAAAATACATCTTCCTATTCCTCCTTTCTTTATTGAAGAAAGGGATTAGCTTGATTGCTGACAAACAAAATATATAGTCCATTCTAAAGTACTGTCATTGCTAGTGGTAGATTAATTTGAGTGGGAGCTCAGGTGGTTGAATGGAAGCTATCTTTAAGTCGAAATAAAAATCGAGAAAAACAATTATTTATTTTTTTATATACTTTATTGAAAAAATTTTAATTAAAAAGGGTAGAAATTGAACTTACATGTATAAAGAGACTAAGACTTTTTAATTGCCAACTAAACAAGCTCTTAGAGATGAGGGATGATTGAACACAAAAAGAAAGATGCTGAACCAAATTATAATTGAGAGATGAAAAATTCTTACATTAAATTAATGGTACATGAAATTGGATTGAACTAACTACTTTTGAGCTAAACTGATCAAATGGAAGGGGTAAAAAGAGGACCTCTACAAAAGAACCTATATAATTAAAAATTAAAAGGTTTAAAAAATCTAACCTAATTAAAAATCGATGCAACTTATACAACCACCCTTCCTCAACTTCACGTACGTTCTCCCTAAAATAACAATAAGTTAGTCCACCTTTCCTTGAAGGAAATTCGAAAACATGGAAACGCCAACATGCGTATCTTTATGTAAAACCATACCATAGTAAGTAACTGTACTCGAAATTGATCATGTTTTTTATATTTGTATGTGATTTTGGTATATCTGTTTCTGTGTAACATAGCTGTAAATCAGGAAAAAGCCTTGTAATCTTTTACAGAACTGATAAGCCCTTCGATGGATCCTATTCCGGCCACTAAGGAGACAAAGAAGCAAACGACGACTGTGATCTTGAGCAAGATCCACTTGAAGGTCCAGCTCTTGAGCTTGGTCTGCACAATGTGCATCTCGATGGGCAAGTAGACGGTGAGAGGCCAGAAGGCGGCGGCTCCGATGAGCCCCAAGAAGGCGTTGAAGAAGGGGAAGATCATGGCGAGAACGGCAGTAATCATGACGTAGATGGTCCTCCATATCAACCGGAAGAAGTTGAGAGGGTATACGCCCACTAATGGGAGCTTGATGTGGTGCACTCCATTGATGAACTTGCTCTTTGGCCACGCTCTTTGGCTGTTGCTCTCCACGAACGCAAACAACGGTTGCACGAACACCTACAACACACTCCGAGCTTTTTAAGTTTGATTTTTTGGGTAAGAATACACTCTCGTCGAACAGAGTTTCTGCTAAATAGATCGTTTTCCCATTCTATTAGAGATTCTAAAAAGAGGTAGGCGGATCCAAGGCGGTGAGAGACCGACTAGAGTCTAGACACGTCTAGCTCTAGACAGAAGGGGGTTGTTCAATGTCTAGGCGCGATTTTTACAACAATGAGTAGAGCCTTTGCGCACATGTAAGTATTTATTTCTACCAAAAAAAAATGTAAGTTACATATGTATTTATTTCAATCCCTTGTAAACCATAAATTTATAGTTTTTTTTTTTAATAGATATGGACTCCCAACTTAACGTAGAATTAATGGTCTAAATATGGTATATAATATATATCGGTGATTTTTGTAATCCAATACGATGAGTATATCAGTTAAAACTTATTGGTCAACAATGATATTTAATAATGTATTGTCAATATTTAGCGATATATCCATGATATTTTACAATTTATGAGTGATATTGAGTATATTTTGTAATGAAAACATTATTTTCTCATATTTATTTGAAAATTTTGATTTACTTAATCAATTTTTTGTGGAAGTGTATAAATATATCAATTTGGCTAAAAATTAGCTAATTTGATAAATCTAATATATGTCTGATAGTCCGATATAATACTTTTTTTCTTAATCGATATGACCCGTTGGATCAGAATACACGGGCTGATAGTATTAGACTATGGATTGAGTTTTGGGTAATGTAATTTCATATTAACGTCAATTTTGGTGATTCACCTCTCATATTGTCAATTGGTTTTATGATGGAACTTCACCGGTCTTGTGCATTCGGCTTAGGTGCACATGATGCGCTTAGACGTGTGGATCTCGTTATATAGCCCATCGAAATTTAACATGGTATCAGAGCTAGCGGTGCGGTTTGAGACCCTGGTCTAGCTGACCTTAAGCAAGATGTCAAGTGCAATTGATATATATTGCGAGGTCAGACAGTTGCACTTGATGGGGCGTGTTGTGATGTGAAGGATGGTTTGTCCCACACCAAAAAACACGAGAACCCAAACCTTGCATATAAGCCAGTAGATTACTCATCCTATTGCAAATTGGTTTTAAGATGGAACTTGTGCTCGGCTTGGGTGCGCATGATGCGCTCGGACATCGGAGCATGTTGTGTGTTAAATTGATTAAGGTTAAGTTTGTTTAGTTTTGTGTTGAATTGATTTAAGTTTTAATCAATTACTTCATATTATTTTCGAATTTAGACCAATTTGAACTATTTTGCAAACTTACCTTGTGGATTTTGATTTTCATTTTAGGTCAATTTAATCAGTAATTAGTGTGACAATTATTAATGAAGAAATGAAACCCGTCCATGTCCAAGTAATATATGTACCTTGACAAACTATGTACCTGGTAGGCGCCAATCAAGTGGACGGCAATGCAGGCGTTAGCAAAGTCGATGAGCCAGTAGGGCTCGTAGAAGCCGAAGTCGGTGAGGACGTCGCCGGGAGCGTTGTTGCCAAAGGCAGCGTAGCCCATGCAGCCACAGAGCAGGTAAAACGCGGTGGTCGTCGACACCCCAACAAGCGACGCCTTCTTCATTGCCTTGTTCTCCGGTGGGCTGGATTTCAGCGTGTCCTACACCACATCACAACAGATTCATCAGCACTGGGCCTGGGCCGTCCAGTAAAAGCCCATTGGGCCACATCCTAAGGCCCAAAACACATCAAAAGCTTGCCTGAATTTCAATGAGGACGGAGGTGTATGCGTACGCGAACGCCATGTCTCCAACGGCTTGACACCCTCTCCATATTTTCTGTGCGATCGTTACATCAACACCCACCTTTGTTCCTCCTAACGCCATCGTCGAATGCCCTCCATCTATTTTTAGACTCGTCTTTTTGTTAATTGGTTTTATAATAGAATCTCACTGCGTTTGTATGCTGTAAATGTTAGATGTACTTACCTAAGATAACTTTGGCAACGGCAAGGCCAAAGCCAATGGTAGCATAAGAGAAGGACATGACAGCGGCAAGGATGGACAACCACGAGAGCTCGTGGAAGTTAGGGATCTGAGACAACACGATCTGGATGGCTCCGAAGACCATCATGAACGGGTAGTGTGCTTTGCGACACTCCACATTGTGACCGAACTTGTGGTAACAATCTGATCGTAACACCGCTCTACAAACAAATGAATGCAAATAGGAGTGTTATATGAGTCAAGTATGAACACATTTTTATGCTCGGTTCAAAGCTCAATACGCACGATTTGCATATAGGACTTACACCATGCTGATCGACGCAGTAATTGTGTATCCAACCGTTACTCCTGCACAGTTTGCATACTGAGCCACACGACATATGTAAACTTTACCCCCACCTGCAACCATCTTAAAATCAATTTGACTGACAATAGATGGAGTAGTCTGTTGACTTATATATTAAGATTTGTTAAATTATATATATACTTTTGATATAAGACTCTTTTATTCGATTATGCGTACCTAAGTAGGACTGGACAACCTGAGAGTAAGTGTAGTTCCTTTGGCCGGTGGGGCATCGGTAGCAGTCAGCGAGCATGGAGGAGGTCATGAGAGTGATCATCGAGAAGATGACGAGGATGGTGGGCCCGACGACCCACCCGAGCTGGGCGATGGCCCAGGCCAGCGACAGCACGCCAGAGCCAATCACCGCCGTTATAATGTGAGAGCTAGCCGTCAACACCGTCCCTTTTTATATATGATTTCCCAATTGGAATTAATTGATGGAATTTAAATTTGATTCAACATCATACAACAAACAATTAATTAATAATACATCAATCAAATATAGTATAAGATTGAAACAAAGGGATGGGTACCGGTTCGTCTCTCTCGGCCATCGTCGTCGAGGTTGAGGTTGACGTTGGGGTCATCTGGGGATTCCCCTCGTTCAATGTTGAAGTTGTCGTCGATGTTCGATGCCATCTCTCTCGATCCCCCTCACTCGCCCTGTAAATAATACGGTTAGTTTTTTTGGGGGGGGGGCTAAGGGTTGTGAATGGACATTGTGAGTGTGGGGGAGCGAAAAACGGAGTTATGTAAGGGGAGTAAAAACAGCATCTAATCTAATAAGACACTAAACATATATATGCAATTATTAATCTTACAAAGTTGACCGAAGAAAAACATGGCAAAAAATAGAAAGGGAGCTCTTCGCGGTGTCTCTGCGGTTTCACCAATTCAACCAAATGTCTTCACGGTTTTAGCTTTTTTGTACATTGGCGTGGAAGGGGTTTGACCATATATAGAAATCTTTGAAAACCTAGCTTTGCAATTGCTTGCATTTTGGATTTTGAAGAATCATTTAGGGATTCTAATTTAAGTAAAAACTAGTTTATATGATATGGTAGAGGGACAACTGAGGAAACCCACCATGTGGTGGCAAATCCAGGGTACGTGGTGGCAAATCCAAAGTACGTAATTCAGCAGACAAGAGTCACCCACCAGGTGAATCGACTTAGAAAGAAGTTCGACTCATTAACAAATAACTAGTGAATCGGGGGTTTCTCTCTCATATGAGAGAGAAACTCCCTTGGGTAAACGTTCTCCCTGGGACTCTAATTCCACCTTCTCTGTCAATCTTTCATCCGATTAGTGCAATCCTCCCCAGATCTCTCTACATATTGCCCAAAATTTCTCTCCTTGGCTCCGAGGCAGGTTTGTTGTTTTCGGCGGCTCGAGTCCTCGTCATCACTAAGCTGGGCTCGCTCTTCGGCCGACCGATGTATGCTCAGCTTCCTGGGTGGCCGTCTGCAGCTATCGCGTCGTCCCCTTCGTCTCCTCTTACCCTTGTCATCCCTTCTATCTTTCAATAGATTTGGGGATTTTTTTCCAAACCCTTGTTCCCCATATCTTCTATCCCGGGCTCCGATCGGCCTTGTTCCTGGCCGTTTCCATGTCTCCGGTCTCCGATCTATCTTTGCGGTTCAACGTCTTCGAGTTTCGACATCATTTTCCGATTTCTCTTGCAGCCCTCGCCTCTCTCTTATCGGCCCTCTGGGTTTCTATGGTGTGGTGCGTGCTTGGGGTGGCGCCTTATGTCTGCTTTCGGTTGTGCTGCCTTGGTCGTCGCCGACGCTAGCGGCCTTCGGTGGCTCGAGTACTGCGTTTCTTTCCTATGCTCTTTTGTTGTCCTTGAGTTTTCTTTGGGCCCAAGGTAGCTCGAAGGGAGTGGGTTTTGCCCGATAATTTTGTGTTTTGGGCCCAAGGTTTTTGCTTGGGCCCAAATCTACCCGTGTAAATTAAAAATTAAAAAATTAAAAAAAAACCCGAAAGGGTGTAAATCAAATCCCGAAAGGGCCTCAATAAAATCGCGAAAGGGTTTTCAAGTGCTTGTTACTTAGGTGGTTCTCGGCTGCTCTTTTGGTTGGTCTCGGCGATCCTTTTCTTAGTTGGGGTTCTGGCGTTTCGGAGTCGCGTATGGCTGGGGTCGAAGCGGTGTGTATCGAGGCGTCTCCGTGATTCGGAAATTTACTTGGAGGTTCGTCTTCATTGCCCACAGGGACTCCTGATGTACAGCTGGCCAGCGGTGTCGCTGCATGGTGGCACTTGGCTTCGATTTGTAGTCTATGTAATCCCCAATGTGTTTAGGTTAGGTTTGTTAGGTTGCCCAGAATTGTTGGTTTGTCTCTGCTTAGGTTGCACCTTTTGTTTTTTTATTGTATGTTTGACGATTCGTCGTCTGTCGACTTTGTCGGTCACTCGAGGAGTCAGACTTGTCTGACCCTCTAATTATTACCTTATCAAAAAAAAAAAAGTTCGACTCATTGGTAAAAAGTAAGACAAACCTTGAATTTTCACCAAGAAAAAAGGCGGACGCAGGACGGAAATCGGGACCTCCTAACCACACCCCTTGCTGATGTAATTCAGTTAGAGATTGACGTCATCAGTGAATTGGTTTGTCTTCCTGTTAAAACAAAACCACTTTGCCCTAAATTAGTTACTACATCCGTTCAAAAATATAATTCCTTTTAGACTTGAATTTTTGTTTTACCACTTTGCCCTTAATTAGTTACTCTCTCCGTTAAAAAATATAAGTCATTTTAGACTTGAATTTTTGTTTGACCACTTTGCCCTTAATTAGTTTCTCTCTCCGTTAAAAAATATAAGTCTTTTTATGCTTGAATTTTTGTTTGAAAATATAAGTCATTTTATTGGTTGATGAGGGTTGTGAATAATTAATGATGGGTATAAATAGAATAAGTTTATGGTTTCCTTAATTTGTGTGCAAATGTCTAAAATGACTTATATTTTTGAACGGAGGTAGTACTGTTTTCACCGATCAAAAGAGTCAATTTCTAAGGTAATTACGAATAAATATCTCTCGACAGAATCTCTAATGGAAAGAGGTAGATTCAAAACTTCTTGACAATTTGGTAGGCTTCTTAATATTAGGGATCTTTTCTCTAAAGGATTGATTTGGTTAGTTGGTAATGGGAAAACAATAAATGTATGATCTGACATTTGGGTAGATGCGCAATATCTTCATAGGTTTCAGAATGATCGTGATCCTAATTTAAAAGTATGCGAATTATTTACAAATACCAACTCTTGGGATACTAATAAGTTAAATTCTATCTTTCCTTCTCATATTGTTCAAGCAATTACTAATATCCATATTCCTGTAACTGATATTCAGGACAAGCTAATTTGGATTTACAATAATAATGGAAAATTTTCTGTTAAATCCAGTTCCGCGCTTTATAAAACTAGGAATACGACGAAAATTCCAACCGATTGGATTTGAAAACTTAATATATCCCTCCGAATATTAAAAAAAAAATTGAAATTTTTTTTTGGATATCTTGCCTACGACTGCCCGGTTAAATAGCTATATAAATAGAGTTCCTAGTATTTGTTCTCTTTGTAATTCTGATATTGAAGATACAAATCATTTATTGTTTAATTGTCAAATGACAAAATCCCTTATTCAAAATCTGGGTGTTAAGTTGAAAAAATGTTTCATTATGCCAAACTTAACAAGTGATGTTCAAGAGAATATTCTAAATACTAGGGCTCTTAATCTAGATTTTACAGATTTATGTCATTTATGGCATTCAATTTGGGAGCTCAGAAATAGAATTATTTTTCGCAATACTTCTGATACAGGTATGATCTATGTGTTAACTCGAGCTACTGATAATATCTCTTGTTGGAATAAAGGTCATATTAAAACGAAATTATCTAAACGTGTTAGGCCTCCTGATAAAATAATGTGGAAATGTCCTCCAATAGATGTAGTTAAGATCAATGTTGATGCTTCGGTAAAAAGTAATATTCAACCACAGGTTGGTTGTGTTGTGAGGAATAATGATGGTCAGGTTATTTGGATACATAAATGTAATGTTACGACGATTCTATCATTTTGGCAAAAGCTTATGTTGTATATACAAGTATAAGATTGGCATCGGAGATGGGGATCCGAAGATTGATAGTTGAGAGTGATTGTGCGATCATCATCGACGCCATCAATCATGCGAACAATAGTCCATGGGAGGTTACTCAAATTGTCCAAGAGATCATTTCTTTTAGAAGAGATTTTGAGAGCATCAATTTTCAACATTGTTATAGAGAGGTCAATGGTGCAACCGATTTTATTGCTAAATCTCAGTTTAATTGTAATTTTATTTTGATTGCTTGTTGTTGTTAGTTCCAGAACATCATCTTGCGAGGACATCATCTTGCGAGATGATTATAAATGTCGTTAGTACATCCAACATTTTGCCTACTGTAAAATATATATATATATATATATATATATATGCTTGAAGTAAACGAACCTATAGAAATTGACACTTTTATATATATATATATATCAAGCATAGATGGTCATTCTACCGTTTCTTGATGTTAAATGCGGATCGGATAACCACAAACATGATAGTATGAAATGCTTTAAATTTGCTATACATTTTGACATTTTCAACTCCAAGCAGTAAGAAGTCTTATTGAGTGATGAATGAATGTCTTCAGCAAGGAAATTGCATATAATCAATAATTGCAGCAACAAACACAGTGGTTGCAAAACAACAATGTGTTAACCTAAATAGAATAACCCAAATATTTACCGACCCTGCAATCTTTTTTCCCCCCAAAACAAGCTAAACCAAACTTTCCCTTGCACTTTATCTACCTTCTACTATCTCATGATCACACCTCAGTTTGCTTCATAAGCGGCCAAGCTTTTCGACGAGGCGGTTTTCTATCTCCGTCCTCTTCTTCATCATCAAGGCATACTTGGCAGCCAAGGCAGGGTCTCCGGCCTTCACTGAGAGTTTGCACCCTAAAGATGTCTTCTCCAGCTTGTCCTTGTACATGCCCGAAATGGGCACAAAACTTCCCTTTCGGTTGCACAGCCAACCGTGGGCAGCTCTAACAGCGGCTCCCAGAGATGCAGAATCTGCAGGTTAAATAGAAAGGAACATAGATTGCGACGAAATATAAGTTTTGTAACAATGGTTTTTAATAGAAAAACAAGATTGTACTCGAATACCTGGTCTTTCCACAGTGTAAACATCACAACCGAATATAGAAGCCACAGCGCCAAGAATGTGCTCATTTGCGGATGCTCCACCGGTAGCTATTAGACGTTTTGGCGGAGAAGGCATTCCAAATCTTTCCATATGAGCTCGCTTGGAGAGAAGTTGGCCTTCAATAACTGCCCTTACCTGCACATTACTTGCATAGGATTAACATGAAGGACAATCTTCCTCCGGGAATTAAATTCGTTTTGAGTGATATGATGTGATAATAACCTCAGAAGGAGCATCAAAATCATTCACTTCCTGCTCGGTCAAGCTTTCAACAAAGCCATTAGAGTTTTCCAGGACAAACCGATGGAAGCCAACTGAACAGCGCAAATGTAAGAGAGGTTAGTCTGTGCTACCTATCAAGGAATGTGATGCAACGAGCTGTGAAAAGTTAAGAAACCCACCTGGTAGCGGAGGAAGAATTTCATGGTCCTTGTAATAGAAACCCAACTTTCCATCTGTAGAGAACAAAACATTAAGAAACCATCAAATCTAAGGAATCCGCCTTGTTAGGGTTAAAATTACGAATAACATACCATTAAGAGGTGGTGTTTGCTGAAGATATTTGTTGAAAACCTCCCAAGAATTGTCAGCACATCTGTCGCGAATGTCTAACACAGAAAACATGTATAACTTCTTAGGTTTGCCAAACAATCCACTGTTGCCATCTATAAATTCTGGATCAAAAAAACTTAACTAATGTACCTTCACGGGTCAAAGATCCATTCTTGTAGCAAAGCATTACCATGAACCCTTTCTGATCGACAGGGTTAGGGAAAACATGGCCTTCTAAGCAAGGTTCATGCTCATCAGTTATGCCAAACACCTAACCAACAAGCATATTATATACAACCATATCTATATGCAACCAAAAGCCTCAAGATGAACAAAAATTTGACTCACCGTATCACTGGTACCGAGACTGATTGCAAGGTCACCAGGAGTATTGAGGGTCAACCCTGTGATTTATAAACGTTTTACAGAAGGTTGCAGATAAAACCTCTATGAATACTTAGGCAACCAAACCTCACAAGAGAAAATGTACCGGCAACGCTGTTAGGGTTGTCTCCAGACCATTGAATAACCAAACAGTTCTTGTTGAATTGGTACCTGAAATGATCAAATGTATTTCAAGCAAATCTCTAAACACTAGGGGAATCAAAATACAAGTAAACTATCATTTCATAGCATGAAGGACCAACTTCCACTGACCTCTTAACAAAATATTGCGCAATCGGACCTGCAACAGCATATGCAGGAGCTACATTTCCAAGCTTTTGCTCCAAATTAGGAGCAGTTGCCTATGAACAATATAAACATAATCAAGAGACTGAAGCAATTCAACTTATAAATACAATATTAGTTTTAGCTTGATTGTACCTCCAAGGCGATCTTCGACCAAATCCTTTGCTTAATATCCAACAAGTTCATCCCTGCACCATCAGTTTCATCAATACAAGCATAACTCCCAATTAGCAGACTAGCTACAAAGGAGCTGACAAGAGATATCCTCTCAGTATTCTCATAAACATCAGGCTGAGTCTCGTAGATTCGCCTGATTTGCGGGCCAGTGAACCGCTCGTAGGCACGAGAGCCCGTGATACGAGACAATTCCAAGGGACCCCCAACAGCTTCCTCAATCTTCTTGCATTGCTCAGTGGTGCTACTGTCCATCCAAATCGGCGATTCACTAACCGAGAAAGCATCACTGAGTTGATCAGCCAAGGTTTTCTGGGGATCCAACCCTGATAGTATGGAAGAGCTGTTCTTCTTCCAGTAGACACTGCCGTGCTGTTGACCGCTCCCGGAGACAGCACAGACCTTGCCAAAGTCCAATTTTTTGGACAGCTTTTGAAGCATGAGATCAAAAGCTTCAACCCACATCAAGGTGGGTGAAACAATTCGGCCATTAACGGAAGGGTCTCGGTAGACACCATCTTTGGTCTTGTAATGGGGCAAGTCGGAATCAAAGTGGATCAACTCTGTGGTGACTATGTTAAGGTTGGAGTCTAACACAGTAGCTTTCAGTGACCTAAAACAATCAATATCTCACAAAATTCAGACTAAGCATTCTGAAGAAATCAAATTAGGGTACAATTGGGGGAAGCGGGAAATTGAACAGGTAGAGCGAAAATTCCATAGTTGTGATTAAACGATTAGGCAATCAGAGCCAGTTTAGGAGCCAAAATTCAATATAAATCTAGATCGTGCACAATTCGAAGTACCAATTGTAATGTTATCCCCAAATTGATTCTAAAACCATGTTTTAAAGAGAGGAGAGGAGAGCTTACTGGGTAGAGCTGTCAAATCCGAGAAAGAAGGAGTCTTGGGGGAGAGAGTAATCCGCCATTGTTGGTGATCTCTGAAGGGGAAGGAAAGATGATTGATGAGGATTAGAGTTAGAATGAGCTGGGTTCATATATCCGATTTAATAGCGATGACTGGAGTCTGGAGAGAGAGAATGGTAAATTGCAGTTGAGGATTTTCTTCAATAGATGATATGACCTCTGATTTCCATTATCTGCGTGTGGAGGACTTTATCTTCAACGGATATACTTCAAAGTGTGTAACTATCACTTTACCCATCTAATTAGGATACAGTTGTTGTAATTTGTAAAACGCTTTTGTCATAAGTTTGATTCGGATCACTGGATTCATATTTATAACCCTTGTGATTAGGATAAAAGGAAATCTTATAAATTATTTCAATTAGATTATCTTTGTTGTACTGAATTTAGAAGATTGAAAAAGATGAGGCATGTCAATGCTTTTTTTAGTCATCTTGATTTTTACCAAAACATCTATCTACATGTTGGTTCTCATATCCCTTTTTATTTGATCATGTTGAGATAATGTTTTCGAGTGATCCAAGTATAGCCAGAAATACACAAACACACAAACAAGTTTAACCACAGAGAAATATACTACGTACAAACCAAGCACACTAAAGGAGTACAGCGCTTGCACCAAAACTCTCGACATCAATTATTGGTTTCTGGGGAGTATAATGATTTGATCAAGCTTTGTTTGCTTTGCCTTGCAGTTTCTATCTTCTAATCGTCATCTCTTTTATTGAAGGCATCAATGATAGTAACTTGACACCTCTTGCAGCAAAAACAGTGAACAGACAAACACAGATAAATGCATAGCAGGACAACACAAAGTCAAAGGCCAAGTTACATATTGAAACAGTGAAACCCCGGACGAGTCTGGATGAAGAACAAACAGATCCCAAACTCGAAAACAAGTTTAAGAAGAAAAACGAGACATCAGGAAACACAAATCATCAGCCCAGTACTGGGCTGGTTCCGAGCACACACATGACACATCGTCGAATCATCAGTACTCTTCACCATCATCATCATCGTCGTCGACTCCCTCAGCACCAACCTCCTCATAGTCCTTCTCGAGAGCAGCAAGGTCCTCGCGAGCTTCGGAGAACTCTCCTTCCTCCATACCCTCGCCCACATACCAGTGAACGAAGGCACGCTTTGCATACATCAGATCAAACTTATGGTCGATCCGGGAGAACACTTCAGCCACACTGGTTGAATTTGAGATCATGCAAACAGCCCTCTGAACCTTGGCAAGATCGCCACCGGGAACCACAGTTGGTGGCTGGTAGTTGATACCGCACTTGAACCCAGTTGGGCACCAGTCCACAAACTGGATAGTGCGCTTGGTCTTGATAGAAGCAACAGCAGCATTGACATCCTTAGGCACAACATCGCCACGGTACATCAAACAGCATGCCATGTACTTCCCATGGCGCGGGTCACATTTGGTCATCATGGACGAGGGCTCGAAGGCACTGTTGGTGATCTCTGCAACTGACAGCTGCTCATGGTACGCCTTCTCAGCAGAGATAACCGGGGCATATGATGAAAGCATAAAGTGGATCCTTGGGTAGGGAACAAGGTTGGTCTGGAACTCAGTCACATCCACATTAAGCGCTCCATCGAACCTCAAAGAAGCTGTCAGAGAAGAGATAACTTGGGAAACCAGGCGGTTGAGGTTGGTGTAAGTTGGGCGCTCAATATCAAGGGAGCGCCTGCAAATGTCGTAGATGGCCTCATTATCAAGAAGCACAGAGACATCAGTGTGCTCAAGGAGGGCATGAGTTGACAGCACACTGTTGTAGGGCTCAACAACAGAGGTAGAGACTTGGGGCGATGGGTATACGGTGAATCCGAGCTTCGACTTCTTGCCATAGTCAACTGAGAGCCTCTCCAACAGAAGCGACCCCAGACCAGATCCAGTTCCGCCACCAACGGCATTGAACACAAGAAAACCTTGAAGACCAGTGCAATTATCAGCCAGCTTCCTGATTCTGTCCAAGCAGAGATCAACAATCTCTTTTCCAACTGATACACAACCAAGAAACAGTAACATAAGAACTGTTATAATTGTGAAAATCATTAAGCACAAAGAGATTGCAACGCCTGAATGAGAAATTACTCGTGTAATGGCCACGGGCGAAGTTGTTGGCAGCGTCTTCTTTTCCGCTGATCAATTGCTCAGGGTGGAAGAGTTGTCTGTAAGTTCCTGTCCTTACTTCATCTATGACAGTGGGCTCAAGATCCACAAAGATGGCGCGCGGAACGTGCTTTCCAGCACCGGTCTCGCTAAAGAAAGTGTTGAAAGCATCATCTCCTCCACCTACAGTTTTATCACTTGGCATCTGGCCATCAGGCTGAACCACGAGAATACAATACCATTAAGAACCCCGCATTTGATCAAAATTACGCAATCACAAATTCTCATCCAGTGAGAAAAGTTAGTATGGATGCTATAAATAGTACTGAAACAACAGTTGATTCACAAAATTATTGTTCTGTTTTTGATGAATTTGCTAACAATAACCACTATTCGTTGTACAGGATCAAATTTTATTAATACAAGATGCACGAGAGTGTAACAAGATCAAGAAACCAGCAATACATCAAAATTAAAATGCATTCAAAATTGACAGATGATAACAATTTTTTAAAAAGAAATTCCGTTTGTGACGAATTTGCTAGCTGTAAAAATAAATGTAGCGCAGGATCCAACCTTTTCTCAAACCAAAAACTGAAGATACAAGATGCACAGGATTTGCTAGAAATCCCTAATTTGTAACACGGAATCCACGGATCGAGAACCAAAAAAAAAACCTAGGTATGGACTAATGGCAGAAATAGGTCAAAGATAGTCGGTGATTTTCTTAAGTGGAATTCAAGGTTTCAGAAACTGCGAGCATAAAAGAGATTGGGAGAGGAGAGAGTACCTGGATCCCGTGCTCGAGACAGTAAAGCTCCCAGCAGGCATTTCCGACCTGGATACCGGCCTGACCGATGTGAATTGAGATGCACTCTCTCATTTTCTCGGGGAAGATTTCGAAACGGGAAGTTGAATTCGAAGAAAGAAGCGGAAATTTAGAAGGAAAAGCGTTTATGAAGACGCTCTCCAAAGCCAAAGATGGTTCGCAGATAGAGCTCTGGTGTTTATATAGTGGGAAGACGATGGTAACTGTTCCAATTTTAAAATTCTATGTGACCAACCGGGTTAGCTAACTAGGGTTACCACTTACATCATCTCTAACAACTTTTCAAAATTTTATCCAAGGAAAAAAAAAGCCAATTTACTTTTAATAAAATCATTTTTCAAAAATTTATAAGTACATTTTCATGGATATATTATGGCATTATAATGATATAATAATGTAATACGTATTATACATTATAAATTATAATTAATACTGTAATCATTTAAATAGACACACAGTTTCTTCCAATAAAAGATTTAAATATGCATTGATAATAAAACTTTATCCTAAAATTAGGTCGCATATTTTTAGAAAGTATCTTTAGCATTATTTTTTCTATTTATATTTTGGAGAATTAAAGAGTGAACTGATAAGAAAAAATACTTAATTAAGGGTACTCCATCACAAGAAAATATCTTGTTCTCAATATTTGAACTCATAATCTATATTTAATCCTAAACAATACTAAAGTAAAAGCTGCTTAGGACACGTATCGCGCTCTCAACAAAAATTTTCCCGCCTTTTTTTTAGCCAATTAAATTTTTCCACGTACATTATCTAATGCCACATGTTTGTTTTGATTTTTTTAAAATATATTTGTCCATATTATTCCATTTGGTAAGAATCTTCCCTAATTCCTTTATAATGTTTTTTTTTATTGGTAAGAATCTCCCATAATTGATAAATAATATCTTTATCGTTATGCAATGTTTACAACATATTATCCGAGAAAAAATCTCATTCAAACTTTTACCAGTCATATTATATCATGTATTAACCTATTGACCCTTATTTATTATTAATATTTAATTCTTTTTAGGCAAATGGTCATTATATTTGGCATTTTTCTTTTTCAAGTTCTCTATTTACCTTATTTGAAAACTTAAATCTTTATATATACTCTTTAAACTACGTCTTTGGGTAGTCTAAGATATTTATTATTTAATATTCTATTTGATGAAAAATTATAGTGTATTTTTTTATGCAAAATTAATTTTGGATAATTGATAACTAATGCTACATAGTTGATATTTAATAACTATTATATTGTTACATAGTGTTATAATGCTATTATTAAATTATAATATTTTCTAATGTATAGTCTATTATTTTTTATATCCAAAAATCATACTATTGATTATAAAATTCGAGCATAGTTGATGATTTCATATATTATAAACTAATAATTATAATTTTGTTATATCAATTATCAATTTTACCAAAACTATTATATATATATATATAATGCTACAGTGATCATTTAAATCCAATTTCACAACTTCGTATACCCATATTTTTCTAACAATTCATATTGATTATTGTATTGATTTTACCCTAAAAATATATTTATAAATTTTTATGGTATTGATTTGTACCATCTAATATAAAAACGTGCTGATAATTTTCTAATAATTTTTGTTTTATTTTATCATATTAATAATTTTTAATTCATTATAAAATATTTCTTACCATTTTGAGGTTATTATGTTTGTAATTAAATGTAAAATCAAAATTACTGAGTAGAAGTTTTTTTAAAAAAAATTATTTGATATATAGAAAGTAGTGAGATAATCTATAATTAATGGTGTTGTTAAATACACCACTTTTTGATTAATTAGCACACCTTTTCAATTAATTAGCCCACTACAAACAACGTGAACGTGGTGATTTGTGATGTATTTAGTTTGCACGTATATATAATCTGGGTATTGTTAGATACACCGCAAATCCCCTTTCATAAGCACATGTTTACAACAACGTGGTACGGCGTCCAAAGCAACGTGATATAATTTTTTATTTAATTATACATTTAATCATCTTTAATTTAACAGAGAGAATTATTGGACGTCGTAAGCAACGTGATACCACGTCCAAAGCAACATGGTGATTTGCGGTGTATTTAGTTTCCGCGATTAATCTTAATCTTGAATGATAGTATGACAATTGTTTGTATAAGAACCATGTATAGATTTATAGATTTTAACCTTAAATTAATTTTAACGTTGAAATATGCAATGAAATTGTCGAATTAACCATTAATTCTATATTTATGTACATTATGGGTTGGATTGTATAATTTTGGTAATGCAACATATATAAGATCGATTGTGGCAATTGTTTGTGTATAATATGACCGGGATAGTTGTTGACATGGTAAGAGATGACAATATGTGAGTTTGATAGATGTGGATTATAATTATAAATTTTGGATTAGGGTACATTAAATTTGATGAAGTGTTAAATATAGTGTTTGCTAATTTAATGAGTTTATATTAATCATAGTTCCATTTAAACAAACAAATACGAAATATTTCATAACTATTAAGAATTGATTTATTACATTTTTATTAAGAATTATTATTATTTTTAGCAAAAAACCCGTGCAAAGCACGGGTAATGGACTAGTATAATACTAAAACAGATGGGAAAGGAACACATGGCGGCCTCACGTTGAAAGTGCCACGTAGCAGCCATTCGCTTAACATACTCCCATATATATTTAAAATAAATATATTTAAAATTATTTTTTATTAATTAAAATATTAAATTTGTTGACCAAATCATAACAACTTCTCCACATTTGCAAATTACTTTTTATCCAACATTTTTTGAAGCCAGAAAATAATAAATTAATATATTATTAATAAATTTAAATTAATTTATCCAAGACTTTTAACTAATGATTTGAAAACACATAACAACAAGATTTGTTTAATTAATAATATTTAAACGTTCTTTTGATTTTTTTGGTCATGATATTTGAAGATTCCATGATACTCGGATATTTAAAAATTGAAACTAACTAACATAAGTTGGAATGATGTTGTATTTAATAAAATAACAATACGTGAAGATTTTATTATTGTATTTAATTTATCTATTTTTTTAGTTAAAGTTGTCGAATGATATTTAATTTAAACTTTTAATCAATAGGCTATTAAAAAAATCCTTTGTATTACTGGATATGCAAAATACATGCATTATCCTAACCTCCTTATCTTAATCAATATATTTGTTTAATCAATCAAATTGATGATAAGATCAATTCGATCTTCTTGAGATGATCCCTGATCTCGGTATATATGTGATTCATTGATGCAGGAAACTTTAAAGGTTTAATTTGGGTTTATTTTTTATTTTTGCAAAATTGAAGTGATACGTATAATTTGAGGCAAAATATTATTTTTTTCATTTTAAATGAAAAAGTATTTTTTCTATTTATCCGAATATCTCTTTGTTTGTGTTGTTATGGAATCCAGCCATCGATCATATATATGTTTGGTAAATTCAAAGGCTATTGCCCTATACTATGTAAAATATATTTTCATTTTTATAATAAAAAAATCTTAGAAATACAAAGCAATTTAGTAAAAAAAAATTCTAATCAACATTTGTGGTTTTACCTTATACTATGTAAATTCCTAATTAATATGGGTTCAACTTCACTAAACATATGTGGCTTTATCTTATACTATGAGATTATTTCTAATTAACATATTTTGGTTAAACAAATAGAACATACAATACATGATCCATATGTCAAGTAGACGTGAAGCTCGATTGAACTAGCCTAGGATCCGATCCAAAAATAATAATTTAAGGCTTGACTTGATTTCATTGAGTTCAACTAATCGGATTTGATTTAAATAACTAATGAAAATATTAGAAATGTTATAATGTCTAATTATTCATTAAAATTAATCATTTACAATTATTTAAAAATAAATAAATTTAACAAAAAGGAGAAAATCAAGAGATTTCATAGACTTCTTTATTTGATTAGCTGATACTCCGATTTATTTAGGTTATTAATTTTACCACCTAAATTTATGCTTAATCGATCATGAACTTTGATCATGAACACACGCACACACATGCATATTAGTTTTGAGACATGTTCCTTAAATCTTGATGGATATTTTTACAAATTTATTTGTATATATGCATGTTTATTTCATTTGTGTCAATTTTGATCCTAATAAATACGTACTCAAAATAAAATTAATTAAAATCTTATGATGTGTTAATATGTAAATTTTTAATTTCTTCCAATCATATCCCATTTGGTAGTGATTGAATTCTATAGATTGATCAATTTTAATTTACCATTAATCAAATAACAACAAACTATAACTTTTTTAAAAAACAATAACTCAAAACATTTACATATACATGTATACAATAAACATGTTATTTATATCATGTTTATACTTCCAATTTCATAGTTTTTGTATTCTCATTTTCTCTACATGTATCAATGTTTATATTTTCTTCTTTCATTTTACTAATGTTGTTTTATCTAGAGTAATTTTTGTACATATAATCAACAATGAATGATTTTTATTACAGTGAGGAACTAGCAAACTCTATAAGATTAGAAGATAATTATATAAAAAAAAGTAGATACAATATTTGCATATAAAAATAAAACAATAATGTGTATTTTTTTGGAATAAAAAACTTTATAACTTATGAATTAATTTAAAGTTATATAATCAGATTTACTATACTATTACAAGCATGTAGAAGGCAAACATGCAATATTTGGTGTGTGGTGAAACTGATGAGGATTATTTAGCTGAAGAAGTAAGGAAGATGGAGATAAAGAGGATTATAGGTGAAATATAATAACCTGTATATATTAAATACAATATGGAAGTGATGAAGAGGATGGTGAAAATCGAGACAAGAATGAGGAATGACAATATCAATCGAAACAATAATGGTTAATAATCAAGATATGAAAATAGATTGTCTAAAAATACCAAATTACTTAATCTCATATAATATTTTATGAATTTCAAATTTATAAAAGTATGTCACAAGATCACAAGTTAGAAAAACCAATTATATCATATACATATTGATTATAATGTGTTCATATACTCCCGTGCCTCGGGCACGGGTACTGTACTAGTAATATTTTAAATCAGAAGACTTTGATGACGTGTCATCTTCTCCTTGATTTTAGGTAATTTAATCAATTCCTTATTTTCTACTTTTTTATTTTTTCCTCTCTCCTATATTTAATTATTATTTCCTTTAATTATTAATTTTATTATTCCCTTTATCTTTTTAAATCAATCCTATTCTTTCTTTTATTTCCAACATATTTTTTAACAATCTATATAATACTTTAAATCAGAAGATTTTGATGACGTGTCATCTTCTCCTTGTTTGTAGGTAATTTAACCAATTCCTTATTTTCTACTTTTTTATTTTTTCCTCTCTCCTATATTTAATTATTATTTCCTTTAATTATTAATTTCATTATTCCCTTTATCTTTTTAAATCAATCCTATTCTTTCTTTTATTTCCAACATATTTTTTAACAATTGAGCTTAATTCAAAACATTGAATTCAATTTAATATAGCTACTAGGATTATCTCAAATTGATTTCCTTTAATTATTTTTTTCTCCTTCTTTTTATCTTTTCAAACCAATTACATTTTTTTAATTTTTTTTATCACATTTACTATATATATTCTTAAAATAAAAGAGTTTTAGCCTATATTTACTTTTTTTTTTATCTCTTTAAATCAATCTATTTTTCCTTTAATTTTTATTCTTCTTCCCTTTAAACTAGACCTGTCAAAACACAACCCGACCCGGTGACCCGACCCGACCGACCCGAAAATTTTCCGACCCGAACCCGAAAATTTTGACCCGAATTTTTTTTTTCGACCCGAACCCGAAAAACCCGAAATTTTTCGGGTAATCTGGGTTTCGACCCGTTGACCCGATTGACCCGGTAATTTTGACCCGATTGACCCGATGACCCGATTGACCCGGTTGATTTATAATTATATATAATTATTTTTTATATATCTAATTAAAATTTATCACAAAATTATCAAATAATGATTTTTTTAATTTAAAAAAGAAAAATTTAACAAACCCGAAATCGACCCGAACCCGACCCGAAACCCGATCAAACCCGAGTTCGAGTCAACCCGAAAAACCCGAAACCCGTTTTACCCGAAACCCGAAGTGACCGGACCCGAACCCGACCCGAATGACCCGTTTGACAGGTCTACTTTAAACCAATCACATTTTTTTTAAAATATATTTATTAACTATCTATATAATACTTTAAATCAGAAGATTTTGATGACGTGTCATCTTCTCCTTGATTTTAGGTAATTTAACCAATTCCTTATTTTCTACTTTTTTATTTTTTCCTCTCTCCTATATTTAATTATTATTTCCTTTAATTATTAATTTCATTATTCCCTTTATCTTTTTAAATCAATCCTATTCTTTCTTTTATTTCCAACATATTTTTTAACAATTGAGCTTAATTCAAAACATTGAATTCAATTTAATATAGCTACTAGGATTATCTCAAATTGATTTCCTTTAATTATTTTTTTCTCCTTCTTTTTATCTTTTCAAACCAATTACATTTTTTTAATTTTTTTTATCACATTTACTATATATATTCTTAAAATAAAAGAGTTTTAGCCTATATTTACTTTTTTTTTTATCTCTTTAAATCAATCTATTTTTCCTTTAATTTTTATTCTTCTTCCCTTTAAACCAATCACATTTTTTTTAAAATATATTTATTAACTATTAGGCTTAATTCAAAACATTAAATTTAATATAATCTAATGCTTACTATTAATCTACATGTAAATATTTATATATTATAAATATCTAATGTTTATATACTACTTAATATATATGATGATATGACATAACCAATAGTATCATTTTAGATAATTGTTATACCACATAACATTTAAACAACGTTACAATAATATTATTATTTTTACTAAGTGATTTAAATATCCATATTTATATATTATACTTTTACATGATATTTTTAAAAAAATATTTTTTTGAGATATTTATAAGATACATTTATGGTAAAGATTTTAATGAATTTTATATTAACTTTTATTAATATTTTATAATATTATTTTTTATATTATCAAGGTTTTAGTTTTAAAAATCGCGCCATGGCGCGGGAATTATACTAGTCTTTAATTAAGGGTGGAGATATCTCAATTAATTTACCACAATCGTTGTAAGTAAAATGAAAAAAGTTGTTGAAAATGTTATAGTACGAGCTTCATTTTTATAAGCAGCCAACAAATAACAATCTTTCCGTGAGTTGTGAAAAACTTTACTTATTTTTGCGTTCAATCAAATAAGCAGAATTGTTATATATCGACTTAATAATTCAAATTCGATTAAAAAAACTCAATTCAAGTTCGCTCATTTTAAAACAGAGGGTCGAATAGCTCGAATTTTGTATAGTTTATAAAAAAAAAATTGAGATTTTATACTAAACGAGTCGAATATGAGAATATATTTTTAACTCGAGTGTAAATTTTAGGTTCTAACTTAACTTATTTCTATACGAATTAAATATAAATCAATTTTTTTTTTTTTTTTGGCATCGGCTCATTCAACTCAAACCTACAATCATGTTATGGTTGGGCATACACATTTCAAATGTCACATGCGACGATGATATATGATGCGAAACGGGGATCATGGGATGAGGTGTCACATGCCAGGTTGGTACTTTGTCAGTCGTCAGGTTAAGAGCATGAGTACCAGCTACGTTTACATATAGTAATATTGGCGCCATATGTAATATGGGTCGTTATTTCAATGGCCCAACTATAGAAAACTCAATAGAGACCCCAATTCAAATATTGGACCGCTAGAAGCTTTTGGATCCAGAAGCGGCCCACGATCTCTGTTGCATTAATTTAACTTCTAACCAAATATGCTTCACATGAAGCTCATTTATATCTTATAAGCTATCGTTAAAAACTAAAGCACTGTAAGAAAAGCTACACATGGGAAAACAAATTGGATCAAATTTTTCAATCAATTTGTCCGAAAAATTAGACAGGGAATCAATTAGTTGAGTAAAAAAGTGTCCAATGTTATATTAGAATCTTGGTCATTGCTATGGCTATCCACTATTAGAAACTTTGAAATGTTATAAAATAGTCTCAATACAAGATATTTGTTCATTTTTACCCTTTCAATTAGAAAATGTTAAAAAAAATCCTTACTATCTTAAAAGAGCGGGAAGGGGACGCTATCTCAATTCTCACCCTCCACAACCCATTGTTAAAATCAGATATCAACGGTTGTGGTTGTTCCGGTTAACATCCTACTCTATTCTTCCTCTTCTCAGTTCTCCACCTCCTGCTTACTCAATTCCGCCGCCTGCGACCTCGATCGTTGTTCGCCTTCCTAATCGATCGTCGTTGTCGCCCTCTCCACCTTCTGCTTTCTAATCGCTCTTGATTATCGCCTTTCCATCAGGACCTCGTGGTCACCTTTCCTTCCTCTTATCTTCTTCTTCGGCCCCAAATTGATATTTTGCCACTCTTAAAACCTTCCTGTTCTTGAACTCCCCCCCTAATCTCTCTACTTTTGGCTTTTGTTGTCTCTTTGTTTGTCTTCAATTTAGAGTCGAGTCATCGAGTGTGGATTTCGCGTCCTTCGCCTAAGCAAACTAATGAGATTATAATGTGATCATTATGGGTTTTCCATAGTTTATTTATAATGCATTTTAGTCCTTTGTAATAGGTAATGTCAAATATGTCTCTTCTCCTTGTCACATCCAGGTGGGCAATCCACCTCTCTTTATGTGTCTTTTGTCGTCTTCTAGGAGCCAATAAGGTCACTGCAGCTGGCCAATTGTAAGGACTATATATTGTTGTTTTTCTTCCCTAATTGAGCAAGAGAGAGAGAGAGAGAGAGAGAGAGAGAGAGAGAGAGAGATCATGTTTTGAGAGCTGCAGCTCGGCTGCAAGCAACCCTAAAACCTTGAATGTCTCTTTTCTGATTTTGATCATTTCTGTGTGTATTCCTGATTTATGTTGCTTGATTCATCATCATCTGGCATCACCATTGCCAGAACTGTGATCAAAGAGCTCCTTTTACAGCAACACAACACCGACTGCCATTGTAGTAGCACAGATGATCAAGTCCACTCGAGCCCAAGTGCACACAATGATGATCTGATTCATCAAGGCCCAAGTCAAGCGACAACGTTACAATCATAGCTGTCATTCACCATGCCTTTGTATTGTGTATAGGCAGTTGTCACCATTGTCTTGTAGTGATGTCCTTTGCCCTTATCGGTTGCCCATCACGTTCTATATATAAGGCACACTATGTAATATTCTGATTCAAGGGAGGAATCAAATTATCTTCTTCAACTTTCTTTTATTTTCTCAGAATGGTATCTGAGCCCTAGTGGGCATTTGCCCCTTTTCTTCTTCAAGTGTCCCAACAATGGCACTGCTAAACCAAAATCCTCAGAACCCCTTTCCCTTTCTTAATTCCTTTCCAAAATTTTCCTCTATTAATACTATTAAACTCTCCACGTCAAATTTCCCCGTCTGGAAAGGCCAAATCAAGCGTTACCTGGAAGCAATCCGTCTTTATGAGTATGTCACAGGTGACGTTCAACGACCTGTCGATGAGACGAGTCAGGAGTTCAAGGATTAGTACTCAAAGGACAAATTGGTGGTTGCTATTCTCAACTCGTCTCTCACCGAGCCGGTCCTCATTCAAGTGCTAGACTGCAACTCAGCCATGGATGTCTGGAATCATCTTCATGAGCTTTTTGCTGCTCAGTCCAACGCCACTATTGTCCAGAATCGATTTCAGCTTGCAACCTTGAAGAAAGGTCTGGAGACAGTAACGTAGTATCTCAATAGAGCCAACACTCTGGTAGCGGCCATTCAAGCCGCCGGGCAGGCTGTCTCAGATGATGAACTAGTCCTCTACCTTCTAGCTGGACACGGCCCAGAGTATGAATTGCTCGTTACTTCGCTCACGACACAACCGGTAACTCCCTCTTCAAACCAAGTTCACTTGTATCTTATGAATCACCAAGATCGCAACAATCAAGCCACACAATCCATCCTTGGTGCCCCCCTCTCTCTGTCAATAACACCTTTAGCCAAACCCAACCCGAAGCCAATTTTACTACTCATAGAGGTGGTGGCCGTGGCTCAGGCAGTGGAGTAGGCCGCGGGAACAGAGATGGGTTTTCTGGCAACTACAATGGTTTCTCCCTCCCCGGTGGTCGTGGTAGTTCCTCCAACAACAATGGAGGTTTTTTCTGCCGGTAGAGCTCCCTTCAATGGAGGTAGAGGACAAGGAGGTCGTGGCCCCTCGACTTTCACTGGTGCCCCGGACACTCGTCCCGTGTGTCAAGTGTGCGACATGCTAGGGCACTCAACCTTTCGCTGTTGGCATCGCTTTGATCAAGCTTATCAGGCCCCTCCGCCCCGATCCCTTCAAGCTAGCCAATCACACCTCCTCCAACTGGTATCTTGATACAGCGGCCACCCATCATTTCACGCCGGATTTGGTCAATCTCAACCTCAACTCTCTTCCCTATGCCGATACGGACACGGTGTCGCTCGGACATAGCTCTATAGTCCCTATTCATAACTATGGTTATACCTCACTTCTTACTCCCTTTCACACTTTTAAATTGTCTCAGTTGCTTCATACTCCCACCCTTAATAAGAATATGTTATCTATCAATAGATTTTGTGCTGAAAATGGCGTCTTCTTTGAATTTCATCACCACTGTTTTGTGTTGAAAAATTCGCAGACGAGGGCGCCTCTTCTCATAGGACTCGTTAAGGATGGCTTGTATGTCTGGCTGGCGGTGACCTCATCTTCACCAACAGTAAACCTCACCACCACCTTCTCTATTGCCGACCGGTGGCACCACCGTCTAGGCCACCCATCTTCCAGAGTAACCAGTACTATGTTGCGTCACATTTTTCCTTTCAACCCTAGTAACAAAATGGGCCTCCCTTGTGAGTCATGTAGCTGGGCTAAGGCCCATGCTTTACCCCATCCCCCTAGTCCGTCTGTCTCCAATCGTTTATTGCAACTTTTGTTTCTTGATGTTTGGGGTCCAGCCCATGAACTATCTTTGAATGGAAATAAGTATTTTTTTTATCTATTGTGGACGATTACTCCAAATTTATTTGGCTTATCCCGTTTCAATCAAAATACCAAGTTTCTCTTATCATTAAACACTTTTTCAAACTTGTTACTAATTTCTTCTCCACAAATATCATCTCAATCCAAACTGATAATGGTACGGAATTTTAACCTTTAATCCCATTTTTTATTGAGCTTGGGATTAATCATCGTCTCACTTGTCCTTACTCCCATGAACAAAATGGAAGTATTGAAAGTCGCCATCGTCGAGTAGTTGAAATGGGACTCACACTCCTCAAACATGCCTCACTTCCTCTTTCCTTTTAGGATCTTGCCTTCTCTACCGCGGTCTATCTCCAAAACCGTTTGCCCACACCAATCTTACATGACAAATCTCCCTTTGAGGTTCTCTTCTCCTCTCCACCGGATTACAAATTCCTCAAAACCTTTGGGTGTTTGTGTTTTCCGAATCTTCGTCCCTACAATAGATATAAACTTGCTTTCCGATCCATTCCTACAATTTTTCTAGGCTATGCTCCCAATCATCGAGGATACATTTGTTACAATTGGATTGATAGACGGACTTATATTTCTCGTGATGTTATTTTTCATGAATCCGTGTTTCCCTTTGCTACCTCCATTAACAAAAATAACATTGCTCCATTTACACCTACTGAGATGACTCAGTTGCCCATACCCACTTCCTCTAATTCACATGGGCCGCCTATCCCTCCTATAGCCCCAAATTCAGCAGCCCAACCCATTTCCTCGGACTCAGAGACGCATGTGTCTTCCTCTTCTTCTGATTCACCTCCGCCTATGCCCTCTTCCTCCAATCATCCTATGGTGACATGCTCTAGGGATAATATTTCCCGACCCTTGATTCGAACCGACGGTACGGTGCCATGGCCCCAACAACCTCATTGCTCCTCCTCCTCCATTGTACCTGAATAACCCACATCCTATACCCAAGCCTCGAAATACCCTGAATGGGTAGCGGCATTGGAAGCATAAATTCATGCATTTACCTCCACAAAAACCTGGTTCTTGGTTCCTCCCAACCCCACAACCAATGTGCTCGGTGTCAAATGGGTCTTCAAGACCAAGCGCAACTCTGATGGATCCCTTAGCCGCCGAAAGGCTCGCCTCATTGCCAAAGGCTTCACCCAACTACATGGGGTTGATTACCATGATACCTTTAGCCCCGTTGCCAAACCCTCTACCATTCGACTCCTCCTTTCCCTTGCTGCAATCAACAACTGGTCGGTCTGCCAACTCGACATACAAAATGCCTTCCTTCACGGCGACATCGAGGAGGACGTCTTCATCTCGCAACCACCAGATTTTCACAACTCTTATTTCCCTTCCTATGTGTGCAAATTACATAAATCTCTATACGGTCTTAAGCAAGCTGCCCGAGCTTGGTTTTCCAAACTTAGTGACTCACTTGTGTCTTTGGGATTCACTCTCTCTGTTGCTGATTCCTCTCTGTTCATTCACAGGCTTGGCTCTCATTGTGTCTTTGTTTTAGTATATGTTGATGATCTTCTTGTCTTCTCCTCTCACCTAGTTTTATCATCCAAATTTATTTCCTCCCTCTCCTGTCGTTTTCCTATGAAGGGCTTGGGCATAACTCATTTCTTTTTTGGTATTTCCATTACCCGAAATTCTGATGGTTTTCTTCTTTGTCAAAAAAAACATATCCTTGACCTAGTAGAACGAGTAGGGATGGGCCACTCCAAGCCGACACCAACTCCACTGGCCACCACTTATGATTCATCTGCACCTTCTGATGCCTTTTCGAATCCTGAGCTGTATCGAAGTCTTGTTAGGAGCCTTCAATACCTGGCCTTTACTCGACCGGATGTGTCTTTTGCAGTTAACCACGTATGCCAACATATGCACAAGCCGACTCAAGTTCATTTTCAAGCTGTCAAGAGAATTCTACGATATTTGAATGCCACAACTGACCTTCAGTTTCACATCAGCTCCTCCTCTTCCCACGATTTATCAGCCTTTTGTGATGCTGATTGGGGAGGTGACAAGACCGATATGCACTCTGTTAGTGCCTATTGTATTTTTAAGGGCCACAATCTAATCTCATGGAGCTCAAAGAAGCAACCTACTGTCTCTAGATCATCTACCGAGGCCGAATACAGGGCCTTGGCTAATGCCATTTGTGAATCCCTTTGGCTGCAGCTTGTGTTGGCAGAACTTTAAATTCCTCTTTTGCAGCCCCCCACGATTTGGTGCGACAACATTGGGGCTACATATTTGGCCAGCAATCCGATTCTTCATCACAAGATCAAGTATCTATTGCTTGACTACCATTTTGTTCGGGAACGAGTCAAAGCAAGGTCACTACAGGTTGCGTTCATCTCGTCTCAAGATCAGCTGGCTGACCTTCTTACAAAGTCTCTGCCTATTCCAAGATTTCTTCGTCTTCGCTCCAACATTTGCTTACGCTAGCTTGGATCGCCCGGGGATAGTAGCACAAATGATCAAGTCCATTCGAGCCAAGCCCACTCGAGCCCAACTGCACACAATGATGATCTGATTCATCAAGGCCCGAGTCAAGCTACAATGTTACAATCATAGCTGTCATTCACCATGCCTTTGTATTGTGTATAGGCAGCTGTCACCATTGTCTTGTAGTGATGTCCTTTGCCCTTATCTGTTGCCCATCACGTTCTATATATAAGTCACACTATGTAATATTCTGATTCAAGGGAGGAATCAAATTATCTTCTTCAACTTTCTTTTATTTTCTCAGAACATTGATTTCGCCACCTGTCTCTGTGCCCTCTCCACCCTTTCGTTTGTCACTGCTTTCGTCTCCTACATCTGTGATTTCTTCAACTCTCCCCATTCCGAGGTAGAATTTGCATTTTGGGGTTTCTCTTTTCTATAGGTTTCACAAGCTTCTTACTTGAATTTCTACGCACAATAGGTTTTTCCACTTCTAATGTTGTTGAACACAATTTGTTTTTTGCTGTCTTCACTCACGAGGGAAGATCTTTGGTTGAATTGATCTTTTCTGTGGAATCTGTGCTTCTGTATCAAGCGGTCACACCCTCTGCGTTGCAGGTAATCTCCATATGTTTGTGTTTGTGTCTGAATTTGGAAGGATCTTAATTTGGGGTTGAGTACTTGTTGACTTATACTTGAAATTGAATGATAAATTGGGCAATAACTCTTAAATGGCTTCTCTCGATCAAAGCTTCTTTCATTCCAACCTTTGTAAGTTGAATTCTCAATCTTAGATTTTTTTTTTGAATTCTTATGCATTTATTGCGTTTAATTGCTGATTTCTCAATTGCTTATTTTCTCTTGGAAGATGGAAAAGGAACACACTATCTAGATGTGCATGGGATGGTGGATAATTCCTGCTAATTGCATTTATATGAATGATGGAATGGATTGATGTGGTGAATCCACATTATCCAACTTTCATATTTGGTTGTTATCAAGTTGTAGTCTAGGATTAATTGATGGGTTTTTATTCCTTTTATCATGTTTTGTAGGTTTAATCTTTAGTGAATACCTATTAATTAAGTGGATTGATGTGGTGAATCCACATGATCCAATTTCTAGCTTTTCGTTATTTTCCTCTTTGAACCAAATCACCTGCTTAGTAATTTTGTTTGTTTAGTTTAGAAACTTTATAAACAGATTGTCTTTGAGCTTTTGGTTTATTTTATATATCCAAATGATCAGCTTTATAGTCCTCTATGGTAGATTACAATTTTATCATCTTTGTATAATTTTCTGACATTTGTTTACCAACATTCTCGGAGTGTTAACTTGAACCCCAATAAATTGTAACTAAAACAGAAGAAAAATATGTACCTGAAACTGAAACTAAGAAGACAACATTTGATGTCACTGTTGGATTAGATCTTGGATGATCTCATATTTTCTTTATCTAGAAAGATTACTTATTGATATTTCATGTTGGATAACCAGTCTGGAGAATTGCTCATACTGGTTATAAAGTTACACAAATCACTTTACCAATTCATTCGATTCATTACACACAAATTTAGATATTTATGTTGGAATGTGGTTGTCCCATATCGGTAATATAGAGAATGCTTGAAAAACACATAAGGTTGAAGGACTACTCCTCTCATGGCCAATTGGTTTTGAAATGGAACCTCATTCGGGTTTATGTATTGTTCGAATCTCCTGTATGTGGGCCCGCACACATGACCTCCCTCCAGCTTGTCTTTGACCCCACCGGGTCCATCCGACTTTAACATGGTATCAGAGCCGGGTTCGGCTAGTTGCGGTTTGGGCTTCAGATTAGTGGGGTTGCTGGCCTTGTTGACATGTCGCGGACATTGGTTCCCATTTAAGCGCATGTGGCAAGTGCAACTTGTTGGCTAAAAATGTCGTTGCACTTGAGAGGGCGTGTTGAAATGCTTGAAATAACTCATATCTATTTTGAAGTATCTTATATCCATTTTGAGAGAGAATGAATACTTATTTATGATTGAACTGCATTTGACATTTTCAAAATCCTATAGCAGGTTGATTTCTAGCTTCCCTGTACTCTAATACTCTTAATTTTTTTTTTCTCTGGTTTTGTGGTTGCTTAGGCATTCACACTGTTATTAAAAGCTCCACGAGAAGATGCACAAATGATAATCCAAGAGCGTTTTCCCATCCCAAGATTGGTGGTTTGTGATCAGCATGGCTCTCAGGTGAGTAGATCCATATATAAAGATTTGTCTCTTAATCCAAAATCATCACTGCCTAAAAATCACGATAAAAGAAAACAAAAAGAATGCAATTCCAAGGAGTGAAATAAGGATTAGTGAGGCATATCAAGTATGATAGGGGAGTTCTCAATCATATAAGGTAGATAAATAATGGATTTGAGACTTCCTATGATGTTTGAATGTAAAACCATCCTAATTCTGATCATAATTAATCATGATCGTCAAAATCTTAGGAACACATGTACTAAGGGTTGATTTTCTATAATTTTGAATTTAGTGACTTTCAGCAAATGGGTATATGTAAAGGGGGATTTTCTGCAATTTTCCCTATAATATAAGCTTAGACAAATATGCTCAACAATGTGTTTTGGTGGATTAAAGAACATGAGTGATCTATTACATGTGATATGATTTAACTAAGCGGGTCAACAAAAGGTGTCTATAAATAAACAATTTATGTCACCAAAGACGGGAAAAACAACAAGACTAGCTAATCTTGATCAAGCCACCAATCTATAGGATTTAACAGGTTGGGTCCGGTAATAATATCCTTTAAATTTGGATTACATCGCGGGTTTTAAATTCATTAATATAGTAAAGCTATTTGGTTTAGATATGGAGTTTGCTACTACGCACAATGTTTATAGGCATTGATATTGAGTTTTGAACTAAAAAATTCTTGCGGAAATTCAAAGGGTTTCAACTTTTAAAGTCCTAATTAGGTACAACTGCCTTATACCATGAGTGATGATCAACCTTAATAAATGAACCCAAAAAACCCTAAATTAAAACCCAAGCAAGGACTTGAGACAAAGAAAGGGAAACAAACTAGCAATTCAACACCCATAAAGATAAAGCCCAATCCATACGCTGTTTCAAATGAGACCCTCTGAATTAACATCTACCATGATCTTACCCCGGTTTGCCTTATTACTCCACACCCTAATCGGCCTAGGCAGCGGGCAAAGAGGGGTGCTGCCCGCGGCACAAGATGATGATGCGGCTGACAAAGTGGTGCTTGTCGAAGAAGACATGTGCTCCGTGTGCTTGTCAAGCCTAAAGGAAGGTGAGAACATAAGAGTACTCCCTTGCCAACACCAGTTCCATCGTGTTTGCGTAGATCACTGGTTCAACACGTGCCACAAGACATGCCCCGTCTGCAGGTTTCCGGTGGAAGACGAAGCTTGTAGGATTGGAATGGAGGTTCTTACAGATGATATGTTGATTTGGTTTTCTTTCTTCCATGTAGCTGGCTTCTAGCCATCATGTATGTATTATGTATATGAATGAATGCGACACTGGAGATCAAGGTAATTTTACCGCTGTTTTGTGGCCTTAAACTTGTTGCTTCTCGCTGCCAAGATTTTGGGTTTACAGACAGGATGTTGATCCATCGCATTAATGTAATCTACATTAAGACAACCAAGCAAGGAGCGTATATAAAATCTATACATGGATAAACTGTATTTGTACTTTCACACAATGAGGGAGGCAGAGCACAAAAAAATAAGTTAAATTAACAATGCCAAAATATGCAATTGGCAATAGTCGAACCTGGGTCTCTCCTGGGTGAAAGCCTCCTAATCACTGGACGTTAACATACTTGATTTTTGTGTTGAAGTAAATTGAATTACACCAATGAATGAAAACCAAGGTGTTGTTACACTGCAAATCCGTTTCGTAATATGTCGCTAATTAACGTCGAAATAAATGTTGTACAACGTTGGATTGGACGTTATTGAGTGTACGTAAAAGTTTTTGACGTTGCTAGATGGCAAGCCAAAGATCGGGTCGGAATGAACTAGCAATGTTGGATTGGACGTTGTAATGATAAATATTTTGTTTAAAAAACACACGCGAAAAAAAAAAAAAAGGCTGCTGGTTGTCGGTCGGCCTGATGGTTGCATCCCTTGGCGTACGAGGCAAGGCACGGTTCTTGTACGTCAAGCCTAGGGAAAAAAAGAAAAGAAAAAAGCCTTTCTGGTTAGTGATGATCCTTGGCCCGTGGATTGTTTTTTGGGCCTTGGGCCCAAAGCTGGACCTTCGGTTTAAGGGCTAAATAAAAATAAAATAAATAGCTATTAATAAATAAATGTCGGTAGGGCTTGCTAAAATCCCGCTAGGGTTTCTGGTGTGTTCGATTCAGGCGGTGTGATGCTCTACGTTCGATCCTTGGCCCGTGAATTGTTCTTTGGGCCTTGGGCCCAAAGCTGGACCTTTAGAACTGTTTGTAACCGGCTGTAGAGGGTGCGAGATTTCTGAAAATAAAACGAGGAGGGAGGGAGAGAGACGGTTACAATTTTTTGCTTAAAGCGACATACATAGAGAGACGAAAAACCAGAAAGGAGGAGCGACAGGAGGAAGAATCGGTTGAAGAAGAAGGGTCATCAGTCACCGCCAAGGAGGAAGGAAAAGGTTGAAGACGAAGACGAAGGTAAGCAACTGTGGAGTTTTTGTTTGAGTTGCGAATTTGGGGTAATGGGGGTGCGGTTACATGCGGTTTTGTGAAGAAATTGAGACATCGGTGTGTCATTGTAGATGCCTAGTGATAGAGTATATTTTAGTCATGTTTTTATTGTAGATTTGCATATTAGTTTAGAGCATTTTTACATACGTATTTTATAGCTTAATTTATATTATTTGGTTTTCGGAATCTACACTAGTGTTTTTATATATTTCAGGTATTTTTGACTGGATCGTATAAAATGGGAGGGTGATAATAATTTAAGGGATTATTTTGCAAATAAGAAGATGGATGACTGTGCTAAACTTTAGAATGGCCGGATGTTACTCGTGGAGCTGATCATCAATGGCGGGATGCATATTCTCCTTTGGGCCGGTTCATCCAAGTAGAGATTTAGAGCCCACGTGAATACGTGATTGCTGGATTTGCTGCTTCATACGGAGTACTACTTTATTTTATTTGATATAATTAGTTTAGTTAAGCTTACATAGATTAGTTAGATAGAATATGAGATATATTAATATTATATAGATATAGATTACGCTTTGCAATATATATACATTCAACATTCATAGCGTGGGAGGCCGAACGTGAGCCGTGACCGGCCGGCTTTACCTTTAGACCTAATTATGTTTTGTCTTATTTTTATGCAGATATAAACTCTTCCGTTTCGTCTACAATTTGAAGCTTTATTTGGATTGCTTGTGAGTTTCTAATTCTTGTTCCTTATTTCCTATATTGAATATTTCGACTTCTTTGTGCTTGAATGTTTGATTGTTTTATTCTATCTAGCCCGCGCAACTAGTTAGAATCAATTCAATTGCTAGGGTTTTGTAGATTCCTGGTTGCGAACCTTAACCCAAGTGGCAAACTTATTCTCTTAGGGCTGGTTGAACTAATTGAATGAGTAGGAAGTTGGATGTGTTGTTAAATCCCTCTTTAGGGACTGCAAATACATTGGCTAATCTCTGAACTTAAAGCTATCAATTGGGTTAAATCCTTCTTTAGGGACTGTTCGATTGATAAGGGTTTCTAGGACTGGTTGGACTAGTAACTATATTACGTCGGGACAAGGGCATTCATAGGAAGACTAAAAGGACAAGATGAAGTTACAATATCAATTCAACCAACTAAAATGGATAATTGTAGGTGGAACTATTTTATTAATAGTTATTTCTATAAATTTGTTTATAGTTTATTTTATATTCTTTCTTATTTACACCACTTAAAAACCCCCGTTTCATACTAATGGGTAAATAAACTTAACTTAGGAATAATTTGATTATCTGTGGGATCGACTCGTGCTTACCACACTACATTAGTTAGGTAGATTCGAAATTATTTTGATACGGTTTACGCGACTAAAAACCGTCCATTACCTACCAGTAGAGGAATGAAGTAGGAGGAGTTATGGGTGCCATTGTGAGTCGATTTTGGGGAGGTGGGTGCGATTAGGGTTTGTGGGTGTCGGGAAAAGGATGGGTAAGAGTTAGGTGATGTTGGGTAAGAAATTGGGGAAAAAAGAGCAAGGAGAGGGTCGGATGGGTAGGGAATCCACAAGATTGGGGGTAATCGGTAGGGTATATGTGCACATGTGGTAGGACAGATTATCGAAGATTGTGTCTGAAATTGTGGTAGCAGATTTCGGAGGACCGGGTAAAGAAATTGGCAGGATAAATTTGAACATCTGGTATGCCGAGTAGGGTGAAGGAATTTTTTGTTGATTGGTTTTTTAGTGTTGAAACCGTAAGTGTCCACCAAGTGTTTGATGAAATGCCTAAAAAATATGATGAAGTGCCCACCAACTGAGATAGTTCCCTTGTTTTGGTAGTAATGCTTGAGAAAAAATTTTGGAACCTAAGAGTCTTACATGTGTTTCAGGCTGTGTTGGCTGTGGCGGAGAAGGACCACTTCAGCGGCATGGCGTTATCACATGCCAGTTTTGACCTCCTGGATGGACTTGACTTAGCCATCAACCGTGATGATGTGAAGGCCCTCACGAAGAGCCAATTCGGAGGCATAGTGAAGATGGGGTCGAGGAACAAGTTCGCCGCACAGCTGGTGCACTTTTGCCTCCTGTGGCAGCTTCAGACCCGGAAGCAACACGGGACGTGGTACTCCATCCAGGGGCATCACGTGCGATTCTCGCTTCACGAGTTCGCGTTGATAACGGGGCTAAACTGCGCACCACCCCCTAGGGATGTGATGGAGGGGGATCACAAGGACGCCATATACCAGCTGTTCAAGAAAGAGAAAGTAAGTCTGAAGGATGTCGAGAGAGCTTGGGAGCACGAAAAACAGGCAGACTCGGGCTCCCTAATGAAAAAGTACAAGCTTGTCCTCCTAGTCATTGTGGAGGGCATTCTTTTTGGGTTGGAGAAGAAGACACAAATTAGAGGGTGGGTGGTTAAGCTGTTGTTGGAGGAAACGACACGGTTTCTAGAATTCCCTTGGGGCCGACTGGTGTACGAGAGGCTACACGAGAGCCTGGCCGGGACGTTGAAGGACTTGGTGGCTGCAAAAGCTCATCTGAAAGATAGGCCAACGTACGCGCTATACAGGTTCCCCATGGCCTTCTAGGTTAGTCAAGTTCTGAAAAAGGGTCAAAACCTTTGCCATTTCAGATTATGTGACTGTGTGGGATGCCAAATAGACAATTATATCATGCCAATAGTCTATTTCTATCTTACCAAATTGATCAAGTTGACCTGCAAACTGTGTATTTCTATCTTACCAAATCTATGAAGTTTTCATGTAAACTGTCTAATAATAGCTTACCCAAATGTGTCTGCAGTTGTGGGTGTATGAGTGCTTTATAGAGATTGGAAATCATTTCAGGCGTAGCATCGACGACACCATTATCCTGAGGTGTCTGAGATGGGAAACCCTAAACTCCCACATCTGATATGAGAACGTGAAGTCGTTCCTGAACCTTGACGCCCCTGCCGATGACATCATAGATGAACACATGTGCCTCGTGAAGCCAGAGCTCATCTTGCACCCAACCCACAAGGAGAAAGATGCATACCCGCAATCGTCGTACAAGAAAGACTCTCCAGACGTCTTCTTTGATGAGATTGTGGGCGAGCATATGAGGGACCGGAGAGAGAAGCGATGACAAGGGGATGCCACTGCTGGACCCAGTCAAGGAACCAGCCAGTCCGGGTTAGACGCGTCGAGCGTCGGTTTGGAGGCTCGGATTGTGGCAAAGGTTGAGGCTCTCTGTAGGGGCATGATGGTTGAAATGGGGACCAGGTTCAGGGAGCTCGAGGAGAGGATCAGTGAAGTTTCTAGAGATTGCAAGAAGGTTTTATCTGAGAGGGCCGACAAGGGAAAGATATGTGCAATTGGTAGGATAGTATTTATGTGTTGGTATACCATAATAAGCGAAATGGTATGACATATATGTGCAAATGGTAGGATAGTGTTGATGTGTTAGATTCCCCATAATATGCTATTTGAATGACTGCATCTCCTTGCAGGAGTACGTGTCTTTGGATGACGATGTTGTTGAGAAGGAGGTTGAGAAAGATTTTGAAAAGGTTGAGGAGGATCTAGTTGACAAGGACGGTGACAATGTTGAGGACAAGGCAGAAGAGAAGGAAAAGTTGAATGTTGATGACAAGGGGTCGTGCAAGCAGGGAGAGAACGTTGAGGATAACACGACGGAGAAAGAAGAGTTGAACTCTGATCTTAAGGGGCAGGGCAGGTGCACTATTGATGAGGTTAAGGACAAGGTTGAGGAGGAGGCAAATGAGGGTGACCAGGAAAAGGACCAGGGAGAGAAGGTGGTCAAGGCTGAGGATCAGAGTAACAAGGGAGACGTGGATGGGGACGTGAAGGGCAAGGAGGCTGGAAAACAACCTGCAGGGGAGGGTTCGAAGGGTGAGTCTGAAGAAGATGTTGGGGAGGAAAAGGTAAATCTTACTTGTTGGTAGGATAGGTTGCCCCTTTTGGTAAGATAGATGTAGCTGTTTGGTAGGATACCAAAGTCAGTTGTTTTTGGTAAGACGGAATTAACTAGTTTGGTAGGATATATTTACCCTGTTGGTATGATATTTTAAGCTTTTTGGTAGGACATTGACATCTGTTTGAAACTAACTCGGGGGTGTGTTTGATTGTTAGGAGATTAAGCTGGAGTCGAGGAGAGGTAAGCGGGATAGGAAGCTACCAGCCGGATTAGGGGACTGCGTGGTCACTCAACCCTCGAAGAGAGCCAAGAAGGGCGTAAAGGCAACATGTCTAGCCACCGACGCGGCCGCGGAAGGGATGGTCACGTGTGCACAGAGAGACGACTTCTTGGCGTGGCTGGAGAAGTTCCCGGCGCAGGTGAAGGGCCCAGATGGGACCCAATTGACCTAGGACTTCTTCAACAACCTCATCTCTCCCGGCGTATGGATATCCACCGAGGTACGTAAACTTTTGTCCTCTTCCACATGTTTCCTTATTCACTTACGTCATGGGATCAACGCTGATGGGAATTTGGAACGTACCCCTTAACGCAGCACATCCAGCAGTCCCTGGTCCTGGTCCGGAAGGCATTGGACACCCGGGAGGGTGACAAGAAGTCGGGGGTCGTCGTGCTCAACCCCTACTGGCAGGACGCAGTGGTGAAGTAGTTGGACGCAGTGAGCGGTGATGTGAGCCGCATTACCCCTCTCAATGTGTCGAAGGCGCTGCTAAAGTACTTTACGGGGACACTTCCGGACAACCACGACAGGACATGGTCGGTGGCGAACGCCAAGATCTTAGCGCCTTGGAATTACAAGGCCAAGCACTGGATCGGCATCGTCATCGATCTTGTCAGGTGGAACATCGAAGTGTTGGACAGTGACTGGTACCAGATCAAGGACAAGGAGCTGCAAACCCACCTCGAGCCCGTTGCAAAGTTGATCCCGGTGGTGATGCAATTTTCTGTGGAGCTCCGTGCCAGGCACACCGTCGATGTCCCCAACCCCTTCATCATTTCCCGAACAGTCAAGATCTCCAGGATATATTCCAACCATTGGTAGAATATTGGTAAGATATAAGCCGCCTCATGGTAAGATATATTCCAACCATTGGTATGATTAAATGATGGAAATGGTAAGATGTAAATAATTTATGTTGTTTGTTAATTCCTTCTTGTGCAGTGGTGACTGTGGAGCATACGTGATCAGAACTTTGCAGCTGGTGGCAGAGGGCGTACAGACATTCGAGACCGTCAACGACAGTTATATTGCCCCCTACCGCCAATACTTGGGCCTCTCCATACAACGCCACGCTTTGTAGGTCTCTCCCCAACCTATGGTCGTCCATCGTATTTGGCTTTTGGTTTGTGAAGACATTATCTCTTGGTTTTCTAGGTGGTTGGATTGTGATGTTGTTTGTTTGGAAACTTCTGTTGTTTGAAAACTTCAGGGGTGTGGAAACTTATGTTTGTTTGAAAACTTATGTTGTTGGTTGTATTGTCTTTTGATAACGGTTTTAATGTGTTGTGATTATAATGGTTTAAATTGGTATTTATGGTTCGCGTAAATTAGTTTCTTCTTACACACGCGGATGATTCTTTTTTTTTTTGTGTTAAGTTTATGTTTGCATGAATGTTATAATTGGTAATATTATAGGGAACTATTGGGCAGATACCAAGACACTATTTGCAAGATAGAAACGGAATATTGGCAGGATGTCACTTGTAGTTATGTTGAGAAGAAATTGGTAAGATAACATAAGACTAATGATAGGCTAAGTAGAAACTATTTGGTAGATACAAAGAAGATAGTGGTAGGACGACATGAGAAATACTTAATAGATCCGATAATTCATGTCATTGTGGCCTAAACATGCCACCCATGACAAGTATTCATTACATTTAGTCCCCTAATAACCCGATAATACGAGACACGTGGAATAAAATTACTGGCGCCACTACGAGTTAGCCCATCCATAATATCAGACACATGGCAAAAACCACACTCATGTCGACGACGATCACTACCCAAAATAACTCCGTCAGCTGACATGAGCGTCCACCAAACAACACTAATGCCGACAACGCTTTTGCCCCCCTAGCCTCGCCCTTCGACGGATAGTGCTTCTTCTTCGACCGTCCTGACGCACGCTTTACCACCGGCGGCAAGCAAATCCTCGCATCTATTTCTAGAGGCACCGCTCATGTGTCACGAGGTGGCACTGGGTAGACGACATTGACGTAGCACGTGCCCCAAGCCTCAGCCCTGTATAGAGGATGAATGAGGGAGTATGGGTCGATCTGACGTACCTTGGCCGCGGAGAGGGCATGTGCACATGGAATCTGGTCAATTTCAAAGTGCTTGCATGTGCAACTCCGAACGGAAAGGTTGACCAGCCAGGCGGACAGCCCTTTACGGACGTCATACTCGTGTTCGCTCAAAGTGTTCACCTAAAGACATATAGCCTGCATGGCGTTTTGCCTCAAAACGGTATCCACATGGCCAGTCACAACCTTCTCGGGATTTGAACTTAGCTCCTAGCGCTTCACGAACCACTCACCCACTTTGTCGAGTATGTTGTCCATCAGGGAGGTGACGGGCAGGTCACGAGGTTCAAGGAATACTGAGTTCAAGCACTCGGCATGGTTTGTGGTGGTGACGTTGAACCGATTGGCGGGATAGAAATCCCGGGCGCAATTGGAGAACCCGACCATCTTAATGTAGTCAGCACCAGTTTTTGTAGGCCACCCGCTTTGTGTTATGCCTTCACATTCTGAAATAGACGGTAAGTGCAGCGGCCATGCTTTGCGAAGTCGTAACTCGCTCGAATCCCCTTGGTGATGCTCATGTGCCTGTCGCTTATCCACACTACATGGGTCTCATCTGGGACCACATGTTTCATTTGACGGAAAAAAAAACCCCAGGATGCGTCATTCTCCCCTTCGACAATGGCAAATGCAACGGGGTATATGTTGTGGTTTGGGTCTTGGGCAGCCGCAAACATCAAGCATCCCCGATACTTCCCCTTCAAGAAACTTCCATCCACCGAGAATACCTGCCAATGTCACAGTTTGAAACGGTCGGATGTAATTTTGCTATTGGTAGGATACTAGGACACATCTGGTAGGATAAAGGGACACAATTGGTAGGATTATAAACGGTAGGATCTACTGTGACTATTGGTAATACATGTATTGGAATGAAAAATGTATACAATTCGTAAGATGAAATCTGCCATTTGGTAGGATAATAAAGTTGCAAGGGCGTACCTGTCTGAGGTGTGGGATGGTTGTCCGCCAAACACCCAAGCTAACGAACGCATACTTGAATTGCTGGTTATCGTCACGGACTAATGTGGTTATGGTCCCGGGGTTTTCTCGCTCAAGCATGTAAAGGTATGAGGCCATCCGATCGTAGCTCTCTTCGTAGGTCCTGTACAACCCGTCCCGTGCGGCTCCCTTCGCCCTGCGTGCCTTCTAGTAGCTGCAGTCCACGCCCAACCGACACTTCATCATCGTCCTGATCTGACGGGGAAGCAGCTCCTTCCCTGACCCAGCAAAACTGCAAAGATGCCAAGATACGAGTTACACCAAAAAAAAAATCCACCAACACATAGTATATAGACGGGGAACAAGACGCCGGTTTAGAAACTTACTCGGACACTAAACTCTGCCCCATCAGCTTGTAATTGGCATTGCGCTGGTAGTTGCTGACGACACTAACCTTGCAACTGTGTGTTTCCACGAACTTACGAACCACCCACTTCTTAGTTTCCCGATACGTTGACGCCCGACAGTACCATGAACAGTTCGGTTCGGGACATACAACCACGTACGCCGTTGTTGTCGATCGCTTCACTTAGACCGCGAAGCACCCGCGCAAATCTTCCCACTTCAGTATGGACTGAATGACAGCCTTCGTATCGAACATCTCCCCCTCACGTAACATCGTCACACTCTCCCGAGGGTCTCCGACTAGAGGAATGAACCGAGCCACGTCCTCTTCCACTTTCTCCAACGTCGGCAAAGGCTGTTTGTGTCCTTGGTACGCTCGCTTTATCTCTCTCACCGTTGCCTTAGCCTCCTCATCCCACGATTCAGATGTCTCGTTCGGCCTCCAACCCTCCACTTTCACGGGGAAACCACCCCCGATCATTTCATCGTCGGAGCTTCCTACGTCTATTATGTCCTCCATTCCGTTAGGGGGGGTAGGACGTCCACATCGTCGTCGGTATCAATGATCACCACTTGCTTTCCACGTCAGATGGCATCAGACCTGCTCACGTCGCCACCCTTCTCTGGGTCATCAACTGTGTGAAGTTGTCCCACTTCATCGCCTTGTCCTACCATTATGTTGTCATCCATCCGACCAACTCCGTCCGACCATTATGTTTTGATCCATCCTACCAATACTAGAATGTATACCGCTCCCAGCAAGCTCCCCCTGCATCCCACTAACGTTGTCCTTTGTAGTGGGACAACACTCTCCCTCCTCCACTACACACTCAGCACACGGGTAGGTCCCTCCAGTTTCGCTGCTAAGGTCATCCAACTTCCCTTTCTCCTCGATGGAGCCTCGAACCTTCTCATCCGCCCCTCCACCTCCATCAAGACCATCATCGAAGTCTTCCTGCGTGGTGGGAGGCCCGGTTAGGAGTATTTCCCCTGGGGTGGGAGACGACATGTCCTCAGCCCATGAGTCAGAGTTTTCCGACTCATGTTCACTGGAGGGTGTGGAAGGGGTTGTCGTTTTCATCCGTAAGGTGGCGTGCAGTGCGATTGGCCAGGCTCGTGCACCAGATTCAGTGTTGTAGAACTTGTAGGCTTCTAGGTCATCGTCGTCCCGGACCCGAATCGGAGTGACCCGCCCCATCAAAGGAGGGAGGTAGGCGAGCTCAATGTCGTAAAAGACCATGTCCACGTCGAATTAGGAAACTATTTTCTCTTTCAGTTGGTCGTAGCCAATATTCTGTGCCACCACCATAGCTGCAGTACGTGCCTTTTCCTTGAACACCAAGCTCTCACTCCCGGGATCCCACCAACCGCCGCACACGACATTGGCACATACCCTATCACCTGGGGTACGCCACGGGAATAGAGGATCAGCCTGGGGGTAGTTCTGATATAGGAAAGAGGAACAACTACAAAGGAAATGTACAAGATGATTTACACATCGCTCTCACTGCCACCAACAAGCTTCTTGCACTTTTCCTGAACTGGAAAGACAGTTGAACACTAATGGTAGGCCAGAACTGTACTATTGGTAGGATGACAACTGTATCGTTTCCTCGGATGCACGTGTGCCTTTTCCCCCGTCCTTTCCGCCTCTCTCCTGCTCTGCCTCACTTTTTGCAGGGCATGTTGGGGTGTTTGAGATCCTCCTCTCAAGCTTATATATGTGCTTGGGGAACACCCATCAATGCAATGATTGCATTTTCCTCTCATAAATGCTCCCCCTCCCCCCAATGAAGTACCTAGTTTTGGCGCCAAAATTACACTGACAACCCGCCAAAACAACTACGGTCAATCCACTCCAAATTTCTCCAAAATTTTCAGGTATGGTAGGACATGTTAAGCATATTGGTAAGGTAACTATATGCTATTGGTAAGATAAATGTATCATATTGGTCAAATAGATTTTCTCCCTCTTCCCCAAACGAAGAACCCTGTTTTGGCGCCAAAATTACATTGTCAGCCCGCCAAAACCGCTACGGACAATCCCCTCCATATTATCTCCAAAATTTCCATGTATGGTAGGAAATGTTTGGCCTATTGGTAAGACGAATGTCTTCTATTGGTAAGCCAAACGTGTCCAGTTCCCAGAAATGAAGGTGATGCTTTGCCCTCACCTTTCCACTCGTCTCCTATGTAGGCTTTTTTTTTGCAGAGCATTTAATAAGGAATGACATCCATCAATCAAGATTCTATAAGGGTTGATTGACACCCTTAATTCCAATCATTTAAATTTTCCCTCATAAATGCCTCCCCTTATTTCCCTACTTTATTGGAACCACACACCCCAATTCCTCTGACATGTCCAGCACCTCCCCCTCCTGATTTCTCTCAGCCAAAAGATGGAGCTACTGTGTCGGCATCACCTTCACCTACTACTTCCTCTCCCGGTGGTATTTTTGTATTTGAAAAAATATACCACTTTCTACCCCTAACCAATAAAAAGGGGATATGTCTAGTTATGCAAAGTTTTTTTTTTGTCTAGTTATGCAAATGGCCCTTTTTTTAGAATGGGTAAATTTAACATTTAAAAAATTGAAAGAATGGGTAGAGGAAGGTCCATGCGGAGAGGAGGGCGAGGAGGAGGCGGAACGGGTGGGAGAGGAGGGAGAGAAATCGCCGGCAGAGGAGAATGATGAGGGGAGAACGAAGGAAGGATCTAAATGACCTGGAAAAACATTGAATGGGGTCTAGTGCGGCTAAAAAAAGATTTAAATAGACTAATTAGCTAATCAAAAGCTTATAGGGTACAAAAGACCAAATTTAACTTAGATTTTATCAAATTAATCAATTAGATAGTTTTTAAAGAGATTTTTAGTTATCCATACGGATTCGATTTGATCCGATCCGCTCCCGTTTGACATTGACTATAAATACTAGGGTTCGGTGTTCTTCGAAATTCATTTCGTAGAGAAGAAATCAAAGCTTCTAACCTATCTCATTGTGTTCTAAACCCTTCTAGCTACATTTCCCCTCACAAATTTGCCACAAAAACATTCCGAATCGGAAAGCCAAAATTTTGAACCCACCTTGCCGGAGCCGCCCTCGTCCGCTTTCGTCCGTCGCTGCCGGAGCCACCTTAAGCCACCAGGGAGAGCGCCGAGCCACCAGAAGTCGTAAGAAGTTGGTCTTGTGCACAACCGCGAGCCGTGACAACGCCAGGAAGTTGGGTCGAGTTGCTGGTTGAAGGCGGGTAATTACAGAAAACCTCCCTAAGTTCCGGCTTTGTTAAAATATGCCTCTGTTTCAGCATAATTAATTTCAAGAATAATCCCATACTTTTCAGGGTTGTTTTAAACGTTTTCAATCTATTTAATTCCACAGTGCTACGTCAATCCTTAGACATCTACAGAGGAATTCGAGTCAACCTAACCACTTAAGACAAAGCTTGCAACTTCGAATCAAGGTAAGTGACTTTCCGAGTTTTTTTGCTCATTTAGTGCCTTCTTGTCAAGTGGTTTTATTTCCTTGGATTTCTTACCAAATTAATTAAAATAAATTACAATTCACCTTATTGTATGATTTATTTACCATTCAGTATGAATTTGGCAAGTATAATTGTGTGACCTTAAGATAAGATAATAATATAGTTACCCACCGTTTATTTAAAGCATGATTTATTCTTGTTATTTCTTGCTAATTGGTTAGGTATGGAATATGCCTTTTCTTTGATGTTTCCATCCTTTATTTTAATTGTTTTCATTTCATTTGGTATCCATGTTACCTATAAATAACATGGGTTATCTTACGTTTTGTGATCACCTAGGACGTCTTAAGAAAATAGTTAATAAAGTGATGGATTGTGTGTACGATGTGAACTCAATTGAATCAAGATCAATTAAAGTAAAACGTATCAATCAACGTAAAGCAATGTGAACCCCAATGTGTAAGGTGAAGTGAAAGTGATGTTGTAGAGTTAGGTCGGGGCCGTTACTTCTCGGTCTAAAGGTTTCATGAAACTAACACACCTCCTGATGAGGTGCGTTACACAACCACATCGGATGTAGGTCATAACCACTATGTCAGCGTGAGACTGGTAGTTGTTGGTAATTAGCGATTTGTGTGAAGTTATATAAATGACATAAAATATTATATCTAAGGGGAGGAAGTGAGTGAAGTAATGTTTTGAAAAGTGTTTTTACGGTGATTACAATTAGCTTCGTATCATATTCCATTCATACTCGGAGTATGATTCCTAAGAGTGCTCATCACTCGCATCTTTTGTTACTCAATCTTTCGGGGTTATCCGTGTCTCAGGAGTCGTGTTTTCAAATGTTGAGCCTTCAAATAAATATTCTCAATAATCACATTTGGGTTATAAAATGGGGTGTTATAGTATCGCCATCAGGCTGCTTTCAACTTCATGGAGCCGTCGGAAGATGTTTCTGAAAGTTTTCTTGTTCCACTCCTTTGCTTTTTGTTTGAATAATTTAGTTTTGTATATCACTTGAAACATAGTCGAGCCTGAACAAGATGCTCGTCAGGCTTGCTTAACAGTGTTGCGAAAATCCTTCCTTTGTATCCACACAAACGGATGGGGTTTATGGATTACACCATCATTCAAATTAATTGTAATTGGACAATGGTCAGATGAAGAGAACGCTCCATTCATAGTTATTAGGCCTGGGAAGAAATAGAGAATTTGATGTTGTACAAGTACTAAATCAAGCTTCTCAATAATATTGTCTTCCCCCATAGGTTTTTTCGTCCAAGTAAAAATCTTCCCCATAGTGAGTGGATCAACCATACAACATTCACTTCTGGAATTCGCTAGTCTCCGAAATCTATGGCTCATGATTTCTGTCCCACCTGATTTGTCCGAGCTACAATAGATTTCGTTAAGATCCCCCATCACAATACACGGAAGGGAGGATCTGGTGACAAGATCGATTAATGTTCTTCAAAAATCATCTTTTGCATTCAACCCTAGAGGGGCATAAACAAGGAAGAGCATTAGGGCAGAACTATTTTGAGAACAATTATATTTTATACCAATTATTACTGGGAGGTGTATTTCTATTGATATTGACTCATTGGTCAGATGGAAAGCCTTCCACTGGATACATAGACCACCGGATTTGTCGTGAGCGGGTGACCAGACAGCATTATCAAAACCGACATTCTTCCATACTGTTTCATTTGGAATATTTTTAGCTTTTGTCTGAGCAAGTAATTGGATATTATCATTTTTACATCATGTGTTGATATTGGTCCAGAATGTTGTTTTTCCTATACCTCTACAATTTCAATAGCTGATTTTCATAAATAACCTTTTCTGTCGTGGGAGCAGAGAATGTGACCTCTCCCACGTAGTTGCTTTGTACCAAAGAGAGTATCTGCAATTTCTAGGATTACAATCAAAAGGTCTATAAGCGATCAGGTGATTTTAATCTATTGTTATTCTTTGTTTTGCGATCAGTTGAATTCACAAGTTTTCTGGACCTTAAAGATTGATTAATAGACTTCGTATCCACCTAACAATTGAAATTGTATTTAGTCCGAGACCTCGAATTCACCATGTTTAACTTGAGAATAATCCAACTAATGGTTTTATTTTTGCCACTATGTGCAAGACTAGATCTGTTGTCCAGATATGGGGGGTAAACAATGGGGCTTTGTTGATTTTCAATTTGATTATACTTTGTGCAATATTTTTCTCCCCTTATGGATTTTCTAGCTTGATTTAGACGGAAGTGAGCAAGCAGGAAGGTAGAACCGACAATCTCCCTAACAACCGCAAGGTCTAGATGCAGTTCGAGCCAAAGGTTCGCCATAGGGAAGATATGGACACCACCCGAGATGATCTTCCAGTCGAAATGGAATTTTCTGCGAATGAACATTAGGTTCACTGGCTCACCCACGATAGTAGCAAACAGGGAGGTGAAATTGAGATTCTGGATGAAAACCTGGACACCATCCAGTACACTTTTCAGGCGCTCCAAGTTGAGGCCTTGTTTCTTTGATTTCTTCTTTTTCCTGTCCTTGGCTTGGTGGCTATTGCCCTCGTTCGGGAGCATATTCCCATCCGAGTGATTTGCCTCATGAAGAGGATTTGGACCCTTGCGGGATTTGGTTGTGGAGGAAGCAAAAATTTCCACCACCAAAGTTTTTTTTACCTTTATCTTTTGATGATACTCCATAGAAGTCATGATCATAGCAACCTTTTTTTTTTTATAATTTCTGATTTACTTTTTATTTTTTCACAATGTAATAGGTGATAAACAATATTCTCACTATTCACATTTCTTTTCCGTGTATTTCACTTTTGAGTATGATACAACATGTTCAAAGAGAGAGTCTATTTTGGATTGGTTATTTTTTGTTTTTCTGTTGTATTATAACGATTTATCTCTCTATGTTTTTTTCTGCCTTCTCGATTTATCAAATAATAGTATGTTTGAGTTACTTTTATTTTTTTTTTAAAAATGTTGTAAATGAACTACTGGCCCACCGGGAAATTGTAAACCATGGGCAACGGAGATCCGCATGGATCAAATGGGGAGGCCAGCTCAGCAAAATCATGAGATGGAGGAGAGAGAAGCTTTTGATCCGGGGGAAATTTTGGGTGGTGATGCTGCTAGTTGATGCGCATCATCCACTTTAAATTTTTTTTTTTAGCCAATGATAATCAAACACATGGCGGAGGAGTTTACTTAAAATTAAAATCCAATTTATCCGTTAAATAAATAATTTATTTTTTTATAAAAATTATTTTTGAATACGATTTATTTTTCTCTATCCAATGACACCCATTTTGCATATGTTTGGAAGAAGAAAAAAATTCGCTAAGTTTACGATAAGTTAAAGATTTATAGTCACATAAACAACATTAATTTTTTTATTCGAATAAACAACATTAATTTAAATCAATGTAAACTTACACCATAAAAATACATAAATTTGAACATTAAAATTAGTATTGGATTACACATAGTTAGCCTTATTTTATTTTTATTTTCGTGTTTTTTTTCAGTGTATCAAGTTAATAAAATATTTATAAATTTAATCGTATGCCTTTTTATTTTAATGATGCGTATTAATATTAATATTAATAATATCATTAACAAAAAAAATTAAGTAAAATAAATCAACATTTAGCTTAATAAATATAAAAAAGTATAAAATAAGTTTTGATTCGCGTGACACTCTGTTGTGGGTGAAAAATGTAAAAAACTAAAAAGTTAGTGGAAAGCTGACGTGGCATGAATAGTTGCTAATGTGGTTGAAATGAGTTTTGATTCGTGTGACTCTTTGTTCCTGATGGTATGAGTGCATAAATGGCAACACCGGCAGAGTGAAGTACAGTCTGTATGTTCCATTTATTGTTTATGCAATAAACGTGAGGAGATTAATAAAAAGAGATACGTATCCCCTTCCCACCAGACAGAGATATGCACCATAGCTATGGGACTATGGTCTATGGTCTATGGTATGGTTGGTTCTTTATCACATCAATCTGATGCTTCCCCTGTTGTCCAATTACCATCAATCAAAGGTGGTTGAGTTGAGAAATTGGCCTTCAATTCCCTTTTATATTATCAACCCATGAGATTTTTCTCATTCCAAAAACATACGGAGTAATCATCAATGCTTGACAACACTAACCATCACTACCTATATTATATTGCCTACACTACCTTACTTTATTTATCATATCTACCATGAATGCCATTGCCCGCAGTCAAAATTGTTGATGCTTAAGCTAGTTTACAATATATGCTCACATAATTTCTTATCAATTTCTCCTTATAATATACTTCGCTTGTATTGCCCTTCATCATGATTTATAATGCACAGATTATAATGTACGTAATATTGTACATTATAAGTCATAATAATAGTTATCCACACGAGTCCTCAATATAACATAGCAATTTTATGTTTACATATATATTGTATGCGGCAAAAACTAGTCTATATACAGATTTGATATTTTTTTTTGATAAGGCACTTTACTTCGTCCCGTCTATTATATACAGTAGTATATAAATAAAAACAAGAATGCAAATTGACATTTGACTCATGTCCAAGCAGGGGCGGAGGGAGGGGGGGGGCATGAGGTGGCTCGAGAGTCGAGCCCCCCTGGGTCGGGGGAAAACGCAAAAAAAAAAATTTGTATTTTTTTTGTAATTTTTAATAATTTAAGGGTTAAAAATAGTTAAAAAGAATATTGAATCAATAAGTTTGCTTAGCTTAGTTGATATGGGTTGAGGAATAGAATGATAAGGTCTCTTGAGTTTAAATCCTTATAGCTTCATTTTAGGGATTTTTTTTCTCCTTTTAGCATTTTAAACTCAAAATAGCTATTTAAATCATACATTTAGTGTGTTTTATACTATATTTCTTATAACAAAAATGGTATCTTATATATATCTTCAAAAAAAAATCTCGAAAATTTAATTGAGCCCCCCCCCCCCCTCGGATTTTCTCTGGCTCCGCCCCTGTGTCCAAGCCAATAAGTCCTAGGCTAAAATCACATCTTAGTTGCTTAATGTGTGGCGGGTTTTATCGACACATCGAGAATCATGTATGACCTTAAATTTTTACTTTATAAAAAAAATAAAAAGGCTAAAATCACATTTTTATACTTAGTGATTGGGGTTGCTTAAACTTACAATATTTCACATTATTTCTGAGTAGTTTCTGTCCTTATAACATAAAATTTAAATACATTCTTACAAAATATAGTTATTTTGAGATTAAATAAGTCCTAGCTTGAGGTGGGGTAATTTCGTTTGTACAATACGAAAATGTCCAAGAGTGCCTACCTTGAGAAGACAAAATAAGTTTGTCTAAATCTCCAAGAATATACTTATTAATAGCCAAACATAGCATATAGATGGATAGTTAGATGTGACTTTTAAACAACATTGGCAATTGGGAATGCATGGACCTCTCATTCTTTAAGCTACATAGTCTCTGTAGTTGAAAACTGAAATCCAACCTTCTAACTTGTAAACATTTTAGGCACTGTTTGGGTAAAAACAAGATGGCAACAACAAAAGAATGTAAAGTAGCTTCTTTTATTTTGGACTTGGCCGGATAGTACTTAGTAGTAGTTGCCTGTAACTACTTGGACCACTTGAATAGGACAGTGAAACCAACTATTTCTACCGTACAATTGAAAAGTGCTAAGGGTTGAATTACACTGAGTACCTCTTTTTAGAAGATCTTTAATTTACATTGCTATCGTTTGAGCAAAAGGAATTAGAAGATCGAAAGGAAAGAGAAAATATAATATATTAATCATTCTTATCAATTATAAAGATATCATTTCATGAATCCCACAAATTTTAACTGCTGAAAAAAGGGCTATAAAAATGACTAAAATCTGATACTATAAATATGTAGAATGCCTGGCTGTTCCTGTCTGCCTTACAGAAGATGGAGTGAGGAGAGAGAGGAAATCACAATGGGGATTTAGGCACCAATCTTGACAAGTGAAGGAAGCCACCGCAATCGCCACCGCCACCGCCACTGCCGCCGCGGCGCCACCTTTCAAAGCTTGGGTGAATTTCTTGTTGTGGATGTGGGGTGATTTGGAAAGTGGGGTTTGGCATCGCTTGGTAGTGGTTGCTACTTGTTTGTTGTTGGAGGGGAAAATAAGAGAGTGAGAGTGAGAGGGAGTGGGTTGGGGAAATTCAAATTCCAAATGGAAGTAATGGGGAGATGTGGAAGAAATAGAAGACCCTAAAATGGATTTTATTGGGGGTGGGAAGTGGTAAGTTTTGTGGGGTTTGAAAGCAACCTACATATCCCCATGCTAGCTAGGGGGATACAACGAGGAATAGCTCATCCTACGGTGCTCTGCACGTTCCCCTACCGACACACATTCCTTGTAACATTTCTTCCTTTTTTTTAGTTTTTATTTTTTTTTAAAAAAATAGTCCCTACAAAGAGAACAATATATCTAATATATCTCGCTCAGAGTAAAGTTTGAGAAGGGTGATTTATAAGTGCGCTAGTAGTTTAGTGACACTCATGGTCGAAGGTTGTGAAGTCCAACATATAATCTTAAAATCAATTGACAATAAAAGGAGTAACCCACTAGCTTATATACTCGGTTGTAATCATAGAGCCGATCTCAGTTCTTCAGATTGGGAACCAAGAACGGGGTAAGTTGCAACTGTAAAGCAAACCAAAGACCAAACACAAGATTTACGTGGTTCGGACAGAGCCTACGTCCACGGAGCCTCAGCCGAACGACCTGACAGCACAAATCCACTAATCGGTAATAATGTTTACAAAACAGGTTGCCCTAAACTCAAACTATGGAAAATACAAGCAAAACACAGAGAAAACAAGAGACATGCAGTGAACGAAAAAAGAACAAAGCAGACAAAGGAAGAATACACCCTAGATCTGAAAATCGGAGTCAGATCGTCGTCGGAGTGAACCAAAGAAGAAGACCTTCGCCGGATCCGTGGACGGTCACCTTCGTCTTCTTTTTCCTAGAAGCCGGATCTAGAGTCTCCGAGGGAGACGCGCTCAAGATCGGTCGCCGAAGCATCACTAGAGCCAGAGATCTCGAAACCCTAGCGGAGCTTCTCTCTCTTTCTCTTTCTTGGATTACCTAAGGAGCGTGTGCCGAATGAGCTCCCACAAACCCTAGCTTCCTCTATATATGGTGAGCTCGAGGTGAAACGCAGCGTTCCAACTTAAGCAAGTCTCACAAGAGGTAAGGAGACAGGCTAGCAGACGGGGCAGGGTTCTGGGCCTCAGAGCTGGGCCGAGCCCACAATCTCAGTAACGACACATATATACATAATATACATCACATATAATATGTCTTATATACTATACTTTGAGTGTGTAACAAATATGAGCATAGGTTATACAACCTACACTTCTAATATATGATATGATCAAAGTATAATATATATGATAGTATTTTACCTTAATCTACCAATTAACTTAAGCTAGGGTCATCCAATATTCCTAGAGCTAATGTTTAGATTAAGATAGAACTAATTAACATGCATCTCACTTTTTCTAACAGAGTCCTATTCATTCTTTCAACTGTTCCATTTTGTTGTGGAGTTCCAAGTACAGTGAAGTGTCTTTTAATCCCATATTTTTGGCAGTAAGTATCAAATTCTGTATTACAAAACTTCAAACCATTATCAGTTTTTAAGCATTTTGGTTTATGATTGGACTGACTCTCTACCATTACCTTCCGTCTTATGAAAGCATCAAAGGCCCGATCCTTTGATTTCAGAAGACTTACCCATACTTTCCTTGAGTAGTGATCAATGAAGCTTATGAAATATCTCATGCCTCCTGCAGTAGAGACTTGTGAAGGTCCTCAGAGATTAGAGTGAACATATTCTAAAGGAAACTTAGCAACATATGATGACACATGAAATTTAAGTTTGGCGGACTTGCCCAAAATACAGTGCTCACAGAATTTAATATCAACATGTTTCATTAGGTAATAGGCCATATTTATGCAACTTTATTAAGCCCTTGTTGCCTATGTGACCAAACCTGTTATGCCAAATTTTAGTCTCAGATAATGTCATGGAATCAGAAGTAGTTCCTTTCCCCTTTTCTTTTTCCTGCACTCCTTAACCCTCATAAGAATTCCTTTGCCCTCTTTGATGAGAACATATCTCATCTTGACTTGCCACATGGCGAAGTCTATGACACCTTCAAATGGCTTTATCTTTAAAGCGTTATCCATGATTTTAGTCCTTGCGGTATACAAGAACAAATGAGTATCAAAGTTTTTGCAAGCAGAAGCAAGAAAGAGTGAATAAGTTTATAAGACACTCAAGAAACCCTAGGTTTACAGGTATTAGAACGGATCCAGACCGATGGTACTTCAGACATGAGAGGAATAGACCAAGCCTGAGCTTTTTGAAGGGCTACCCAATGTCTTGCCTCCGATCCCGCTCCCTAAGATCCAATAATGGCACAGGTAGGTAAAGAAAGGGACACCCAAGCTTTGATACCACTTTGTAATCCTATAGACGATCTCAGTTCTTCATATTGGGAAATGGGAACCAAGAAAGGGGTAAGTCACAACTGTAAAGCAAACCAGATGCCATACACAAGATTTTACGTGGTTCGGCCGGAGCCTAAGTCCAAGGAGCCTTAGTTGAACGGCCTGAGAGCACAAATCCACTAATCGGTAAGAAGGTTTACAGAACAGGTTTCCCTAAACTCAAACTAAGACAAATACAGGCAAAACACAGAGAAAACAAGAGACATGCAGTGAACGAAGAAAGAACAAAGCAAACAAAGGAAGAATACACCCTAGATCTGAAGATCGGAGTCAGATCGTCGTCGGAGTGAACCAGAGAAGAAGACCTTCGCCAAATCTGTGGACAGTCACCTTCTTCTTCTTCCTAGAAGCCAGATCTAGAGTTTCCGAGGGATATGCGCTCAAGATCGGCCGTCGGGGCTTCGTTGGAGCTAGGGATCTCGAAACCCTAGCGGAGCTTCTCTCTCTTCTCTCTCTTTCTCTCTCTTCTCTCTCTTTCCCACAAACCCTAGCTTCCTCTATATATGGTGAGCTCGAGGTGAAACGCAGCGTTCCAACTTAAGCAAGTCTCACAAGAGGTAAGGAGTCGGGCTAGCAGACGGAGCAGTGTTCTGGGCCTCAGAGCTGGGCCGAGCCCACAGTCTCAGTAACCACACATATATACATAATATACATCATATATAATATGTCTTATATACTATACTTTGAATGTGTAACATATATGAGCATAGGTTATACAACCTACACTTCTAATATATTATATGATCAAAGTATAATATATATGATAGTATTTTGCCTTAATCTACCAATTAACTTAAGCTAGGGCCATCCAATATTCCTAGAGCTAATGTTTAGATTAAGATAGACATTACATAGGTTTATTTAATTCATATTTTAGATCGATGTGAGATTCGTTTCACATCTCAACACTATGTTGATAAGGTGATATGAATAATTCAGTGTCTTTTTATTAAGTAAGAATTCGTGATCAGATATATTTGAATCTTGATGGTTGAGAAGTCGGCAAACGGAAGACCATCAAAACATACATAAGAAGACAAAAATGGTGAAATATAACAAATAGAAACACACTCTATAAAAGATGAATCTAGGGAAAAATAAATCTAAAAAGTTAGGGACATATACTGCAGACGAAGCCAAACACCATAAAAAAACCCAGCACCACCATGTCATTAATTAATGAGGTCCAATAAGATCATGTTTTGTCTAATCACATTGAAGTATTGAACACTCAAGAACTACGTACACTTATACTAATTATCCCATTATCTATGTCCATTTCAAACGGTCTAGCCGTTGCTAGTGGCATTCTACGTGACAAAGATAGGCGTTAGGTCTGGCTTAGTCTAGAACCCTGGGTGTTTCTATGATCCCGCCTTAGAACTGTGGGGCATTGCCAATGGTTTAGCTAGAAATAGCTTGGGAGAGGGGTGTTCAAAATTCATGGTGGAGTCAGACTCGTTGTTGGCGGTTAATCTCATCAAGGTTTAGATCGTATCGAGTCATCCACTTTCTAGCCTAATACGGGAGTGTTAAGGCTTTGTCATTACAAAATAGAAGATCTGTATCTAAAGACTCCACTTTGATTGTAAGATCTTGATATTCTGACATGCATGGTAACACCAAGGGGTGATGAAAGACAAAACACTGTCTTGAGGTCTTGAAACCAGGACTATATATTACGAACATCTTATATTCTTTACTCAGTTTATTGTTTATTGGGCTTTTTATATTATATCCATCCAAGCTGACTTGCAGGACTTAGTTCAAAGAAGTGGGCCTATTTAGAATGGGCTGATGTATCGAAGGTGTTGGATTCATATCCACTGTGGGAGATTTCGCACTTGCCTTGTCGAATCCACATAATTTAAGGAAAGAAGAATCCTTCTAGCCTTGAAGATCAAGACTTGCCGATTTACATGTAATCAAGGGGAGTGTTTTCTGGAAACTATTTTTGGAAGATGTTCAAAATCAAACGGTTCACTATGGCTACCCTCCTTGGACATCTATTTGTACAACTGCAAATGAAAGATGAAGAAGGGAAGCAAGCATTCATTCGAAAGCACTTAGAAGCAGCAAAACATTCTCTCGTATACTCATTGAGCTTAGTTTGGTTGGTTTTTTAGTGTTGAGAGAAACACAGTCTTTATTGTACAAGTCATTTGATTCACTCTTTGAGTTTCATACTCGTCATAGCACACTTTGGTGTGTAGTGAGAGCCTCTATTTCACTTGTAAGGTTGAGAGCTGGAACAGAAGCGGTAAGGCTTTGTATAGGGGAAGGGAAGTTCTCCTAGGAAGTTCTAGGCTCAAGGAAAGTGAAATAAAGAAGTTTGAATCCTACGTGTTGGATAACCCTAGGTGGGGACGTATGCCAATTAAAGTTCGTGCCGAACCTCGTTAACAATTCGTGTGTTCATTATTTACATTCCGCATTTACTTTATATTATTTGATTTTTATTAGTCAAGATTTGATAGCAATATCAAGGTTAAGTTGATTTGCAACTGTTTTAAGTTTTCTTATCTTGCGAAAATCGAACATACTCTATTCATCCCCCCTCTAGAGTATTACTTTTCACCTTATAGACTATTCAGTATCTTATCATGTCTTTTAAGAAGTAAACCGTGTCGTCAATCTCTCGTTTTGCCTACATTTTCTTTTCCTATCGGCTTTCATGTTCTTGAAGAGCCTCGTGAAGCTATTTTATCTTTTATTGATAATGATATTAGGAGGAGGGCCAACTAATTCGTTCTGTTATTGTGTAACCCATTAGATTTTGTTTGATTTTAGAGTTTGGATCTTTTCCACAGAAAAAAAATATACATTATAACCCATAACAAATGCTCGTACTACTTCCAACACAACCATATCGGTTCATACAAAAATTAGTAACAAGGTCAACCAATTCCAAGTCTCTAATAATTTGGGCATGTGAATGTGTGATTATATTATGGGATAATATAATCACACATTCACATGTGTAAATTATCAAAACCACAAGTTTGGATCTTTTCCTATCGACATTGTAGTATTCGTTACTATCAACTTTCTAGTGGGAGGTTGTATATCATGTAAATTATCAAAACCACAAGTTTCAGGAGCCATGGTTTATTTTGAGAAGAATTATGAATCAAGTGTGAGCAAAAAGACGAGAGAGGAGAGGAGAGCGTCTGAAAAGCGTCTGAAAGGGGATTTTTTCCCTAATATTTATTTTATTTTTATTTTTATTAGTGATTAGCGATGGCTAAGGCTTGCCATTGCAAAAGAATGGCTCATTTGCGACACTAAAAATCACGCCGTTGCTAATTTGTGTAGCTAATTGATTTTTTTTTTTGTAGTGAACGTTGCTGAAATCGGGGTTTCAGCATCAACAACGTTGCTAAAACTGTGGGCTTAGCATCAACAACGTTGCTGAAACCGGGGTTTCAACATCAACGACAGTGCTGAATTTGGGGTTTTAGCAACGCGGAAAAAAAACAGTTTCAGCAACCCGAAAAAAAAACTGTTGAAACATGAGGGGGGTTTCGGAATCAACAACAATGCTGAAATCGGGGTTTCAGCACGTCCGGTTTCGGCAACGTGAAAAAACAGTAACGCGTAAAAAAAAACAGTAACGCGAAAAAAAAACCTTGCTGAAACAGAGGGTTGCACAGGGGTTTCAGCAATTTCGGTTTCAGCAGCGCGGAAAAAAAAATTCAATTTCATCAACTTTTTTTAGGGGTGGACATTTTGCTAATATGGAGAGGGTGGTGGACATTTTCCTAATAAAACCCAAAATTTTGGACATCGTAGTAATCACCCCTAATTTTATAGATCATAACCCTTCCTCTAAATTTAGAATTTTTTTTCTCTCCTCTCATGTTTCTATTTTAAATATTGTTTTACAAGAGCGACTGAGGTTAAAAAAATCATATTTCCTCTAAAATTGCCTCGTTTCTCTATTTTGCAAGAGCTATCTACATACATATACTAAAACCGATGCATAACGTCCTATGTGACACGTTGTGACTGATCCTAGGGGGAAAAAGAAAATCCTATATAGCTCTTTGTGGTTGATCCTAGGGGAAAAATTAATAAAAATAAGGTTTTTCATAGTTTATAGAAAGTTATATAAGTCACAATATATATATATATATATATATATATATATATATATTAGTTAATTGAAAAAATTATAAATACAAATATTTCGTAGTCATACTTACGAAAAATATTAATAGATAAATATGCAGTATTTGATAGGTACTATTTTTATATCTAGATTATTTTTTGGTAGAGAGAATTACTTATATCAAAATTAATTATTTAATCATTGTTATGTTATTTATATCTATATTGTTGTTTGAGGTCAAAATAAATTATTAAAATATTATGTAGCCATAATATGTATCCATAATCCAACTGTGCATAGATATTTTAGTAAACTAACATAATAAACATGTACTACATATTTAATAAAAAAACAATATTAAAATATTTTTAAAAATCAACTATCTATTATATTACATAAGATTTAATTAACGATATATTAGAAAAAAAAAATATTTATATATAATATGGCGAACTAATTTTATTTATATCTATATTATTTTTTGGTGAGAAAAATTATTCATAGTTAAATTATTATCTTTTATTTATTAGAATCTGTCTAAATTATTTATAATATTATATTAATGTATTATTCGTATATGGAACGAGACTAACACTAGTACGATGGAGATACTCTAATAGGTTGTAGTTTAAAGGAAAATCAAAACACGTAATCTAGTCTACTTTGACATCCAAAAGAAGCAACTATACAGAGTGAAGGGAGGGATTTTTGAAGAGAGGGTAAAACATCAATATTGCATTTATATGCGATGAAAAGATGAGACAAAAGAGTAGCTTCTGTTTCTTAGCTGAGCTGAAGCTCATATATGGCATTGCCAATGGCAGGTTGGGGGGAACTGGAACTGTCCAGTTTTGCTCTCTTATATGGATAAGGAATTAATTAATGCACATCTCACTGTTCTAAATTAACTAGGTGCCTATTTGTCTATATAGCTATAAATATGCATGTCAATTGTCAAGTATTATTTCATTTTTTTTTAGCACTTAAAGATAACTAGTTCAATTCCCGCGTCATGATACGATTTTTTTTAAATCATAATAAAATAATAAAAATTATCTTATAAAGTATAAATAAAAGTGAAGATAAAAAAAATTCTTTACCATATATGTATCTTATAAGTATTTCAGATTTTTTTGAATCTCATTTAAAATAGCATAAATAAATATAGATATTTTAAATCACACAATAATAATAATAATAATAATAATAATAATATCATTGTGACTTTATTTAAATGCGATGTGGCATAACCAAATATCATATTGATTACGCCACATCATCATAAGCATTAGATTAATCGTAAGCATTAAATTATATTGAATTCAATGTTTTAAATTAAGCCCAATATTTATATTAAATTGAATTGAATATTTTGAATAAACCCCAATAGTTAGTAAATACATTAAAAAGAAAAGAAAAAAATTGATTGATTTAAATAGATAAAGGGAGAAATAAAAAAATTGAAGGAAATAAATAATTAAAGAAGGGTGAAAAAACTTGATTTGTGGAAGGGAGAGAATTAAGGAGAAACTAAATTGTAGGCAGAGAGTCTTCTAAATTAAGATTGTATATAGAATATATAGATATATAGATAATTATATTAGATTGAATTAAATATTTTGAATAAGGCCCAATAGTTAGTAAATATATTAAAAAGAAAAGAAAATTTTTGATTGATTGAAAGAGATAAAGGGAGAAATAAAAAATTTGAAGGAAATAAATAATTAAAGAAGGGTGAAAAAACTTGATTGGTGTAAAGGGGAGAATTAAGGAGAGACTAAATTAAGACTATATATAGATTAAGACTATATAGATATGTAGATATAGATAGTTATATTAGATTGAATTGAATATTTTGAATGAATTAAGCCCAATCGTTAGTAAATATATTAAAGAGAAAAGAAAAAAAATTGATTGATTTAAAGAGATAAAGGGAGAAATAATTTTTTTTGAAGGAAATAAATAATTAAAGAAGGGTGAAAAAACTTGATTATTGGAAGGGTGAGAATTAAGGAGAGACTGACACGTAGGCAAAAAAATATTCTAAATTAAGACTATATATAGATAGATATATAGATATAGATGGAAACTATTTCAATATCAATGAGTACATATTTTTACATTTTTTTTATACAAGGTGAAGATCAAGAGCGTCCTGACGAACGAGAACATCCATCTCCGTTGGGGGCACACAACAATCATAGTCATCGTGAGCCCGATGTGCGTCAACCTATCAGCTACATGGTTCCATTCCCTGAAAATGTGGGAAAATGAAATATCGTCGAAAGCTTTACATATTCCGAGGGCATCCGAAATCATCATCTCGTCTTCCCACGGGGCCTTCCAGACTCCTTTGATAGCGTTGATAATCACCAAGCAGCCCCCCTGTAGTTCTAGAAGCGAGCAACCCATCCTAGTAGCTTCCCAAAGACCAGCCTGGAGACCGAAACACTATGCTTGTAAAGCAGAAACCGCACAGTGGCCCTGCACCCCACGGGTAAGAACAGCACCCCGGCAGTCACGAATGACAAACCCAGAAGCGGCTAGGCCCGAGGTAACTTTAGCCCCATCAAAATTTAGTTTAATGTACCCTTCTTTTTGTTTTTCCCATGTCACAACCTTTTGTCTTCTGGTGTTTGTCTGGTGTGTATTTGGTTTAATTTTTTCCATGTCCTCGTCGAGGGTATCAGTTTGAGCTTTTTTCCAATTCATTCATAGTTGTTCTATATGCTTGATCCATTCTTCCACATTTCTGATATCATCGTTGTCAAACAGAATGCTATTTCTCAAGGACCAGACTCCTCATAGGGAGAAGGCTAGAATCGATCTCTGCTCAGTGGAAAACTTGGAAAAGATTTCATAAATTATATCCTTGTATGTTTGATCCGTTTTGTCTGTATTCCATGTTATTCGGTCGATCTGTTTGTCTATTCTTCCCACAATTGTGAGAGTTGTCTGACATTCGGTAAAGGTATTAGTCGTATCTTTCTCGTTGTGGTTACAGAGCGGGCGAATTCAGAGGAACATGAACACCTTTATTTCGAAGTCTGATCTTCATGGGTGTACAATTTAATAGATTTTTCCACAAAAAACTTTTTATTTTTGGCGGAATGATAATGCATATTTTAGATAGACATTATAGATAGGTCTTAGGTGCATTAAGTATTCATATTGCATGTTTAATAAGCTTATTCATATTCTTGATCATTTGGTATTCGAAGTTCGGAATCTACGTTTTTTAGTGTTTATTTGTAGATCTTACGATCCGAGCTTTAAAGGTTGAGAAAGCATGGAGCAAATGGACAAAAGAAGAGCTAAGGAACAAGAGCGGAAATGGAGAATATGGAGAAATCCCATCTTTAAGGTTCTGAGAAGTTAGAATTGACTTCTGAGGTCTTCATGAGAATCGTAGTGCTTGAAAAGAGCTTTCCAACTCATATTCATATGCGTCAATCAGACAAATGATGACTCTAGAAAGTGCGTTACAAGTTCAGCCTGTCGAAGATGTCAACACTGCAAGAGCGGCGCCCGCCATTCCCGTCAGATCCGGATTTGCAATACGCGGACCAAGTTTATCTTAATGAGAACTTTTATCTTCACTCTTCCTAGGGTTTGGCCGACGAAAGGAGGCCTATATTAGGTTATTTTTCAGTAGTATTCAGGGTATTCACCAATTTAGATTAAGAACGCTTTAGAGGATTTGAGGTTGAGAGATCCAAGGTACGTCATGAATACCTAGGATTCTCGTGGTTTTGTCATCAATTCAAGACTTGGTTGGTTGAATCGTGAGACTTGATTTCTATATTATTCCCATGTTTGTTTCATTGTCCTTGCGCTGATTTATGTTGTTAGTTTTACTTGGATTCTAATCTTTGTAGAATTGCATCATGCTAGGATTTCAATTGATTCGCGAGAATAATTAGAACTTTTTGTAGCAAGCATAATTGAGTGATTTCGCGAGGATGATCTTGATTGTGTAGGGTAATGACAGTTTGGGCGACCTTTCTACCGATAAGGATTGTCATCTCCGCGAGGAATGTCAATCCCTATAAACCAAAATCGGAATAATAAATTGAGATTGAATAATTAGGAATTGAGTCAAGGATCGAGTAAAATCAACCATTGTTGCGAATTGTAGATGAAACCACACTCTTCTGCTATCTTTTATTCGCTCTTACTAACATTCATCATACTTCACCTATATTCATTTATTACCTATTTCCATTCACATCTTCTCTTTACTTGTAAAATGATAAATACACATTGTATTGGAATACTTGTTTCTCTGTGGGTTCGACCCCTTACTTATCCACTATACTAGTTTACTAGTTAGTTTGGGTTATATTTCTTTGGCGAGGTGAAATCTAACAACGTTTCTCTTCCGTCACGGACAATCGATTTTCCACCTCTAGTCTAGTCTTTCTGAGTTTGTTCTTCTTACTCGTGTGATGTGGTCTAGGGAACTAGCAGTGGAGAACTGGTCATTTCTACTTGATTTCCAATACAATCGGTCTTCAATTTCATTAGATGGAATAAATACATGACTGATTTGATCAAGCACGTCTAAAGGAAGGTTTTCTTTTAGTTTTTCTATGTCCTAGGTCTTATTTGGGGTTATATGTTGATCAATCGTCTCCTGTTCTTCAATATGGTCATGAAGGTTTTTTTTCTCGAAAGTTAAGATAAGAGTTTAACCATTTATGGTTCCAAAATTTTATGGTTTTCCCATTACCAATTTGCCAAATTAATTCTGCGCAGAATTCATCTCTTATTTCCATCAGTTTTGCCTATTGCCATGAAGTGTTCTTTTTCCTACCATAGTCCCAAATTTCATTCTCTTTAAGTTATTTTTCTTTAGCAATTTTAACCCATTCATTTTGCGGTTCCGCTAGAATTTTCCAGAGCAGTTTCATTTGTTGTGTCTTGTTCATATCTTTTGTTTTATGAAGTCCTAGTCCACCTTCACTCTTCGGTCTACATACTTTATCCCATCCAATGAGCGGTTTATGTTTTGAGTCCTTGTTCCAAAAGAAACATCTGTTTATCTAGTCGAGTTCTTTATGCAAAGTTTTTGGGAGCATGAAGTTCTGCATTATGTAAGAAGGTTTAACCGATAGATTCGTCTTGATTAAAATCGCTCTTTTGTTGGGTAAGTTCATTAGCCCTCTATTTTGTTAGTTGATTCTTAGTTTTCCCGAGGACTTCTTCAAAAGTGTTCTTATTCACTCTGCCATTAATGATTGGGTAACTAAGATATTTTTCTAGCGCAACTTGGTTAAAAATTTGAAGGCATGGATGAATTCTTTGTTTTTGGTCTCTTGTAATCCCTTTTGTAGCAAGTAGATTTTTGGTAATTGACTTTTTGACCGAAAATCTGACAGTAGTCATCAAGAATGTTTTTCACATAGAGATATACTTCCGAAGTCAACTTGGCAAATATCATATGTACATATTTATGCATGATCTAATACGTTGATATTTACTACATTTGTTCATTTTTTACAAATTAATCAAATTAATTAATTTTAAAAAAATCATAACAAAATAAACCAATAAAATTGTCTTGATTTTTATAAAAAAAAGTTTTAATTTTTTTTTACATGAGAAGAGTAATGTGTTCAAATTTTTACATCATATGTTCAATATTTACATTTCATCACCCCAAAATGAACAATTAAAACCCGTAAAAAAATATACATTTGCACACAATCATATTTAAAAGGATGATTCATCATAAAACCAATTAATTATAAAATGAGTAGTTCATTGTTCACCAATCGACATTTATTTTAAACCCCCGTTTGTTTTTGTGTAGAGAAAAGTAATGGTTATCTTTATAAATCTAATTCAGTCTGTTCAGGTAGTGACCATTTTTCTTTCATTTTTCATACAAAATTTGTTATATTTTTCCACATTTTATTCCCTAATTTTAGAGAAAGTAACTCTTTACCTTTTTTTTTTGGAAGCTATTACCTCTAAAATGCTTTAATGATCCCCCTGCCCTTCTTCTTAGACTATTGAAAAATGATAATCATATACTCCCTCCGTTTCCTTTTAAATGATTTTTTCAAGTCAAACACGTAGTTTTAGAACGGTAAAATATTTTAATATATTTTTTTAATAATATTATACTTCTCACCAATAAGAATGAGATTATTGAAAAAAATTATTTAAAAAATCAATATTTTATATAGTTTTTCACATCTTAAAAAACGTGTATAAATCGTAAAAAGTCAATTAAAATGAAATTAATAGAGTTATTTCATCTATAAAATTGAATTTTTTTTCGCTTCAATCCTAAGGAAACAAACAAGACCTAAATTTATATGGTTTCACTTTCAGTGACTTTGGATGTTAGACTTGTTTTTAGCTGTTTGGATCCCAACACTAAATGTGGGTAAATTTATGACTCAAAACGGGTAAAGTAGTGGGAGACTGGGAGCAGTAACATTTATACCCTTTTCCAGTTTGAAGGGGAATTGATCGAGTCTGTGATAGTGTCGTACCAAACCCAAAACCCCAAAGGTTGACAATGTAAATACGAGTAGAAGTAGGCAAGCAACAGGACAGTGTCTTACTCTTACCCTATAGCTAGTGCTATACTACTGGTACTGGTGTGTGGTGTCATCTTGCAGCGGCGAACGTCATCGTCTTCCAAATCCAAACACCCCAAAATCTGACCTCGAAACCCACAAACGCTCTAGTCAAATCCACACTGTACTCTCTGTGATCGAACAAGAGTTTGATACCTTGTGGATAGTATTATAGATCTCCGATTCGAACCCCGAAATAACCGCTCTTTATTTACCAATTTAAGAATAAGATGAGTTTGATTTTTTTTCCCCAAACAACCACATTGAGCGTTTAACTTGAGATCCGATCTGTATACCGTTACTTATCCTTTTGTATCAAAAAAAAAAAAATCTTATCTTATTTTTCAACATTATATTATTTTAGTATTTTTTAAATTGATTTTCTAGGGTCTATACTATATTTAATACTCCCTCCGTTTCCTTTTAAATGACTTTTTCAAGTCATGCACGTAGTTTTATAACGATAAAAACTATATTAAATATTAATATTTTAAAAATATTTTTTTAATAATATTATACTTATCATCAATAAGTATGAGATTGTCGAAAAAAATATTTAAAAAAATTATTATTTCATATAGTTTTTCACACCTTAAAAAACGTGCATGAATAGTAAAAAGTCAATTAAAAGGAAACGGAGGGAGTACAAAATCTTTTTAAATATTTTTTCTTATCTTATTTCTTAGGTCATGTTTATTGGTTGAATACTTAAATTCTAGTACTGATACTAGTAATTTTAATAAAAAAAAGATGTAATAGGAAGAAGAGGGATACTTCGGAAGTATCGATACTAGATGAATAAAAAAGAGGTTGTGTCAAACACACTGTTTTTTTTTTCCGGAAAAACCCAATCAAAACGATGTCGTATTGTATAAAACATATACGAAACCTTGTGTTTGGGTCTGCTAGGCTCTGATGAAAAAGGCAACATGAAGACACGTATCAGCTTTGCATTAGGTTCTCTTTCATGTGCTTCTCATGGTGACAAGTAGTGTTCTAAATATCGGATATATCGGTTAATATATAGGTGATATATCAGGGATATTTAGAATTCGATACGATATCGGTATATTGGGTGAAAAATATCGATCAACATCATATATCGGGTCAACACCGATATATCGGGTCAACGCCAATATATCGGCGATATATCGGGGCAACGTCATATATATTGGATAAATATCAGCGATATATCGAATAAATATCAGCGATATATCGGGGATATTTAGAATTGCCAACTTTGGTAAAGTAACTTTAGCCTTTATAAATTGAGTTGTTTTTATTTTGTCATGTTTATTTGGTAATTTTGCAATTTAAATATTAATGTTTCATGTGTATTTTTATATTTTGAAGTATAAATATAATATTTATAGTTAAAAATTAGCGAAATCGATAAATCTGATATATCTCGATATATCCCCGATATATTATTTTTACTCCTAACTGATACGACCCGATACGCGATATTTAGAACCTTGGCCACAAGTGGATACCACGGACCGTTGGGATTTAATCTGGGCGAAACCTTTTTTAAATGTTTAATATGTAATTTTTGATATTGAAAATGTAAAATAAAAAAATTACCACAATACTAGATTCATTTTTATCTACATATAGACATCAATTTCATGACCATATTTTGACTCCTATATTATTTTCACTCCTAACCGATACGGTCTGCCGTCTGCCGACTTGTTAGCCTCTCGAGCTTCAGGCTTGTCTGAGCTCGAATTCGTAATCAAAATATATATATATATATATATCAATTTCATGACCATATTTTGAATTTTTTATATACGATTATATAAAAGAATATCGAACAAGTTATTCTTAAATAGTGAGAATAAATAATGTAAGAAGTTATTTTAATTTTTTGGAATAAAATATTACTCCCTCCGTTAATTAAAACTTGTCATTTTAAAAATTTACACACTTATTAAGAAAACAAACAAAAATATAATTATACCCCTAATTATTACTCTACTTTTTTTTTACTTTCTCAAAAACTACAACTAACAACTATCTAATCATTACAATGGGTAATTTCATAAAGTACATGACAAAATATCTAAAATGACAAGTTTCTCTTAACAAGATTTACTTCCTAAAACGACAAGTTTTAATTAACGGAGGAAATATTAAATATTTGAAAACTGTTAATAATGTGCATGGTTCGTTGCAAATGTGATAGAAATGGTATGTAGAATAAAATATCATTTTTATCTATCTTTTTAATCAATTATATGAGTTGGTATTTTAAATAGGGAAAACTAATTAAAATACCCCCACCTTTGGAGGTATGGTAAACATATATCCTCAACTTTCAAATGTAATTAAAATATCCCGACTTTTGAAAGTAGTGGTAACATATTACCACGAGTTTTCTCATAGGTAAAAAATGATGACAAGGCAGCCTACGTTGATTTTGTTTTTGACAAGGCAGCCTGCGTGGAGTCCTTTTTACAAATTAGTACTAAAATCGGTTTTTCATAAACGGTTTCCTTAGGGAAAAAATGCACCGACAACAAAATTATACCCAAAAAAACGAAATTGATTCAACCAAACAACTAATCTGGTCAAAATTGTCTCAAATTAACACAACACGACTATTCCTAACACCAAACCGACAACAAAAAAACTAAACCGAAAACAACAGCAACAACAAAGAGGGAAAAAAAAACTTATTCATCTAAGTCCGTGAACGAATCAAATAGGAAGAATATGTGAGAGAGACAGCTCAAGATAGCTGACCACAAGGGAGGAAGTCTGTCATTGAAGAGGAACTATGAGTTGTCTGGAAGATCGAAAGACAGTTCAAGAGGCGATCACGAAAGAAGATAGGAGGAAGGAAAAGGCGTGGTGTATGAAGCCGGTCCAACTCTTTATTTTTTTCCCTAAGGAAACTTTTAAAAACAAACCTTGTAAAAAATCAACGTAGGATGTCTTGTCAGCATTTTTTATCAGTGAGAAAACCCGTGGTAATATATTACCACTACTATCAAAGGTCGGGATATTTTTATTACTTTTGAAAGTTGAGGATATATTTTTACCATACCCCCAAAGGTGGGGATATTTTAATTAGTTTTCCCTTTTAAATAATCATATACTGAATTTTATATTTGTTTTAAAAAATTAAGTATTGGGTTATAATATATTTAATCTTATTTCGTTTATAAAAAGTATTAATTTAATAATAAAAATAATTTAATAATATAATCGAGAATGGAAATAATTATTAGAGATGAGTGTATTTTTAAGTTGAATTGATAGAAAATGATGAGTTTTGGGATGCTAGAGATGCTAATAAAATGGGAAAAGTGTGAATGAGATGTTAGGATAATGTGATGGAATTACTAGCATTTCTTAATAAACATGGCCTTAGTAAGTTAGTATGCATATAATATAAAGACTAGTTTATATTTTATTATTGAATTGAAAGAGCAAATGAAACGGTAAGGGTTAGTTTGATTGAAAGGAAATTTCATATGGTATCCTTGTAGTTAGTGCTCGTTTGGATTAACATAGGAAGTGCAATTCCCAGGAAGCTAATTTATGGGAAGAGAACTTTCTGGGAATTAAATTTAGTGGGATTGTTGAAAACACGTTTAGATAAGTTTAATTTCTCATGAATTAAAATCCTACGTTTTGTTTGGTTAAATATAAACCTTTATAGGAATTTGTGTAAAATTACTAGAGCAACCCTTAATAATAAAAATAAATTATTTGAATTATGGACAAATAAGTAATTTGCAAGTTTAAAAGAAAAAATAATAAATTTCTTGAAATAAAAAAAAGGTGGATTTCATCTTACCCACCCCCCACTTGGTAATTCTAATTCCTCCATTTTGGTGGAATTCAATTTCCTGGGAATTCAAATTCCTGGGATTTTCGAAAAAAAAAATTATAACCAAACACATGTATTCAAATCTACTTCCTGGGATATTTAACTTCCTGGGATTTTTTAAACCATCCAAACAAGCACTTAAGCTTATTCCAGTTGGTATTTTAAGGTTTTTTTTTTTTTCAGGTGGTGTCCCTTCATTTATTTATTTTTTGGTATAAATTTCGGCCCATAGTCTTCAATCTACTTTAACCTTAACTCTGCTACTTTATTTTCTTTTAAAAAGGAAAAACATTTAAAATAATAAAAACACAAAGACTGTTGTAAACACCAAAATTTTTAATTACGTAGTATTATTTAATCACCCGTTTTGGAAAGTTTTCGGAAATCCGTCCTTGGCCAGCTTGTTATTTTTGGAAACCCTTTATAACGATTCCGGAGTCCTTTTAAATTCGAGTCTAACGGGTCTTATTTCCGCTATTGAGTTCCGGATTTGAAAACTTTGAGTCTCGTGAGTCGTTTTGAAACGATTTGAAAAATTCGAGTTGGATTCGTCGAGAGTCGGGATTTGGGTCGTACTATCGGATTTAGAGTCGGACCTAGCGGGATCTCTCTCTTTCTTTGGTGCGGGATGAATGTCGTTGGCTTTTTCGTCATTTGCCAAATATCAATAATATCATAACTCAAAACTCAAACCAATAGATTAGTAAATCAGTAGATCGATAAACCAACAAACTAGTATAGCTAGGGGTGGGCACAAATCCCGATCCCGTCCCGGTCCCGTCCCGGTCCCGTCCCGATCCCGATGGGATTTAGGACAAAATAGCAAATCCCGTCCCGTCCCGTCCCGCATATAATAATAATAATAATAATAATTTTTATAATAATAATAATATTATAATAATAATATTATAATAATATTATAGAATAATAATAATATATTATTAGTATTATTATTTTGAGCAAATATTATTTATAACTATAATAATAATTTTCAATTTTCAATTTATAATAATAATAATAATATTATTATTATATAATATTATAATATTATAATATAATTTAATAATAATATTAATTTATAATAAAATTATTATTATTATTATATTATTATTATTATATCATATTATATTTTTTTCTTGTAAAGTATAATTATTTTATAATAATAACAATAAAAATAAGTAATATTATTTTATTTTATTTTTAATTATAACGTGGGATTATTATTATTATTATTATTATTATTATTATTATTTATTTATTTATTTATTTATTTATTATTATTATTATTATTATTATTATTATTATAAAAACATATTACAAGAAATTAGTGGGCAACCGAGATACTATTTGGGCACCCACTCTTTTAGCGATAACAAAGCCAAGTCTAGTAAAAATATAACATGCAGCACGAGCCCCAGCATCCTGACATACCGAGAATTTCTGAATCCGCTTCAGCAATGCAACCGCATCTGTATCCAACTCCCCCAATGAAGAGAATGAGAAGGGTAGGAAACCATAAACAGCCGCCGTACACAAATCTCGATACTTGACACACTTACGTCGAGCAGCATCAACAACAGCACGACCATGCATAAAGTCAGAAATTCCAGACTGAGTCAATAGAGAGGATCCCATCAGATCGACACACACATCCAGCCCATTTAGAGTTACAAGAGGTAAATAGCTAATTAAATACGGTATTCTTCCTAACTATCAATCGATAATTAGACAATATTGGTAAATCTCGTCTCAATTCCTTTCCGTCCTGATCTAGTAAGATAATGTAGCCAAATATGTTGAACATTATAATTAATTATACAATCATTGTATGAATTAATAATAGTATTATAATATTAATATTATTAATATTATTAATATTATTATTATTATTATTGAATAATATAGTTGAGAATAATACCGTATTCAACATATTATACTAAATAATGAATTATGAAAGCATTTTTCACTTTGCAAATTTATATAATATTTTATTATTTTTATATGCGGGACAAGGCCCGTCCCGTCCCGAAAAAAAAATGTCAATCCCGTCCCGAAAAAAATTCGCGGGACGAGTCCGGTCCCGTCCCGTCCCGTGCCCACCCCTAAGTATAGCGATGAAGTCCGGAGTTGAACCCACATAGAGAACTGTTGCTATGCAATATTTCTAACAATGATTCTTTTGACAAAAGCAATGGTTTATATAGCAAATTGATAACAAAGTAAAGTAAAAAGATTAATGATTGCAAAGTATTGATAATAAGATGGAGAAGATATTTCACCTGTAGTTCTCGACAATGGTTGAGGTTCAAGATCCTATGATTGATTTAATAGATATTTATAAGCATATGTTGACTTGACTAAAGTTGATAGATCCGCAAAGATACAATCTTCTTATTAAATATCACTAAAGCATTAAACACTCAAGTTCTAAGACCAATTGGCATACTAATTCAACGCAATTAGGAGACAAACAGTGCAACCCTATTCGGCCTTAACACATCTACTCGACATAGATCAATCGAAATCATCCACTACAAAGACATAGAAATATCACTAATTCAATTGCTTCGGTTGCTATCTAGAAAACAACAATGAATTCATAGCATATATGCAGTTCCTAACATGGTGATCAATAATAGAAAGGAACACAAATATAATTAATGAGAACAAGATGATAAATATACTCATAAATAACTAATTGAAATCAAATCCTCACAATTCATTCAACCATGTCTTCGAATCACAGGCGAATGTATGAGTTTAGCAACTCATATGTATAGCTGGCAATCGGGCAAGTCAGATCGGTCTCGGTCGGACATTTCGATTTCGGGTTGTTGTTAGGAATTAGTATATTAGGGATATTAAGTGTAATTGTTAGAAAGTTGGGCTTGGGGATATAAATACCTATCTTAGGGTATTGTAGGGGTATCTTGAATGAATGAATGAAATCCCGTTTCTATCATCTCCTACCTCTCGCTCTCTCTCTCTCTCTCTCCCCCCCCCCTAATCTCTCTTCCACCTCTTACCTTTCTTCCCTAATCAATGGCTTCCATGGCAAGGTCCTAAGAATTGGTATCAGTGCATTGATCTTCCGACCTGTATTCCGGAGTTTTGATCGTCGATTTCGGCAATGGAGACAAGCAACAATCAGCGCCTGGACGAGCGACAACAACAACTCGATTTCGAAGAAAATCAACTGGACTGGCGACAACAACAACTCGATTTCGAGCAGCTATTCCACCAAGGGCAACAAAGCGTGTGGGAATTCCGCAAGCGACAACAACAAATTGAATTCGAGCGGCTACTCCTCCAGGGGCAACAAATTGTGTTGGATTTCCGCAAGGGGCTTCGACAAATGAGGAAGCGGAACAAGGAACGGTGGGACGAAAGTGTCAAACGAATGCAAGAAAGCGGATCACAAATCGTTCCGACATCGCAAGATAATGCACCGCCGGCAATCAAGAAGGGAAGGCTGTCGACGCCGGCTGTCACAGATCTTGATGAAGTGCAAAGCTGTCAAGAAAAGGATGGGGCTCTATTTGTAACCACAGAACATATTGCATCAATGGAGGATAGTTCGAATCCGACAGACGAGAAGCACATAGAAGTTCCAATTGCAAACGCGAATCGGGAAATTCAGATTCAGATTGGATCAGTGATTGACGATGTCAAGAAACCTCCATACCCAGAAATCCTTGAACCATCAAAGGTAAACTCCGATCCCTCCGAGACACCTCCTGTTGATTACACTGCTGAAAAAATAGGCGAATTGGTGGTGCTCTTAATTGAATGGATGGAAATTAGGCTAGGCAGTGCCAAGAAGATTAGCTGTATTGGGTTGACAAAGAATTCAATTGATAATAATTTGGGCAACCTTGGTGCACGCCAGATGTTTGCTAAAAGGATAGAAACAAAATTTGTGTTGTCAAGAATGTGTGTTAGGCAGTCGAGTTTAGATCGAAACTTTACCTTGGATGATGAGTGTTACTGTCTTGATTTAGCTAGTGGTGTGGTTTTGGTTTATGATCCAGGAGGAACCATATTGAGCATGGCTATTCATCAGGGCATCACAGAATTTGCAGGGGCTGGAAGATCTTTGGTCGTGTTGAGTGATGGGTTCGTGAGAAGGTATCGTGATTCATTTGGTGAGCAGCGAAATCATGTTGGTTCATTGCCTTTTGATAGAGGAAAAATCAGTAGTGATGTTTTGAAGGCACAAATGGAATTCTGGAAGGTTGTGTTTGCTCAGAAGGATGTGGTTTTAGTCTTTGATCCGGGTATAATCGAATGCCTGGGTCAGTTGGGAAAATCATCAATTGGTTCCGGGAAAGCTTTATATCGGTTGTTGGGTTGTTTGATAACGAATTGGTTTTGTTCTGGTGGACTGAATTGGTGTAGCAATTGCACATCTTCAGCATTTTGATGGTGTGGCTGCAACATTGTTCGAAGGATTTGGCTTGTGTTGAGTGAGAGACGCAACTGCAGCTTCAATTTGGGTTGTTGGGACGTTGCTGTCATAAGAAGGTGTTTCCTGTAAGATGGGCATCCAATTTTGTGTGAGGCCATATTGTTTTGCTAAATTGCTAAACCATTAGCACCTCATGGATTAGGTGGGTGACGTGCAAACTCTTGTCCTGAGAGTTTTGAGCAAGTAAGGAAAAACAAAATATATAGATATATCTTTGAGAACAGTTGCATTACATGATATAAACCCATCACCACATGAGGAAAAACAAGGACCAAAGGCTGACGTACAGTGGATCAACTCCAAATTACATCTATTTTGCATTTGCTAGTACTTGTGGTCAACATGGAGTATGAAAAGCAAATTGCAGCAACTCTAGGCATTCATAGAAAGGCACCAACAAGTTTATTTTTTACATCAGTTTCATACTTGTTATTTTAATATGTAGTAGCTTTCATTTCAATAAGCTTTGAGGACAAAGCTTTATGAAGAGGGGAGTATTGTTAGGAATTAGTATATTAGGGATATTAAGTGTAATTGTTAGAAAGTTGGGCTTGTGGATATAAATACCTATCTTAGGGTATTGTAGGGGTATCTTGAATGAAATCTCGTTTCTATCATCTCCTACCTCCCTCTCTCTCTCTCTCTCTCTCCCTAATCTCTCTTCCATCTCTTACCTTTCTTCCCTAATCAATGGCTTCCATGGCAAGGTCCTAACAGTTGTTTCGAACTCGAATTCATATCGAATTGACTGAAATTCGGGTTATATCGGATCGGATTGGGTCAATTCGGGGTTTGACTGGATTGGATAAAATCGGATTATCGAAAAGTAACTGAGTAAGTTAAATCGGGTTTCGGCTTAATCGGGTTTCAACTCAATCGGGTTTCGACAAAATTGGGTCAGTGGAGTTGGGTTTCGATTGAATCGGAATTACACATGATTGGGTTCGAGTTGAAACGGATATTGACATATTCTGGTTTCGGATTAATCGGGTTTCAGATTAATCGGATTTCGGGTTCCATCTTTTTAATTAAATGAATGTTCTTTTAATTTTTTCACGCAAAGGAAAGAAGGTGAAAAATAAATTTCCTTTTAAACAGTAAACGAAAAGTGTGTAAAAAGATCCCTTTTTTTGTTTCAATGTTAAATTATTAATATGATAATTTTTTTTTTCGTTATATATTACTCCCTATAGTGACATTTATACATACTAGTTGTTGTGGCCCTGCGACGCAGGGCGCTATCCAGTAACTACTTGTATAAATTTCTTATAAATCATACAACAAATTTTATATATAGCATGTACCAAGGAACAAAAGAAATCGTTTGGTCTGTTTACTTACATAACAGTTGGTGTGCGTGCAAACCTTTTAAAGAACAAAACAAGTGGTCATCCCAATCAGCTCAGGTAGATACACATGCCACAACCTATTTTGTATACTGTAATAACCTAAGTGTTTCAAGTCGAGCGTTCGATGGTGAGACCGAACAACCTATATCACCTCCCATCTTACACCATTAGCCTAACGAGACTTATAAACAACATTGTTGAACCCATTTGTGTTGCTGTCATTGCTTAGACCACTACCCAGGTAGAAATCTTCCCCATTCTCCTAGGACTTGTCAATAATGCTACCACAGTCAATGAGTTGTGTGAACCTTAGGTTGGGTTTTGTATACTGTGGGGATGAGAAGATGTTAGCAGGACTTGAGCAGAGAGGTACAGACTGAGCCTACCCAGTAACCCAACAGCTTCTTTACACTACTCTGAATGAGGATCTACAAACTCCATCAAGCCAGTTGGATTGAAAATATTATAACTGTCACCAAGAGGTGGTTTGATGATTGATTCCAATTCACATTTGGCAGTATGCTTCTTGGTAGTAGAAGATTCCAACATCTAACTTGCACCGACCAAATCAGATGATTAACATTCTCTAGGGAAAACGCAAAACGTGGATTAGATCAAGCAAAAATGCAAGTCATCTTGAAAAACAATCAATCAGCCAAGAAGCACACATCCTATGTCAATTAACATGGAACCTAAGCAGGAATTAGGGTAACTAAAGTCAATTAACTATCCTAGGTTTGTTATTTGTTAATTGTTGGATAATCTATTTGAAGAAAACAAGTAGCAAACATTTCATGGGGAAATGCTTCATGAACTTAAAAAACATGCGAGGGGATAATAACCAATGAGACAAATATTTTATCCTCATTTCCAGATCAATTGGGATTGTGAATCCCATGACTTGGTAGATGACGTTAATGAAAACATATGCACCGAAAGAAGAACTTTTAAATTGTCGCAAGAAGAAGGAACATCAAAAGGCAGTTGTGAGCATTTGCAATTTATACTGATCCTTGGATCCAACAACAAATGGAACTAACGCATACCCTCTACAAATAAAACAAATATACTGCATATAAAACAAGCAATTCAGCATTGTAGAAACTCAATCCCCTAATAATCAGATAAAAAAAACTGAACAAATATGAAACCAAAAGAGGAACTTGTGCAATTGCGAGTTTGGAATTTAGTCCTCCTGCATTAAAGGTAAACATAGGGGCAAGACCAGTGCATATACCCTGCAGATAAATCAATCCTGTTATGATTATAAAACATCATTGCAAAAGATGATTTTTTAAATGTGGGATTACTATCTTCAGTGTAGGATGGATAATGCCTTTGAAGATCCTAAATGCAATCCCTTTGAGATCCGCTCTTTTTATACCAGTCACTAAGAATCACAATAGAAACTGTTGCTTAAACAGAATACATTATTAAGGGAAAAAGTGCATCCCATCTATTTTGAGATGCTTTTAGACGACTCATCAACTATTTCTCCATAATTTCATCAGTTCAGCAATAACAAAAGAAGGTCCTTGTAGTTACATACCAAAATCAATATCATGGAAAGGAAGTGCTTTAGAGAAATCCCAAAGTTTAAGCTTTGAATCCAAACCAGCAGTTATAGGTGCAATAAGCACCCCAAAGGTTACAGAGTAGGCTAAAAATACATTAAATTACGAATAGTTATACATAAAGAGTCAAACAATTCTTTCCAATTCTCTTCATAATCAGATAGAGGGAGTAAGCACAATGCATTTTATAGCTCAAAAATGAAATAAAAGATGAAAAAGCAACCGTATCATAAAGTCAACCAGTTTTTTCATATCTTGAAGTGATGCCTTTGATTCTTTTTCCTCTAATTGCTATTAAAACTCTAAGAACTCCTTTATATTTCTGAAGCCCAAGGCCTAAAAACTATAATTTATTTTGTTCACCCCTTAAACAGTTAGAAAACCAATGACAAACTATTATTAAAAATAGTCAGCTCCATAAATTGCACTACAAAAAACAACTGGAACAGTAAACGAAGACATACCAAGATAAAACTTCCCAATTAAGTCTTGAACCGCATTAGCAGCATGTTCCTCTTCTCTAAACTGGATACACACATTACCAACCTGTTAATTGTAGGCAAAATAAAGATCAATAAGATGAAATTCATGCTGACCGATAAGATATGAAGATGAACTAATCCCCAATTTTGAAGATGATCCCTATAAGCCAACATATGTATTATGAGAACAGATAATAATTAAGGGTGGTAAAAGGAAGTTTAGACACTAAATTACATTGTAGCCAGATCCTCCAGCAGCATTTTCCCTCCACCTACCAAATTTCTTGCTACTATGGTTTGACTTAGCCGATGATTCTTGATGATTATTTTCTTGAGAATTGGTAAGCATGTCTTTTTCCTTGGAACAACATCCTTGCAAGCATTATAATTCTTCTCTGCTATAGTAGAGCTCTTTTTTGGGCAGCCTTGTGGAGTTAGTGATTTCTTGGAGGGGGCTTCCCGTCATCCATTTGGAGAGGTTCGCCCATTTCTTTCTGGGTTTCAGCTTTCATGTCTGCATTATCAAAAGCCTTCTTCTGCTCAGAATGTCCGGATGCCTTTGAAGGGTTTTTGGTTAACAGTTGTATCTTGGTCTTCCATCATAGTATCAAGGCTCAAAACAGGCTTAGCAGCAGCATTACTTGATTTATTAGCATCTCCGGGACTTGAAGCATCTGCTGAAGGATCTTTAGCCACCTAACCAAAATATCAATGTATTTGTCTCGAAAAGTAAATTCAATCAATGTAGAAAACATAACAGTATACTGAAATGTCAGCCTCAAACGAAAAACAAATGCAACATAATTTATTATGACCATCGGGACGCTGAATTGGCAACAGTATGAAACTACACAGTCATAACAGCTGGTTAGCGACTTTTACTTTTGAATTAGACATGGTAGTTCTCCTAGTTCTCATTTAGCTACGGGCTACAACATATTTAGAAACTCACAACTGGCAACCAGAAAATATAGATGTATTGATGAAACAACAAGCCATCTAGATAATGAGATCTCATTGTACAGAATTTATACATCTCTTGTTCAAACTAAAGTGAGCAGCATAACACAAGAAAAATGAAAATTATTGATAATAATCCCAAAAAAATTACTCTCTACGCGAAAAAGAATCTGAGCTTTTACATTTTTCTACTACTTCATGTTAGCCAGAAGCAGAAAATCTTTACAAATCAATTAACATATAAAAGGTTAAACATCATACAGATTGCTTAGTAGAATCAGCAGCATGATTCTTCTCCATAATTCCAGAAGCGGCTATGAGTATTTTCTCAATTAATGGAGCATAATCATCATTTTTTGTATCCCCAGATTAATAGCATCTCTAAGAAATGGGTTGAGCTTTTGAGAATTTTTTTCATAATCTGCGGACCTAATCTCCACGACATAGTATTCTTCAAGAAGTTTCCCAGAGCAAAGAGGGGTTAAAATAGCTAGAACAAAAAAATGGAAATAAATAAGAAAAAATATGATAATGCAACTACCTCCTTTCCTTGTGGACACAATCTTGGACAACTTTATGCAGTTCCAATGGTATATCTTCACTTTCATCAATGATAAGAGACATAATATCCTCCATTTCCGAAAATACAGAAGGTGAATGGTCAGACCTGACATTTTATAAACAGGGCCATAAAGTTAGTATACATAAAATTTCTTTAGAAAAGTATCACATTAAGAGCCTTGTATTGTTACCACCATACAATAACCTGTTATTCACACTCATGTAATAAGAAAACAACACAAGTACGAGTAAAGCTAATATTTCAGTCACGGTGTGGACTGGAAGGTACCTGCCATCTAGCTTCAATGCTGTTAAGATCTTCGCCAAAGGAACCTCCTAGTACCCAGATTTGAGACAGGCTGAACTCATTCGACTGCTGAATCTTGGGTTCCCAAACATTGATGGTTGCTAAATTAATATGTATTATTTGAATTGAAGATTGATGAAATTAAATTAACACAATAGTACTAAATTGTTCGAGATAAAAGCAAATGAAAACTAACTAATAACCATTATAATAATTCAAGCGCCCCACGATTATGCAATTTTAAAGGCGATAGGTTTGAGATCAAAACCCAGGAATGCCAATCTTTACTTACACCTCCATATCGAAAGGCTGAAATCCAAACCCTAAAATCACCACAATATCGACACCTAAATTCCAGGTTGTGAAGTTCAATTAGAAAGCATCATTAAGCCACATACCAGAGACAACGAGGGATTCAGGTCGTGGATCAAAAAGCAGCCGCAAACCACAACCCAAAGACGGTGAGGAAAGAGGCGGTGGAAAGGAAGCAACCAGGCAGTTCTCGAAGCGAAGATTCAATCGAAGGAAGAACGGATGAAAGACTTGGAAACGGTTGCATAAGGATAAGCAGTAGCGGCGAAGGCGCCAAAGACTCCGACGAGAGAGGTGAACTCCGGAGAGTCAGAGAGGACCTGCAAATTGAGGGCGTGTTTTCTTCTTCCTCTTCAACACCACCCCCACCTTCATTCAAGAGGTGGATCCCTTTTCATCCCCTACCTCCCCTCCCCAAGGTAGGAGAATTTGCCCCATCCCCACCCCTTTTTCCCACCTCTATCTCTTCCACCTCTTAAAAAAGAGGGGAAGAAAACAGAGCCTGAGAGAGAGGGGAGGGTAACATGATGAAAATACCGAACGGGGCGTTGAAATAAAAAACGGAAATTTCGTGAGGCACCTCGTGGTATTGCCATTTTCGCCGGGTGTACAGAAGTTTGACATATTTCGCGTGATACCCCTGTGTTTTGTGTTGATTTTGTCTCGCGCCCTTATCAGTTAAAACTAACGGAAATGTCCATCTCCGTTTAATTTGAATTAAAAAAAAAAGGAAGAAAGGACGATGGTCGAACGGAGAGAACGAACGCAATGGCCGAGAGGAAAGGGCGACTGGAGAGAGACCGGCAACGCCATCGCCTTCGCCTTCACCAGCAACCCTAACTCAAAGAAAAATCATCTTCTCCTTATCCATTGCAACTCCAGCCTCGTTCCCGTTGCTCTCTCACTCTCCGCCCTACAACGCCGGAGAATTCTCCGACAATCCCGGCACCGACGGGATAAGGGCTTCGCGCTGATACCAATCCTGTGCCCGTCGACATCGATCAAGTTATTTCAGGATTAATTCATTCGTACACGATGCTGATTAGGAGAAATTTTGTTTCTCAATTGCAATCCGATTTGTTAATGAAATTCGTTTCTCAATTTATCCTTCACTGCAGTATGCGAAATCAGGTAATTGTTGCACTTTTTCGTGTAATGGTTTACCGTATAAATAAAAGTTGTTAGTTGTGTGACTGATTTCACTTGCTAAGCTATTTTGTTTAGGTTATCCTGTCAAGATTGTTAATCACTAGTATTCAGCATGTGTACTGAACTTGAATCGTCATTGAGCATGGTCTTATGATTTTTGTCTTCTTCATTGCAGGGACTTAAGTGAGCTACAGTTGGTGGTAAAACAAAGAAAACTCTTAATGGTGTCTCCTATGTAAATCCAGCCACCATTGAAGCATGCAGATCCATACATGGTTGGATAAGTTAGGTTAGCCTCTTGCTTTTAAAATTTTGGCTTATTAGCTCAACCGGTAGAGCACTTGCTTAGACACAAGATGTGGGTTCGAATCCCACATAAGCCACACATACATTGTAGCAACCTCTTGTGTTTGAAAATTTTGAAAGAGCTTTTGTAGTGTAGCTATTTTAACAAGTCTATTAACCATAAGCTACTGGATCTGTCATTTAGTTTAGCTCTGACTTTAATGTTTTTGGCTATCATAGCTTTCGATGATTTTGTTCATTTATTCAATCAAAGATACAAATGAAGAAGAAAATACATAAGCTACATGATTTTTGTCAATTTAAGAGGTTCATTGAGGTATAAATATTTGCTATAATGGCTATTGAAGTACTTGCCAATTAACAAAGTTATGTTCGCTATGTAGTCGACAACCTATGTGGGATTTGAACTCACATCTTGTGCCTAAGCACAATGCTCTACCAATTGAGCTAATAGGCTAACAAGGTCAGACCAATGCTCACTACTACCTTGTTTACTTTTCACATTGCTACTAATTTTTGTTGTATAAATCAGTCCCAAATCATAAACCTACTGTCATCAGCACACCTCCATCCCTTTGCAAGTAAACAAGCACAAATTGGTCAATTATGAATGCTCAACCACTTTGGATCCCTTTTTCAGACAAATACTACTTAATGCAAACTACTTTGAATTTTTCACATTACCAATTTTACCACTGAATTTCAGAGTTGCAACTTGCAATTAGAAGCTCTTGCAATCATCCCCTTAATATGCCAATAAGTCGAAACAAGTTCAATTCCTCTCCCTCATTCTATCTAAACAAATTAAGCATCAAGGAAATGTAAAATGCCAACATATGAAGAAACTGCCCATCTGATATTTTCATAATACAACATAAAAATACCTAGTATCAAGGGAGATACAAGTATGATTTCAAATCAGTATTAGATACCCCATAGACACTACTGATGTAGACTTTTCAAGGTATCTGACCCCATAACAAAGGGTTAAAAGCAACCTGAAAACAACAGATAATGTTGAAGATTCGTAGTACAAAGGCTAACAGAGGTAGCATACCATTACATTTCAGTCCAGAAAAGAGGAAGAGGCTAGGAAAATTGTAAAATGTTTATTTGAAATCAGCATCACCAGTAGACTAAATCCCAAAATCAGCATCTACTGATTTTCAAAATAAGTGGAAATCAGCATCACCTGTCTGTAGACTAAATCCCAAAATCAGTAGAAATCCCTTTAAATCTCAAACCCCTAAATTCACTCACGATTCTCAATCAATCGAAAATTCAAAACAACTAAATTAAAATCCCCAAATCCGTAACCCTAAATCCTCAAATTTCAGATACACGTACCTGCTCCGAGTTACCACCAACCACGTACACCCGTCGGCTCCGCCTACATCCGCCACTAACCCACTCAATGACATCGTCTCCACAACTCACCGACACCTCCGTCGCTATCGACGTTTTGGGTCGAGGCTGGTCTCCATATGCATCAACCATCATTCGCATCTTCTCCACAACTCACCGGCGCAGCAGCAAGAGCTCCGACCCTGCGTCGTCCTCACCGGCGTGCTCTCTCGTCGTCCTCACCTGTCTCGCCGTGCAATCTCTTGCGAGCTTCGCTTTCTCTCTTCGCTTCCTTCTCAATCTAATCGCAAGTCGCCCTCAACGATGTCGATTCCGACCTCCAGCTTCGCTCAACCTCACCACCGCTGGGAACCTGTCGCATCGGTTTCTCCGGTTGCTGAGTTCACCATTCACCCTCGCCCTTTCCTCTCAGTTCGCCGTCAAATAAGCCACATTGCGTTTCCCCTCTTCGACCAGCGTTCTTTCTCTCTTTTTTTTAATTCAAAACTAACGGAGAGTAAATTTTTTGTCAAAATTAACCATACAAGGGCGCGAGGTGAAATAGGAGTAAACGTCAAGAGTACCACGCGAAATATGTCAAACTTCTGTACACGGAGAAAATTGCAATACCGCGAGGGTACCTTGCGAAATTTCCCAATAAAAAAATAAACAATTTTAAATTGAAACTCTTATGGGTATTTATGAATTCGAGATAAGCTGTACTCTCCACCTCCAGCTTATCTCACCTCTCTCCATGTCTTAATAGCAGATAATTTATTATTTACCCATCCTTCAAAGTGGTGTCAGTGAGGCCCCAAGCTTATCATGCCCTTCGATTGGAGAGCCTAATCTGTGCAACCTTTCGGTAATTTGTACTCTCCATATAATTTTCCAGGTCCTCCCATTCCAAACCACTGAAGCAAAAAGACATCCTTTGGTCAAATCCTTTATGGTTTTAATCCTTATGTAAAAACCGTTAGTGGCAATGGGTTTAATCATTCTTGATGATCTGAAGAATCTAACAGAGAGATTTAGGTGTGCAGAAGCAAGGGGAGAGAGAGAGAGAGAGAGAGAAATCATGTAACAACCTTTGAAGAATACTAACTGAATTGAGTAGTTCTGAGCTTACAACAGGGTATTTATAGAAGAAGAGCTCACTTCTTCTTATTTACAGATAATGTCCTATATTATTCATCTAGTACATTACATCACTCCTCCTCAAGTGAGGCAGTTGAAAACCTCTTTACAATGCCTAACTTGCTCAAGTTCTTCATGTATTGATCATAAGAAATAGCCTTTGTAAAAACGTCAGCTGTTTGGTCCCTTGTAGGAATATAACCCAGTGTAATTTCCTTTCGAATGAGCTTGTCTCTTACAAGATGACAGTCCCCTTCGATGTGCTTGGTTCTCTCATGGAACACAGGGTTTTTGGCTATGTGTATGGATGCTTGGTTGTCACAGTACACCTTCACTGGATCTGTGTGGTTGATGCTCATCTCTTCCAACAGTTTCACAATCCATGTGATTTCACAGCAAGTGGTAGCCATAGATCTTTATTCGGATTCAGCAGATGAAGTAGCAACATAAGTATGCTTTTTGGTCCTCCATGAAATTAGAGTGCTGCCCAACATTATATAGAACCCAGTTAGAGACTTCCTAGTCATTGGGCAACTCATCCAATCAGCATCATAGAATGCACTTAATTTCAGATTTGAACTTTTTGAGAGTAGCATTCCTTGGCCAGGTGCTTGCTTTAAGTATCTAAGGACATGCTTCACAGCTTTCCAATGAGAGTCATTAGGCTGATGCATGAACTGACTAAGTACTTGAACAACATAGCATATATCTGGTCATGTGATTGTGAGGTAGATCAGTTTCCCCACAATCTTCCTGTAAGCATTCACATCAACTGTATTTGATGTGCCTTCCAGAGACAACTTCACCTTGCGATCTAAAGGTGTATTTACAGGTTTAGAAATATGTCATACCTGTCTCCTTAAGTAACTCCAGAGTGTACTTTCTTTGGTTTAAGTAGAAATCATCTTCATTTCTGTCCACTTCTATGCCAAGGAAATATATGATTTGCCCCAAGTTCTTCATAAGAAAATGCTTATTCAGATGCAGCTTTAAGGCCTTTATTTTCTTTGAGCAACTTCCTGTGATGACCATGTCATCTACATAGACAAGTAATGTTGTGAAGGTAAGGGCTGTCTTCTTCACAAAGAGGGAATAGCCAGCCTTTGATTGAACATACCCTGCACCTTTCACAACTTGAGAGAATTTTGCAAACCATTGCCTTGGAGCCTGTTTTAACCCATATAGAGATTTCTCAAGTTTGCACACCAAGGCTCTTGTATCAAGTGAGCTCTCTTCTATACTTGGACACTCCTCCTGATAGCTAGCTTGATAGGTCTTCGGCTTTTGATAGGCTGGAGGGAGCTCCATGAAAACCTCCTCCTCAAGGTCACCATGGAGGAAAGCACTTGTCACATCAAGTTGGGACACAACCCATCCTTTAGCAGCAGCAACAGATAGTAAGGTTCTTACTGAAATCATCTTTGCCACTGGTGCAAATGTCTCATTGTAATCTACTCCTTCCACTTGAGAGAATCCCTAGCAACCAATCTTGCCTTTTGCCTGTCTAGACGGCCATCAGCTTTGAACTTAAGTTTGAACATCCATTTGCAACTGACCACAAAAACATCAGTAGGCCTAGCAACCACTTTCCAAGTGCCTGTGCTCTCGAGTGCATTGAGCTCAGTTTTCATAGCCTTACACCAATCAGGGCTCAAAAGAGCTTTAGAGACAGAATCTGGCTCAGATAGTGATGCTGCATTACAAATGAACTTGTGATAGACAAGTGAGCAATGTGTGTAAGAGAGAAAGGAGGCTATAGGATATGGTGATACATGCTTACTTGAAGAAGATTGCAGTGTGGTGGAGGTAGAAGGGTGGCATACATAGTCCTTGAGCCAAGATGGAGGATGGGAAACTCTTGTGGAAGATCTGATGGGTATAGGTAGAGTAGAGGGTTGGGGAATATCATCAAAGCTGGGAGGTACAGGTGTAGGACAGTAGTCTGCAAGGCTGTCAGTGTTTGAGGATGGATTGAGAGAGGGAAAATTGGTTGGATTTTCCAGTTCCACAACCTGAAATTCAGGTATCTCATCATACACCTGAGTGGTAGCCAGATCATCAGAAAAGAGATAATTGGCTTTGGTCATAAGGTTTGGTTGAAGAGGGGAATTCATGGCATTGAATGGAAAAATATGCTCATGAAAAAGAACATCTCTGCTGATTATGATTTTGTGAGTGAGCATATTATACACCTTGTATCCTTTAAATCCAAAAGGATATCCTAAGAATACACAGGGCTCAGATCTGGCATCAAACTTCTTCCTTCCATTACATGTAGTTGACACAAAGCATAAACACCCAAACACCTTCAATCTGTCATAGGTTGGTAAGGCATCAAAGAGGATCTCATAGGGTGTTTTGTGTTTGAGAGGGGTAGGAGGTAGTCTGTTTATGAGGTAGGTGGCAGTTAACACACAATCCCCCCAAAATTTGATAGGCAAAGAGGCTTGAAATCTGAGAGCACGAGTAGTTTCAAGTATGTATCTATGTTTTCTCTCAACCCTCCCATTTTGTTGGGGTGTGGCTGTACATGAACTTTCATGAATGATGCCTTTTGAGGAGAAGAAGGTATGTGTTTCAGAGTTGAAAAACTCAGTTCCCTGATCACTCCTAACAGTCTTGACATGAACATCAAACTGTTTTTCCACCATGAGGATAAAGGTTTTGAGATGGTTAAAGGTTTCAGTTTTGGTTTTCATGAGATATGCCCATACACTTCGACTCTTATCATCCACAATTGGGAGGAAGTATTTGTGAACATCATATGTAGGACTGTCATATGGTCCCCATAAGTCACAGTGAATTAGCTCAAACACATAATCAGCATGAGAGTTGCTAAGAGAAAAGGAAGTTTTAGCTTGTTTAGCTGTAGGACAAATAGGTCACAAGAAATCTGAATCTTTTATTTGAATGTTGGGCATGTGTTTCAGTTTGCTCAAGGGAGCATGGCCCAATCTAAGATGCCACAAAGCATTGTCATTGCAATGTACAGAATTTGATAAAAACATAGGCAGACTATGAGAAGTGTTTACAGCTGGATGAAATTTGAGATTGGCAATGGTTTTGCAGAAGGTGGAGTTGTGGATGATTTCCTCCATCTGGCTTTCAAGAACCAAGTAGTACAGACCTCCAAGCTCTTTACCAACTGCAATCATTCTCCTCTTTGCTGGGTCATGGACAAAGAGTTTGTCACCAATTATATGGATTTGACAAGAAAGATCTTGAATCAGACGACTGAGGGAAATCAAGTTGAATTTGAAATTTGGTATGTAAAGTGTATGATATAGGTTTAGAGACTGAAGTAGATTGACAGTTCCAGCATGAGTGATACTGCTTGTACTGCCATCAGGTAAGTGTATGACTGTGGACTGTAAAACAGGAGAAGGTTTAGAAAGGAGAGACAAATCACAAGTCATATGATCAGTAACACCACTATCTAAGATCCAAATTCTAGGATTCTTTAATGCACTGCAACATAGGAGTTTACACACCATAGCACTGCAACTCACAACTTTACCTGACATGTGAGTATCTGGAGTTTTGTCTGTTTGAGTCATGAGCTGCTAAAGAAGGGATGCCATCAATTTCTGATTCTCCATGGACAACCCTTGAAAGGCACGCAGGCTATCAGTTGGTTGATCTTTATTTTCAACCATGTTAGCTCTCACATTTCTATCCCCTCCTTTGTTGTCTGATCTTGAATCACTTTGAGGATTCACCTTGCTCTTTGAATGCCAACTTGGGTAGCCATACATCTCCCAACATCTGTCTGATTTGTGATTTCCTCTACAGTGCTGGCATTTCTCCCCTTTGACTTGTCCTTGTCTTTGTCTCTATCTTTATCACCTCCTTGTTTTCCCATTAAGGCAGTAGAGTCAGTGGAGGTGCTTGATGTATGAGAGAAGTTAGAGCTAGTCTCATCTTGCACCAGTAGTGCGTGTGCTTGACCTGTAGTGGGGAGAGGTGTGGAGAGCAAGAACTGACGCCTTGCAGCAGCATATTGCTCACTCAATCCCATCAAGAACTTCATGAGTTTGTCTTCTTGCTCAGCTGCATCCAATCTATCCGAAACATTGCACTCACACTTGCCACATATGCATCGAATTGGGGCTACAATCCCAGATAGATGCTGCCAATGGCCTTTGAGTTGAGTGAAGTAATCCGAGATCTTAGATCCACCTTGGCGACAATCCTGAATCTCCTTCTTGATCTGAAAGATCAAGGGACCATTTCTCTGGCCAAAACTCTCAGACAAGTCATCCCAAATTTCTTTCGCAGAATCGAAAACATCAAGAGTCAAGTAAATCTCCTTTGAGACAGTATTCAGTATCCAGGAAGCAACAATATCATTGCATCGTTGCCATTGCAACGAGTTTTCAGCAGATTCAACCAAGGGTCCATCTACAATTCCCAGTTTATTCTTCACCGATAGCGCTTTTGACATAGCGCGCTTCCAACGCATGTAATTCTCACCAGTAAGTTGAATGGAGGTGAGAACCATACCTGAATTGTCGGAAGGGTGAATGAATAGAGGATTTTGAAGATCCATGGAAGAGATGAGATCAACGACGTCGATGATCGTTTGTTGGAGTCGCCATTGCTGTCACCACAGAGCTATTGATGAAGGTAGACGAAGCTCACACATCTTTGATCACAGAGACGCAGATGATCGCCAAACCAGATCCGATCAGACCACGAGCTCTGATACCATGATGATCTGAAGAATCTGACAGAGAGATTTAGGTGTGCGGAAGCAAGGAGAGAGATAGAGAGAAATCATGTAATAACCTTTCAAGAATACTAACTGAATTGAGTAGTTCTGAGCTTACAACAAGGTATTTATAGAAGAAGAGCTCACTTCTTCTTATTTACAGATAATGTCCTATATTATTCATCTAGTACATTACATCAATTCTCATACACGCAACATAAATGCACTGAAGTTAAATTGAAGAAACTTTGAATGACTGATATTAGCTCTGAATGCATAGAATTAGAGAAGTCTAAAATATAGGCAAACTATTACACCAAATAAATTCAAGAATATATAAATTAGTGAAAGCAAATGAAATGAAAGAGGTAAATGTTTACTTTGTTCCTGGCAAAATCTAGTCAAGCATGACTGCCATGAATCTACTCACACAGTAAAGCATGTCATCGGCCTAAAGAAGTACATGCTAAGAAAAGTACGCTTAAAAAGAGAGCAGCCAGATGACATAGCACATACAGCCACTCATTTGTTAGAAAATCTTTAAGATCACGTATATTTGACACATCCAGTTCTTACATCAGTCGATCATATATAGAGCAACACCTTCAAATAAGCATGAGTTTATTATTTTATAGACGTCCAAGAAAACACAATAAAACAATATAGTAGGAAAAAATTCTTAAGATAATCTTAAGAAGAACACATGTTAATAAAGAACAACAGTATCCAAGGCAAAAACCGGAAGAAAAAAAAATCATTAATTAGGATGAGAAGACAATATTAAGAACCACCATACTACTATGATCCAAGACAATTATACCAGAGATTATAAATAACTCATTAGAAATGGTATGAAATTTTATCTACAGATCTATTGATTCCATTTTTCACCTCATATATCTAAGATATCTACAAACCCCAAGTCTTAATATCTAAACCCCAATTTAAACATAATATAGAAAACAAATAACGAAATTGGCAATTCCAAAGGAGGGACATAACCCATTTTGGAGGTCTCACACAACCACAATGTAATCAAAATAGGAAGGAGAGAAAAGAAACAGAAAATGAATTTGAATTAACTCAACTGTTAAATCTGGAACTTGTTGGCCAAAAATCCAGCAAAAAAAAAATGAACCCAACAAAAAAATTCACAGAGATTTGGTTTGCTTCACCAAGAGATGGATCAGGGTAAAGATTAAAAAAAAAATACTTAAATTTTAGCATGTAACAAGGCCATTTTTTCTAAATTGAAAAGCGATCTAGGAGAGGATTTAATAAAAAAAAAAGGTTTCAAGTTTAGCATCCAGTATGGCCAATTTTGATAGAAAATCAATCATTTGACAACAAATTCATTGGTAAAATTTACCTATGCCTATCCAGAATCGAATGCAGCCTGTTGCTTTATGTGCTATCAATATCTAATTTTAAATTGAAAACCAAATCAAAATCAGGAAACACCCGTCAAACTTAAAAAGGCAGTATCAATATCTAATTTTAAACTGAAAACCATCAAATTCAATAAGATTAGTGAAACATTGCATCCTTTATCTCGACAAAATTCCATCGAACAAAGCAATCCAAATGAATGTACAGAAACCTTATTGAAGAGAAGAAATAACATATGAGAGGCGGTAAGAAGTGTCCATTTAAGCAGTATAAACATAACATATAAGAGGCGGTAAGAAGTATCCATTTAAGCAGTATAAACAAAGACAACCTTCATTCCAAAATCTATGCCAAGCATTTCTACAATTCTACGAACACCTTGAAGACCTAGAAGCAAACAAACTATAAATTTGAGAAATCTAAGGAGGCCTAACAATGCAATCCAAACACTATGCCAGATTGCAATTCAGGCGACGGATCCAAGAACGTCCGTCGCTTGAATGACCCTCAGGCGACGGACTTGTCGAATGTGGTCGCCTACCTGACGGGGCCTGCCAACTCATCTGAAATCTTATTTGGGCGACCAAAAGGAACAATGTTGGTCGCTTGAACGTTTACTCAGGCGACGAACATATTCAAGCCACGAACAAAGGAAGAACATTGGTGGCTCGAGCTTAGAGCCCAACAACCTCTGTCAGAAGAGGATTCAGGCGACGAACATAGGGCCCAACTACGCTTTTTCGTCGCCTGAATTATGCCAAAATATAGGTCATCTGGCAAAAAAATAGGATTCAGGCGACGAACATAGGGCCCAACTACACTTTTTCGTCGCCTTAATTAGGCCAAAAAATAGGCCATCCGACAAAAAAAGTAGGCCAGTGGGGCTCATTTAATAATATTCATTCAGGAGAGGGACATAGGGCTATTTTCGTCGCCTGATTCATGCCAAAAAAGTAAACCGGTTGAGTGACATTTAATACTGTTCACTCTGGAGAGGAACTTAGGGCTATGTCCGTCGCCTGAGTTACCGCCAAAAAGCAAGCCAGTTGGCACATGTTTGTGATTGAAATTGATGATGAGAATGATGTAATAATGAGAATGTGGTTTTGAAGTTGATGATGAGAGTGTATTTTAGATTGAGAATGGGATTTGGAATTGATGATGAGAATGAGAATGTATTTTTGATTGAGAATTTTGTATAGGTTGAGATTGAAATTGAGAATGCATTTTACAATGTGGATTGAGAATGTGTTTTAGAGATTGAAATCGATATTGACAGGACGATAATGGGCGATAGAAGTTGGATGCAACTCCCTCACGCTCACGCGGACTATCAAATAGGAATCTTTAATTTTATGGAAGCTATGAGAGCGTATGCGATTAGGAGTAGGACGACTCATTTCCTTTGTCCGTGTAGAAAGTGTCACAATAACAATGGGTAACTGTAGATGAGATGCACTCAGATTTGGCTCGCTATGGGATGTGGTCTTGTTATACAGTTTGGGACAAACACGGAGAGAGACCAGCTGATATGAGAAATGACCAGAGACGAAATCAGATGTTGGATGAGAGGGCATCTTCCTCTGATCATGGTCCTGTTATGGATATTCTACATGATGCATTTCCTTATCATGTTGGGTACAATGCACACATGGATGTTGACGAGACTATTGAAGAACCCGCGTTCGAAGATGTCGTCGATGATGATTATATGAAATATCAGAGGCTTCTAGAGGCGGCTCAAACACCGTTGTATCCCCGCAGCAAGTGGACTGTTCTGGAGGCATGTCTAGATCCCATGAAGTTGAAGGCAGAGTGTGGATGGACAGATAGAAGCATGGATATGAATTGCAAACACTTCTCGAAGTTTTTTCCAGAAGAAAACCAATATCCAATTGATTGGAAGAAGATGAAAAGTGTGATTAAGGACCTTGCATTTCGGTATGAGCTGATCGATGCTTGTGAGTACAATTGTGTACTGTTTTACAAGCAATACGCACAACTAGAATCATGTCCTAAGTGCAACACTTCGAGATGGGAGACTGACGAGGGCAACAACGGTCGAAGGGTTCCAAGAAAGGTCCTTCGGTACTTTCCCTTGACCCCAAGACTGAAAAGACTCTTCATGGAGCCGGACATTGCGAAGAAAATGCGATGGCATGGTGAGCGGGTGAGAGATTCAGAATGGCTTAAACACCCTGCAGATGGTGAGGCATGGAAACAGTTCGACAGAACGTATCCGCATTTTTCTGATGACGTGAGGAATGTTAGGCTTGCACTTGCCACTGATGGGTTCAATCCGTTTGGGCAACAGTCAAGTCTCCATACCACCTAGCCCGTGATTGTCATGCCCTACAATTTGCCTCCAACAATGTGCATGAAGCGGGAATTCAACATGCTGGCGTTGCTGATTCCGGGACCGAAGTCTCCTGGAAAGTGTCTTAGCGTGTACATGGAGCCATTGATCGATGAGCTTCTGTACCTATGTCAGACTGGAGTGTGTACAGTTGATTGGCACTCGATGTCTACTTTCACCATGAAAGCAGCAGTTCTGTGGACTATCAGTGACTTTCCTGGTCTAGGGATGTTGGTAGGAATGACAACAAAGGGGTATAAAGCGTGCCCTGCTTGCTTGGACAATACGGCTGCAACGCATGAACAGGGGAGAATGCTTTAGGATGGGCACCGAAGATGGCTTTCGCGAAACCACCCTTGGAGATCCGCCGCTATGGCATTCAACGGGCAATGCGAGGAAAGGGGACGACCTCATTCTTGGACCGGGGAGCAAATTCTATCACAAATAAATCGGTAAGAGATTGTTATACATACACTTTTCCTTCTTTACTTTACTTGAAAATTATACACCATCCATCTCATTATACTACTCTCTTATCTGTTGCAACAGGATCAACTTCCCTGTCCTTAGCTCGCACCCTGCTTTGAAGGCCCCATACAGTGCGACTAATAGGGTCTGCTGGACTCATAAATGCGCCTTTTGGAGATTTCCGTATTGGCAATATACTCGAGTGAGACATGCATTGGATGTTATGCATATTGAGAAGAATGTATTTGATAACATTATTGGAACCACTCTTAGCATTGACGGGAAGACAAAAGATGGTCCTAAAGCTCGAGTTGCATTGCAGCAGAGAGGGGTGCGAAAAAGCCAGGCACCAAGGAGAGATGGAAGACTCCCTCATGCGCCGTTCTTAGTGAAGTCATAGGACATACCAGAGATATTCGAGTGGTTTGCTGATGTCAAGTATCCGCATGGGTACGCCGGATCTTTGCACAATAAGGTCAACATTCAAGAGAGAAAGTTCATTGGTTTGAAGACCCATGATTGTCATGTCATGTTCCAGCGTTTGCTTCCCATTTTCGTTCGCGCATACCTTCCACCTAGTGTTGCAAAGACATTGGTTGCGCTATCGAAATGTTTTCAGAAACTGTGTGCTAGGGAGCTGAGGAGGGAGGATGTACGCCAGATGGAAGATGAGATAGTGCAGATTCTGTGCAACTTGGAGATGATTTACCCCCCACACTTTTGCACAATCATGGTGCATCTTCTGGTTCACCTGCCGCAACAGGTGCTTGAAACTGGACCTGTGCATTATACGTGGATGTATCCAATTGAAAGGTATGCTAATACTTTCAAAGTCCCTGTTTGAATTGCCTCTGGTTTGACATCATCATATATAATGAGTTGATTTTTCTAGGCAACTTGGCGACTATAAGGCCGACGTCAAAAGTTATCGTTACCCAGAGGGGCGTATTGCCGAGCGTTACACGCTCAAAGAGGCGACTACATACTGCAACCTATACCTAGGGCTACAAAATGAGGGTAGTGAAGAGGCAAATGCTACAGAGGCCTCGAACTACGACACTAATGTTATGTCTAAACTCGTGTGTCCACAACGTGAAATCACTCGTGGCCAAGGGTTAGGTGATGATATGATTGCAGAGGCGCACTGGCAAGTGTTAACTAATTGCCAGGATGTTGACTTCTTCATGACAGCACATGCGGAGATGTACGAGCAGAAATATCCAGAGTCCAATGAGGGGAGGCGCAGAAGACATTTTCTCGAGTATTTTCACAAATGGGTAAGGATGTGTGAGGTTCTGTTGTTAACATAAGGTATTCTTTTCCCAAACTCTATACTGACATGTTCTTTCAAATAGGCGGCTCAGTTGCACGAGAACGGAGACACATTTCTTAAACCTGAGGTTCTCAACTTGGCAAAAAAGCCAATGCAATGCAAATTGTACTCCAGTTGTGTTGTCAACGGGGTGAAGTTTGTGTCATGGAGAAAAGATAAAGTTTTGAGGACGCAAAATTCAGGGGTGATGGTGGAAACAGCAGATACACGCTACTACGGGGTACTTGAGCAAGTGGTTGAACTACTATATGCTACTCGCATGCCTGTTGTGTTGTTCCAGTGCAGGTGGTTTGACACTGATCCTGAAAATAGTAGCACCAAGCTAGATCTGGGCTCCCCGTTTTGTCTTGCATTCTCTACAAGGCAAGTGTTTTACGTAGATGATCCAAAGGCGGGTGAGATATGGAAAGTAGTGAACGTGATGTCCCATAGAGGCGTTTACGATCCTCAAACACTGGCGACACGTGGGGATAATCTTTCCACTGAACCTGAAGAACCATATCAAGAGTGGGGCCCAATGATTAGTTTCGAAGGTTTGAACTTAATATTTTTTTTTCACTTATAGTTTATAACTTAGAATAGGATGAAGAGGAAGAAGAAGAGGATGAAGAGGAAGAAGAAGAAGAAGTAGTCAATGAAGAACAATAAGTGAACGAAGAAGAACAAGTCAACGAAGAGAATGTGGATACTGAAACTGATGGTTGACAATATTTTGACCTCTTGTAATCACGATCCTCGGTTATAACTTAAGATATTTATGTGACATATATGTGCATTATGAGTCTTCATGCATTACCATTTATCACCTACTTGACATATACAGGGAGTACAAGCATGTACAAACTCGTCATTGTAAACTTTGCAGGGATCTAGGCGACGAACATAGTCAATCTTCGTGGCCTAAAAGTACTTAGGCGATGGACTTAGTCAATCACCGTGGCCTGAGTATATTCCGGCGACGGACGTAAATGGTGATGGTGGCCTGAGTATAATGCCACTTTATAATTAAATGATAATAATAATAATATTATTATTACTACTTATTTTTATTGTTATTATTATAAAATAATTATACTTTACAAGAGAAAAATATAATATGATATAATAATGATATAATAATATCATAATATAATAATAATAATAATGATAATAATTTTATTATAAAGTAATATTATTATTAAATTATATTATAATATTATATAATAATAATATTATTATAATCAATTATTATTATAAATTGAAAATTATTATTATAATTATAAATAATATTTGCTCAAATAATAATAATATTATTATAAACAAATATTATTATTATTATAAATGGAAGATTATGATTATAATTATAATATTTTCTCAAAATAATAATACTAATAATATATTATTATTATTCTATAATAATAATAATAAGAATAATAATAATAATAATATTATAATATGCGGGACGAGACGGGATTTGCGGGATCCCACCGGGATCGTCACGCATAATTTTTGCGGTACGGGATCGGGACGGGATTCACTATTTTTTTCTAAATCCCACCAGGATCGGGACGGGACCGGGACGGGATCGGGATTTGCGGGATTTGTGCCCACTCCTAAATTTTAGTACAAATATTTCAGGTGATGGAGTTTGTATATGTGGACGCCCCAGGCGAAAATAAGAATTCCCTCTCAATTTCACTGAAATTTTGAAATTTCCCTCGTAATTTCCATTCAGGCGACGGACTTAATGGTTGTGGTGGCCTAGAAAATTGTTAGGCGAGGAACTTGGTCAAAATCCGTCGCCTGAATGGGGCGTATTATATAAATCGAGAATTGAGAGTTCCGGCCCACTCTTAGCCCCAAATTCACTGTGAAACCCTAAGCCCCAAATCCCCTTTCAATTTCACTGTGAAACCCTAAGCCCCAAATTCCGCCTCTCCTCTCTCCCATCTCCGGTCACCCACCTCCTCGCCCTTCCTCTCACCTCTCACTCGGCCTCCTTCTCCTCTCTCCCATCTACGGTCACCCACTGCCTCTCCTCTCTCCCATTTCCGGTCATGCCTCCAAAAGCCCGATAGATCGTTCAGAGTACCCTGAAGAGGAAATCTCCCTCGTCCTCGTCTGCACCAACGCCGAATGCACCAACGCCGACTCCTCCACCACTGCATGACGAGGTTCCAAGGCCCTCTTCTTCAGCCCCTGATGCTACGAAAACCCCAAACCCTAGTGAGCATACCGGAGTTCCCTCGACAACCCCGGTGCTGCCTCCTCTCGACGACCAGGCCGTCGTCTCTCTTACACTTGAAACACTGAGCATACCGGAGTTCTCTCGCTCCATCAGAAGTAGGAGCAAGAATGGTGAGTGTAACCCTTTCAATCTTGCTTCTGCTGTAACCCCTCTTTCAATCTTGCTTCTGAACACGCCTTTACTGAACATGCTTATTTGCCTAGATAGTCGATCGATAAGTCTTTGGTTTTGGTTGCCTGTTGGAAGTTTACTTCTTTAATTCATCCTATTGCTTCTATTTGCCGTTGTATATAGTTCTTGTTATTCTATTGCTTCTATTTACTGTTGTTGACTTGTTGGTTGATTCTAGTGGCTGCTAGATGAACTGATGTACGTCCTTTGTTTTTAGATTGAGTTTTTAGATATATAGGGAGGTAGATGCATTTTATCTATTGCAAAAAACCTAGAAATTGTTGGCCCTTCTACACTAGATGAATCAATTTGTGTTAATTATTTCAATTGGTAAGGCTAGTTTCAACCATGTTAATGAGAACGTAAAATATAAAAAGAAGAAGAACACATTAGCAAACCTCCATGGTCGAGTAAGGCTAGTTTCGGTTGCTGTCATTGCTCTTAATGTATAGGGTTTTTTTCTTCAATTTCAATTTAGAGTCGATTGCTGTCATGAACTTCTTTGGAATAAAGTATAAACATATATATAGACTGATTAGACAAAAATTTTAGCTTGTGAGAAGATAAAATAAGTAGTTTCAAGATGTAACCGAGTGCAACATTTGAATCAATCTTGGTGAAGAAATGGAATAATAATGGAACTACTGATCATGAAGCTCGACCGATCATGCACTTGTGTTAGAATTACTGATCATGCAACATTTGAATAATGGAACTATACTAATGATGCACTTGTGTTAGAATTAAGTTTAAATGGTGTTTTTTGAATGGTAGAATTAAATATCTTTCATTAAATTACTTCACTTGATCAAAACTCTAGGTGGTCTACTAAAGTACTCATGATTTCTAAAACTTTTTAAGAGTACTGATTTCTAAAAGTTTGCAATGGGTTAAATGGTTGTGTTTTTGGTGGATTGGTTTGTGTTTCTGTCTACTTTGCTTCTCTCACAAATTGTTTATTTGACTCTTAATTTGCTTCTGATTCATATGATTCATATGGCTTGCTTTTGATTCATATGGTTTCCAGGTAAGGTGCGCATAATTAAGAGCAACAAGACTGCGCATATGATGCATGCGACCGGGGGGGGGGGGGGGGGGGAGGCTCAAGATTGAGTACTCTATGTTCCATAAGGGGCCTGGCACCCGGGCGATGTATAGCACATTCATCAGAGACCTTGGGTGTGCTGTCAGGGATAAAGTCCCCATGCTGGACTCGACATTTGTGGCACTCACGAAAGAGCAACAGGCCATAGTGAAGGATTACCTGGAGGTATAAGTTACTTACACATAGATATACATTTAAATTAACAAAATTTTGTTTACAAAACTTTTATAAGTTACTTGTATACATATGGTTTACACATCAAGATTAATTGTGACCTGCTTGCTTCTAGGTTTATTATAAACTTCCAAAACCAGATCCCACGGAGGAGTTACCGAAGGAGTTACCGGAGGAGTTACCGGGGAACAAACCGAAAAAAGATCCCATGGCGGAGTTCCTGGATAAGAAGGCGAGCAAAGCCTATTTGACATGGAAATATGACTGCCATATGCACTTCAAGGAATACGGAGAGGAACTTCCTTTGGAGTTTGTCCAGCGCCCTGAGTAGTGGATATACTTGGTCAAAAATGAGTTTCTCGACGAAGCAAAACAGGTTATATCTGTACCTTGTGTGTTGTCTGAACTTATTCGTATATTTTCACACATTTATAACCGATAATTTCATTCTTTTCTTCTTTCAGGCTATGTGTGAGAGAAACAAGATGAATAGAACCAAAAACCCAAATCCCATCAACCACCATAGCGGCCCCGTTCCCATGAGCTTCCGAGCTGAAGAGCTTATTCAGAAGCGTTATCGCGCAGGAGTGGCACAAGCTTGCATCAATAATTACGAAAAGTGTCTAAATGCAAGGGAATGTGTTGTAAGTCTATAACTCACCCTTTGATTTATGATGACTGTTAGTTTTATAAAAATTAAAATTATACCTAAGTTATACAACTTTTATAACTTATAAAACTAAAGCTAAGTTTTAGAAATCATTAAGTTTTACAAATATATGAAACTTATATGAATGATTATATATGCATGTATAAAATCAGCAAGTTTTACAAATATATGAAACTTATATGAATGATTAAAATATGAATTACTCTACTGAAGGTGGGTGATATAACTGCTTTTTTTTTTGTGCTTCTTGAAAATGTTGCTCTCAATTGTGAGTCTGTCTAATATTTTTGCACTAGAAGGCTGGTTTCAATGTTTCATTGCTTGCAGACTACTTGTTCGATTAAATGCTTGTTCTAAATGAAGTGGTTTTTATCTAGAATGGAAATTTCTGATTTTCACAGCTGGCTTTGGGCGTATTTGATCGATGTTTTTGAGCTGCTGCACTTGAAATCAAATTGAAAGGTGCAATCTGTGTAGTTCGGCTTTTGGTGTTCTTGTTGTGTCTTGGATCTAAAGGAAAGCTTGCTGTCATGCTCCCATCTTCTTTTGCCATTGCAATCATTCAAGCTTGATCTCACGAGAGAGCTGTGTGATGCTTAGTTCAAGTTTTTGCAAATTCATTGCTTTGCTGATTTTTTTTAAGTTACTGATTTTTAAGTTACTGATTTTGTATAGTTATATACTTATATTACTAGTTTTGATAGATTCCAAGGCTTTAATGTGGATCATGGTATAAAGTTTTACTGATTATGTATGAATAGTTATATTTTGCATGACTTTGTATTCATGATTACATTTGAATTATTATATTTGCAGGACTGTATAGATTATATTTTTCAGATTCTCTCCTCTTGTCTTTCTATTGCATTGAAATCCATTTTAGCTCCTGAAAATCCATTTATTTCTGTTCAAAGTTTACTTAATTGGTCAAGTTAATTTAGTTTTGATCCGTTGGGCTAACTGACTTCTTTTGACAGGAAAAAATTAAAGGCACTTGTTGCGGCGGAACTAGCACCTAAGGAAGGAGAGGTTGACGACCCTAGCCAATTGGACCCAATCCCCATCGAAAAACAGACAGCTATGATCATGGAATGCTTCGGCGAGAGAAGGGGAACCGAAGTCCGAGGTATATCTTAATTGAACTAACCTCATAATCTGGGAAAAAAAATTAAAACTTGCATATATAGATACAACCATTCGATTATTTAGATAGTACATAAACTGAAATAAAACAAATTGTGTTATACTTGCATATATACATCATCATTTCAATACAACTTAAAACTTGCAACATATTGTGTTCCTCAAAGCTTGCTACATAGATATAATATACTTAAAATAGATTTGTGTACCTCAAAACTGAAAACTTGCATATATAGATATGTTCTACTTATAAACAGATTTGTGTGTTATACTTGAGTGTATGACTATATCCTTTTCTTGAAGGCATGGGTGCGGCTGGTCAGCGGTCTGCAAAGAAAAGGGGGGGACCGTGGACTGCAAGGGCGGACGAGAGGCAGAAGGAGGTGGAGGAAGCGTAGGTACAAGCTCAGCGGGCAAAGGATGAGGCTGCACCAGCGAAGGATGATGCTGTAGCAGCGAAGGATGAGGCTGCAGCAGCGAAGGAGGATGCTGCAGCAGCAAGGGAGGAGGCTGCGGAAGCAAAGAAGGAAGTGGGGCAAGTTAGAGCTGTGAACGAAGCGCTGGAGTCGCGCATGTCAGACTTGGAGAAGAAGATTTGTGATTTCCTAGGTGGAGCTGCGTGCTCGCAGCCGTCATTCAACTCAGTTGCACAACCGTCTACACCATCTTACCCTCCTCTTGTGTCTTCTCAGCCCTCCTCCCAGCAGTAGAAGGTATCACACAACCATCCTCTATCCTATAACGCACCTTTTTGGACTTGTCTACTACTTTGGCATATATTGTTCGGATTGCTTGTGTATTTTGTGGATGTGTAGATTGAATTGCAGGTTGTATTTTGTGTTTGTCTAGATTTAAGCATTGAATTGCAGGTTGTTAATTTCCTTGTAGGGATATTGAATTTGTTTGGATTTTATGTGGATTGAAGGATGGAATTTCGTGTTTGTGTATATAATTTGTCTGTTTGGAATCTCTTTGAGTTGTGTGGATTGTATGTTCGTATATTGAATTACAGGTTTCATGCAAAAAAAAAAAACAAATGCACAGGTTTTCTGCAAATTTTCGGTATAAAAATAGGGGGCAAAAAAGCCAAAAAGCGATTTGCGATTTTTTTTTAAAAAATCTATACGCAATCAGGCGACGAGCATCAGACGAATATAATTAAATACTTGTGGCTTAAACAAACTCAAGCCATGAACTTACTAACAAATAGGTCGCTTGGATGTTTTGCCCTCTTGTGAACCATTTCAGGCGACGGATTTTTTCCTTTCCCGTTGGTGGCTTGAATCAATTTCTTTTATCCCTCTCCCATTCAGGCGACCATAAACTTAGTATAGGTCCGTCGCTTGAGTTAAATTAAATAATGATTTATAATTCCGAGCCCACTATAGAGCGAGGGACCGGATTGGTCGTCTGAAATTTAAAGTTCGTCGCCTAAGAGTTAATGGGCGGGCTTGAGAAGCCCTTGGGGTCTAACAATGTATTCAGGCGACGAACGTACATTTGGTGGCCTAAAGGTACTCAGGCGACGGACCTTGTGACATCCGTCTCCTGGAACCTCTAGGGATGGCATTGGACGGACAGACGTCGCCTGAAACATCAAGCGGCGAAAATGCCTTTCAGGCGACGATTTTCGTCCGTCGCTTGAGATGTAATTTGGCATAGTGAAATGAATGTAAAAGATTAATTAGCAGTAGATAAGCACAAACCAAATTAGGGTTTACTAAATTTCACCTGCCAAAGCCGTTCGAAGACAGATGATCGATAAATACCCACAAAGAAGGAAACGGAAGCCAAGAGGATATCCTAAGGACTACCAGCGGCATCAAAAAAGAGAGGAAGATGGCCGGTCAGAAGAGGCGCGGTCTAGAGAACAAATCAATACTATAAGGGCCGTTTGGTATCCATATACGTATATGGGATACGTGTATGGGTATCACTCATAAGTTATACCCATACCTAGTGTTTGGTAAATAGGTATATGGATATCAATCCGATATACCCTTTTTTTTCCTTCCTTTGTATTTTGCCCCATTTTGACATACCCTTCTAACAGGGATATCAAAACAAGATGCTCCTCTTCTTTCTTCCTCAACACAGACGCTCCTCCTCTTTCTTTCTCAACACTTCTCCGTAGAGTGATTTGCCTTTGGATTTCTCCCTTAAGCTTAGATTCTCAACCCAATCAAGGTATGTTCTTCACTTTTTATCTATTCTTTTCTACTTCGGTCTTCGATTTGTTGATAATTTCCAAAATTCATAGAAATTTCAAGATCTAGGGTTAGGGTTTCTATTCTCTGTCTAGCCCTTGTGAGCCTCTCGGTCTTTCCGACCAGCTACATACCTTTCCGACCAGCCCTTTCCGACCAGCTCTTTCTGACCCAACCAGCCCTTTCCGACCAGCAACAGAAAGTTCCAACTGCCCTTGTGAGGGCCCGTTCCAACAGCAACAGAAAGTTCCAACAGAAAGTTCCGACCAGCCCTTCCGGTCTTCGATTTGTTGATTTATTTTGTTGATTGTTTGGTTAGGCGCTTGCATTGTTTGGATTTGTGATTGATTTGTTGTTCTCATTCTTCGATATGAGAATTTTAAATCCTTGTATTAGCTATTTTCGAATTGATGAAAGTCATATAACATTGGTTTCATCCAATTTGAAAATCATATTATGATATACTATTCTGAGATACTCAACATACCAAACAGGGATATCAGATATCAGATTGATACCCATATCCCTGATATCGATATCTCATACACATATCTGATATCTGATATACGTATATGGATACCAAACGAGCCCTAAATTTGAGAAATCGAAGGAGGTGTTAAATTGGAGCTCGACGTGAAGAGAGAAACTGGAAAGCAACAATAGCACAACAGAGACCAAGAGTCAAGAGCGGCGTAAGGGTGTGCCTAGCCTCAGACCAAACCGAGATGAGAGCGAACATAGAGGAGTCGAATGAGGTTACCTGGGTCTGAATCTTGAGCTCTGAGAGGGGATGCTCGTGGAGTCTTTGAGAGGGGAGAAGATAAGACCAGAAGAAGAGATGATAACGACAAGGCAACTACGGCGGCGAAGTAAGCGGCCAAGGCTGAGATTCCGACGAGAGGTGATATGTGTGTGTGTGAGAGACAGAGGGGAAAGTGGAAAGACACGACGAGTTAGCAAATTAGATGAAGTTACCGAAATGGGCTCCAAAACAAAAAAAAAAAAAATTTTAAATTGAAACTTTAATGGGCAATTAAGACTTTTCTAATGAAGAGAGTCCTCAGCCGCCGATCAGATAAGTTGACTGCCAATCTACGGTTATAATTGAAGTAAACAGTAACTTTGGGTTGTGCTAAAATTTGGCGAGATTGTGGCCGTAGATAACGGCTAAGATGGACGACAGATATAACCTCTGAGCCAATTCTCTCCTCACTTTTATAGTAATAGGGATATATACTCCATATAATTTTTCATTTACGAACCATTTCTTTTATTATGCTAGTTGATAGCCAGTTGTACATTATTCGATCAAGTACAAGTTTTAATGTTTTATTAGGTTCAGATTTTTTCAGTTTCGGATAGAATTGGGTTCGTTTTGTTTCAAATTTCATATTTAATTGGGTTCGGGTTATTTCGGATTTCGGATACAATCGGGTTTGGGTTATTTTAGATTTCGAATACAATCGGGTTTGGGTTATTTCGGATTTCAAATATAGTCGAGTTCGGGTTATTTCGGGTTTCAGATTTTATCGGGTTTGGGCTATTTCGGTTTCGGGTTAATATTGACTTGATTTGATTGGGTTATTTCGGGTTTCAATTTGATGGGGTTTGGGTTGTTTCGGTTTCGGGTTAATGTCGACTTGATTCATTCGGTTATAATCGGATTCGGGTACATCAAAAATTCGGGTTTTATAAGGTTTCGACCTAAATCGGTTCGGATCGGATAAGTCTCGGGGATCATCAATTTTTTCTCTCTTATCAGATATCGATCAGGTCGGTTTCAGATCGGACGGATCGGTTTTTTCGGGTCGGGTCAATTCTTGTCGGCTCTTATGCCACAAATCTCTCTTCTCTCTAATTGAGTTCATTGTCTAACCCTAATATCTCTTATGACTTAATATGAAAGAATAAAACCTAAATAGAGTCGTGCAAACCCTAGGAAATATAATAATAATATTGTATAATATAATAATAGTATCTTCAGACTTAAATCGGCTTCGCTGAACACGGGGTAACGACGGGTGCCGTTAGAATACTGGCGGGCGTCGATCCTAATAGTGACCACTTCTTCCCTTAGCTTCGATGTTTTGCTTCCTTGCTCCTTTGTAGCTCCTTCCCCGGCCTTCATATGCTCCAAAACATGTCTCTTAAGCTCCTCCAAGATCCCATCCAAGGTCGGAATGTAAAGCTGTAAAATAAACACTAAAAATGCGTAGATTCTGAACTCGAATACTTCACTAGAAAGATGTGAAGCTAGACCAAAACATATTCAAAACTCCTATCTAAATGCAATAAGAATTACCTATAATGCCTATATGAAATATGCATTATCAAATCCCCTCACACTTAAGCTCTTGCTTGTCCTCAAGCAACCATAAAACAAAGACATCATCTATGCATCCCACAGGAGATTCTTTCACGATTTTACTTAGAGCTGGCAATTCGGGTCATCCGATCGGGTTCGGGTCGATCACATTCGGATCGGATCACTGATGAGTCGGGTCAACTCGGTCAAAATTTTAGTGTCGAGCTTGGTCGGGTCGGGTCGGTCGGATTTGGTCAAAATGAAATTCAGATTGGTCGGGTTTCGGTCAAAATCAGGTTGGACCCATTCGGGTTTTCGATCAGAATCGGGTCAGTCTCGTTCGGGTTTTGGGTCGGTACTCGAGTCGGTCTCATTTAGGTTTCAAGTAGAAGCGGGTCTACGTTTGTTTCAAACTTTTAATTTTTTGGGTTGAACTTGTTGAATCATGTTCATTCGAAACTTTCAGGTAATCAATTTTATTAAATTAAATACGCAATTCATGTTATTTATGTATTTCAAAAAGTATTTTTAGTAAAATTAAATATGATTCAATATATAATCAACTCATTGGCTCGTAATCTAACTAAACTCATTGTATTCATTATTAATTTCATTGAAATTTGGTAATATACTGTTATCAAAATCATACTTGATTCCCTATCTAAAAGATAATTCATGTTATTTGTATGATTGTTATTTGTGTCTTTCAAAAAGTAGTTTTTAAAAGAAATTTCACTATGTATATGATTCAAGTTATAATATCCTCATTGTACTCATCTTTTATTAGTGAGAAATGGGAATTTTGAATTAGGGTCGATCATTCATCATTAAATGAGTAAACGAGTAATGATTTACATCAATTTATATGAATATACTATGAGTTTATGTCTTTTGGAGTTTTGGGTAATCTAGTAAATCGACTCTTTTGTGAGTTAATCTTAAATATTGATAAAGTAAATAAATTATTGCCTATATGAAAATAACTAAACAAGATTACCTTAATCCTCATATATAAATTCATCCCTGATTATTCGATGAATTAGAATATTCAATGGATTCGAATATTGGATGCATTTAAAGTATTCCCTTCATCCCTCATCAAATTTTGGAAAACAAGGTAATATAAAATTACGAATACAACTTATAAAACTATCATATATTCATAATTCACAATTTCATAAGTTATTCATTACAAATCATTATCTTTTACGTCTAAATAAAATTATGATTTTATATTTTATTCATTACAAATTATTTGATCGATCACTTTATTTTTGTTAAATAGATTATTACATAAGTAAAATTTTATTTTTGTCTCGTCGAATTTTATTTTTGTTAATTAGATTATTCATTACAAAAGAAATTTCATAAACTATGAGGAAATGAAAATAAGAGGGAATGAAAATTTATTGAGAGAGAATGAAATTTGAGGAGGGAATGAATGAAATTCATAGAGAGAGAATCAAATTTGAGGAGGGAAGGGAGAAAATATAGGAGGGATGAAATTTGAGGAGAAAATGAATGAAATTTATAAATTTGAGGAGGGAATGGAGAAAAATATAAGAGGGATGAAATTTGAGGAGAGAAGAAATGAAATTTATTGAGAGGGAATCAAATTTGATGAGGGAAAAAATGAAATTTAGTGGAAGGGAATGCACTTTATACACTAATGATTTTAAGTTTTCATTTTGATCAATGAAAATTTTATTTTGTTTAGAAATAGCATTAACTATCAATAGCTCGATAATGGATTACAATATTTTTTTTATATAGTATAAATGTATTATATATATATATATATATATAGGGAGTGGTTCTAGAGTGCACACCCCTTAGGGTGTACCTTGTGCACGAATCTTGGCTTTTGATTGAAAGAAATGGAAGGTCAGGATTAAAGAAGTGTTTTATTTTTTTTTAAATAGAAAAACTGGTAGGACCCACCTAAAAAGGTCTGACGCGCTACTTTTTTTTTTCAGATATGATTTCGTTGTTTTGAAAAATCTGTCCATTCCACTGAATAATGTTTCATACTCTACCGAATAATGTTATATTTCATTTTTTCATCCATTTTAGATCAAATTTTACTAATTCAACCGAATAATTTGTCACATCCTACCGAATAATGTTTAATTTTTTGTCAATCAATTTTAGTTTTGACTCCGAATTAATTTTTATGCATTCAGTTTTGAAATGTTATTCGGTAGAATAGTTATATTTTTTCGGAAATAGAAACAACATTATTCAATAGAAGGAATGATTATTCGGTGGTGTATGAAAGGTTTTTATGTTGTTTGCCAAACCGAAATCTCCATATACCGACGAATAATAATCCAAATTTCACCGAATAATTAACAACCCATTTAACACTAACAACAAAAATTCAACTCATCCATATGAATAATTAATGAAAAATAAACAACCCACACCCTGCCCACCACCCCCGCCACCCACCCAACCACCCTTCTCAGCCCACCCCACCCCACCCCACCCCACCTAAACCAACCACCCAGCCCCGCCACCCATCCCCGCCACCCTGACCCCTCAGATCCTCCGTCGTCGCCATGCCCGCACCCCCGTCTCCTCCCAAATCACCACTGCTCTCCAAAACCCTGCACTTTCCCCACGCCATCGCTCCGCCGAAACCGCCTAGGAGAAGAAAGAGCAGTGATCGATGGAGGCTCTTCCTCCGGCGGGCAAGGGCTAGCAGCGACGACAAGGACATCGGCTGCAAATGGAGGCGGTTGAAGGAGGCCGACCACCGGCCATAGCCTGGAACCGCCCGGAACTGAGCGAGAGTGGAGGAGGAGGCCCGGATCCGAGCGAGAGGGGATGAGTCGACCCTAACGCCGTCCAGATCTGAGCGAGAGAGGAGGCGACCCTAGCGCCGCCCGGATCCGGTCGTTCTCGGTGCCGCCAACACAGATCTGAGCGAGAGGGGATGCGAAACCTTCTTCTCCTTCCCCTAGCACCCGGCTTCCCCTCCGTCGCCGACTCCCTCCCCACCCTCGTCCACCACTGCCACCGCCAAATCCCGCAGCCCCATCTCTCGCACCCCACACCCGCAACCTCGTCTCCTGAATCCGCCGCCGCCTTCGCACCCTGCCGCCTTCGCAACCGTCGCCTTCGCACAAGGGGGTGCGAGAGAAACCGTCTGCCGCCGCCTTCGCACCCCACCCTGCCGCCTTCGCAACTGTCACCTTCGCATAAGGGGGTGCGAGAGAAACAGTCGCCTTCGCCGGTGCTGTTGTCCTGCTGCTCACACCGGGGTGGCCGGACCTGGTGAGGGGGAGCGTCGGCGGTGGTGTGTTGGTCGGATGGTGGCCGGAAAGAGGAGGGGAGGTGGCGCCGAGATCCCTCCCTCAGTCGTCCTAGCCTCGCCTCATCGCCCAGAACTGCTTCAATCCGGCCATCGCTTCATCGAGTAGAGAGATTGAGGGGCTAGGTTTTTATTAGGGTTTGCCACGCGCTTCACACACTTCACATGTGAGATTGGGCTTCTTTTTTAGTTTTTTTTTTAAATACCCATCTACGTGGCATAAATCTAGCCATTCATTTTCTATAGATCAAGGGTCCGGATTTGTGCACAAAGTACACCCTAAGGGGTGTGCACAAGTTACCCATTCTCTCTCTCTCTCTCTCTCTCTCTCTCTCTCTCTCTCTCTCTCTCTCTCTCTCTCTCTCTCTCTCTCTCTCTCTCTCTCTCTCTCTTTTTGTATATATATATATATATATATATATATATATATATATATATATATATATATATATATATATATATATATATATATATATATATATATTCAAGGATATTCGGGTCGGGTTGGGAGTCGGGCTAGTTAGGAGTCGGGTCGGGTTTTTTTGTATTCGGGTAACTTCGGGTTTCGGGTCAACATGGTCGGGCTCTGTTTCGGGTTTGGGTTATGCATAACGCCAAATTTTCGGGTTCGGTCGGATTTCGGTTCGGGTGAGTCAGTCGGGTTTCTCGGGTCGGATTAGGAATTGCCAACTCTAATTTTACTCATCAAAAGCAACATCAATCATAGTGCAAATATAGATAAGACATATAAACGTCATAAAATGTATATATGAGATCAAGTAGCTTGCATGCTCAAAAATCCAACCTCACCAAGGATAATGTGTATCTGTCGCTCTCATGTGTTTAGGTTGTAAGCATACACTCACCTCAATTCCATATATAAGCATCAAATCAAATATTGACATTTATATCACAAAATCTCCACCGGATATATCAAAGAAAAAATAAGAACATCAAGAGGACTTTCGCTCAATGGAAACCTTCATAGAAGATTCCGTTCGGCGAGGTTGTAATGGGGGTTGGTAAGAAACAGAAAGGCAAGGAATTGTATTTGGTCATGTGGTGCTATTAATTCCGGGAAAATAAGATTCCAAAACTCCCAGTATAACACAAACCAACTGAATAATACATCAAGCTCTCAATAACACAACATCTCATAAATATAACAATAAGCCCAAAATCCTCCATGGTCTCAACTCTCAATATATATCAATAAACTCCATAAATCTCATAAATCTCAATATATATCAATAAACTCCATAAATCTCAAAATAAACTCAAAATCTCATCATCTCATCATCTCATACTTATGCACACATATGCATATTCAACACCCAACCAATCTATCTCTCAACCAACATAAATCCAATCTTCCTCATTATGCAAAAATGAATAACTTGGCTCTTTTTTTCTTTTTTTCTTTCCTTTCCCTTTTTTTGAAACTGTTTTTTTATATGCGCTGAAAATAATAAATAATAATATGCATAAAATGAGGTAACTATAAGCACATAACATTACATCTTCTCAAAACAATAAACCATAAAAACTCACACTTTAGCTTCTTTCCCCCATCAACTCCAAATAGATCAATATTCAAAATCTTAATTTCCTCCGGAAAAGGGTAAGGCTTATCACAGGTTAGGAATAATGAAATTTTGTGGAGCTAACAAATAAAATAGGCTAAAGGCTCAACTTGGCTTCAAAGCAAGATATAACATAGGGTAGACATTGATAAAATGTGGCTTAAAGGTCTATCATTTGAACTTATCAAGCAATGATCATGTATATAATTGGTCTTGAAAATAGATAACTATGTCAATACTCAAAGATAAATGCATAGGAAAAGTAAATCACACAATAAAAGCAAAAGGAATATAGATGTAATCCCTTATAAGGCCAAAAATTCTCACTAGGACAATTTTTTGTTGAATATCAAGCATGCTCACAAACTTAGATCATATATGCTCAATTACCTATGCCAAATCATATTTCACATAAAAACCATTTTAAAGACAAGATTAAATCATTCTAGAATTCCATGGGATATATAAGATCATGCTAGCATAAAGTTAATAGGACAAACTTAAACTATATGGGTATTTTTGATAACACATATCGCTGAACACGGGGTAACGGCGGGCGCCGGTCCCAATAGTGACCACTTCTTCCCTCATCTTCGACGTTGTGCTTCCTTATTCCTTTGTAGCTCCTTCCTCAGCCTTCATATGCTCTAAAACATGTACTTTAAGATCCCCCAAGATCCCCTCCAAGGTCGAAATGTAAAACTGCAAAATAAACACTAAAAATGCGTAGATTCCGAACTCGAATACTTTTCAAGAAAGATATGAAACTAGACCAAAATATATGCAAAACTCCTATCTAAATGCAATAAGAACTACCTATAATGCCTATATGAAATACGCGTAGATCCCCCAGGAGTACAATCAAGTATTACTAAGAAGTACTTGGCTTCTTTGATTTTTTTTCAGAAGTGCACCTTTAATTTCAAAAGTTATCAATAGTATCAGCTCGTTTTGGATCTTCTGACTCATATAATTGAACTGAATTTCATGATTTTGTTTCCTCTGAATATGCTCCTTCAAAGTAGAATCCCATTCGGCAACCATTTCCACTAACGCCATAAAATTTCCATTTCTTTCATCATAAATCTTGTCGTTGCTTCCGCGGAATGCCAAGCTCTATTTAGCTAAATATTTCACCATTGAGAATAATCTTCTCAATACCTTTCTCCAATGCTCAGTTTCTTTGCTTAGTTGGTCCTGCAAAACTCTGTCAATCAGTTGATTACTATTCAGTCTTGCACGTAACTCAACCCAAAGCAACATATGATTGATATGCTCTGAACTTCTTTCATGTGCTTTCAAACTAGAAGAAAGATGCCCCCAATCCTTTACTCCATTATGTGCTAATTGACTAGGTTGCTGTTTTTTTTTAACACTTTACAACATAAACAAAATACTTTGTCAAGTTCCTTTGAATATACAAGCCAATCTCGACGATGCATCTCTCCATTTGACAGGTGCTTGTTGTAAAATTCTGAAGAGAAACGTCTATTTGATGCATCTTTTGGACCTTTTCCTGACAACAAATCTCTTCTAGGGCCTTTTTTCACCAACAAATCCCTCCATTTAGGATCAAGGTTATCCCAACACTCAGGATCATATATATTGATGGGTATGTCACCAAAATCATCTCCGCTACCATTCAGACCTGGCTCTAGAGATTCTTCTACACCAATAGGTTCAAGTTCAACATCAACATCTTCTTCCATTTGCTCCTGACTTTCTTTTACATCAACACTAACATCTCCTCCATCTTGAGTTTTCGTCCCATTGTTTCTATTCTTTTCGACACCATTAATCATAACATCATTCTCTTTCCAGATATTTTTCTCATCCTCCTTCTGTATTGACTCATTTGGTTGTAGGACTACAAACTTACGAATAGCTCCTTTTTTACTTTCAAACAATTTTCTATCTTTCTCTTTTGCGCTTGGCGCGCATGATCACTTTCGAATCTTGTAGGAGGCATTCTATCTTTTTAAATCCCAACTTAGTGATTTCTAAGGTAGAAAGGTTCAAAACAATAACCAAAAAAAAAAAATTACCATCTAAGAAATTAAAAAGTAAAAACTAACAAAAGAATATAGTTAAAATTTGAGATTACCTATCGAAATCGTTGAGCTTGAAGAGACGATTGCAATGGTTGAATAAGTTCCTATATTAGGGTTTTTTTTTCTCTATATTGAATTGTGACGGCAAAAAAAAAATCGAACACTGGAACAGGTTGTTGTAATTTTTTTAGGGAAAAAAATCGAAATGGGCTGCTGTCGTTGCTCCCTGCTGGCCTGTTGTAAATATTGTCTTTGGAAAAAAAATCCAGAGTTGCTGCCACAGAGTTTCGAACTCCCTCTCTATCCGATAGGAGCGGCGTGCCTTTACCAGCTACACTACTGCGCCATCTTGATTTACTCTGGAATTTATATATACATATATATTATAATACCTATACGAGGCCCCCAAAATTTTGAGGCCCTGTGCGATTGCACTAGCCGCACAGCCCATGGATTGGCCCTGTCGACGTCGACTGAAGACAAAAGCAAATTTGGCTAAGGAAGAAGAAACAAGGTACTGTAAAGACAGCCGAATCTGCTCGACATCAACTGGTCTTCTCGACGTCGACCTCCATACTCGACATCGAGTGCATTGATCGACTGACAGTCTTCTGAGCCAGTCGACATCGACTACTGACAACTCGAGATCGAGTGCTCTACTCGAGATCGACTTTTGTTTTTGTTTTGCAGGTACTCGAGACGGCAAACCCACTCGAGGTTGAGGTATTCTGGTCGACGTCGACCAAACATGTTACCTGCTGCTGATATTTCTACTCGAGATCGACTGCACTGATCGAGGTCGACTGCAATCCAGTCGAGTTCGAGTGCTTCTGAGTCGACTTCAGAACGTGAGTTGCTGGCTATCTGAGATCCGCTGACCCGCTTCCTCGTGGATCAAACTTGATTTCCTTCTACTACAACGGGAGGGAGTCTTGAACATTATTTGCACGGAAAGGAATCGGTTTGCTATAGGGCTGGCACGGTACGGTACCATATATGGTAAATTTTCGATTACCACGTACCGTACCAATACCAGTCGGTATGGAATTTTTTGTACCACGTACCAACCGTTAATATCGGTAACCGATATTGTTGGTACCGAAACTTTCGGTTACCAAAGGTCGGTACCGTGGTAACCAACACCGCAAATTTCAATAATCAATTTACGTTTTATACTCTGTGGTACTGATGGTACCGAAAATACCGATGGTACCAATGGTACCATTTATCAAATATTTTATTTTGTACCGACGGTACCGATGGTACCGATGGCACCGCAATTTTTTGTACCATTTATCAAATATTTAAAAAAAAAAAAATACATATATAATCGGTACCAACGGTACCAGGGTATTTGGGTTTTCCATACCGTGTACCGTACCGACTTCTTTCGGTACCAAGATTTTAGTTACCGATTTAATCGGTTACCGACTACTTGGTACCAAAGTCCTGTTGGTACCAACTACTTACTTTGATTTATTTATATTTTATTTACAACCTCGATATTTCCTCCTCAACACATTCCTAATCCATCAAGAAAGCAATTAATCGATTTTGTACGGAGGCATTTCATGTCACAGAAATGCATGCTACAAAAATGGTCATGGCTAGGTAGTGCGATGTGCTTACTGCTTATGATAGATCACATGCATAAGCAGTTAAATGCATGCTGCAAAAAAAGTGGAGTAGTATTTGGCCAGGCATTTCATATTTGATTTCGTATTTCATTTGCACTTTTTTTAATAATGTTATAGGATAGATTATAAATATTCGATTTCTGTCTCTGGTCTAATACTTATTGAGTTTTTAAAGCCTCTTGGCTCAATGATAGAACGATGTCCTTATACGCAAATACGTGAATTCGAATCCCACATAGGCTAATGTTTATAATAATTCTAGTAATTTGCAATTTTTTTTGATAAATGTTCAATAATAATATATAGTAATGCAATTTTAAAATATAAATGCATGTGCATATCCTCCATAAGGTTGTTTAAGCAAATATAATATAATATTATATTTGCACAGCATAAAGTTATATTTGCACAACATAATGTTATATGTGCGACTCGACCACGCCAGATCTAAAGTTTGAAGAAGGATAAGTGTCGAGCAAGGCCAAGGGAGAGCACCAAATCTGAAGTGAGGCCGAAGGTGAGCGTCGGATATGAGATTGAGGAGGAGAGGCGAGTCGCGAGAAGGGCGGCCGGATGTGAAGCGACTCAATTGAGCGTGAGAACCGAGAAGAGGGCTCGAGAGGCCGGGTGAGCGAGATTAAGGATCGTGAGGGGATGAGGCGAGCCGCGAGAAGGGCGAGAGAGGAGAGGAGAGGCGAGCTCGAGCTATGGCTTGTGGGTTGGAGGTGGCGGCGGTCAAGGAGTCTGGAAAACGAAGGAAGAAGACACACACTGTAGCCCTAGACAGAAAAGAAAAATAAAACAGATGGCTAGAAAAACAAATCAACAAAAATGAAGAATCTGGTATTTGAACTCGAGACCAAGTACCCTTATCCCACACACGAAAAGCACTCCTGACCAACTGGGCAAGTCGCATTATGTGATACTTAGTAACATTTATTATATATCTATTATTATTACAGAAAACTAATATTATAAACAAATATTATCGTGTCGTGTCGGATACCCGACAAGGGAAAAATCCCGATCCGAACACGACACGATTATTGTCGTATTTTACCGTTTCGTGTCATAATCGCGTCGTATCTATATCGTTTTGTATTTTTTTGGTATCGTATTGATACGGTTTCGTGTCGTGTCAACTGTGTCATATTTTTTTGCGGTCCTGAAAAAAAGGACGTGTGAGGGGGGCACAAGGGGGACAAAGGGGATTGACAGTTTGCCAATCTCTTCAAAACTGTGGACACTGTGCTAATTAAGGCAACTAATATGGATATTTTACAAATTTGCCCCTTTAATTGAAACGAAAGCTAAAATTAATTGAAAATATTAAAGTAAGAATAATCAATCATGATCAAGAGATGCGAGATATGGTTAATACTTTCAAAGAGTTGGATTTGGGTGAAAATATAGGATAGTAAAATCTGTTCAAATTAATTATATTAATGTGAATCTGCTATATATTAGATAAACTTGTAGAATGATAAAATTGATGTAAAGTCCTCCTCTCCGTTTCCATTTATTGATATAACATATATATATATATAGGTTACAAAGGTATTGGGCCTTAATGGGCTTTTAGCCCACTATACAATATTAAGACCTATGTAATCTATCAAACCCCCGCAGTCGAAACAAGAGGGGTCCTTACAGTGAGACTGGAACGAAAATCAATGAATAACTGTCGAGGTAAACCCTTGGTGAATATATCAGCGTACTGATAAGAGGACGGGACATGGAGAACGCGGACATGTCCAATGGCAACCTTGTCCCTTACAAAGTGGAGATCAAGCTCAATGTGCTTCGTGCGTTGATGCTGGACTGGGTTGCTAGCCAGGTAGACGGTGGAGACGTTGTCCGTATAGACCAGAGTGGTCTTCTGAAGGGGACAACAGAGCTCAAGGAGGAGGTTCCGGAGCCAAGAGCACTCGGACACAACGTTGGCAACACCCCTGTATTCGGCCTCAGCGCTGGAGTGAGATACGACGGACTGACGCTTGGCAGACCATGACACAAGGGTGTCGTTGAGGAAGACGCAGTACCCAGACGTGGAGCGACGTGTGTCAGGACAACCACCCCAATCTGCATCAGTGTAAGCAACAAGATCGAGCTTAGAGGAAGGAGTGATCGTGGTGCCGAGCTCAAGAGTGCCGCTGATGTACCGAATGATCCGCTTCAAAGCCTGAAAGTGAGGTTCCCTAGGTGCATGCATGAACAAGCAGACCTGCTGAACGGCGTAACTAATGTCAGGCCTGGTGAAAGTGAGATACTGAAGAGCACCAGCGAGGCTCCTGTACAATCTCGGGTCATCAACCAAAGGACCAGAATGAGCACTGAGCTTGTTGAATGTATCGACAGGGGTGACGACTGGATTACAGTTGACCATCTTAGCCCGAGCAACAATCTCTGCAGCATACTTACTCTGTGAGAGAAACAGACCTGACGCATGACGCTTAACAGCAACTCCCAAAAAATAAGACAACTGACCCAGATCAGACATGGCGAATTCCGCACTCAACTGCGAAATAATAGACGTCCGAAGAGCATCAGAAGAGGCGGTGAGAATGATGTCGTCGACATATAGCAACAGGAATGCCAAGTCTGAGCCTCGGCGATAGATAAACAGAGATGAATTGGAACGGCTGCCAGTGAAACCCAAACGGAGCAGATGAGAGGCAAAACGCTGGAACCAAGCCCACGGAGCCTGTTTCAGACCATACAGAGAGCGCTTGAGGAGACAGACATGCTTCGGACGGTCAGCATCAGCAAACCCCAGCGGCTGAAACATGTAGACAGTCTCATTCAGATGGCCATGGAGAAATGCGTTCTTGACATCTAACTGATGGATGGCCCAGTTGCATGACAGAGCTAGACTCAGGACCACTTGGATAGTGGTAGACTTGACCACAGGGCTGAACGTCTCATCACAATCAATACCTGCCTGCTGAGATCTACCGTTCACTACAAGACGGGCCTTATAGCGCTCCAAAGTCCCATCAGATCGGAACTTGTGACGAAAGAGCCACATACAACGAATGACGTTCGCCTCAGGAGGGCGAGGAACAAGAATCCAAGTACCATTCTTTGTAAGGGCCCTCTATTCGTTGAGCATAGCCGCCTGCCAATTCGGGTCTTGGAGGGTTGTTTTGTGGGAGGTGGGAATGGGGGAGAGGGAGGTCTGGGTGGAGGCAGAGGGTGATTGGGTGTCGGGACGGATGGGAGCAAGAGGGGTTAAGCATGGGGATGAGGCGGCGGGCGCAGCAGAGCTGCGGGTAAGGGGTGCAGAGGCGGTGTGGGATGTGGCGGGCGCAACATACCCTGCGGCGGGCGCCGCAAGTGGGTGATGCGAGATGGGGAGGGATGCGGCGGGCGCCGCATGTGTTGCGGCGGGCGCAACATGTGTTGCGGCGGGCGCCACCAGTAGGTGATGCGATGCTGGGGGCATGGGCAATTGATAGGCTGCAGGCGCAGCAGTGTGTGGCGCCCGCGGCATTGGTGTTTGGCGGGGGGACTGCTTTGCTAGACCATGAGGTTGGATGGTGGGGCGATGGGTGTTAGTCATGGATACAATCTGACGGGGTCGGAAGACACTGGAGACGCTGCGGGTGTGTGGTCTGGTGGTGGGGGTGGTGGGGGAGGGGGAGACGCAGGAGCACCGGGGGAGCTCTAGGAAAAAAGGAAGTGAGGGAATGGTGACTCAGACTCTGACGGAAACACTGGGGGTGTGGGAGACGCAAAGGGAAATCGCGACTCATCAAAGGTGACATGACGTGAGAGAATGATCTTGTGGGTCTTGATATCGAGGCAAATGTAACCGCGATGATCAGACGGATAGCCTAGGAAGACACATGGAGTGGAGCGCGGGTGAACCTTGTGCGGGGCTGTGGAGGACTGGTTTGGGAAACACAAGCACCCGAAGGTGCGAAGGTGATCATACCTAGGCTCGGCGTAATAAAGTGTCTGAGCTGGTGAGCGATGCTGTAGGGTAGTGGAAGGGAGAATGTTTAGGAGATAACATGTGGTGGATAAGGCGTGAGGCCAATAGGGAAGGGGAATAGATGCGTGGAAGAGGAGAGAGCGCATCATGTTGGTAATGGTTATGATGATTCTTTCTACCTTGCCATTCTGCTGAGAAGTATAGGGGCAAGACAAGCGATAGGAGATCCCATTTGCGGCAAAAAAGGAGTGAAAGTCTTTGTTGTCAAATTCACGACCATTATCACATTGGAAACATTTGATGGACATGTGAAACTGTGTTTTGATGTAGGTATGGAATCTGGCAAAGACAGGAAACACTTGGGACTTGAAATGCAACGGGAAGACCCATAAGTAATGAGTGTAATCATCAAGAAACAAGAGGTAGTACTTGTGACCCTCCTTGCTAGGCACGGGAGAGGTCCAAATGTCGCTGTGAATGATATCAAAGGGAGCAAGGGTAGAGGTCAAAGACCGTTGGAACGGCAGTCTGGCATGTTTGCCTAGTTGGTAGGAAGAGCATAAACCAGAGCGTGGGTCTTTAGTACATGTGACAAGGTTCTGGGAACGGAGGACATCTAGAACGGCAGCGCTGGGATGGCCCAGGCGTGCATGCCACAGGCTGGACGATGATGCCGAGAGGGCGGCTGGACACGACTGACTGGACTCAGGAGGTGGTGTGACAGGGTAGAGCTCCCCGATGCTGTTACATCTCATGCGAGTAACCCCCGTAGTAAGATCGTTCACAGAGAAACCATAGGGATCAAACGTAAGGGAAACGTTGTTGTCAGTAGTGAACCGACGGACAGAGATAAGGTTTTTGACAATCTTTGGGGCAATAAGGACATTGTTGAGGTGTAGTGGGTGGGTTGGGGTCTGTAATTTGGCGTGGCCAATTCCCGAAGTAGCAAGACGACCACCATTTCCGACGATAATAGAGTGGGCAGGGCCCTTAAAATAGATGAGAGGTTACCTGAGGAGTTCGTCATGTGGGAGGTGGCACCAGTGTCCATGTACCAAGAAGGGTCTGAAGATGTCGGTTGCGTAGAGGAGAAGGCGTGATGCAGAGCTGACGGAACATAGCCTGGGTCAGGCGATGTCAGAGAGGCCTGAGGACCGGCATGTCGAGGGGTAGGATATCCAGGCATTTTTTGTTTTGTTTTGATGTGCCACTAAGTTAAAAAACAATTAACGTAGGGCCAGAAACGAAAAAAATAAAATAAAATACAAGGACGTTTCCGTAATTATGTTGAAAAAGATTCCAAAAGAGTAGCTTTCTTCTTTGATGGAAATTGGAAGCACGAACAGATGGAACTCGGAAGTACGGACAGAGACAGAGATGTCTCGGCGGCGACGGGAAGGGGCGGATCCGGGCTGAGAGTGGCCGGCGGTTCCCGGATCTGAGCAGCGGCGGGGCTGCGGTGGTGGCGGCTGTGCGCGAGGAAGGAGGACAGCGTGAGGTAGATCTGGGCAGCGGTGGGGCTGCGGTGGTGGCGCCTGTGCGCGAGGGATAGCGAGAGGGAGGGAAACTGGACGGCGGGGGCGAGCCGAGGGAGGGGATCCGGCGGCCGGTGGGTTGCCTGGGAAGAGTGGCGTTGGATCCGGTGAAGAGGATGACTGCGACGGCGAGGGGAAGGTCGGAGGAAGAAGACCGGTGAGACGGGATGATCAATTTAGGGTTCCGTTAGGAAGAAAAGGTTGTGATACCATGTAGAATGATAGAATTGATGTAAAGTCCTCCTCTCCGTTTCCATTCATTGATATAACATATATATATATATATATATATATATATATATATATATATAGGTTACAAAGGTATTGGGCCTTAATGGGCTTTTAGCCCACTATACAATATTAAGACCTATGTAATCTATCAAAACAAAATGACATATGGGTATAAGCAAATAGATTAATTAAAGAGGAAATTTGGTAATTTAAACCTTTTTGTACATTTGATTAAGTAGTTAGACTCTTTAATTGTTTTTTTAAGGAACGGAGACCTTATTAAATTTTTATGAGGCGTTTAGACCCCTTTCCCCTTTCTCCTTCACCCGACTCTCATGGTCTCCTTCAGTCCTTCCCCGGCGATTCTCTTCGTTCATCTACCAGGGCGTCCGTCTTCTCCGGCGCGGTTTGTTGTCTTCTCTTTCCATCTATCACAACGATTCCCTCCTTCATTCCTCCTTCCCTTCTCATCGGCGGTTTCCATGTATGTATTTCACCTTCGAATCTCGGTTCCATTCTTCTCTCTTGAGTGTAGGCCGACTGTGCAAATTTAGCGTGCATTGGTGTGTCCTTTGTTATCTTTTGATTTTGATGGCATTTAGTTGTTCCCAATCTACTTGTATTTTATTTTGGTTGTGATTAGGGTTTTGATGTTGGCTGGAATTGTCCTCGATTTGTTGAAATTGCTTCCATTTTCTTCTTGTTTATGTATTTGTCTTGTTGTTGTACTCTTTGAGTATCTTTAGGTTTTCGAATTTAGGGGAAATTAGGGGAAGATTGAGAAATTTAAAGGTGCTGAAAAACTTTGAATTGGGTGAATTAAGAGTTGCATCCAAGGTGTTCGATGAAATGCTGATTGGTTGGAATTTCTCCTCAGGCTTCCTGTCCTCCTCTGATAAAAATTCTGTTACACTACAAAGTTTTTTTGCTGGGAGATTAATCATAAGGAATGTGGTAATGCTTGCTTGTTCTGCCAAATTGATTGAAGCAATTCTTGGGAGATTAATCATAAAAATTCTTTGAAAGACATTTTTGGTTGAAGCAATTCTTGGGTCTTGTATGTACTGCCATCACTGTCATTTTTATACAAAGAAAAGCAACTGCCAAATTGATTGCTTGATGACGAATATGATTTGGCTTTAACAATTGACTTTCATATGTGCCATTGTAAATCTCGCTTCTGCCTCCAGTTCTGCATTTTGTGTCTTTTACCTACAGAAGGCCATGCCCGAAAGTTATCTTGCCATTTTTTCTTATATATTTAGAACACTTATTATGATTACTTGCCATTTCTGATATAAAAAGAAGAAGTTATCTTGCCATTTCATCTTATATTTAGAATACTCAGTTAAGATTTTTGTGTGTGATTATATGATATCCAAAGCCATTTCAGGTTTAAATGAAATAGGCATATTCAGCCCATCAAGCTCATTCTATTTCTTGGTCTCTTAATTGAATGACTTTCTTTATGATGACAAATGGTGTCTACTATCTACAGTTTCTTTATATCAAATAGTAGAAGTGGTATGCTCTATACTTTTCTGAAACATTCCAGAACTCTAGAGCTTCAAGAGATATAGACATATTATTTTTGAGAAGATAAATGCAATAATTTCATATTGCAACATATTTTTTAGTATCTTCGAGCAAAACTAAATTCAAAGTAATGACATGTTCAACAGAAGAGAAACATTAGAAGTGCATGTTTGTCTTAAAATCTTGATATCTTACCATTGTAAGCCATGCCATTAGTAGATGAGACCCACTGCTGCTCTAGATCTTTGGTTTGATTTCTGAACTATAATCATTAATCATTTATTATAATTGAATCAGTTGTGAGGAATTAGTAACAACCAAAAAAATGTTTACAATTAACCACTAGGCGAATATAGATCATATATTAAAATGATCAAGCAACAACTAGAAGAATATTAATTAGGTTTTATCGTTTGATTTCTATATATATAATTTATGTTTTATGGTTTGATTTCTATATTGACATGTACTGTATGAAACATGTGGACTAAAGTGCCCATTTTAATTATGACCACTTTACATGTGTATCAAGGAGCATTCATATACATATGAGGATTATATGATCAGTAAGTTTAATCCTTTGATGCCATGCCTTGAACAACAATATTCTTGTCCTACTGAAGCAAGAAATGGGGGCAGTATGCAAAGCTGAACAGCAACACGGTTTGTGCTATCATGAAATAAGAAATGGGGGCTGTTTTGTTTCTTTTTTTGATGAATTTTTGTTCTTGTAATGAAACAAGTAGGGGCTGCTTTGTGCTGTCTTGTTTGAAGATTGGGGCTGGGAACTTTTTGGTGATGCAGAATACGTTTTTGCCTGCAGGGGAGTCATCTACTCATGTAGCCTGAATGACAACAAATATTGACTCTAAGACTGCACAACAAGCTTGGGCTCCGATGGTCTCTAATTCCCATATGGCTATAGCTGACTAGATATGGGTGCTTTGCAACCAATATTTGAGGGCTTTTGGTTGTGGGTTTGTAATTTGAAATTGTAGAAAGTATCTCAAACACTCTGTTTATGATGTAGTATAAATGTTTTCAGGTCATTTAGATGGTTAGTTACTAGAATAAAAATGTCATCAATAAAAATGTTATTGATATACGATTTATCTGTTAGTTTCTTACTTGCAAGCTTATATGAATTTAGTCTCCACCTTATGATGATGAAAATATAGGCCTAGAAATCTATTTCATTAAGGAAGGTCATGACTCCTCTACTATTTTTAAGTGTTTCATCTTCAATAGCAATTTAAAGGCATAGAAGAAATGTTATGATTATAACGAAGAACAAGGTTAAGTGGGTAACAACTTTGGAATCAATTTTTTTGCTACGAAGAATTTGTAAGCTTGTATATTTGAACCTTCAAGGGGTTAACAACTTTGGAATCAATTTCACGACAAAATCTGTCTTTTTGAAATGAAAATTTTAGTGGGCAATAAAATAGAAACAATTTGTTGTCATCATTAACTCCCGAGCTTTTGATTTTAAGAGATCGTATTGCCATGTTCGGTGACACTATTTTGATTCCATAATTCATATATACTTCAATGTCACCAATTTTATAAAAATATCATCACAAATGATTGAGATCAATTAATTGTACTTACAAATGTGTCATCAATGAAGTGTAGCTACGTATTAAGCTCATATGTCATTAATTGTATAAAAATATCATCAACAAAGAATGTCACCACAAGTGATTGCATCAATGAAGTGTAATCACAAACGTGTCATCAGTGAATGAAAGTATAATCGATGAAAATAAATCGATATACAATTGATTAAATTAAAAACATGTGGTATCAATCGATTTGATTAAAAAAATGGCATCAAATAATTACATTACAAAAATGACATCAAAACACCATTTTGAAAAAGTTGTTTCACATTAAAGGAAAAAATGTCATCAAAATACTACTTTGAAAAAATATCATCAAAAATATGGCATCACGGTAAAAAAATATCATCAAAAAATTGACATAAAAAAAAGTGGCATCAGTCGTTAACAGTAAAAAAAAATGGCATCAATGGTTAACGTGACATTAGAGTAAAGAAAAAATGTCATCAAGGTTTAAAAAAAGTAGCATTAAAAAAGTACCATCCAATCATTTCATTAGAAAAGTGGCATCAAAGTGAAAATAAAATATAATAAAATTTTGGCATCAAAACAGTAAAAAATTGCATCACTAAAAAAAATCAAATGGATTGATCAACGTTGACCGGTCAATGGTCAACCGGTTGACTATTGACCATTGCACTCTATTAGGAAGGAGTCTACATAAAACTAATTAAATTAGTTTGGAGTCTTAGAATCTAATTGAAAACTCAAAAAAGACAATCTACCAAAAAATTCAAAAAAGACAATCTACCAAAATCACCCTTAATTAAAACATATTAATGTGAATCTCCATGGTTTGGTACACACAATTTAGTACAAATTCAACTTCGATAAAGACAAAAAAAAAAAAAAGGATGCCCAGTTTAAAAATACGTATCAGATTTACTTTGGTTACGTCTCCTATTTCTATTTATAGGCACTTTGCCGCCTCTTGTCTCTTGCCTCTTGCTAGCTACCACTTGCCGCCCGCCTTTGTAACTTGATCAACATCGTGGCATGGGCGTGTGGTATGTTGATCCTCCTCCATCTTCTTTTCCCGCCACAATACATATATAGTACGGAGTATATACATTTCCTTTGCCGACATACATACATACCTATATTGCGACCTTATAACATAATCGTATTATTCTCTGGTCCAATTGTCCTTTTTATTTCTGTGTTTCTAATTTATCCAAATTTATCCAGTAGAAATATTGCTAACACACATAAAGTTAAATGGTATATTATAATTAATAGATTGGGAAACAACAAAATCACTTACGATTTATATTCATAATTTTAAGGATATTGTACATCTTCAAGTGGACCTATGTTATAGAGTATATAACTTCGATCGCAGGGATCAATTTCTAGTCGCATAGCTTCATAATGATGATGTAAAGAAGTCTAGCATATTTTTTTGACAATAGCAGGATTACTATAGCTGACGTCAACTAGAGAGATTATTGTTATTGATTCGAAGTCAATTTGTTTGATGTTCTTTCGATTAAATTAATATAATACTCAACTAGCCCTATTCTTAGGGTCTCATTAAGTATAATGTTTAATACAATGACGTAATTCTTTACTCTCTTTTTTTAGGGATTTTCATTTATATAGCGAAAAACCTCTACTAATTTAGGACATGGTCGTATCTCTTTAAAATAATATAACTTCCTTTCGGTTAAACTAATATAGACATAGTACTCAAATAGTCCTATTCTCAGGGTCTCGTTAAGCGTTTAATACTAGGGGTGGGCACAAATCCCGTCCCGTCCCGCAACCCGTCCCGATCCCGTCCCGATCCCGATGGGATTTAGAAAAAAAAAATTCAATCCCGTCCCGCAAAAATTACGCAGGACGGGACGCGGGACGAAAAGTTCGAATCTCGCAAATCCCGTCTCGTCCCGCATATATATATAAAATTATATAAATTATATATTTACTTAAAATTAATAAAGATATATTAGAATATATTTACATTATACTTTATCATTTATTTAAACCCTAAATTTAAAATTTAAAATAATAATAAAAAACATTAAAAATATACTCAGTATAAGAAATAAATCATTTGGCCGTAACTTACTGTTGGTCTAATGGCCTTTAAAAACAAAAAAAGACCTACTGCACTTAGCATGCATGCAGCTCTCGGCCAAAATAAGACTTACTGTTGGTCTAATGGATCATTGGATTGTATGTTAATTTGGATGAATTAACATTTACAGAATTTAATTTGCATATATTATGAATGAATTTAATTTTTTTTTAAAGACTTACTATTATTTTTTGATTTTATTTTAATATTTTTTTTTAGGGACAAATCCCGTCCCGTGAGGGATAAGACCCGACGGAATTTGAAAAAAATATATTTAATCCCGTCCCGCAAAAAATACGAGGGACGGGACACGGGATTACCCCAATCCCGTCCCGTCCCGTCCCATGCCCACCCCTGTTTAATACAATGACGCAATTGTTTACTTTCTTTTAGAAATTTTTTATTTATATAGTGGAAACTGGAAAACTAGCCCCTAATAATTTAGAGTATCGTCAAGTGAGGCAACTCTCCAAGGAAAAGTCACCACATAAGGAGAGGTTGTCATATACAGTATGGTGGAAATAAGTATTTTAATATTATTTTTATATATATATTTTTTACGGTGGCCATCTCCCATTGATGGCTCTTCTTGGCGTATCCCATCCCCTATACACTGATATGCTTATAAATTAAATTAAGATCCCACCATATAACTTTCATCAGTGTATGTATCTTCTAGTCTTCTACTATATAAAACCAAAAACAAAGGTAGGGGGGAAGTGAGAGAGAGAGAGAGAGAGAGAGAGAGAGAGAGAGAGAGGAATGAAGATGGAGGAAGTTCTTTTCATGAAGGGAGGGGTTGGAGATGAGCTATGTCCATAACTCCTCTTTTCAAGTAAGATATATATATATAGTATATACCATTAAAGGTTCCAAAAGTACTAGTATTATGCTATTTTTCCATTTTAGTTTGGTAAAGTTTATTTGAATTGTTTCATGTGTCTTTTGTGGTTAGAAATTATATACTGCTAGTGTAAATTGCATCTTAGTGGGAAAATTTACTCAATCAACAAATGGAAGGTTGGGATAGTGGGTAGTTTCATTTTTATAACAAAAGTAAAAACTCTTTGTTTTCACACGGTTCAACTGGGTTTCTTTGAAATGAAAACCATGTTCGTTTAAAAAACTAAGAATTAGGGGTGGGCATGGGACGGGATGGGATAGGGGTAATCCCGCGTCTCGTCCCGCGTATGTTTTGCGGGACGGGATTGAATATATTTTTTTCAAATTCTGCTGGGTTTATTGGGGCGACGGATATATATGAGCCGTCGCTGGAATGTGGAAGTGGGCTGGGGTAATTTTCTGACACTCATTGGGGCGACGGTATTATATATAGTCCGTCGCCTGAATTTATTGGAGCGACGGATATACATGTAGTCGTCTCTTTAATATCCAGTGGTTTTTTTTTTCACTGATTGGGGCGACGAAATTTGTACAAGTTCGTCTCCCGAATATTTTCAATTCCGGGCAATAAATGAAGCTTACTTACCCCTCATTAATGTTTTCACTTTTTAAGGTTACTTTTGTAACCTTAACCTATCGAAGTCTTCTTCCTCCTTGAATTGGATCTATCCTCTTTCCCTTCTCCATTTTTCAAAGCTTGTTTTTTTTTAATTTGCACAAGGGTTGTGGAGATTCAACAAAATCAATTTATTTGTAATGGATTAATTATACAGTACTTAGCGTCGACGCTAAGTACTGTATAATTAATCCATTACAAATTTGATACAGTAGGTCTCATTTTAGTTATTTCAATATTTTTTAGATGTTTGAATGTTTTATTAGTATTTAAATTTTAAATTTTGGGTTTTAATAAATGTTAAGGTATAATATAAATATATTCTTATATGTTTTCATTAATTTTAATTATATATATAATTTTTTATATATATGCGGGACGGGACGGGATTTGCGGGATGCGAACACTTCGTTCCGCGTCCCGTCCCGCGTAATTTTTGCGGGACGGGATTAAAAAAAATTCCCCAAATCCCACCGGGATCGGGACGGGATCGGGGCGGGACGGGATTTGCGGGATTTGTGCCCACCCCTACTAAGAATACATGTGTTTGGATTAAAAATTTGATTTAAAAAAACTCAAAAATAGAATTCTTGGAAATTTGAATTCTTTAAAAATGAAGGAATTTAAAAAAACCCAAAAAGCAGACATAGCTTAAAACTTATTCAAATATGTTGATTTGTAGAAACTTAATTCTCACTAATTAAATTCCTAGAAGTGTATTTCTCATATTCATCAGAACGACTGCTTATTTTATACCTTGACATATATAGATCGATGATTCATAAAATTCATTAATAACAATTTTTTTTTTAAAAGTACGTGTCATAGTCAAAAGCCATTATTTTTTTGGTACCAATTCAATCTGGGGTGTTATTTTTTTTTAATTGTTTTGGTCATGGATTATGTATTTGGGATCGATGCTTACGTTTTAATTTGGGTATAATCTCAATAGAGGGAAATAATAGAGAAGGCGAAGCCAGCAGTAGAAGAGGCTATGAGGGACCTTTGTGGGTCATTTTCACCCTCAAACAACTCCTTCCTAATGGCAGAATTGGGTTGCTCTTCTGGACCCAACGCCTTCGCGGCATTGTCCAACATCATCACCATCCTCGACACCACGTGTCGCAAAAGGGGGCATCCGACTCCGCAGATCAAAGCATTCCTAAACGACCTCCCGGGGACGGATTTCAACATCTTGTTCCGATTGTTGTCGAGGTTCTGTCGGAAGATCGACGAGGACGAGCGTTTTTGCTTTGTGTCGGGAACTCCTGGATCGTTCTACGAAAGGCTATTCCCTGACGAGTTTCTCCACTTTGTGCATTCTTCTAATAGCTTGCACTACCTCTCCCAGGTAATAAATAAATAAATATAAGTATTTCGCACTTTCTTGGCATCAGAAAAGTGTCTAGACTCAAAACACGTACATAATTAAGTTGAGAGGTAAATCATCCAATTTTGAGATATATGATCGATATAGGTGCCAAGGGGTTTGGTGTGTGGAGAAGGCGAAGCTATGAACAAGGGGAACATATGCATTGCGGACACAAGTCCGCTCCAAGTCCACCAAGCCTACTACCACCAATTCAGTCAAGACTTCACTGCCTTCTTGAGGTGCCGCTCCCACGAAATCGTCAAAGGTGGTTCCATGGTTCTCACGTTTAGGGTTTCTTATGACAGACGAAACCCCGAGTTCTTGTGGGATTTCCAGCTCCTCGGCTTGGCCCTCCATGCCATGTCTCTTCAGGTATATATCCATTGAAATTAATATATCAAAATAAAATGAACTAGATATGTCATACGTACTGATATACCAAGTATATAAACGGTTAAAAGTGATTAATTAGTAGATACGTGATGTAGGGGGTGGTAGAAAAAGAAAAGTTGGATGGATTCAACATGCCGTTTTACACGCCAACAGTGGATGAGGTGAAGGAGCTGATCGAAACAGAGGGCTCCTTTGCCATCCAAAATGTCGAGACGTTTCAACTGGATTGGGGTGCGGCTGCCATTGTAGGGGATGAAGATATGGGCGTGAGAGCCAAGTTTGTGGAAGATGGGTATCGGGCTGCGGCCCGGCCCATTTTGGCTTCCGAATTCGGGGAAGGTGTTATGGATGAATTGTTCGAGAGGTTTAACGGGTTGCTGGTAGAGCGTATGTTGAGGGTGGGGAGTCTTGATATCTTAAATTTGGTTGTTTCGTTGAGGAAGACGTTGTAATTATGAGATTCGCCTACCCTGTTTTTAAGCATTACATGCATTAGTATCGTACTGTATGAATTATGAACCAATTAGTGACTTTCTTATCTATTTATTCAGAATGCATTGCTCTATTGGATGTATATGGATATATTTTTACAAAATTTTACTCTATTTAAACCCTCTTTAATAAAATCTATGTTTCGATAAATCCAACTCAAGCAAATTTTGCTCCAAGAAATTTATAGTCAAGTGAAATAAGTGAATCTGGTTAAACCAAAACTTTATGGGATGAAATTCGATTCGATTGAAATCCTTGTGACGTTATTTCTGATTCAACCAAAGCTCTGCCCAAATGACCCCATTCAACCTAGTCCATAATCAACTAAAATTTTGTTAAATTGAAACCTATAGTGCCTAACTAAGGGCGTGCTTGGCAATAGGTTATTTTTTAAGGGGTGTAGATTATTTATAAGGGATTATATGGGATGGAGATTATTGCGTGGGTTATGGGGATGGAAGAGGTTGAGATTTTTTTGACAAAATAATCTCGGTAAGGTGTTTGGTAGGTAAAGGGTTATTTTAAGGTTATTTGTTACAAAATTACCCCTCCCTCCTCCCTTCTTCTTCCTCCCCTTCCAAATTTCATATTTGCCCGTGCTCCGAGATGGGCGGATTCGAGTCCTCTCGCCTATGGCGCCGGATTCGAGTCCTCCCCGCCGCCTCTTCGTCGCTGGATTCGAGTTCTCTCGCCCAGATCTCACCCATGGCGCCGGATTCGAGTCCTCTTCGCCGCCTCCTCTCGCCCAGATCTCGCCCTTCAAGCTCCCACGGCCAAGAAGCACTACTCCACCATGGACGGGGGTTTGCGAATTTGGGCTTCAAGCTCCCATGGCCAGATCTCGCCCTTCAAGCTCCCTGTCGACAAGAAGGAGGAGGAGGAGGCAACAATGGTGCAGGGGCAAGGGCGTCAATCACGGGGTTCTCAATTCCAACAATCCCCACAACCTTCACATGGAAGGGTTTGGTTATGGACCTCAATAACCCCCAAATAATCTCCACCCCCTAAAAAGACAACCTCGAATAACCTCTTGCCAAACACCGACCCTGAATTGTTGTTTTTAAAAAAAAATCCCAAAGAATCCCCAAGAACCCAGCGCCGAGCGCGGCCTAAGGCTGTGTTCGGTGCTATATTATAGGAGATTTTAGGGGATTATGTAGATTTCAAAAAAAAAAAAAGATCTTCTCCTTAAGTGTTCGGTTTCGAATTTCAGGAGATCTTGAGATGGAGATTATGGAGATTCTGCTAGATCATTTTGAAATCTCCCCATAGCAAGATTCTGGAGATTGTGGGGAGATTTTGATTTCAGATCTCCTAAATTGCCCTTGCCCAACCACAAATGCAGATCTGGAGAGAGGCAAGGGAAGGAGAAGCATCACCATTGCCGATCGAGCAACCACGTACAAACGCAGATCTGGAGATTGGAGCCCAGGAGGAGCTCTCCTCACACTTCTGCCATCCTCGTGCTCGCTCAACCTCGATCTCTTATCTCCCTCAATAGACATTCCTCTCTCTGTCGTTCACTGTCCGCCATGGAACTCGCTCGGAGGTTTCACCTCTCTCGTCCTCCCTGCCCTCTCCTTCTCGCTTCCTCGGGTGCTTGTTGTTACGAGCCGATCCCTCTCAGATGTCCTCTCTCTTGCTCTCATACCTCTTGTCGGAGCCCCGTTGGACCTCATGTAGCACAAAAGAAGCCGACGATCCCCTTAATGTTGTCGGGACCTCATGTAGCACCCAAGAAGCTGACGATACCCCCTCTCTTGCTCTCACTCGTTCAATTGTCGACGATCGAAGCTCGCAAGGTCGACTCAGTGCTTGAAATCTGCACTGGAAGAGCCCAAAGATTGAATCTTGACCCTCGCCACAGTTGTTTTGCTGAAATTGGTCTTTGTGGATTGGGGAATTAGGGTTTCAAAGAGGGATTTGAAGTTTTGGATGTAAGCGTCTGATGGGTTTGGGAATTGCTGGTCTGGGAGATTCCGAATTGATCCACAAAGACCAATTGCTGGTTTGGGAGATTCCGAATTGATCCACAAAGACCACACAACAGAGGTATGAGAAGGTGGAAGGTTAAGGGGGTGGGCTTCTACAGGCGGTCGGTGTGGTGAATCGGGGGGGATTGTCGTCACGGAATGGGTTTGGTGTTCGTCGTCGCCAGTCTCCAGGAGGGACTCGTCGTACCCGGTTGTTTACAGTCAGGTACGTGCACAAGTGGGAGGAGGGCCGAGTGTAGGGGGTATTATTTTAGGGGTACTTTGGTAATTTTGTTAGCTTAAAAATACACCACAATCCTCTACCTACCAAACACCTTTTCGAGATTTTCGTCCTAAATAATCTCCATCCCCAACATCCCATTAATCTATTGAAATAATCTCCATCTCCTAAAATCTAAAAAAATCTCATTAATTCTCAGAATCTCCATCTAGTGCCAAACACAGCCTAAGGCTGTCCTTGGTAGTGTATTGTGGAAGATTATGGGAGATTATGGAAAAACATAATCTGCATCTACGGTGTTTGGCGGGAGATTATGGTGGAAGCTGGATGGAGATTGTGGGGGATGATGTACGGTGGATTATTTTGAAGGATTTTCACAATCTTGGGGGAGAAAGATTGTGCATAATCTCCTGAAATAATCCCGTGAGATTCCGGAGTTGCCCTCGTTAGATCTCAGCTCGCACCTACACGTCGTCGTCCTCCAGTCCCCTGTTGGTGCAGCTCCATCGACGTATCCACCGTCCCCAAGTACGCCGATGTACTTACTTGTAGTGGCCAACCCAATTCATGCCGGGGCCGATGACCTGTCTTCTTCAAAGTAGTTGTCGATGCCGCTTGGTGTTGTTGCCGACGCTGGGTGTAGACACCGAGTGCAGGCCGAGGTCGGATTTTGGCCCCCAATGTGCGTAGTCGCCGATGGATTTCAGAATATGTCAGACTCTTTCCACGATTTAGGGTTGAAAGTGAGAGGGGAGGGTAGTGGGGGAAGGACATTTCTGTCTTTTACATTGGAAATAATACACGACAGTCTTATATCCACCAAACACCTAGTAGAGATTATATATAAAAAAATCTCAATCAACAAAATCTCCATAATCTACAAAAATAATTTCCATCTCCAAAAAATCTTCATTTACCAAAATAATCTAAAAAAAAAACTACAACAAAACACAACCTAAATCAAATTATCTCCCATTAAAAACGGTTTAATCGAGTCTGGTTCAAGCAAACCCAGCTCAAACACATCTCCCTGCGCAGTTGAAGGGCTCAAAATCTTATTTATATTAATATTATAAAAACAAAAGCATCTTCCGCCTACGTGGCTTCACGAGAAGGATCTATTCCATATGTCACCGTATGAAAGATTCTACATCTCCATCTCCTTTTTCTATCTACAAGTGGACCATTAATTTTGATCCACTTAGTTACTTTTTGCCACATTTTCATTGTAACCGCCACACCTCTACTAACTACCCCACTAAGTTTACTAACCATCCCACTAACCCAACTAAAACATTTTAAAAAATTCATGAAATTGAACTAATTTCACATTATAGAGCTATTTAGTTTATTAATAAAATCAGAGAAAATGATAAAATTAAAGAAAAAACTATATGATATATTTTTTCTATAATTTATTTAAAAATTACTAAAATATAAATAAAAACATATTTATAAAAAAAAATTGGTATTTTGGGTATGCAAAATTTGATGGCAACAATAGAATATTTTTCAATACTAATGAATAAAGTACACATGTCATCCACATCATCACTTATACAATTTTTTATTTACAAAAAGAAATACATTAGATTTTTTAAAAAAAGTATATGTTTCATTCAAACTTTTGACGTCTATCTATATTCCAGATTCTATATACAAAAATATTTATTTGGTGTTCCATGGCAAACCACATCATTAAATATTTTTAGGAAAAATATCTCTAAATGATACGAAGTATCAAGTTTTAAACGAAAATAATACGAACTTTAGTTTTAACGATCTACTTCCTTGAGAGTATTCGCCAAATCTGTTCACTCCCTCTCTTGATCTTCGAGCTTGATCGATTTCCATGGTGGTTGTTACGTCCTCCCCCTTTCTCAATTTCACGCTCGACCATGGCGCCTCTCGACAACCTGTAATCTCACCGTCCACCCTCGTATACTAGTTCTAATACTACTTGTTATGTTGGGGATAGCGACACAACTCAAGTCTCGTCGGTGGACCCTTCTTCAAGTATGGAACGCGGCTCTCAGCACAACCCGGCTCTCCCGACCGCCAAAATCCAAGGCCAAACCACGCATCGAAACCACCAAGAAACACCTTTGACTTGCACGCTTCTCCTCGTGCTCATTCTTGGAACCAGAATCTCCACGCAACGGGTCAAAGGCAAGCCCGTGGGTGATGAACTATGGAGTCTGCCCCGACATGGTGCTCATGGCCCTCCTCGAACCATCGGCTCTGATACCACTTGTTGGGCTAGAAACCACTTTCCAGCCACACCCAGAAGCGAATTCGGATAATAAGAAAATCAACAACAATCAACCAGCAAACCAAATGATCAACCGATAATATCCAATCTGGAAACCAAACAACTAAGCAACCACAAACATAGATAAAAGCACAAATATCGTCATAAGATTTACGTGGAAAAAACCCTCTCAAACCAGAGGATAAAAAAACCTACATTTCGCCCGTCAGAGCAACCAATCCACTAATCAACAAACCAGCACAAGTGTTTAACAATACAGTCTCAGCCCGAGACAAATAAACATGGAGATCTCAAACACCAATCTATCAATGTCATCCTGCAACCCTTTCTTGAGTTTTCACTTCCTACTTCCAAAGAAGTTATCATAGCCTTTTTTGGTCCAAGACTTGAAGAGAGATCAGATTCTTCTGCAAATCCGGTATGTGTCGCATATCTGTCAATGTCATCCTGCAACCCGTGTTTGTCATCACACAAACATCTGTCAAACCAACAATATCAGATAAGCTTCCGTTCTCCATCTTTGCTTTGCCAAAGCGTCCCACTCAGTACGAAGTAAATGCTTTCCTCCTTGATGTAGCATGGAAGGATGCAGCTCCATCAACAATCCACTCTACACAAGAATCAGGCTCCTCCAAGCATGTGAGAACAACCTGCTCATCATCACTCTCCTGCAGAACTGACGTTGTACCCTTCTGATTTTCCTCTTCATCCCTTTTCTTCTTCCACACATTGCAATTCCTCTTCATGTGCCCTCCCTTGCCAAAATGATAACAAACAAAGCTCCCCCTAGTCTGAGAACTCCCTCTAGACCTGCTCCCTGAAACTGTCACGAGAGCATGTGACGAATCCGTGCACATATCTTTCCTCCCAGTCTCCTCGTTGTAGAGAATATCCTTTACTGCAGATAAGGACACAACTCCACCCACGATAGAGTTGTTAATCGACACCACTAGAGTCTCCCAACTAGGGGTGATATTCGAGCCGAACGAGCCGAGCTCGGCGTGTTCAAGCTTGGCTCGAAGGTAAAACGAGCCGAGCCGAGCTCGAGCCTAAATCTTATACGAGCTTTTTTTCCCGCTCAAGCTCGGCTCGCGAGCCCAATCACATGTTCGAGCTCGACTTGTTTAACTTGGTCAAGCCGAACGAACGAGCCTAAACGAGCTTAGGCTCGTTCGAGCTCGTTGTCCAGCTCGTTCGTTCGGCTCGTTTATGCAATTATGGACTGATATTTTTAAGGCTTGCAAATTTATTGAGATACATTTAAGATCTATCAAAGATTTGAGCTCACAATCGAGAGAGACTAAGAATGATCACAACGAGAGAAAGAGAGAGAAATCGATTAGTGGTCCGAATAGAATTCCATCAATACAAAGAAACGAGCGTGTATTAATAATGCCTTTAATGGTATTATACTAATTTTAAAGGCCATCACACAAAAAATTTCAATGGAAGTCTAATTCTAACCAAGAAAAAGGAATCCATCCTATAAAAAAAATCACTAACGCTTATTTCTTCCCAAGATCTGATATCTCAGATATCCCACCGATGGAGTCGAAGGAAGATTTGGGGAAGTCGATACCCTGGAATCGAAGGCAGATTTGAGGAGAAGATGCAGTTGCGCTGTAGTCGTGGTGACGCCGTGGGGATCTGAAGAGGATGACGTCGTGGCTTGGCCGACGTACAAGAGGAGCGGCAACATCGCAACTGTTCGATGCAGATGTGGAAGGCATGAAGGAGTGGAGAGAGAGAGTAGAGAGGCGGCTGACTCAATTAGGGTAGGAGAGAGATATCATAAATAGGGTAATTTGATAGATGGGTTTGGATTGGGCTTTATCCAACCCAATTAGAAGGGATTCTAATCTTTATATTTGCATGGGCTTTATTTACCGAGTGAGAAACTGACGAGCTTTTGGGCTCGGCTCGGCTCGGGCTCGGTTTGAGCCTAAAACAATGTTCAAGCTCGGCTTGTTTTGTGTATTCGAACGAGCCGAGCTCGAGCTTTTTCGAGCCGAGGCCGAGCCGAGCTCGAGCTGTTCGGCTCAGATAACACCCCTACTCCTAACTATGAGGCAAAGAGCTCAACAGCAACAACACTTGCAACTCATCATTAACTTCATGGTGTTCAACTGATTCACCAAATCCTGAAACTCACTCAGATGCTCTGCAATAGACTTTCCATCTATGTACTTGAGATTCACTAGCTTTCTTATCACAAAAGCTTTACTCTAGGCTGACTTCCTTTCATACATCTCCTCCAATTTTTTCCAAAATACTTGTGCATCTGTCTCATTGCTTATGTGGTGATAAACACTATTATCCACCCACATTCTGATGGTTCCAACCGCCTTCATGTGCAGTTTCTTCCAATCATTATCGGATGTCTCAGCTGGCTTTCTCGATCCCAACTCAACCGGATCAAACCGGTCTTTGCAATACAAAACATCCTCCATTTTCGTCTTCCAGATAGAGAAATTCGAAGCCGTTAGCTTTATCATTGTATCCGCAAATTCCTCGGTCTTTGTCGTTATCTCTACTCCTATTACCCAAAAAACAACACAACCAAAGATCAACCAAATGCTCTGATACCACTTGTTGGGCTAGAAACCACTTTCCAGCCACACCCGGACGCGAATTCGGGTAATAAGAGAATCAACAACAATCAACCAGCAAACCAAATGATCAACCGATAATATCCAATCCGGAAACCAAATAACCACAAACACAGATAAAAGCACAAATATCGACACAAGATTTACGTGGGAAAAACCCTCTCAAATCAGATGATAAAAAAAAATCCACCTTCCGCCCGCTAGAGCAACCAATCCACTAATCAACAAACTAGTACAAGTGTTTAACAATCCCGTCTCAGTAAAAGCACAAATACCGACACATATATGCTTTGTTGTTGTTTGTCCAGTGGAAGTTGATTTTGTTTTTTAGCGAACCATCGACAAGTATAGGGATTTCATTGATGGCGTTGTTGCAACACCGTTGATGGTGCTGATTGATTTTTTTTTTTGGTAAATCGATGATGAATTAATTAGGGTTTCGATTGCACGACAAAAGATTCAGGTGTTATGGTTAAATCGTGGGTCATTATGTAATTATTTTATAAACAAATGAAATTGTGCAATTTATCGAATTTGAACTTATCAATAGAGTAATAAACGCTTGAGTGAGGCTACTGACAAGATATCGAAATGACTATTGACAAGATAAATTCGACTAATTTACATACAAATCATTTTTAACCTAAAAAATATTTATAACCTAGACCGAGACTTAAAAACCCTAAGAATACAACCCATGTGTCTGCCTCCCTTCACCACAACTCTCCGGCCACCAAAAACATTCAACACGTACGACAGTGTTGACGGCTTTTGTCCAACCACTACCAACATCCGCTGCTCCGCATCAACTCCTCTCACTGGTTAATAGAAGAAAATAAAAATAAATCTAATTATTTTGTCATCATCTCATCGTCTTCATTAGATGTACGTGCAAATTGTAGTTGGTTGCTATGGCTGCTAAGGGCAACTAAAGACAAACTGAAGGGAGAACAAGTGGGCGGTTTTTGCACTTGGGTTCATCTTCTTGCTGATGGAATCTATTGGTTTAATATTTGAATCGTTGCTCTTTCGCCCAGTTTGGTTATTTTACTGCCTTTATATTTGATTTTATGATGTGGGATTTGCAAGTCTTGGGGTGTGTTTTCCTCACCTCTTTTTTAAGAGGTGGAGGAGATGGAGGTGGGTAAAAGGAGTTGGAGTTGGAGGTGGGGCAAAATCCTCTACCTTGGTGAGAGGAGGTGGAAGATAAATGATGGTGAGGAGGTAGAGGAGGAAAACACGCCCTTGGTGTCTTGGTGATTGGTGGTGTGATCTTCTAAAAAATGAAAAAACACACAAACATAAAAACCCTAAATCCCAATTGAAATTGAAATCCCAATAGAATATATATAACACCCGAAATCAGAATCAATCAGCCCCAAATCAAAATCTAAAATTTGAGAATCAAAGTATAGGGAGAAGGAATTAGACAATGGCGATCAACAATGGAGAGGTGGGGCGATTTGGGGCTAAATTTTAAATATTTTCGTCCAGGTAAAGGACTTGTTGTGTAATTTAATAGATATCGTCTTATCAATAGTCATTTGTCATCTTGTCACGTGACGCTTTTGTCATCTTGTGTATAGCATCTGTTAAGAAAAAATGAGATAAGTTTCATCTCGTAAACCTACTTGAATTGGGCACACTATCTATTTGGACGGGCTTAATGGCCCAAAAGTTTTTTTCCCAAATTACAAATGAATTCGCGGCGCGCGCTTCTGAATCATTTCCTAACTTACTTGCAAAACGGCCCTTTTTGCTGTCGTTTCCGGGAGATGCTCACCGGGTTCTCCGCTCCCGCACCATTTCCCTCGTCTAATTCGTCGCCGACGGAGAGCGTCCGATTCAGAACGGCAGATCGGTTAGTTCGTAATCCAGTCCATCAATTTACATCTCAAAATTTCATGCAAACCTTTGTGAATTGAGGCACTATAAACGCTAGAGATGATGGTTTATATGGTTAGGTAAGTGGTAATTTTACAAATAATGATTTCAGTAATTCATTGTTCCTTTAGCTTTCCTTACCGGTTCTCAATGAGATTGTCTCAGTGTCCCTCCTTCATCAGATCACCTGAGTGAATGAGAAGTCATGAGTGGAGTAGTATTTAAGTTGAGAATGAACGTATTCAAGGTGCACACCATGTGTTTGTGATATTGACTGAGTGAATACCCGTAGCTGATCGGTACTTTTTTTGGTGCAAATTTATATTGATGTACAGTGATAACTGCCTTTTGCCTTTGTTTTTCAATAAATTGATCAAACTTATGCTTTTAGGAATGCCGTGGAATGTGATTATCCATGTGGTAGTGTTGCCTGTGCCTCCAATTGGTATGTCATGAGTTAAACCTTGCTTTCTTTTTTTAGTCAGTCTTTTTTTTTTTTTTTTTCTGGTTGGATATGGTTGTTATTGCTTGAACTTTGTAAATCATTTACGATTTGTAGCGGATGTTAATGTCCGCCTTTTGCTTTTTTTAGTTGTTTATTTTGGTTGACGCGGAATGTTACTTTATGCTAGTCACTAGATTTCAGGTTTCTTTTTTCTTCATAAGGGTGATTGTATCTTTGAATTAACATGGACCTGTAGATCATGCATTCCTATCTTTACCACAAGTGATTGTCGTTGCTTTTAATGTGATTTGGATATGCATAGAACAATATGACTAGGATAACTTCTTTTTCACCAAGTGGGCATGTATAGAACAACATTCCCATCCTTTTCACAACCAACCGATTCCAACAAAGTGAATTGATCAATGGATTCCTGAAACAATATTGGAAACTCTTAAACACACAGTTCAAGATGTAACAACAATTTCTTACTCTTACGAGTCATTTCTGAAACTGATGGAATTACCTGTTTTGTGGTTTAGAAGGCAGTCAAGCCACACTGTCAAAGTAAATATAGAAGTCAATTGAGTTGAACAACTGGACAGTTGCTTTGTAGCTGCAGTTCTTTTCCCTCTACAGCTTGAATTGAGACAAATATGCTCCTCAAAATTGCCGTAGCTATGTTTTTGCAGGGAAAACCAACATCTGATTTGTGTCTTCCAAATATTTGTTTTAATTGAAGCATCAAAAGTTACAGAATTAAAAAAGACCAACTAAGATCAGAGAGAAGTGAATGGGAATCATGTCCTTCCACCTCCAACATCTATTTCTTTTTAGAAAAGTTTTACTTTCACTTTGGTCACTGTGACTAAAATTAAAGAGAAGATTTAAAGATGGAAGAAAAAGATAGAGGGATAAAGCTAAAGAATTATTTCCTGTGCAATAGGGATGCTTGCTTGTCTCTTTGTTATAAAGCAGGCATATCTGTTACATTCCTCTATATCTTACAAAAGGTCACAGATATAGAAAGGACAATATTCTATCTACCCATCTTTCCATGAGCAGAAGTTCAATTCTTCATCATCTGGAGCTCCTTCATGATTCCTGAGAGACAGTATTGTTTAACAGACACAATATTGATTCACCTAGAACATCAATGTTAAACACAATTGTCTGGTGCTACAAATGACATGCTTTATTTGTTTTGGTTTCGTTTGATGCATCTTTTTTATTTTCACTTGACTTGAGAGAATCATATCTGCAAGGATTTGCCTCAATTAGTAACTGAACCACTTCATTCATGGTTGGGCGTGGAGCTGGTGCTCTAGCTGTACAGCACATGGCTATCCGCAGCACTGGAAGCATTTCATCTTTGAATGACCCTGACAAATGCTTGTCCAAGACTTCTATTGCTCCTTCCCTTGTGTCCACGTTACTTGCTATCCAGTTTATGATATTCTTGTTTTCTCCAAACTCTGCCTCAACTGGTTTCTTCCCAGTCACTAACTCCATCAGCACTACCCCAAAACTGTAAACATCACACTTGGTTGTCGCCTTGGACGAATTCACATAATCTGTCAACCGATTCATCATTAAACAATGTTAATTAACAATAAGCAAATTCATTTTAACCAGAACATTTAGAATTAGGCTTGGCAGAATAAATATATCTTAAAGTAGCCCTAAAAGCCAACTTGGAAATGGGACTTACTTGAATAATGTGAAAGTAGTATAATTAACTATGTCCATTCATGTGTAAATATATAACTTTGTGTCATTGTGTGCTAACTTATGTAAAGACCATGAGCTTAAACTAATCTATTGTGTGCAGTTCAAGATTGCAAGTGATATATTCTGTTCCAATATAATGTAAATCTATTTTGCTAGCTCTCTTTCTGAGAGGATGAACATAAAAAACTAAACGGAAATAAAACTAAAATGCATAAAGTTCTTTAAATATTAACAGTTTCAACCAAATTGCTTCTGTCATTTTCATTACTAGATATTTTCTTCCGGTAATGCAATACTAGCTAGAGTTCTTTTGGTATTCAGAAAATCATAAGTCATCATAACAACAGATAGCTAGATAATAATAACTCAATACGTGTACCTGGGTCCAAGTAACCATATGTTCCTGCAACGACAGTATAGCTGGAGTCTCCTCCTGCTTGGAGGACCTTGGCAACGCCAAAGTCCGCAACCTTGGGTTTGTAATGAACATCAAGCAGGATGTTGGATGACTTGATGTCTCTATGAATGACTGGTGGTAACAGATCATGATGGAGGTAGGCTAGACCCTGAGCAATTCCTAATGCAATCTGGTGACGAGTTGGCCAATCGAGAAGGGTCTTTCCCTTATGAAGGGCATCCCAGAGATTTCCATTTTGCATATACTCATAAACTAGCAAGTTACACTCCCAACTCGAGAAATAGCTGTATAGCTTCACAATGTTCTTGTGCCTTATATTGCCCAGAGTTTCAACCTCTGTCTCCAGTTCCTTATTAGGGAACAGTTGGTCCTCTGAAGCTGAATCCTTAGTCTTTTGCCTCCACAGCTTCTTGACCGCAACAACTTCACCATTGCTTAGCCCAATCCTGTAAACAATCCCTGATCCACCATGCCCCAGTATGTTCTTATCAATCATCTCTTCCAGGATCTCACGCTGGTCGAAACTTATCCGGTAGAAACTCTTTATGTCATAAGAGCAGAAAGATGAAGATGGGGTATGATCCTGTCCTATTGTTGCTTTATCTTTGGTGAGGCAACACTTTAGGAACAGAATAACACCAAGGAATGCAGCTACCAACAAAACGACTAAAACGCAAGTTTTATTCATCCCTGACCGGACTTTGGTTCGTGAGCATAGAGGAAAATATGTATCTGTTGAATTCAGATGAAATGTGACACAGAGATGGGGATTTCCCAAAAAGCTTTCTTCCTGCCTTTCTTCTATGAATGAATGTGGAATTGGCCCCGAAAGCTGATTGTATGAGAAGTTAAGTGAGTTTGGCAGTAGTGCGGATAAACTCTCAGGGATGGTCCCTGTGAGCTGATTGTTGGAGAGATCTAAAATATTGAGTGATCTAAGTGAAGAGAGTGATGTTGGGATGGAAGAATTGAACTTGTTGCCTTGCAGCAGCAACAGGTTTAGTTTTGTGAGGGAGCCTATCTGAGTTGGTACTGGTCCTGACAAAAGATTATTGCTAAAATCAATTTTCACCAGATTTATTGCTCCAGCAATCTCAGGAGGTAAAACCCCTGAAAATCTATTGCTTTGTAAGAGCACCACAGAAAGGTTTCTGGCATTTCCAATGGTTTTGTGTATTTGACCAACGAGACTATTAAAACCCAAATCAATGATGGATGCATGAGGGAGACTGAAAAGTCTATCAGGCACAGAGCCCTCCAAATGGTTATAACTAACGCGAAAGCGGAGGATGGAAGTGCAATTTGCATAACTCTCAGGTAGCTCTCCTATGAACATGTTTTCAAGGACAAGAAAGTACAACAGTTTACCTGCTGTGCAGATAAATGGTGGGAGCTGACCAGAAAGCTGATTCTGGGACAAGTCAAAGAGAACCATAGGAGATAGTTTCCCAAGGTTTCGCGGAAGCGCTCCACTGAGTTGGTTGTCATAGAGTGACAAGAAGGCCAGAGTTCTTGAGTCCCCAAGAGCCTTTGGGATTTCTCCTGTTAGGCTGTTGTTGTAGAGCTGCAGTGTCTCAAGTTTGGGGAGGCAGCATATGGTTTGCGGGATCTTGCCAGTTAACAGGTTCACTGACATATCCAAGTCAGTGAGCTCAGTTAGATTTCCCAACTCTTCAGGTATAGTTCCCGTGAGCTGGTTATAGTAAAGCATGAGCAGGTTCAGATTCTTTAGCCTCCCAAGCTCCGGAGGGACAGGGCCCTCTAGGAAGTTCCCGCTCAATTCAAGGTCAACAAGAGAGATCATGTTTCCTATTGATGGCGGGATAAGACCACGAACATTGCAGGTTGTCAAAACCATTGTCCTGAGGTTTCTTAACTGTGAGATGTTCCGTGGGAGCTCCCATGAGTTGAACAGGCTGTTTTCATTGAAGTTGATCCCCTCAAGACCGGTGAGATTGGTGATGGATATGGGGAAGTCTCCTTGGAACATGTTGTATGATAAATCGATCTCACGGAGCAATCTCATACCCGAGAAGTTTGGCAGTTTTCCTGTCAAATGCAAGGAACTCATGTTGAGGACTTGCAATTGAGAGCAGTTGATGATGCTCTCCGGAAAGCTGCCCTGGATCTTGTTGCTGCTGATGTCCAAAACCTGGAGTTCTGGCAGGTATGAGCACACATCCGGTGGGAAGTAGCCCGAGAGTGACCAACTTGATATCATGATCTTTGTCACATGACCTTTGTTGTTGCAGAGTACCCCAGAGTAATTACAGTAAGAATTCTCTCCCAAGGCACCCCAACTGGACAAGGCGTTCCCTGAGAGTGTCTTTTTAACGAGGCCAAAAAACATTGCTTGAGTGTCATTTGTGGCTTGAGAAGGGTCAGAAACTGCAACAATTAATACAAGGAGAAAACAGGTGAAGTGAATAGCCATGGCAGGTTGAAGGTTTCAGGAGGGGAGAGAGAGAGGTGTAAGCTTTTGTGTGATAAAAGTGTTATTGTTGTTGAAGAGAAAAGAGAAAGAGCAGAAGCATATAAATGGCATCATTGCAGGATTAGTGGGATTGCTAGTGGTAGTAGCAGAAGCTGGGTTTCCATGGCGAGTTATACGCGCTAAATAGTGAAAGCTAACTGGGTAAGTATCTTCTATAAAGAGGGCCTTTCACGATATACCCACTAACATATATAGAGATAAGGAGATAGCTTTGCATAAGCAAGGATAGTATGCAGTAGATCCTCATGATAAGTTTTTAGCTCACCAATCTGAACCCTCCGATGCAATCAAACCTTGCCTTCTTTTGCCTAGGTTGTATATAATGATGGCAATATTTGTGTTAAATTATTTGCCAATCAAAGGCAGAGCTCGAAGGCTACAGATTCTTGATGTTGGTAGGACTCGTGATCATCAACTATGCCCCACACTCCACACAGCCTGTGATTTCCTTTTATGCACCTTTTTTCTGTTTATATGCTCCTTGCGGTTTGATTTAAGCATCTGTCTTGCAAAAACTGGACAATTGTCATAGACCCTCAACATGCATTTATTCGTACTTAAAAAGCTTAAACATGAAGTCTCTTTTAGGCCTTTGCATTTCTTAATTCGCTCTTTGATTGATCCCCTTTTTCATTGTGTTTCTGTTATAATATATTTATTGAGCAGGGAATTTGGCTGGGTTTAAAGCTGATGGACATCATTGATTGATCCCTTGAGGAATGTTGAGGTCGGTATTCTTATCTTCTCCTCCAACATTCCGTTTTTGTTCGTTTGCCTGGTTGGCCTCTAGAAGGGTGTTGTTATTAGTAGTTGTTACCTTACATACCCTCTTCATCAATACATGATCTATGTGGTGCCTAAGATCAATTCCTTTTTATATAGTACATTTGAGGCTTGTCATTTATCAGGGCAACTCGGTTGCTCCTTTTACTCCTTTCCATTCAACTAAACCTTCTCAAAAGAACTGCACGATTTTTGAAAGGGTAATGGTTGGTTGTTATTGAAAAAAGCTTCAAAGTGAAATGTCATTTCACTTAAAAGTGCCAAGTTGATTGTGGTCTGTATTGCACTGTTTTTCCTTTCAAGGAGTGGTTCTAAAAGCCTTGTAATTCATTGCATTTTAGAATAGATGTTGTAACCATGGGATCAAACAGTTCTTTTGCTTAGCATCAATGATCAATTGAAAACAATAGTTCATTTAAGTCGTTGGCACAACAATGGACAAAAATGGGTCACCTTTTAGCATAAAAACTCAAACGGCACCGTTTTAGTCCAAAACATTAAAATCACCCTTTTGTATGGGAATTTATCATCCATTAAGCAGTGATCTTAATGGATGTCCCTGGTCCACTCACATCGACTCATCGAAATGAAGCAAGTTGGTTCCCCTTCTCCATCGTTTACCAAGTTTAAAATTCCTTTTGACTGGTCCACCCTTATTCAACCTACTTATGGGCCTAGATGGGAAAGCCCACAAGGCTTTTTGGGCCCAGGGATTTCGAATCTATCTATCTATCTATCAAGTTTTTATCAGCAACGGGATGAAGAATAACAGTGATAGTGAGAGAGGAAACTGGAAAGAACAGAGAAAGAGGGTGTCTGTGTCAATGATAAGGAGGGAGTGCAATACACACCAAAAAAAGAAGATGAAAAGTACAGTAATAAAAAAAGAGAAAAGAAAAAGATACCCACCCACTCATAGTGGGTATCGATTTAACACCTTGTAATGTTCCATAGTTTGTATAATTTTGTATACTGCTAAAAAGGGCCTCAATCAAATTGCTATTTCTCAGGGCCGTATAGACTATATATGTATGTGTTGTAGACTGTTAAATCATTTTCTTTTGGGAAATTGATTGCCCAAATATCCATATCAGTGATTTGTTTTTAAAATTTTCTTTTCTTTTTGACCACAAAAGTTGTGGTATGAGATAGATGGCTGCAGGTCTGTATGACTTATCTTCCAATCTTATCTTCAATCTCATGCTCATTGTTTCTTTTGAATTTACCAAAGATTATTATTGTAATATATTTATTGATAAGTGTGTCTACTTTATTATATTATCCTGGGAATTAAACACATGTTGAGATGATTATTTCACTAATCTTAATGTTAACATGATTTCTTTTTGGAAATGGGCATCTATTATAGTGGATCAGACCTGAAGATTTTGAGTGATCCTAGAGATTGCCTTCTTCTCTTCAAGGGGTTTAATGATAATGTAGCTTTAGTGGGGGAGCATATATATCCATAGTTGGCATTGAAAACGAGTTTTATAGGGTACATATGCTTTAATTATAAGCTAAGGGGCTTGCATTTCACTGGAATGGATGGACAATGGAAAATATTAAATGCACATTTCAAATGATATTATAATCGCAATATACTCTTCATGCATTATTTGTTCATTGAAAAGTTCCTATTATACTATGGTAGTTAAGTCTTTGTAAATACTTGCTGCTGACTCTATTCTTCTAACAGAACTTATGTATTTGTACAAGAATATTGATGTATTGGGAATTTAGTCATTGTGTTATGTTTGGCAACGAGTCAGGGATTTTATCGCCGACATATTCGAAAACGTGACACAATTACTAGTTGCCCAAATACTTTAATCCCATGGCTGATTTCACTGCTTTTATTTGGAATCATAATATCATTGTTGGTTGTTATGACTTATGATCAGTAATTCTTCACACATTTGCATTTCTTGGGCCAATATTTAGTATACTGCGTTTTCTATCCTTGTTTTATTAGTTTTTTTTATCTTCAGCTATTTCATTTATTTATATTTTTATAACGGGAAAAAGCAATGCCATTTTATCATAAATTGGCGGAGTTTTATCCTAAAATAACATCATTTGTTGTTGTATTAATACAGTTCTTTATACCGATTTAATCCAAAACGACATCGCACATATATGATTGTACCCCTCTCCGATATTTTTTGGCTCTGCCACTACTTACACTTCATAAAATCACATAAGCATACTAAAAAAAAGTAGTCTAAATGACAGCCAAATAAAATGTGTTAGGCAGTCTATATTTGCTTTCATTTATATTTCACACACACGCACGCACACATACACATAGTGCTCGTTTGGATTGGTTTGAAAAATCCAGAAAGTTGAATATCCCAGGAAGTTAGATAGAATATCTGCGTTTGGTTAAAAAAATTCTTCTCCAAAGACCCAGGAATTGAAATTCCCGGGAATTGAACTTCCTGTGAAATACAGGAATTGAAATTACCAAGGGGGTACATGGTAAGACAACTTCCACCCTTTTCTTACTAATAAAAATCCCATATTTATCTCACTACATCAAATCCACCATTTTTTCATTTTTCAACCAAACATGTTTATTAAAATCTCAGAAAGTGTAATTCATGGGAAGTAGACTTCCTAGGAATTAAATTCTCAGGAAGTAGACTTTCTACATTTATCCAAACGAGCACATAGACAGAGATATATATATGATGATGTTCTTATTTACTAGTAGTTTTTTTTTTCTTATCCTAAGCTTAAATTTCCTTCCTTTGTTTTTCATTTTGTACCCCTAGGTGTTGCAGCGAAAGCTGAATAATAAGGGCTGGTATTAGGTGCTTAATTATGTTTTATCTTCTGAAAATTCCTGTCACCATTTCCTGATATTGAGGATTTTGTTGGATATGGCAGAGCATGCATTCCCATTGGATTGATCCCGTCAACGAAAGTAAACACAATTATTTGTCTTTTAACCAAGAGAGCTCGTGGCAGGCAACTATTCTGTACAGCATCTGCCCTCCGTTCCCAGGAATTTGGAGAAAACTTGAGTCCAGAGAGAAGATGCACCCATTTAATGGCGCCAACTCAAGTGACAGATGTGTTCCATTTGAACACTCAGCTGAAGCAACTGGTAAAAACCGGTCACCTGGGTGATGCTTGTAAGCTGTTCTATAGTATGCCACAAAGGGATGAGGTTTCATGGACCACTATCATATCTGGCTATGTCAGTGCTTCAGACTACCATGAGGCATTGAACTTGTTTCGCAGGATGTGGTATGAGCCTTTTTTAAGAATGGACCCTTTTATACTCAGTGTTGCTTTCAAGGCTTGTGGGATCGGTAACTATACAGGCTATGGAGATTCCTTGCATTGTGTTTCTGTGAAGACTGGTTTGAATAATAATGTCTTTGTGGGCAGTTCCCTTTTGGATATGTATACCAAAACGGGTAGAGTCTCAGAGGCTTGCATAGTATTCAATGAGATGCCTGAGAGGAATGTTGTTTCTTGGACAGCCATTATAGCAGGGCTGATAAATGGCGGTCACTCTCAAGCTGGCTTAATATATTTTGCTGAGATGGGAAGGTGCAATGTGCATTTTGATTCGTATACTTTCGCTAGTGCTTTGAAAGCTTGTGCGGCCTTATCCGATATAGACCATGGCAGAGAGGTGCACACTCAAACAATAAAGAAGGGATTTTCCGGGATCTCCTTTGTGGCAAATACTCTAGCTACTATGTATAGTAAATGTGGGAAGTTGGATTATGCATTGACCCTGTTCAAGAAAATGAGGACTCCAGATGTTGTTTCTTGGACCACAATTATTGTGGCTTATGTTCAGATAGGCAAGGAAATGATTGCTAATCAGGAATTCCTGCGTATGATGGAATTGGACGTCAGACCGAATGAATATACTTTTGCAGCCATTATCTCAGGATGCTCTGATCTTGGTTGGGGTGAACAATTGCATGCTCAGGTAACTAAAGCAGGTCTCATGGATTCTCTCTCAGTGTCGAATTCGATCATGACAATGTATTCAAAGGTTGGGCTGTTATGTTCAACATCCATGGTCTTTGATGCTATGTCAAGACGGGATATCATCTCATGGAGTACTGTCATTGCTGGGTATTGCCAAGGTGGGGTTGCCGATGAAGCTTTTCAGATTCTGTCTCGGATGAGAAGAGAAGGGCCGAAACCCACTGAGTTCGCCCTTGCTAGTGTGCTGAGTGTCTGTGGACAAATGGCAATGCTTGAGCAGGGAAGGCAGCTTCATGCTCATGTTATGACAGTTGGGTTAGAGCACACATCCATGATTCAGAGCGCCTTGATCAATATGTATGCCAAATGTGGGAGCATAACAGAAGCCTCAGAAATATTCAGCGGCAGCAGAAACAGTGATATCATTTCATGGACTGCCATGATCAATGGTTACGCAGAACATGGTCACAGCCAAGAAGCCATTGATCTTTTCGAGAGACTCCCACAAGCTGGTTTGAAGCCCGACTCTGTGACCTTTATTGGGCTTCTCACAGCTTGTAGCCATGCCGGGCTAGTTGACTCTGGTTACCACTATTTCAATTCTATGAGAAACAAGTATCACATAAATCCTTCCAAGGAACATTATGGTTGCATGATTGACCTCCTCTGTCGAGCAGGGAGGTTAAATGAGGCCGAGAACATGATCAATAGCATGCCATTTAAGCAGGATGATGTGGTCTGGTCGACGTTACTGAGAGCCTGCAGGATTCAAGGTGACATTGAGCGTGGGAGGCGAGCAGCTGAGAAGATTCTGGAATTGAACCCAAACTGTGCAAGTACTCACATCACTCTTGCTAATGTTCTCTCTGTTGGAGGGAAGTGGAGAGAAGCAGCTCAAATAAGAAGGGAAATGAAAGCTAAGGGAGTGATAAAGGAGCCTGGTTCTTCGTGGATTAAGGTGAAGGATCAAGTATCTGCATTCGTATCTGGAGATAGAACACACCCAGAAGGCGATACCATATATGGTATTCTTGAATTGCTAGCTTATGGGGCAGAAGACATGGCTGTCCAGGATATGGAGGAGTCTCTTCTCTCAGGTAACTTAATTTAGTTATTTTAGTTTAGGAATGATACAAGTTTTGAATTTTGTATTGGCTATCCCCACCATAATCTTTAAAGCTTATTGGTGTAGATGGTTTTGTAACCCATCCATTTCATATAAATTGCATATTTAACTGTGGAATCAAATCAATCAATGTGTTTCCATCAAGTTTTGTAACCCATCCAGCTAATTATGTCTTTGCCCTCTCCGAACTCTTGTTCTATTGGCTTCTTACCCGTCTCCAGTTCTATCAAAACCACTCCAAAGCTAGCTATACACATCACCCGTGGAATTTGAGCATCCAGAGGCCGGTTCTAGTAGAGTTGCTCCAAACGGATCATATGAGAGATGTCGGGCAAGGTACCGGAGAAGGTGTTGTACGTTGCAGAGGTCTAAGTAGCGGAGGTTGGTGCAGTTGTGGAGGTCGGAGGACGAGAGAGCGCCGGAGGGGGAGTTGAAACCGAAGGCGAGTTTTTGGAGGGACGGGAGGCTGGTGCATATTGAGGAGAATGGGAGGGAGGAGCCGGAGAGGTTGCGATTGGCGTGGAGAGATGGATTCCAGTGATAAGAGTATTCACCGGAGTCACAGGTGATGCCAGTGAAGCTGTGCAGGGAGAGGCAGCGGTGGGAAGTGATTAGATGGAGAAGAGTTCCGGATTGGTGGCTCGGAGGGAGGATTTTAGTTGTAAGAGGGCGGTGACTCGGTGAGGAGGAGAAAGTGGCAGCGGAGTAGAAGAATGGGTGAAGTGAAAGGCGGAAGATCAGGGCGAGCAGGCGGATGCGGGAGGGCTTCGGTGGTGCCACCGGCGACCACATGGTTATTCACTTATACTTGGGGGAGGGGGGATAGTTTCCTAGGGTGTGTTTGGGTGTAGGATGTATGGGGCTTGGGGGATGGCAAAAGTGCCTCGGGTTTCCCGCCACTGTGTTTGACAACCCGTGTTTAGCGTGTTTGAGGGTTGGGGCAGTGGAGGCTTGAGGGATGGCGTGAGATGGGAATTGGATCCTCCTTTGAGGAGGTTTGGTGGTTGGGGAAATGTTTTTCCCCCGAAATGCCCCTTCGCCTCCCCCTCTCCCTCCATAAATGCATCCGTTTTCCACTCTTCCCCCACACGCTAATCTCTCGAAGCCGAAAAAACTCGATGATTGGGGAAGCGATCGAAACTGCCGACCTCCGACGATCTAGACCACCATTCCTCCTCCGTCGTCATCATCATGTACCTTCGACGCCCTCCACCATTGTTTTCCTTGAAAATGTGGACAAATTAGGGGTTGTATGCACTTGTTCAGTTCGAGTTAGGGTTTGTTCATATGATTTGGGGATTTTTTAAATTCAATCGGACATTTTTAAGGTTTGTATGCACTTGTTGAGTTTGATTAGGGTTGTACGCACTTGTTCAGTCATTGTTTAGGGTTTCTGAAGTTGCAAAGGAAGGATTGTTGTTGTCATTAGACACGGCCACGGGTCCGACCCGTCGGGTCGACAACCCGGGGAGGGTGACCCTAACCCTGACCCGGGGTTGGGATGGGTCGGCGGGTCGACGGGTCGGACTGCCGGGTCAGCCACGTGGCACCAAATCGGGTACCCAACGAGTTTTGCGGGTCGACCCGCCGGGTCAACCATTTTTATTTTTTTTAAAATTGTTTTAAACCCAAAATAAAACTCAACTCAAGTCTTTCACCACACTTTCGAAATGGAAAGATTTAAGGTTGACAAAACATGGTATGTGGGAAGATATATATAGATATCTTCATTCCACTCCCATCATTTCATCACACTTTAGATATGGGAAAGAAAATATTGGATTGTGAGAATGACAAGTAGGGTATGAGGATCTATATATAGAGAAAATAGAGGTATGTAGCCCACTTTCGATGTGGGACAGAAATATGAGATAAGAAAATGTGAGAAATTGATATTTAAGTATATGATGTAAAATGTAATGTAATTAAAGTCTTTGGATTATATGGTTGAATATAATGTAATTTAAGTATTTGGATTATATGATGTAACATATAATAATATAATTAAAGTGTTTACCTCTTAAGATTTAATGAAATGAATAACACATGGTGATGAAACATCATGATACAATATATCAAGTTATGTTGGATTAATCTTTCTATTTAATTTAATTGATAGTTGTGTTGATCCATTAATCAATCATAAGTATTTTATTTTACTTGCATTATTATGTTAATTTCTTGATAATGATTTCAAATCTAGGTTCTTCATATAGATATGTTAAACTTTCTCGTTTGAAGTTGAATTAGCCACATGTTATGTATACACTTAATGATGATGTTATTAGAATTACATACTTGGGTTGCTTGTTATGACGTACATGAAAAGACACATTGAAAAAGTATTGTCAATATTATATTTCATTCTTGTGTTTGAAAATCCGAAGTTCTATATCATTTTGAAAATAAACGAAAACTCGACATTAAGGATACTATACAAGTGTAGCGGCTTTATCAATAACAATATTTGTATTATTTGAAATTATATCATAAAGACTCCTAACTTAGTATCATATAGAATGATATAGAATGATTTATAAGTATGGATTGACATTAAAAACCGAATGGTAGAGATTGAAGACATGGTGTAGTTTATAGTTTCTACCCTTGTTCTTGTCCCACATTGAAAACTAGAGGAAAGGGGGGGTGCTAAGTCTATAAAAGGAGAAGTATGGGGTGCTAAGTCTCACATTGTCATTGCATATTAAATTATGTAATATTATGAATTATTATAAAAATAATTTATATAATTTACATAATAATTATAAATTTATTTTATTAAAAATAAATTTTTTCAAAAAATATATATTTTAAAATGGCGGGTTGACCAGGCGGGTCGAACCGGGTCGGACCCGCCGGGTCACGGGTTATCTTTTCTCCGACCCTAACCCTGACCCTCAACCCGAGTCGACCCTTGGACCCGTGGACCCTGACCCGGCGGGTCATTGACCCGATGGTCACGGGTCGACCCGCCCGACCCGTGACCCGTGGCCATGTCTAGTTGTCATTCATTTGCCATTTTAGGGTTGCTGTTATCATCCATTTTCCATTTTTGGGTTCCTTCAAAAAATAAGGGCACTTTGTAGTTGATGTTGTCATTCCTTTTATGAAGCATGTATATGAGCTGGGGATTTCTTTAATCCAATCGGACATTGTTGGGTTAATGAGGCCATGTTAGGGTTGCTATTAATTGTCAACTTGTTCCGATTTTTTGTCCTTTACCTTAATACATGTGACTGCACACAAAAAATAAGTAGTTTGTCGCTTACCTCTTTGCCTCTGTACATGTTTCCAAGCAAAAAATGTGTTACCTTTATGAACTGCTTTGTAACAAATATGAACTTTTTGGTATATATATATATATATATATCAGTGAGGGCCCAATGATGTTTGTCGCTTACCTCTTTGCCTCTTTACATGTTTTCAGGACTTGTATATCAAGTGAGGGCCCAATGATGTTTGTCGTTTACCTCTTTCCCTCTTTACATGTTTTCATTACTTGTATATGAGTTGAGTACCCAATGATGCTTCAAATTGGGTACAATATGTCCAGGGCCGTGCCGATACTTTGGGGGGCCATGTGCTAACAATTTAGCTTAGCCCTATTCATAGTGTTGGGGAATTTCAAAGTGCTATAGTTATATTAGATAAACCATCTTGCTATTGCAATGTAAAGAAAATATTAAACTCACCTATCTCATTATAAATGTTGCTTGTCTTATTGGTATGCTTAATATGAGATGAAAGGAGTAACACAGATATTTTTCCATTAAAAAAACATAATTCTACTCATGCTTACAAAAAGTATAAAATACAACGACTACTGTATTCATCATTAATTTCTTCATCAATGATTTTGTATAAATCTGCTCATAAAAAAACAAGAGAGGGTTGAAATCCAAAATGTATATAGTGAGTAATAATAATAATAATTTAATATGGTTTTCGTTTTTTTTTAAAAGAAGAAGTTAATCGAAAAGGGAAAAAAAGAAGAAGTTAATAGAAAAAGGAATAAAAAAAACAAGAATCGCAAAAGGTAACATAAAAAAGCTGGGGACGAGATTCAAACACGGGTGAACGAGCCCCTTTCAACAAATAAAATTTGGGCTCTCTAACCACTAAGGTGAAACGAGCACATTGATTCCCATTGGAAGATTTTATTTATAGAGTAGAAATTATAATGATAATGGGCCCCAAAATTTTGGGGGCCCTATTCGGTTGGGCTGTCTGAACACCCTCAGGCACGGGCCTGAGTATGCCTATTCATTCATGTTGCTCTTGCAATATTGCTGCTTGAGAAACTGGTTGATTTGCATATGAGTTGAGGGCCCAATGATGTTGTCAATTATTACCTTTCCCTTGGTTTCCCTGTCTCAGTTTTGAATTGACATATGAAGTTGGCATTCATTGGCTCTTCACCTCATGCTGATCAACTGATTCAAGGTAACATGTGCATTTATTTAAGCACTTGATGTCGTTGTACTTGCATTATGCCTATTATGTTTGGATCTTCTATTGTTGCACCTTCTGTTGCCTGAGGGCCCAATGATGTTTTCATCTGTTGTATATGAAGTGAGGGCCCAATGATGTTTGAATTTACCTTTTACAGTATGTCTATTCAACTCACCTGTCATAGTTGTGATTTCATGTTTGAACTGAAGATGTTACACAAACTGGTTTATTTGAGGGCCCAATGATGTTGTCATTGCTTATTGCCTTTCCCTTGGTTTCCCTGTCTCAATTTTGAATTGACCTGTGAAGTTGGCATTCATTGCCTCTTCACCTCATGTTGATCAACTGATTTCAAGGTAACTGATATTGTTGCCTGATGGCCCAATGATGTTTTCATTACTGATATTGTTGCTTGAGGGCCTAATGAAGTTTTCATTACTTGTTTGAACTGATATTGTTGCACGAACTGGTTCATTTGAGGGTCCAATGATGTTGTATGCAATTATTACCTTCCCTTAGTTTGCCTGTCTCAATTTTCATCACTTGTATATGAAGTGAGGGCCCAATGATGTTTGAATTTACCTTTTACAGTATGCCTATTCAAGTCACCTGTCACATTTTTTATTTCATGTTGTATGCGCTTGTTCAGTTCGAGTTAGGGTTTGTTCATTGCCTCTTCACCTCATGTTGAACAACTGATTTCAAGGTAACATGTGCATTTAATCACTGGGGTGTCAAGAACTTGCAATATGCCTATTTTGTTTGCATCTTCTATTGTTCCACCTTCTATTGCCTGATGGCCCAATGATGTTTTCATTACTTGTTTGAACTGATGTTTTCATTACTTGTTCGAACTAATTCTGTTGCATAAGCTGGTTCATTTAAGGGCCCAATGATGTTGTCTGTAATTATTACCTTCCATTGGTTTGCCTGTCTCAGTTTTCATTACTTGTATATGAAGTGAGGGCCCAATGATGTTTGAATTTACGTTTTACAATATGCCTATTCAAGTCACCTGACACATTTTTTTTCATGATTGAACTGGTATTGTTGCACAAACTGGATTATCAGTGAGGGCCCAAATGAACCAGTTTTCATAGCTTATTGCATTATGCAGACTCTGTTTGCATCTTCTATTGTTGCACCTTCTGATGTCTGAGGGCCTAATGATGTTTTCATTACTTGTTTGAGTTTGCATCTGTTGTTGACATATGAAGTTGGTATTCACTGCCTCTTCACCTCATGTTAAACAACTGATTTCAAGGTAACCTGTGCATTTAATGTGAATGGTTTCAAGAACTTGCAATATGCATATTCTGTTTGCATCTTCTATTGTTGCACCTTCTATTGCCTGAGGGCCCAATGATGTTTGAATTACTTGTTTGAACTGATGTTTTCATTACTTGTTTGAACTGATATTGTTTCACAAGTTGGTTCATTTGAGGGCCCAATGATGTTGTCCGAAATTATGCTTGAACTTACTTAAAGTATGCCTATTAACTGGTTGAGATTTCAGTATGCCTATTCATTGTCCCAATGATGTTTTCATTACATGTGACAGTTTTGATTTCATGTTTGAACTGAAATTTTTGCACAAACTGGTTTATTTGAGGGCCCAATGATGTTGTTCCAGTACTTGTCCTTGCCCGTTGTCTCCATCTTTTCATCTGTTGCAACTTGTTTTGCATACTCTTGTTAGCCAAGTTTATAACATGTTGCAACTTGTTTTGCATTCTCTTGTTAGGCTGTTGTCCCCATCTTTTCATCTGTTGCAATTTGATTTCAGTATGCCTATTCATTTTTTGCCTTTATGTTGGCAGCATGTGGCCATACTCGGACACCGACACCGACTCGGACGCCTCGTACCAGAATGGCGATCCCAAGAAGTATTTCTGGCTCCAATCTGACTATGGTTACGGACAGGACCGCGATGACCAGGAGCTCCAGGACGACGCCACTTCTGAACGCCGGAGAGAGGACGCTGAGGAGACGAATGCCCTCGTCGACTTCGCCTATTCATTGTCCCAATGATGTTTTCTGTAATTATTACCTTCCATTGGTTTGCCTGTCTCAGTTTTCATTACTTGTATATGAAGTGAGGGCCCAATGATGTTTGAATTTACGTTTAAAGTATGCCTATTCAAGTGACCTGACACATTTTTTTTCCATGATTGAACTGGTATTGTTGCACAAACTGGATTATCAGTGAGGGCCCAAATGAACCAGTTTTCATAGCTTATTGCATTATGCAGACTCTGTTTGCATCTTCTATTGTTGCACCTTTTGATGTCTGAGGGCCTAATGATGTTTTCATTACTTGTTTGAGTTTGCATCTGTTGTTGACATATGAAGTTGGTATTCACTGCCTCTTCACCTCATGTTGAACAACTGATTTCAAGGTAACCTGTGCATTTAATGTGAATGGTTTCAAGAACTTGCAATATGCATATTCTGTTTGCATCTTCTATTGTTGCACCTTCTATTGCCTAAGGGCCCAATGATGTTTGAATTACTTGTTTGAACTGATGATTTCATTACTTGTTTGAACTGATATTGTTGAACAAGTTGGTTCATTTGAGGGCCCAATGATGTTGTCCGAAATTATGCTTGAACTTACTTAAAGTATGCCTATTAACTGGTTGAGATTTCAGTATGCCTATTCATTGTCCCAATGATGTTTTCATTACATGTGACAGATTTGATTTCATGTTTGAACTGAAATTTTTGCACACACTGGTTTATTTGAGGGCCCAATGATGTTGTTCCAATACTTGTCCTTGCCTGTTGTCCCCATCTTTTCATCTGTTGCAACTTGTTTTGCATACTCTTGTTAGCCAAGTTTATAACCTGTTGCAACTTGTTTTGCATACTCTTGTTAGGCTGTTGTCCCCATCTTTTCATCTGTTGCAATTTGATTTCAGTATGCCTATTCATTTTTTGCCTTTCTGTTGGCAGCATGTGTCCATACTCGGACACCGACACCGACTCGGACGCCTCGTACCAGAATGGAGACCCCAGGAAGTATTTCTGGCTCCAATCTGACTACGATTACGGATGGGACCGCGATGGCCAGGAGCTCCAAGATGACGCCACTTCTGAACGCCGGAGAGAGGACGCTGAGGAGACGAATGCCCTCGTCGACTTCGCCAAGGAGGAGCTCCAGGGACTCAGAGAACGAAATAGGACACTAGTGGCCCAGGACGCTACACGGGTGTTGGAGCTCCATGCAACAAGGGGTGAGCTCGTGGCTACGAGGGGGGAACTCCAGGCTACCAAGGCGCACAAATCTAGCCTTGCCTCACGGTTGGTCGCTTTCGAGGCGAGCAACGACCACCTGGTGCAGAGGATTGCTGACCTCTGCGCCTACTTGTGCGCTAGGTAGGTCGACCACGCGGCGGAGCAAGTCCGCAGCCAGCAGCTGGGCTGTGTGGTGAAGCTTCGAGGGTGGATGCTCGTTCTGGTGGTGGCCGTCATCCTCCGTCTGTGGTTCAGGGCGTAGCCAGTCCGGGTGTTGAAGACCTTTTTTGTAATATATGTGTGGCTTTTAAGTTATTTGTAGCATGCAGATACAATTTCCTTGAAATGATTGCCCCTTATTTTGTGCATGTTTTGGGGTTAGAATGTGTAAGAACAAACAATGTCCCTCCTGCTTGCCTGCGACATTTTGTGCAGGTTGTTGTGTCCGTTCCGGGCAAGAAGGCCTCCTTATTATGAACCAACTATGAAATCGTCATGTTTATATGCTCAAGTGTTTAGGCCTTTACTTGTTATGTGAAGTTATCATTGTCATCAATTCGAGTTACAATAGGAAAGTAATGCTGCAAAACGAGATAATGGCTACAAAAGACTTGCCAGTTTGCACAAAAGGCTTGCCTAAACCAAGTGTTTACGACCCTACTTGCACAAAAGACTTGCCTAAACCACGAGGCAATGTGAATAAGCGTGTGCACCTACAATAGGGAACTCCTCCCTCGACAATCATCGCTTAGGTTTTGCACCTCCATCGACAAAAGACATACATAAGTTTTACAATAAGCCAATTAACATTAACCTTCAAAACGCGGTACGCGCCTATCGTTCCTAATCTGGCGAGCGATTTTGTCCCTTTAGCCCCTTCATCCCTGGAACGGGACCTTGTCGTCACCACTGGCGGGTGGCTTAGCTTTTCTCCTTCGATTACTCATCGCCTTTCGCTTACCTTTGGCATTGCTAACGGGCGTGGAATCCATGTCAATCTGGAATGGGTGGATGGCGAGGAATGCAAAGGCCCGAAGGATGGCGATGCACAACAACAATCGAATGTCGACGCCAATTAATAGTAAATTCAACTTCAACCGGAACGAAAACACTCGATAATAAACAAGCAAATTCAGGAATCAGAACACAAGAAAACCCATCTCAATTAACACATTCCCAACCCTATCAAACCTAATTGCTCTTACAAGTCAAGTACGAACTCAATTCATGAATTGGGTTGCGTTTCAATCGCCCTTCCAGACTTGTCAAACCCTCAATTCCCGCCCTCAATCGTCATGTATGCATTCAATCGAATCTATATGACTGACGCCCCCAAGCACAAGTAAACCCCCCATTCAATTAACACATATTTCCCCAATTGCATAGACGATCTAACCCTAACAACTCGGCTTATTTCAATTCGAGCTCCTAAGGTGGGAGATGAGGACAACTTACATGTTCGACGACTAGTAGACGGCGGAGGCGTCGGGTGCCGCCGTAGCGAGCTGGCTTTCCGACGAGGGTTGTCGGGTGCAGTCGCTCGGAATTGTGGGATGCTTTGCCCTCTTTAGGCAGGAGGCAGAGCTTGCTTTCGAACAACACCAATAATGTCGACAACAATGGGTTTCACATTCAAGAGGGGTATGAATATGGGGGCAATTTTGTCTTTTCATGTGCATAAGTGGGGGTAATTCGGTCTTTGCCCGTCACTCCATCCACTAAAAAATCAAAATACAACCAAACACAAAATCCAAAAATTTGGGTGTTGAGTTTTCATCTCTTCCATCCTAAAAATCCATCCCCATCTACCACATCCCCTAAAATCCTACAAATCCACTAAATTACATCCCGTTCCCAAACACACCCCTAATCTGGCACATATTTTTAATTTTATAACATTTCTAATTTGGCAACATGAAAGTTTTTGCCATTATTTATGAATTTTTTTTAGAAAAATGACTAAATATAATATAAAATATTAAATATGAACCAGTATTAATATGAACTTAAAAAATAATAACAAAGTATACAAATTATTCCAAGTTAAATTAATTTCAATATGAGAAAAATTCTGCCCAAATTTTCGTTCAATTTTTCAAAGGGATAACAAAATGTTCAAAAATTTAATGACGTGACACTGCATCATTAAATGTCCAAATATAATTTTTGAAATAAAAACTAATTTTAATACAAATTAAATGTTATGGTTTATTACAAGTTCAAATTTTATAGCTAATTTACTCATCTAGCTAATTTGCACTCAAAATTATTATTTTTACAAAAAATAAATTGAACACTTATAATGTGACACTATGTCATTAAAGTTTCGAAACTTCAATTGCCACATCAAAAAATTAGCCGAAATATTTCACATATCGAAATTGGTTTATATGAATTAGTTTGTATACTTTTAAGTGATTTTCAAAGTTCAAAGTAATTTTAGTTCATATTTGATAGTTCGTATTAATTATTTTTTATAGTTTGTATTATTTTTTATTATTTTTCCAAAAAAAATTGTTGACCTTATGTTTTATGAACAACGACTCTAATTTTAACCCCGGCGATATCCTGAAAAATCGGTATCGCGATCTTTAGTGCGTAAATCGCAAATAGATCACCCCATAAAAAAACAAGTAACCATCCAAAAAATGAAAGAACCAATCGCGATCGCTGCCAATTATATCTAATACACGATTTAACACAACCACTCATTCACGATCGTAAGTAACTATATATTTAAGGGCCACTTGACAGTCTCGATGTCGAGCTCTCAGTGGGCGATACCTCACGGTGCTGCCCATCCAGGCAGTCTCATCTTAACATTAACGTCTATCTCCTACATGACCACTTTTGTCAGTACTCCCGCCCCTACGAAAGTGATCTCACACGTTGTGGCTCTGGCAACTCCTCATTGGCCACCACTTCGTGGTGCTCCCACGAGGTGTCATCAACTGCTGGCTTCCTAACTACTTTCTGGATTAAAAACCCAGGAACTTGAGTTTTCTAAGTATCCTAAAGGCAAAGAAATAATTCCCAAATAAGAAGATCATCAAGGAGTAGAACATCGGGTAGACGATTAAACAGTAAAGCTTGCACGCGAACAAACCTCAAAAAGACGATCAAACAATTTCTAAGTCTCCTAAGCTACTTCTAATCTCCATCAAACCTCGTCGCGAACATTATTGTTAAATCACAAATCGTTGTCTCTCAGGTATTATATATTTAACCTATTTAGATCAGAACAAGAAACATTCATACGAGGAAAAATAACCCAAAATAATATCAATTATTCACCATCAATCCCAAATAATACCAACTTTAAAAATAACCAAGAGCAATACCAACTATCCTCCTATATACCGAAAATGAAATGGGTTCACTTTCCGGCAAAATTCCGGCACATTTGATGACTAGGATGCCGGAAAGCCATAAACTTAAAAAAAAAAAACTAAAATGAAAAAAAAAGCGAGATGTCATTGCAATTTTACTGGAAACAAAGAAGGCGATATCGATCGGAAATTCTCCAGTGCCTTGTTCACCAATTCTAATTAAGAACATGTGTTCTCCGCTACCTTGTACCACTCATGTGGATGAATCTAGAAACATGAGCGGGCATAAATTAAACAGATTTGATGAATTAGGGTTTAGGAGTTCGAATTCGATTCGAAACAGATCTGTTTCGTAGAAGATCGAGTTATGAATGGTGAATTGGAAAGAGAGGGGAATTCGGATGGTCACGACGATGTTGGGCTATTTCCGTCCATTCTGAATTCTGAGCTAGTCTTCGACTCGCATTAAACGAGATTGAGATTAGCATAGTTGAAGACCGTTGTAGGGAGGCCAGATGCTAGGGTTTGATGCATTAAAGAGTGGATCTGCTTCCACCCAGATTAGATGGGCTACTATACTAGGAAATTGAGGGTGACAAGTGACAACTGCAGGGAGACTCGTTGCTAGTTTTTCATTAGATTTACATTTAAGTTAATTTTTTTCAAGTTTATGGGGTTTCTGACATCCTGATCATCAAATGTGCTGGAATTTTGATGGAAAGTGACCCCCATATCATTTTCGGTATATAGGAGAAGAGTTGGTACTACTCTTAGTTATTTTCAAAGTTGGTACGAAGTATTATTTTGGGTTGACAATGGATAGTTTGTACTCCCTCCGTTAAGAAAAAACATGCCGTTTTAGGAGTAAAATCTTGTTAAAAAAATGTCATTTTAGATATTTTGGTGTTCACTTTCCAAAATTATCCTTATAATGATTAGGGATTTGTTAGTTGTAGTTTTCAATAAAGTGAAAAAGTAAATTAATAATTAAGCGTATAAGTGTATTTTTGTTTGCTTTTATTTGTTTTCTTAAAAAATGTGCAAATATCTAAAACGATATGTTTTAATTAACGGATAGAATATTATTTTGGGTTGTTTCAAAACCAAGTGAAGAGTCCTCCCATTTTCCCATATATTCATCATTAGTGGAGATCTCATACATCAATAACACGCGGTGTATCACTTAATTATTTCATATATAGTTTAATATTGAAAAACAATTAAAAATTATATGTTCCACACACTCTTACATTTACATTTTAAAAACTTTTATCATAAAAAAATCATTAATTAAAAAATATAAAATTATTTTCTAACAAACGATCTTTTAATTATATATAATTTTTAAATAATGATTTTTATGATAAAAAAAATCATAAATATGTAAATAACTGTATGGAATATGAATATTATTTTTTATTTTTAAGTTCAATTATAAACGAAATAATTATGTGACACTCATTCACTATATGCCTCAAAATTCGAAATTACAGTAATTGATATTTTGAAATTTGGGGCAGTGGGAGCAGCAAATCCGTAAATTTTTGTTGTTGTTGATGATTTTTTATTGAAACTAAAAGGCTTAGACTAGTGATGTGGGGCAATGGGAGGGATAAGTAGGTCTCGAGTTTGATCCCTGTTTCCGCCTCTTTTCTCGGATGAACATATAAGGTTTGTCTTGCTCCCCGCCAATGCTAGTGGGTCGAGTCGGCTGGTGCAAGACGGTTTGCCTGGTACATAGCTCTCACCTGCTGGATCACGTGTTCAGAGTTTGTCACCAAATGGTGAGTTCCCTCGTCAAAAAAAAAAAAAGACTAAGGCTCCGTTTGCATGTACAAAGCATGGTTTATAAATGTTGTCTTATGTATTATAATATACTTCATTTATAAATGTCGTTTGGACTTCCATAATTAATTAAAGTCTAGCCCACTGAAACCATTCATCTTCCTCAATTCCAAACCCTGATATGACATTGAGATGAGACCCTCCATCCTATTTCTCCATTAACCCATATTTTCAAATTTTCTCCCTTGTTCTTGAAGGCCTAAAAAAGCCTTGAGAGCCTTTCAACCAAGGTTAATAATCCGGATTCCATAATCGTTCTCGCTCATTCTCTTCGCTCTCCACGTCAAGTTTCCCCAATTTTTTAGTCACGAATCGATCAGCACGACACCCCCATCCCTTAGCCCTTCTTTCTTATGTCCACTTAACTTCGTTGTTAGGGGTGAAAGTGAAAGGCGGCGATTAGGGTTTTGGTTGAGGTGAGAAGGAGAGACGAGGGAGATCTGGTGATTTCAATGTCGAATCTGAGCGTTAATTAAATTTTCTTTAAACGGTTGTTATTTTAGATCTACCCCAGCACAGCAGTGCCTCCGCCCTCCTCCCTCACCACTCCTCCGGCTAAAATCAGACAGCGGCTCCGCCTCTCGCATCTGTTCCACCGACCTCTCCTTCGCTCCCGTTTCAACCGGCTCTGATAGATTTATGGTGAAGAACTGGAGATTGGGGAGAGGTGAATCAGGTGAACCTACATGATACAGATTTACACCAAGAAGGGAGATAGGAGATGAGGGGCAGTGAGGGAGAAGAAGAGTCAAAACAATTATTATCTAGTATAATTAAAAAATTTTGAAACTCATTAATACCTTGTGTAAAATAATGATCCTTAAAGCATAATTACAATATGTCATCCAAACGGAGCCTAAGCTTATTTCCATCTTTTCAACTCTTTCTGATTAATTCCTGTTTTTGGATCCTATAGCTTGAGATAGTGACACCTACTTGGTCCCGGACGTTAGTGTCCTAGACGGAAAAGGCTACACATACACTTGGTGTATGTATACACAATTTTTTTTTCTTAAAAATTTATTTTTCTAGGGTTCACCATTTAAAATTGAGAAAATTTGCTGAAATATCACCCTATCCTAATCTAATTAAGTTAATAGCATATTAACTTTTAGAATTTGCCGTTCTAACACCCTATTAATGTTTATTAACCCCTTAGCAGCTTTACTCTTTCATTTCCTTCTCCCCAGAAAACTGTCGTTGTGAAGAAGCTCTCTCTTAGGAGATGATGGCGCTTCATCTTCTTCCTCGATTCCTCCTCCTTCTAGTCCTTTTTATACCTTTATCTTAAGCGGAATCTGTCATCTCCTTCTCTAACTGTTCTTCGTTTTCTCCTTTTGTCTGATTTCGTAGTCGTTTTTTGGCATCGCCTTTTAGTTGTGGTGTTGTTCGCCCATTGTCGTCTCAGATGGAAGGTTCTCCAGGTATATATCCATTTATTAAAGTTGTTTTCGTTTAAACCTACCTTGTCTTCGTACTCTGTATTCGATTTTTATGTTGATTTTTTGGTTTTTGAGTGTTTTTGGTTTTTTAGTCCGAGTTAGGGTTTTGAAATTGGTTGACTTATGTGGCCATATCTTGTACATTGTGGCTCATTTCTGTGTTTGATGCCAGTTAGTAGCTTGTATTCGTCTTGATTCAACTTATTTGTGTCCACTTCAGTTGTCACTGTTGTTGATTCCTTCTATTGATTTGTTATTTACTGAGAGATTAGGGGTTGAGCTTATAGTTGTTTTGTATTCTTCAATTTTGGTGTATGATTCCAGATTGTTGTTATCTATGTCTGCATATATTTGTCGATTTTGTGTTGTTGATGATTTTTCGTTGTGTTGCTTGAATACATAGAAGGAATCCTTGATGTTTGTTGTCCATTTTCATATTCAAAAAATGAACTCATGTTTGATGACAGTCACTGCATTCAGTTGTCTTTTGTGTATGAGGTTTGGTGACACCTAGTTGTTCTTGATATGTGGTGGCATCTTGCTTCATGTAATGGTCCCAGCCAAATGACATCGTGTTTGATTACAGGGATTTCATCTAGTTGTCTTATTAGTTTTGTTGTGTTGAAGACAATGGTGGCATCTACTTGTAGTTGTGCCCAACTATATGTTTTTTGGGTCCATGTAGTTGTTATTAATGTAGGTGCCAATGTGTCTTAGTTAATTTGGATGAAATAATGGTCCTCTTACAAATTGTCTGCATTTGCTGATACTGTGTTATTTGTATGGGTGATTCCAGCTCTCATGCTTACTAATGGTGATGACAGAGGGGAATTGTCTTATCCGGTTTGTTACTTCCCTTCCTTTTCTCTTTTTTTTTTTCACTTTGTGTATTTTCTTGTTATATGATGCTTATATTTTTATTTAGGGGATTATAATAGTTGTTTGTTATATGTAGGTGTTTGAGTATGTTCGTCCAGATCGTCATACTTATCATGGGAAGTATAATCTTTACTCCCGGGTTGATGTGCTTCCTATTATAGAGAAGGAATTGTCTGCTTCTGATTGGTCATCTCTGTCGTCTTCTTTTCTTCGTCGTATTATCTGGTTTGGTAATAATATGAGACTGTCCCAACAGCTTTTGAATCATTTCATCATTAATGAACTTAAAACCTCAAAAATTCGGGAAATGTGGTTTAAATTGGAATCATCCCATCCGTGTCGGTTTTCACTGTCTGAGTTTGCTGCTGTAACTGGTCTGAAATGTCACTCTGATCACACTGTTGCCATCCCTTCTGTTAGTACCAAATCTGTTTTGGGTGTAGATGAAATTAAGTTTGATGCGTTGGTAGCTCTTTTTCTTAAAACACCCAAAAATTCTCCAAAGAAGCTTCTCATTGCATATATACTGATTATTGATGGGATTTTGTTACCCCATATGGATAGAGTTGTTAGGGATCAGGTTGTTGCACTTGCTTCTGATCTTAGTCGTTTAAACGAGTATCCATTGGGTAGATTAGTGTACGTAGATACTATCACATCCTTGATGAAGGTCAACCGTTTCTCTTCCCGTAAACTTGCTAAGCTTTCTAAGAAGACCCCCAAGAAGTCTAGTAAGGAGAAAGTTCCCAAGGCAAGGTCTGGCTATAATCTGTTAGGGTTTCCACTCGCTTTGCAGGTTTGTCCTCTATTTCATTCTCTCCCTCTATTTTTTCCATGAATTTAATATATTCTGTTTTCTTCACTTTGTATAAGTTTTCTTACATTTTGTCGTCTTGTGTTGTTTTTATCCTAGGTTTGGATCTTGGAGGCTTTTCCCAAGGTCCCAAGCATCATCAACTGCACCTATGTGTCAGATGACAATGATAGATCTTTCGTGAAATGGTCTTTGCCATCCTCTAAGAACATCACTGCTCGGATTATTGAGCTTGGGTTTTCTAACACTCCAATGGTATTGTTTATCTTTGTTCATTCTTTTGTTCCAGTTTCATGTTCTTTTTATTTATTATCTATTTTTACCTTGATTTCATATGTTTATTATGTTGTTTACTATGGCATGGTGACATTTTTGTTTTCTTTGTGCATTTGCAGGATACTATCTATCCCACCTACGGTGAGTATTTGGACTCCCCGTTGATGTGTCTATTGGGTGAGAAAAAGGACTCAAAGGTTGATGCATATCTCAAGTGGTTGACTCAAAAAGCATCTGCAAGGGCACCTATCCCCGCAGCTGAACCCATTGTCGATCTCACTCTGCCAAACAGTCACTCCCCTGGAGTTTTTGATCAAGTGGTTCCGTCTGCAACTCAGAATATGGTTGTTCTCTCTCCTCATTCCGTAGCTACACGCACATGATCTAAGGCGTCGTCTCCTTCTGTTGCGCTTGTATTGCCGGGTCCATCTAGGAAGCGGAAGAGCTCTATGTCCCCTTCTCTTGTATCTGACCAACAGCTTGATGCCTCTTCTGATGTGCTTCAATTGGCTAGTCCATCTAGGAAGCGGAAGAGTTCGATGTCTTCTTCCGTTGTTTCTGGCCGACCACAGACAGATTTTGTTGCTGATGCTGTAGCACCCAAAAGTGTGTCTGATATAGAGAGACCTGGATCAAATCAGTCTCCTCCAAAGGTTACTTGGCACAGCAAGAAACTTAGTCTCAAGCATGCAATTGCTGCTGCTAAGTTGAAGGAGGTTGCTTCTGCTAAGTTGACTGAGATGCCATCCGCTAAGTTGAATAAGGTTGTTTCTACTAGTGTTGATGGATCAATTGGAGGTGTTCCAGTGTTTGAAAATGATCAGTTGCAGAAGAACAGAGATGAAGTTCACTCTGGTGAGAAGGATATTGGTGTTGGGAACTCTGGAATTACACAGCAGTTGGCGCTTATTGGGGAATGTGTTATGCGGGCTGAGGCGAGAGTTATGACGGTGAAATCAGCGGTCAATGCCATGTATTCCAAATTTGATTGTGTCCAATCAGGGTTTGATTCCTTACACTCCAAGTGTGATTCCCTAACTGCTAAGGTTGATTCCCTCCATGTCAAGCATGCTGCCCTTGAATCCAAGCTTGACCTCATCATAGCAATTCTCCAGTCCAACCAGGGTGTGTCCAAGACCCCATTTATTGTTAAGTCTGCTGACATTGATGGTGATATTGTGGAGTCGAAGCTTCCATCCCCTGATAATGAGCCTACCTCACAAACCCCCCCCCCCCCCTCTCCACAACCCTCTGATCTTCCCAAGATTAAAACTTCTCCCAAGCCTAAGGTCTTAGTTGCTCCGACTAGAAGATCTACTATGGTTGGCAGAGTTGCTGCTTCGTTGGGGTCTCCCTACACTCGAGGTTTGAAGAAGCGCGCAATTCCAAAGAGGCCTAAGCATTCGTATTTTGAAGTGGAAGATCGAAAACAGTTTTATGATTGGCTCAATTCTGATGAGTAAGTGGTTCCATCTTCTTTCATTTTGACATGTATTTATCCTTTGTTTTTAACACATATAACTGTACTGATTTATTATTCATTTTTGATATTCTTTAATATGCCTTTTTACTGTCTTTGTATGTTTTTAGTATTTGATTTTTTTTTTTTGTCTTTTTTTTTTGTGTAGGGATGATTGTCCTCAGATTGAAGGCAATGAGATGTTGATGGACAAGGCATTCTTCTCTGAACTTGTTGGGAAGCATCAGTGGCTTCGTGATGACGTATGTATAATGTATTATAACATTTTTCATTTTTTTCTTTTTGTTATCTGTTTATTTATATAATAACTGTCATCAATATTTGTGTGTGTTTAGCATATAGGAGAGGCATTGTCTCACTTTAGGAAGTATATTGCTGATAATGGTGATAAATACGGTGCAATTGTGATATTGGATTGGGTGTGGTTTGCAAAGTTCACCCAAGGGTTATTTAGGCGCTACAAGAAGGAATCAATGCCTTTTACCTCTGGTTTTTTTGGTTATGTTCATGGGCTGTTGCCAAGATTCTGTGGGAAGTCTTGGGTTTCTGCAACGACTGTATATGCACCTTTCAACCTCCAAAATAAACACTGGGTGGCTTTGCAAATTGACTTGATTCAAGGGAAGGTGAACGTGTGTGATTCCAGCTTGTTTCTATACGACGAGTTGCAGCTAAAGGTACATCTTGAACCTCTCTGTGTTATGCTTCCTGCAATCTTGAAAGAATCAGGCCGGTTTTCACATTTGGGAGAAAGCCTTGATTCTCCATTCAAAGTTGAGAGATTCCGTGATCTCCCACAGAACAGTGATGGGTATGTGCATTTGTTGTTTGATAAATTCACATAACCTTTTATTCTTTTATTCTCATGTGTACTGGTGTTGTTTCTGATGATGCCACTTCTGATGCTTTGATATTTTTTTGTGTTTTAGTGGTAGCTGTGGCGTATATACTATCAAAGCCATTGAAGAGTTAGCTTTTGGTCAGAATATATATGCATTTGATGATGACCACGTTCAAGCATACCGTGAGAAGCTGGCTATCGAGCTTTACCAGAAGTGTTGGACTGTGTGTCCTTTGTAATCTCCTTTATCTGGTGTTATTTGTCTTTTTGTACTCGTACTTGCGGCTATTATAAGCAGTGTAGAGCTTGCATGCTCTGATTTTGTATCCACTATGTATCTAGGTGACATTACTTAGGACTTGATTACCCAACTCCACTTAGTCCTTAGAGCTTGTACGCTCCCATTTTGCCCTTATGACAGCTTTGCGTATTTTAATGTATCTACCACTTGTTCAGGTTGTTAAGAACTATTGCTTAGAGATTGTATGCTCTATTTTCAATCAGAAATCTAATTTGATCTACAATTTCCGCACTCTGTTATTGCAATTGCCTTGTGGAATCAATATGACAGTGCCTTATTTTGGTCAAAATATCAGTCCATCAAGTTGTGTTACAACCTGAGCTGCTAATCTCCTCACTTCATCTGTCAATGTATATCAGATGTCAACAACAAGTTTTTAACCTCATATTCACCTTAACATGCATATGCATTCATTAATAAGTTTAAACCGTATAAATCCATGTAAATTCTATGAATATATGCCAAAAAACACTGTCACCATGCATCTACTATGATCTTATTATATTGTCCTATATTCAAAAATAAATTCTAGAGACTTGACAAAATGATATGTAATTTCCTATAAAAATTCATGTTTCATCCTCTATGTATGAGCTGATCAATGCTTTGACGGGGCATGTTATCTTGTTATGGCATTTCTCCCCGCAAGTGCCACACTTGTATGTGACGTTCCTCTTCTTCCGTTCCCCAAACGACGGAATCCTGCATTTTTTTGGCCTCCCACTTTTCTTCCGGACTGTTGGAGGAAGACATTTGATGTTTCTTATTTCGTTTGGGATGTACCAGTTGTCCTCACAAGGCACCGGGTATATGGTTTCTTGGTATGCAAAGCACCAAGACTGATTCTTGTAGTATTCACTTACAAAATCAGTTATATTTAGCTTCATCCGCTGAATTGCAGCAATAGCATGAACACAGGGCATATGATCGACATCAAAGACTCTGCAGTTGCATGTCCTTCGCCCCAGATCAACCACTCCTGTAAATTTCCCCCCATTTGCTTGATATTCTGTCTCATTCAACACCTTCACATCATACCTTCCTGACTGGTCATACCTTGATTGTAAAATCTCTTTCACTTTAGGGGGCAAATCAGTGTTCTTTAAAGCTGCTTCTCTATGCTCAGTGAACCAGTCTGCCATTTTGTTTCTGATATACTGAAACAGTGCAACAATGGGGTATCCTCGAGCTTCTTTCAATATTGCATTGATACACTCTGCATTATTTGTGGTCATAATATTGTACCTGTCCCCCTTGAAGTGTGCCCTTGCCTATTTCTGAAAATCTGCGTCCTCCAGGTATTTTCCAATCTCCTTGTTGATGTTGCATATGCTTTGGAAGTTGCTGTCAAATTCACTTAGTGTGTAGCTTTCTGATGCTCTGGTGACAAAGTGGTTTACCCCTCGATTTTTTGAATCTTGCCTTTATATTCTGTTTCAAATGTCGTGTGCATATCACATGCTTTGCTGAAATGTATACTTCATTCACTGCTTTGCTGATGCTTGGGTGCCTATCAGATGCAAATACTAGCTCATTTGAGCCTGGTATCATGAGAGCCAATCTCTGGATGAACCACTTCCATGCATTGTCGTTCTCTGAGTCCGCCACTCCAAATGCTATAGGGTACACATGCATGTTAGCATCCTTTGCGGTTGCTGAGATTAGAACCCCTCGGTATTTTCCATGTAAAAATGCAGCATCCACCATGATAACCTATATAATGCATATTACATTTGTTACATTATGTTAATTATAAAATGTTTATTATACCAAATTATAGAGTTCTTACCTTTCTCATTGCTTGGAATCCCTTACTGGAAGCTCTGAATGACAAGAATGCATACTTGAATATGCTATAGCCATCAATCTCAAGGCATGCATATGTACCTGGATTTACTTGCTGCATAATATGGAAGTAGGAAGGTAGCAATATTTCATAGTTTCCCTCTGGAGTCCCTCTTATCAGGTTTTGTGCTTCCTCTTTTGCTTTCCAAGCCTTCCAGTAGCTCACATCTTACCTAAATTCCTTTTGCATTGCATTCTTAATCTGTATGGCATCTGGCCCTTTTGTCACCCCTTCATACCTTCATTCATTACACATATTAAGTAAGCCTTACCTTGTGTAGAGGTACATGCAATCAAATTTGCACAAAATTTATAAATTTTGTGCCCAAACTTAGACATAACTTCCTGTTTTTCACCTATTACAGTGGGTACTGCATTAAATGTGTTTTACAGTTGCAACTATATTGAATATTTGATGACAAATATGTAGTAAATAACATGATTTTTTTATAGATTATACCTGATCTTCATCTTTTCTGCTATAGCTTGGTATGATAGCTTCCGTCGGTCCTTACACCTAGCTGAGAATGAACATGTGTGCTCTTCGTTCATCCTTCTTACTTCAAAGTAGCTTGAATTCTTCAAACATGTAGCTAGCATTGTCCACTTGCATTCAGCATCAATACACACAACCTTGTACTTTTTTGTTGTTGATCTATCTACTCGGAACTGTAAGTTCTCTTTAATTGCCATGTTAGCCACTGCATTCCTTAGCTGATATTTTGACTCAAAAATCTGCCCAACATTAATGAAATCGAGCTCGTCTATCTCATTCTCACTGATGCTTTCATTTTGATATCCGTCATTGTATTCTCCTGTCTCTTCATCTGCAGCACTAGTAGTAGCAAGAGTCAAGGTGTCATCAATACTTGTACCTTGAATGCAATCATCAGAATCTGTCACCACACTTGTGTGTTGAACTGAAGTTGTTATATGATTCCCATTCATCCTTTTCTTTGCTACTACATTCAACGGCAATGACCATTCTACTTGAGGTGAATCATTTATATCCATGAAAGTCCTTAGATCGTCATCTTTGCTGATTATGAACGGATCTTTCAACTTTTGCAAAGGATGCAAGTGGCTTAACTTAACCTCATATGTAGCTAGGCAAATATCGAATCTACTACCTATCATCTCTGTCAATGCTTGCAATTCAATAGTATGGTTGATGACAAATGCCTTAGATACAATTTCACCAACATACTCGCAATACCCATTTGTCATTCTCAACTCTCCTCCAAAACAGACTTTCAGAATCTTCAAATCCATATTTCAGCACCTGTTTGCAATGAATTCAGATATTCCAATGTCACAACAAACACCAGATTTTGGATTCAACATCAAATTATGTATCTAGCCACACAGATCCACAAGTCTATATCCTATTACCATCCACATACAGATTCCAAATGACAAATTACTCTATATCGTTTCACAGCAATTAACCCCTAGGCTATTGAATTGATAATTTAGATTTGCAATTCATAGTCAGACATTCAAATTTATGTTGAAAAGTTATGCGGCACACCTTGATTCCTACACTGCGTGTATTGTCATGGCTCCAGATATCTTGCAATTGATTCCTGCGTCTTCAGATTCCCTTGACACTGGTGCTCGCAATGTACTCCTTGATGCGTTGATTCCTTGCAATTGATGAATGAATCCGAAATTCTGTGCAGCTTGGCTATGGCTGTTTCATCAAAATATCCAGAGATGGAAATTCGAGGTGGACTCAGACGATGAATTCACGTGTTGGATTCATATTGAATTTCGGTTTTCCCCCAGGAATTTGTGGATGGAAGCTTGATTCCAGGCCTTCAATCGCTAGATCTGGTTGATTTTCCGATCTCCATCGCCACAGCTTTGAAGAAGCTTCTGAAGCTTCTGTCGATATGAAATTGATCTAGATGGGGGGAAGGGGGGGCATGCGCGCGTGAGATGGTCTTTTTTAGGAGGGGTGTTATGCTACCTAATTAATTTTATTGGGCTGCTATATAGCTAGTTTCATCTTCATAATGGGCTAGATGCCAAAAAAACCCTTTAAAATTTAGGTTATCATTAGTGGTTATTGAAATTTTTAGGGTTTATTCTTTATAATATGAGTATAATAGAGTTTTATAGAAAAATTTTAGGGTTAATTTTTACAATTTTAAAAGTAGTGGATAAATTTTACAAATTTTTACACATGGCAAAAAGATACACCAATATACATCAAGTGTATGTGAGACCTCTCAATCGAGTTATTTGAATCGGGTTTGGGTTTGAGTCTTTTAAATCCTGGACGGATTAGGTTTCAAATAAATCGGGTTAACGGTAGTTTCGGGTTAAGTCAAATCGGGTTTTTTTCGGGTTCGAGTTGACCTAACATGTCAAAAAACTCGAACTTTTTAAAGACTTTTTAAGAATTTTAAAATATTATTATATTTAAATTGTAATATAAATATGTCAAATTAAACTAAATAATTATGTTATAATTAAATTTATAAATATTATAATAATAAAAGTATTATCTAAATATTTTAAGCATACAAATCCATATTTACACAAATGCATGTTCTAAACATACTAAATACTATAATTATAAAATATATGAAGTACATTATTTAATTTATGAGTGACCTTAATTAACGAACACAATTACATGAAGAATTTGTGTTAGGTCTATCTGTTGTCAGTGTGATGTTTACATAATGTTGAGTGTAGGTGTGATGTTTACATGATGTTGACTCACTTCACCAAGTCTATTTTGACATAACGGATCATCAGGTTTTGATCGTAAATGTCCCAGATCATTCGGTGTTCTGGTTGATTTCGGGTCTTGAGTCTAAACCATCGAGTTAAAATCCATAAAATTATCAAGGGTTCGAGTGGGTTCGAGTCGAGGTTTTTGAATCGGGTAATGTTTTGAAATGTTTATGTGATGGGGACGGCCCATATTGTTTGAACACCACTGCGCAATCACAATCACTGGTGGTAGCCATCACTTGGAACTTTGGAAGCCAAAAAATAAAAAAGTCCTCCACTTTTGCCTACTTATTTGACTTCGAAAGCCATCAATATTAAGTAAGTCAGTAGCCAAGCCATCGATATTGAATTCCAGTGGCAGTGACCAATTTTGGTAAGGTCTATTAACTCTGTTTGGTAGCAGCTCATTCAACTCCAATCTTGTCCCTAATGAATGACTTTAGCTCAAACTAATTTTCTTGGTTGCTTCATGTATTGACTGAACGGTTAAATAAACCTACATTTAAATTTAGATACTATAGACAAGTCCTTTCCGGCTGAACCATTCCGGAATGGCCGTCCATCGTCTTTTAAGTTCACAGAAAATGTGTTTTTGATGGCTGATATTGAATGAGGACGATCCGACCATAGATGTTAAGCAGTGCGTTTGAAGCTTTCATGATGCCATAAGCTGAAGTTACATTTCTTGTGCTTAATTGGAGGAACTGTTTCTTACAAAAAACATTATTATGCTATATCTGATCTTTCATAACTACATAAGTTGCACAACAGGTTCCTGAAAATGCTAAACCTAACTCATCAAGGGCTTTCTCCTTTCTTTGTGGAGCCATCTTTACCAATGGCAATGCTTTCCAGCCTACATGGATCGGCATCCTCTAGCATTTGAACTACGGTTCTCATAGATGGCCGGAGATCGGGATGCCTTGTTGTGCATAAGACGGCGATCTTTAACACCTTGATAGCTTCTTCCTTGATAGGCTCGGGAATAGTCGAATCCACCGTGCTCATCACTCTCTCTTTGCTGTTCAGGTTGCTTGATACCCAGCTCACTATATCCTTCCCCTCTCCGAATGTTGCCTCTATCGGCTTCTTACCCGTCACCAGTTCCATCAACACCACTCCAAAGCTATACACATCACTCTTCTCGTTCACCTTGTAGGTGTAGCCGTACTCTGAAAAATGAATTCCAACAACCGAATTAGAAACTCATGAGGTAAAACAACATATAAAAAGTAGTTTTTCGAAGCTTATGATTTTTAATTCACAAGTTTCACCAGCTACCTTGACAGCAGTTATGTTTCTCAAACACTATACTAGCTAAAACACTATACTAGCTTCAGCTAACTCTTGAATTGGTAAATAAAGAGCGGTCATTCCTGGGTTCGAACCGGGGACCTATGACTATTATCCACAAGTCCTTTCCGGTGAGCCATTCCGGAATGGTTGCTTCAGCTACTCTTTTACCAAACATAGCCATGGTCAATTACTAAAACCTCAATAACATACGGAAATTCTCTTACCCGGAGCGATATAACCGTGTGTTCCAGCAACTACATGGGTTGTTTCCCTGCCAACATTAGCTTGAGCAATCTTCGCCAATCCGAAATCAGCAATCTTAGCCTTGAACTTGTCATCCAGGAGTAAATTGCTGGACTTGATATCGCGGTGAATCACCGGCCTATCACACCCGTGGTGGAGATACTCCAAGCCTCTAGCCGCGCCCAGTGCAATCTCGTACCTCCTGCCCCAATCAAGGGCAACTGTCTTACATATGTGCATCCTATCCCACAAGCTCCCATTGGGCAAATACTCGTAAACCAGCAAACTCGAGTCCTCGCTGGTGAAGCTGCAAAACAGCTTCACCACATTCACATGTCTGATCGAGCTCAACAACCTGACTTCAGTATCAAATTCCTTACACCTCCGGCTCTTCGACAAGATTGGAGCCCCTTGCCTAACACTCTTATGATCACCCGAATCAACAGTCCAAATGTGCTTAACCGCCAACTCTTGGCCGTTTCTGAGCTTCACCTTGTAGACACTCCCGCACCCACCTTTGCCCACCAAGTTACCCTGCTGGATTGAGTTGATGATCTCATCTTCCGCGAAGCTCAGCACATGGTACGACTTCATGTCCCACGAGCTTCCGTCTTTGAACGATAACCTGTGCTCCTTGTGGGCCGATTTGATCTTCGAACACGAATAACATCCCGTCAAAACGATCAGAACAACAAACCCGACCACGAGGCAGATGATGAGCGTGTGAGCTTCCCCTGATCTTTCTGAGCTACATTGCTTGAGTAGCCGACCGTTGGGACTACAGAGCCCTTTGTTGCCAAGGAAACTCAGATTGTAAGCTTCCATTGTTAGAGAATCTGGAATCGGACCTTCGAGATCGTTGTATGAAAGGTCTAGGAGGCTCAGCCTGATAGAACTAAGGGTGCTCGGAATTACACCGGAAAGATCGTTGTATGACAGATTCAATGAGTACAGCGTCTGCAAAGATCCCAATGAGGCAGGGATTTGGCCGGAGAGCGAATTACAAGCCAAGATCATCTCGCTGAGATGTGAGGATGGTCCGAAGGAATCCGGAATTTCGCCGGAAAGTTTGTTGTTTTGAAGATAAAGGCTGTTGAGGTTTTGGAGTTGACCGATACTTTCTGGAATTTGACCGTTAATTTGGTTGTTCCTCAAGTCGATGGTGTTCAATGTAACCGCCCCGGAGATCTCGGCCGGCAATGGACCCGATAATCTGTTATTAGATGCAAGCAATTTCCCCAAACTCTTGGCATTTCCGATGTCGGTAGTGATCGGACCTTCAAGGAAATTATCGGCAATGTCGATTATATCGGCTTCGGGTAACCCCCAAATTCCCGCTGGGACGATGCCGGTAAGTGAATTGTCGCTCACCCGGAATCGGAGGAGGGTCTTGCAGCTTGCATAGTTCATCGGGATTTCGCCGGTGAACTTGTTTTGCAGCATTAGGAGCTTTAGCATCGTCCCCTTCTTACACATGTCCGGCGGAATTGGGCCGGTGAAGGCGTTGGTTGAGACGTCAATGAAGTTGAAGTCTGCCCAGGAGCCCAGCTTTTCCGGGAGCGTGCCGGTGAGGTTGTTGGTGTAGAGGGAAAGATTCACTAGGTTCTTGAACTCGCCGAACTCGGCCGGCAACTCACCGGTGAACTGGTTCTGATACACCTGCAAAGATACCAGCTTGTTCAACGTTTGGAGCTCCGACAAGTTTCCGGTGAGCAAGTTATTCGAAAGATCCAAGAATTGGAGATTCGTCAAACTACTAAACCCGGCCGGGATGGTTCCGGACAGCGAGTTGTCGTATATTTCGAACCGCCATAGGTTCTTCAGCTTGGTAATCTCCGGCGGGATCTCGCCGGTGATTGAGTTGTCGGAGATTTGGACATCTTTGAGCTTAGAGAGGCTTCCTATTCCAGGTGGAAGCTTACCGGAGATGCTACAATTGGCCATGTAAACGGTTGTCAGATTGGTGAGCTTCGATATGACGGCGGGAAACTCGGTGGCGGTGAAGGGATTGTCTCCGACGCTGAGGACGGATAAGTCTGACATTCCGGAGAGGGAATTCCACGGGAAGGTGCCGGTGAACCCGCTGGAGTTCAAGTAGAGTTGCTCCAGATTGATCAACGGAGCAATGTCCGGGAAGGCGGAAGAGAAGGCATTGTTGCCGAGGTCCAAGTACCGGAGGCTGGTGCAGTTACGGAGGTCGGAGGAGGAGAGAGCGCCGGAGAGGGAGTTGAAACCGAGGGCGAGTTTTTGGAGGGAGGGGAGGCTGGTGCATAGGGAGGAGAAGGGGAGGGAGGAGCCGGAGAGGCTGCTATTGGAGAGGTCGATTGCAATGACAGAGCTTTGGCCGGCGTCGCAGGTGACGCCGGTGAAGTTGCAGGGGGAGGCGGCGGTGGGGAGCCAGGTGGAGAAGAGGTTGGGGTTGGAGGCTTGGAGGGAGGATTTAAGGCCGAGAAGGGCGGTGATTTCGGAGGTGGCGGCAGAGCAAAGGAATGGGAGGAGGAGGAGGTGGAAGAGGGGAATGATCACGGCAGCCACCGGTGCCGGCGGTGGCCACATGGTAGAAGAAGTAGTTGGTAAGTAGGGGGTATGAAATGGGAGTGAGGTGGGAATGTGTTATATGAAACCGAGGAAGAAAGGGATAGAGGAAGCCTCCGGTGTTCACACCGTTCTTGCTAATTTAATTCCTCAATTTTATTACTCTCTCGGTCTAATAACTAAAGTTTTTAGAGTAAATTTTTGTCTAAAAGTAGAAAATTGTAATGATTTGTATTGGTTCGTATATTTTGTTGACTTTTTTAAATTAATTTGAATGGTTAAAATGCGTAGTAGTTGTTAAAAAATAATAAAATTTATGAAAAAGTTAGTGTAATGATGACAATTTTTTAAAAGTAAAGTGTTTTATTAAAACTTGTGGAAAAGGCTAACAACTCATGTATTTCAGGACGGATGGAGTATATGGTTCCTCATTAATGTTACTATATGGTACCGTAATTTAGGTAGTTTTACTAGTTTAAAAAAATAAAAATTATATAAAATATTTTTTTTGATTTCAAGTTGTTTTTATATTTATTAATAATAAATATCAAATTATATTTAAATTTTTTTAATATTTTATATAATTTTTATCTTTCTTTAAAAAAATGTGTGAAATAGTAAATAAGAAATATTAAGTGATTTCGAGTCAGTTGATCTCTATTATCGTTTTTTAATTTATGTCACTAATTTTTCTAGCTTGTTTTTTACTACATTCGTCTCAAAATATAGGTTGACTTTTCAGCACGTTTTTTAAGAGTTAAAACATATAGAAAAAATAAACATTTTTATTAATTTTTTAAAATAATACAGAGTATCATAGTTAGTATGATATTATTTTAAAAAAATAATAAAAATATTCATATAATTTTAAATCCTTAAAAAAAATGTTTTTACAAGTCAAATGACCTATATTTTGAGATGAATGGATTATTGTTTTACCATTTTTTTTAATTTTAAAAACTCCAATAAAAACGACTGGTATAATAAAATCAATCAAATAACATTAATTTCATTAAAATAACTATTTCTATAGGATACAGAAATTTTAATTTAACAATTCATTATCTCTACTAGTAGAATAGTAGGTATTTTCATATTATACCACAAGATTTTTAAAAATACTCTAGTAAATTAAAAGAAAAGAAATTAGGTTGAGATTGGCTACTTATGTACAATACTCCGTATCTTACAGTATTTAAATAGTGTTTTGGAATGAGAACCAAAAATCTTATTTAAAGTGACTTTACGGCAGTTAAACTAAATTTTCACCACGTGCTTCAATTCACAATATTTTCCAACCCTTCTCGAAAGCTTGACGACGAGATCAACTATGAGAAGTGAAGGGATTATCGATCGCCATCGAAAAGCTTCAAGATAGTCGTTGTTTTTAATAATTTAATTGACTAATTAATGTTATTCCAAAGCTGACTACACACAAAAGACATAAATCGGCCAAATATACTGTAGTTTATAAGTGGCTTCATATCATTATATCAATGGTTATTATTGAGTGACGTGTATATATTATATATGAACCCAGGAGGAACCTACCTTCTTCCTTTTCAATAATTGATTTGATTGACAACTAAAAACAGTTTTGTCTTCTTTATAGAACCAACTTTCCGTATTTCCCTTTTTCTTAAGAACCAACGTAACTTTCAAAACTAGCCTAAACAGCTTGGGTTGGGCCTTGTTTGGTGTAAACATTATGACTTTATTTTATTCCCTCTATTTTCCGAGTTTATCTAGTGTAGAAAAACTCTGATTGATCGTAGTGTTAGTGAATGTATAGAATGCTAATGAGGAAGTGATTCTTCGACTTATGAGACTGAGGAGTTATGGCGCGGATATTCGTTCTATCTGTGCTACCCGCATTAAATTTGTGGGTGACGGATGATGCGGATGCAAATAAAATGGATAATGAATGGAATTTACGCATGACATTGTTACTTCATCAAACCTAAGCAATATCTCCACATCAACTATAAATCAATAAATCATAATTGTTGAAAATTCGTGAAATGCACGAATATATTAATTTAGTTTAAATAATCATTTAGAAAAAAAAATTAAGAAATTAAAAGTATAATGTTAAAAATCAATTAGTATGTGCATTTTTTTTTACAGTGGGCAAACAGTCGAAGCTATTACAAAGAATGTAAACGCGCTCCGGGATCATCCTTACGGATGATGGTACAAAGTTCCCTATTAAAAGGGATAGTAGATCTATCACTAATGATACCCCTAGTAGCTATAAAATCTGCAACTTTGTTCGCCTCTATGTAGATGTGGTTGTATTCAACCTTTTCAAAGTCTGCCTCCATGATCTTGATTTGCTCAATTTGGCGCAAAATTCCCCATCTGCTATCTCTTCCTTTCGAGAGAATCCTCATTAGCTCTTGGTTGTCACCTTCTACGATTATGCGTCTTATCCCTAGTCTTGTGGCTAATCTCATTCCTTCTAGTACTGCTGCTGCCTCCGTTTGAATAACCGTACCATGATCAATTTCCTGGTAGAAAATCTCAGTTACATGGCCCCGTGAATCACGAATGATTCCTCCCACCTGGCAAGCGCCCGTGGGTTTGACAGAACCATCTACATTAATTTTGTAGATGGCTCCTACTGGTCTAGTCCAACTAGTTCTAGACCTTTTCTTCCCTTTGTTGGCATCTTTTTTTGTATTTGTAGGATTTGTTGTTCTCCAATCCTGTATATCTTTAATAATGCGGTTAATTAGGTTACGGAACGTGTCAGGGTTGGTATGTTTGAAGATTAACTTGTTTCTAGTTTCCCATATTTTTTCCCAAATAACGATTAATTCTTCAAAAAATTGGTTTCCTTGCTTGATTTTGGTAATATTGTCACACATGGATCCTTGTAAGGAGAGGTTGTGAAAGAGCTTACCTGTTGTATGTTTGAATCGGGCTATTAGTTCCTTTGTAAAGGAGCACTTTGTAAAGAGATGAGTGGCATCCTCATTTTCTTGATTACACAGAGAGCAGGTGTGAGGGACCCTATTGATGTACCTATTAAGCCTGCTAGTCGTGGGGAGAGCATCTATTTTAATTTTCCAAACTAGGTTTTTAAGCCGAGGAGGAAGATTAAGATTCCAGATCCAATTATGGTTTTCAATGTTGTGGTTATGAGTATTTGTAATCTTTTTTGCCGATTTGGTTGAGAATTTTCCTGTGGGATTAGGCATCCAGATTAGCTTATCATGAGCTTTCCATGAGGGAATATTGAGGGATAAAATGCAGTTGGTTATATCTTGGGGAAAGAGACATTGTATAAGGAGCTTATTCCAGAGCTTTTGAGGGGTCAAGAGGTGACTGACTTTTATGTTTGGGTTATTGTTACCCATAAAGGATTTGAGGCATTTTTCAGGAACCCAAGGATCTTTCCAGATATTTATTTGATTACCATCTCCTATAATCCAAAGTAGGCCTTTCTCAAATTTGTCTCTAAGGGATAGGAGTCTGCCAAATTGTCAAGAGGTGGCTTGATTTGGTTTGTCTCTGATATTGCTATCTTGGAAGTATTTCTCTTTGATGTCTCTTACCCAAATGTTATTTTCATCTGTGTAAAGTTTCCAAAGAAGTTTAAACTGAAGGTTTATATTTAGACCTTCAGCTTTTCTAATACCCAATCCTCCTTGGGTTTTACTCTTGCAGATGTTGTCCCAACTAATTAGAGGGGTATATCTTTCAGATTGAAGTTTATTCCAAAAGAAATTTTTATTTATTTGGTCAATTTGGTTGAGAATTCCTTTAGGGAGCATAAAATTTTGCATCAGATAGTTGGTTTTGGAACTTAGATTGGCTTGAATTAAGATGGTTCTGCCTGCTTGAGATAGGTTCGAGGCTTTCCACTTTGACAATTGTTTTTTCAGGTTTTGGATAGCTTCCTCAAAGACCAAGTTACGAATTCGGCCATTGATCATTGGGATACCTAGATACTTTTGAAGAGTACTTGAGATAGGAATTCCCATGCTCTAAGCTAGTTCTCTAGCTAAATTTTGATTCACATTCTTAGAGTATTGTATAGAGCTTTTGCTATAGTTTATGGTGAGCCCTGAGAGATTTGAGAAGTTGTTTATCGTATTTTGAATGGTATTTAGACTAGTATGAGAAGATTTAGCAAAAATAATTGTGTCATCTACAAAGGTAAGGAAAGGTATAGGATTACCGTTTTTAGTGAGCTTAATTCCAATTAGCACATCCTCTTGTAGGGCTTCCTTGTGCATTTCTCTTGCTAGACCTTCCATAATTAATACAAATATGTATGGCGCAAGTGGGTCTCCTTGTCGAATTCCCCTGTTGGGCTTGAACTGTTTACCTGGACAATTGTTGACGAGAACTGAGAAGGAGGATGTTGTGAGACACGTCATAACCCAGTTGGTCCATAGCGGATGGAAACCAAAGTTTTGTAGAACCGCTTTGATATAATTCCAGTTTATTTTGTCATAGGCCTTTTCCATATCTAGTTTTAGTGCCATCCAACCCGTTCTACCCTTTTTCTTATGAAAGCTATGGAAGATTTCATGTGCTATTAGGGTATGATCTTGAATAGATCTCCCTTCCACGAAGGCTCCTTGAAATGGATTGATGAGTTTGGGGAGAATAGGTTTCAATCTGTTAGCCAAATTTTTTGTGATTACTTTGTATATGGTGTTACATAAGCTGATTGGCCTATAGTGGTTGATTGTGGTAGGGTTATCAGTTTTGGGGATTAGAGCGATAAATGTTTTATTTATTTCTGACAGCAGTTGTCCTGAGTGGAAAAAAGCTTTGATTGCTTTACAACAAGAGGGGCCTACTATGTGCCAGTATTTCTTATAAAATTCTGGGGGGAAACCATCTGGGCCGGGAGATTTATCTTCTGCCATTTCAAAAATAGTATTTTTTATTTCAGTAGTAGACGGTTGAGATATTAGGTTTCGGTTTTCCTCTTGAGTTATTTGAGGTTGAATGTTCCAAACATCCCCTGAGTTAACTTGGTTTTGATAAGTACCTATAAACCTTTCTGTCGGCTCATTTGTGATGTGGTCGGAGATGGTATCATTGTCATACAAGATATTACCTCGTTTGGATGTGAAAGATTTAATGGGTCTTTTTGAGTTTCTGATTCTAGCTGTTATTTGAACATATTTTGTATTCCTGTCTGCGAATTGTAGATGTTTGGTTTTGGCCCTTTGTTTCCAAAATTTGTGGTTGCATTCTAAAAGTCTGAATCTTTTGAGTTCTAGTCTTGCTAGCTTTTCTTCCTCTTGTTTACTGATATTTCCCCAAGGTAATCTATTTTGCAAATTAGAGATTTGATTCTCAACTTGGGATAGTTGCCTAGCAGTATTACTGGTTTGGGATTTGCACCAGTTTTTGGTATTTTGTTTGAGCAATTTCTGTTTCTGTATTAGTTTGAAGGCTTGAGATCCATTAAACTTATTGCGCAAAACTTGTCGGACCATAGTTTCGTATATAGGATTTGTCGTCCAGGCCATTTCAAATCTGAAAGGCGCACCTTTAGTGAGATTTCTAGATCCTATTTCTAGGGAGATCGGGCAGTGGTCAGAGTTGGAGAAGGAGTGGTGTTTTGTATGAATCTTTGGGAACCAGTTGAAAATATGTTGGCTTGCCAGAATTCTATCTAAGCGTTCATATGTATTGTTAAAGTTTGATTTGTTTTTTCTCCATGTAAAAGGAGAACCCGTGTATGGGACAGTTTGGAGTTCCAATTCATACTTGACAGCTTGTAATCGTCTAAATCTAGATATAGCTGGGGTAGCGCCCCCTAATTTTTCTGTATCGTTTTCTATATCATTTAGGTCTCCAATGATAAGGATTGGGAGGGAGTGCTTGTGAGTAATCGAGAAAACTTCTTCCCAGAATTGGTTTTTTTCCGATTCAACGGATGGTGCATAGACAAAAAGTAAGGCCAATTCATGGTTGTCTACCTTTGTTTTGAACATGAGAAATCTGTCAGATTGTTCTAGGATTGCACTTGAATCTTCAAATTTTGTTTTGTAGAGGAAGAATATGCCGCCCTTGTGACCCTTAGCACTGACACTAAGAGCTTTGTGAAATCCCGAGGCTTTGATCATTTGATCAGACAGGGTTTCAACAGCTTTAGTTTCAGTGAGCATAAGAGCATCAAGGTGGTTTGTAGCCCTTAAATGGTTGATTTCTTGCCAAAAGAGAGGCCTTTTGGAACCTCTATGTAAAGACCGGGAAATTTTAGAATATTAAATTATTAAAATAGTGATTTATAATAATCCCGATTTCTAAGAATTGGGAGGTTTGGAAAAACTCGTCCTTGAGCATCAGTTGTAATTTTTTTTAAATCCTTCCGGCATCGTTTTAGAATTTTGATTTTGACGGAATTTGATTCCGCTTCCGAGTTGCAAGCCTTGATAAATTAATTTAATTCTGGTAATGATTTGTCAGTTCGATTTAAATTTGATAGAGTCAGAATTTGCGAGTTCGAATTTTAATATCGAGTATATTTTTACATTTATGAATTGGAACTTGGGACCACGTTATTTTCTTTCTTTTCTTTCTTCCTTCCTTTTATCCAAAGGGTTCAGAAGCAAGCCCCCTCTCTGCATATGTCATCTATTACCCAGCAATACAAGACAACTCTTCTTTGTCCTCTTACTCTTGTTCCCTTTACAAATCTTCCCATTACATTCCAATTGTGGCTCAACACACCCCATCATCCTAACTCTCCTCTCCCACACTTTCCTATCTATTTGGGTGAAGATTTCAGACACCACCCACGCCATGGCTGTGCCCCTACTTGTTCTGAGAATGCAGCAGGTCCCCACCTTCAATTCTGATTCCAAATAGGCCTCCCCCCTCTCCTTCATTTCTAGGTTCAAACAAACCCAAATACACTTCCTCTCCCCATGGAATGCCGAGAGCACAGGGGCTCCAAGCCCTGTTCTGCGAGGCGAGGTCGACACCACCACAACTCCACCTCCCTCCTTCTCGACGAGAAGTAGCAGCAGCAGTATCTACCTCACCTCCCCTGACGCCGACGAGCGCCCCGAAGTCACCCAGGAGCAGCCGGAGTCGCCAAAGTCGAGCCCCTCGGCGCCCTGTTTTTCTTTCCTTCGATTCAAAATCGGGTAAGCTTCCTCTTCCTCCTCCGATTAGAAACCCAGAAAAGGCTCACCTTTCACCCTTCTTCACTCGTCCTAGGCCAAGAACACTTTGATTCCGACTCCGACGAGCCCCAAGGCAGCCCGAGCACCTCCGGCGGCGTTCTTTGAATCCCCTCGGTGAGCACCTCCTTCTTCTCCCTTTCTTGTCGATTATGTATTCTCGGTGTCGGGTCTGGTGTCCGGAGTGCTGTCGATTCCGGCAAGCTCCTTTCCTCTCATCTTCCTTCCCAGATTTCGAAACCAGTGGATTGTTGGTGACAATGAACAGTAACCGGGTCGGTCCATCATTTTCTTTTGTTGCCTTGGCCGGTTCACTGATTTATCTAAATGAAAACCGGTTCAGCCTTATCTTTTAGAGAAAGAAAAATGGGTGGGCTTTTGGGATCCGATTTTTATAAGAGATGGATCCTTTCTTATGGGCCTTTTGGGTTGTTGTTAAGTTTTATTGTTATGTGTCATAATATGTTGGTATATAGTTTTATATAATTGCTTTTACTAGCTTAGTATTATTATATGTTAAATCTAGGTTTGGTGATAAAATATTTTCTGAAAATTATTATATTATAAAATACGGAGTAGTTTTAAAGGTAATATTTTTTTTGAGACTTTTACTATATGTTTTAATATCATCTTAAAGTGATAATATTGGGATATGTATTTTTGATGATTTAAATATGTAAATCTTTGGAATTTTGAAATGACTTATTGGCTTGGATTTACTTTGGTGTTCATTTTAGATAAATATTGTTGGTTAAATTATTTAAAAAGGATTTTAGGTTTTGAAATAAAATGCCGGAATTATTTCTATAATATGATTTTGAGAGATTGATTTTAAGGATTTAATGTCGGGATTCTTCGTCTTGGTTTGATGATGTCGGTTTTGAGAAGGAAGTTTGGAAATACGGTTGGTACGATTTTATCAATGGGTTTGATTGGAAGAATGATTTTGCTCGATGTTGATCGTATCGGAATTGTTTTAGAAAACGGTTTTACTATCGATTGGTTTTAGTATGTTGAGAACTTGGAGTTCGTGCGTTTGAATGTTGGTCCGATAGCTTATGGAAATGTCCTAATGATAGGTGTGTATTGCTTTTGGATTACTTTGGACTTGCATTTGGGCCATTGCTTGTATTATCCTGCTGTTCTGCATCTTCAGGTAAGTTCCTTAGGGGGCTTACTCAGGTTGGACATTCATGTCTGTTGTTGCATTTTATGTTAGGTGTTGCATATGCATAAAAGCATGCCATGTAGTATCCTGTTTAGGTTGCACTAATTGAATGAGCATCCGCTTACTTTATGCGTTTGAAACAGAACGGTCGTTATCTGTGATAGTCCTAGAGTCTTTGCTAGGGTCATAGGGTAGCCCAGCCTCATCGGGTACCCTGAGTCAATCGAGTCATGAACTTCCTTATATTATGAGATGCATGCGGTCTTTATTGTGGAGCGGGTTAGGCATGCGTGCCGCCCGATTATGATGGAATGCATTCACGAGCTGGCCAGTCTCCGCCCTATCGGAAGGGGGTGGAGGTAGGAGAGGGATATGCCACTTGGCATTGTCTTGGGTCCTTTACAGTATTTTTACACATTATGATAACTAGGAGCATGCTAGTGTGTTTGACTTTCGTACTGCATTAGAGCATCTTTATTAGGTATAGCACATACTATGTGTGATGCAGGTCAAGATGACCTTCTGTGGGTCAAACAACGATCTTGACCCAGGCGACGACTCGAGGACGAGTCGATTTCAAATGGAGGAGAATGATGTCATCCTCAAGCGAAAGAAGAAGGCTCCACCTTGGGAGTCGTTAAAGAAACGGCGTTAATTATTTTATTATTTATATTTCTTATTTTATATATATATTCCATTTTTAGTAACTCCTATGTTAGTTGGAGTCTAATTATAGAATTGATTATTTTTAGTATTTCTTAGTTAGGTTAAATAAGATGGTTAGGAAAGTCTATCCTTTAGGCTTTCTTAATTATCATATTTTATTATTTTCTATATTAGGATTTTAGATTAAGTTTTATCTTCTAGGTTTACTTTATCTTTAGGATTAAAATTCTATCTTTAAGAAACCAAAACTCTATCTTGCATGATAGAATTGGTTCTTAGGTTTTTTATTTAAACGTTGTAGTTCTATTGAATTAAAGCAGATTGAATAGAATTGAGAAACCCCTTTATGGATTAAAGGGTTCTCGATTATCAATCCAAACCCGCATTCGGTTCGTATAGCCTTCACAATCACCATCCCCGTTCACCTGGTTCACCTTCACCGAACCAACAATCATAACACCAAACAAAGCCCTTCACCGTCGCAAGCAGAGGAAGACATCCCTTGGCGTCGCTCACGTCCAGGCTCGCTCTCAGCGAGCGCGGCCTCGTTGGCTCCGCGCGCCAGTGCTCGCTCTCTCGCCCTCTCGCTGTCTCGCTCCCGCACACGCTCGCTCACGCCTCGATCGCTCTCTCGTGCTCTCACCCGCTCTCGACCTCGCAGTCGCTCGACGCCGCGCCCTGAGGAGCACTGCTCCTGTGCTTCAGCGTCACTCGCCCTGCGAAGTCACGCCTCGCCACCAGCGATCGCAACCAGCGCTGCCGTGTCGCACCCGTGAAGCCGGAGCCTGTGCCGCGAGCCTTCGCAGACCTTCGCTTACTTTGTTTTCCTTTACTTTCCGTTGTTGTTACTTGTTAATTTAGATTTTGTTAATTAACATCCTTAGCTTTAGTTTTGTTTAGTTTTAATTTAGTTAATAATTAGTTTAGTTAGTTTTTTTTGTCAAATCGAGAAGAGATTCAAGGAGCATAAGCAAGATCGACGCTTTTAGTTTAGCAATTGGCCGGCCTAGCCGATTGCTATACATCAATGTGGCCTCAGCGAGGACTGCCAGTCCCGCATGAGTGGCTCGATCTGACTCCTTTCCCCGTTCTTTTTTTTAAGGTATTTTCTGCAGATTTTGAATGATTGATGTCTATATGACGGGGTTCCCTTTTTGCGAATCGAAGAATCTGGCTAATTCTCTAACTTGGTACAAATGGTAATCATTCGCTTACGTTTTGGTTTTGACCCGGCTCTGTCGTGACACTTTGTATCTTAACTTTGTTTTCGCTTTACTTTCATTTCAACTGAATTTCGCGACATAGTCTTAGGACAGGTTAAGGGTACCCAATGGCCCTTCGAGGTTTTTAGGGTTTGGAATCCCTCTTTCTACTAATCTTAAATGAGTTTGAAACCTCGACCCGTACCTGGATTGCAAGATCCGAACAAGGGTTTTCATCCCTTGAAACGTAACCCGGAAATCATAATTTTGGGCCGTTACACTTTAACATTCCAGTATGCAACTTTAATCATAAGAATTCCATTGAATAAAAGCTTTTAGCATGTTACAATGTAAACTGGTGCAAGATTCAACAATATCTCCTTTATATCTCATACATTGATAGCTGCTATTTTGATGTAAACAATCAGAAAGATTAAAATAGAACCATACTTCTCTTTCGAGCTTCTTGCTGGTGTGTATATGTTGATGCCGAGTTCTGTGAGCAGATTGAATCCACTGTAAGGTTTGAAATCTGCATTGAACTTTAAGTCTATATCTTGCACTTGTTGCAAGGAAACTTGTTGAAAGTTTTGTTTGTAAAGGTTTGGGAGTAAGGTTTGTGCAGCATGCCTCCACAAAGTCCCTAACGAGACTTATGTGACAATGCTTGAAGTTTGTTGGAGGTTGAGTAGAGAAGATCATACCTGCATGGACACAGTCGCCTATCATATACATCCTATATAGCTCTGGGTCCCTGCAAATGTGTGAGTGTGTCTGTTCCATCGCTAGTAAGGCAATGAGAAAACACTTCTTGCTGCTAAAATAGTAACAGTAAATTGCAAAGGCAGACCAGTTAACCAGCACTTGATCCCAAAGATTTGGAAGCGAAACAAGACTGGAGATAATGCTCACATCAATTAAGAAATCAAGAGAAAAGGCAGATCTTATCCTCTTAGCCATAAAACCACAAGGATCTCTAGTCCAGTCACTAGGCTCGTTAACTATAGTAAAGTAATCAAGGTAAAGGCCATCCAGAGGTAGTAACGAAGCATGCAATGGTACTAAATTCAAACATGTACTAAGAGCAATTCTAGACAAACAAAAATCAGTAATAAGAGAAAAGAGAGGTATAAGGATAGACTTATCTGTTCTGGATAGTGTATTAAGAGCTGAATTGACATCTGTCTTGATCTCAAGATGCATGATTGGAGCTAGGTTTGGTTTGGTACTCTGCATGACCCAGCTGCTATCGCCGAATCGAACCCTTTGGTTTCTTCCTGACTTCAGCTGATGGTTCTTATGGGTATAGTTCTTGCTGATTGTGTACTTCTCATGCACTCCAACAGTGCTCTCCTCTTGACGCCTATACTTGCATAAGCTTAAGAGTCCTCTACTTGAAGTCATATTGACATCATTTGTAATGCAAGGTTTTTTGACAAGTTTGATAAATAAGGTTTTGTGGAAAGTTTTGTTAAAGCTTACCACCACACAACACCCAACGGTGTAGGCGGGGTAGAGCTTAAGAGTTTTCAAAGAGAAGAAAAAACACCCATTACCTTCATGCTCTTCTACAGCCCCAATTCCTGAACCCCTATCAGGAAGCCATAGACGAGCAACCATCCAGCAGATCCGACCTCTCAACATCAAAGCAAGCAATTGTGAGTCATAGTACCTGTTCTTATGAGTCCTATATACATTAGTATGAGTAGGCAAGTCTCTCCAATAATAGCCACTAGATATATATTTCATAAGAATTACAATTTTAAAATAATAGACAGTGTTAAGCATGCAAAACTTGCTGTCATATGGGGATGTTGTCAATGTCAATCTATACTCCTTGCTAAGCACAGTATGTGCATATGATATCATAAAATAACAAGTGAACTTTTTTGGTTAATAATTATAACAAAAAAACTTAAAATAATACCAACTATCAAATTTTAACCCAGCTACTCCAACCGCCACGGTGCAAACTTCTTGGAATCTTCCAGGCCCTCTGTCAAGTACTCCCTCCGTTCGATTATATTTGACGTTTGGATATTTTACTTGTTAAGCAAATTAATTGACGCTTTACTTAATTACAAAGTACGGAGTACTGATTTGCACTACAGAAGGCTATTAGTTTGCATCATTATCTATGCAAACTCCCTTTTTTTTATACAGTAATCAACTTGAGTTACAAAAAGGAGTAGTGGAATTGATTTTTTTATTGTTTTGTACAGTAATTTTTTTTTATCCCTATTAATGGTCAATTCAGTGCGGAGTACAATATTAATTATTGGTGTACAGTAGTTCCTTAATTATAGTGCAAAAGATTAAAACGGCAAATATAATAGAACAGAGGGAGTATAAAGCTAGGGTTAGTCTGCTGATTCCCGAGTCTACGTACATAGGGATGGTCTATCGCTTTCATACCCACACGTTCTATCCCATCCTATTTCCTCACTTTAAGGGTTAAATCCAATTAAATTCATTTTGCCCTTTTGAAAAACGTTCAAAAGCTTTTAAAAATCTGTGGGCGGTTTTCCAAAATCCTTTTCAACCCTTTTGCACTCGGATTGCACAACCTGACTTTAGTACCAACTTTGTAATGGCCCGAGTTTATAAAACCCGGGTTACATTTCGAAGGTCGGATTCCTTCATTCAGATCTTGCGCGCCAAATACGGGTTGAAAGTTTGAAAACAAATTATGTCAAGAGTTTGAAAGGGGGATTTTGAACCCAAATCTCATAAGGCCCATTAGAGACCCGGTGTTAACACACATGTACATGTCCTATATTCTAAGTCGCGAAAAAACATTTAGTTCAAACTAGGCAATAATATGAATTTGATACAAGATGTCACTGTGGTGCCGGGTCAAAACAAGGATATTATAGGTTTAAATCTGGAGTTCACTATCAGTCCCTGAATATGCACCCAAGGTACCCATCGTCAAACAGCATACCTATCATAATATCAAAATCATGCATATATACCTAAAAATAAGAACGAGGAAAGGAGTCAAGTCGAGCCACACATGCGGGACCGATAGTCCTTGCTGAGGCCGCATAATACACGCTAATCCTAATAAAGATGCTTCTAATGCAGTACCGGAATCTTAACAATCAAGCATGCTTGCAGTTTATATATAATATATATATATATAATAAATACTGTAAAGAGTGTCCACACAGAAATGCCAAGTGCCATGTCCCTCTCCTACCTCTCACCCATTCTCGTAAGTGTAGACGCCGACCGAGCTCATCGCTGTTTAGAAAGTCATATAATTTTATATTTCTCATCTCATGCTCTTTTCTCATAATGCTTTTCTCATTTCATTTTCTCAAGATATAGTATCATGACTCATGACTCGAGAGGAACAACCCGATGGAGCTGGGTCATCCTATGACCCTAGCAAAAGACTCTAAGAACATTCGTTCTACCAAATGCATAGAGTAAACAGATGCTTATTCAATAGTGCAAAACCTAAGCATGCTACTACATGATCATTGGATATGCATATGCAACACCTAGCATAATATGAAACAACAAGCATGAGAATCCAACTTGAGCAAGCCCCCTAGGGAACTTACTTGGAGGTGCGGAATAACAATGTAGCAGTAAGAGAGATTAAGGTTATATAGTAAGTATAATAAACATATAAGTCTACATTCAAACACACTAGCACAAACAATCACATATAAGTTCACATAATCGAATATCTTATCATATCACTTCCATCTCATCATCATCATTCAACTCATCATATACCATCTCGTATCTCGATCATCATTGTATCATTCCATATCTTATCGCATAATCTCAATATAACTCATCAAGTATCATCCCAACTCATCATCATCTCAATATCTCATCTCAACATCTCATCATGCTTTAACTCATTATCATATCATATAAAATTTTTAGTAATCATGTATCATCACCTCATATGTAGTTCATATTCATATTCTAATCATCATATAACACATCATACTTTCATATTTAAGCACATATCCATAATCATGCTCCTTAATCATATAATATAACATCATACTTTAGAATCACATGTCATCATATAACATCACGCTTTACTATATCAACCCATCATAACATGCTTATCGGATTAAGACCTCATCATATATCATATCATATCATATCATAGAAATATCAACATACTATAGCTCATACTCACACAAATGATCAAGTTATTCACCAAGTTAGGCTAAGCAAGTCAATTTTCCAAGATTTCCCAAAAGTCTTTTAAATCTCAAGTTAGATCAAATCATTATTCAAAACACTTTCCCAAATCATACTTGACCCAAAAATCCATTTTCAAAACATTACTTTTTAAATCAACTTATTTTTTTTATTTTATCAAAACAAATCCAACAAGGTTAGGGTATTTCCAAAATTCCTCTTTTAAATTTTATTAAGTCCATTTCCATTTAAATCTCAATAATAATATTATATTTTTAAATGCCATCAATAATAAATAATATATAATATTCCATTTATTTAATATTATTCTTTTCTTTTTTTAACTAAATCGAAATCCCTTTTTTATTCTTAAGACATACTCCCTCCGTTAATTAAAACTTGACGTTTTACTATTCACAAACGCTTTTTGAGGTGTTAAAAACTATATAAAATATTAAATTTTTTAAATATATTTTTTAATAATTTCATACTTATTACTATTAAGTATTAATTTATAAAAACAAATGTAAAAAAAAAATTAATATTTTTATATAGTTTTTATCATTCTAAAAAAACGTGCATGAATAGTAAACGATATATTTTATTTAACAGAGGGAGTAATCTATTTTGGGTGATAATATTTAAACCCTTAAAATTTACTATATACACCACACACTGCCCTTCTTGAGTTACAGACATGTGACTTGAGAGGAGCAAGGTCTATTTAAAAAAAATATAAAATAAAATGGAATATATGATGTATATAGTAAAATTTTGGGTGTAAATAGCATTGACTTATATTTTTATCACATTTTAATTCAAATCAACCAAAAAATTGGCTCAAGGGAGAAAAGGCCCAAAACCTCATAACCTAAGTTCAATTTCGGATCCAACTAACCCCAAAGGCCCAAACCCAATTCATTTTAAAAGAACCGGACCCAAATCTTCCTTTTATTTAAAACCTAGTGAATCGGTCCCAAAATCAGAAAACCGAACCCATTACCCATGGCTTCTTCTGCCAATACCCAGATCGCTGCTCAACAATGGAGGAAAGAATGAGGAGGAGGAAGGCTCTCGCCGGCAAGGCCGGCCCAGAAGCAAGGGCAAGTTGGACGCCTGCTGAGGGCCCAAAATTTTACAGGGCCCAAAAATTTTTTTAGGTAGGTATATATACATATGGTATAATAGAGTAAGTTCATGGATAAAAGGCTCAGTTACGTATAAATAAAAGGCCCAATAGCCTAGGGCTGTGTATAACCGGGTATCCGACACGACACGACAAAAACACGAAATCGATAAGAGGAAAAGTGCCGATTCGAACACGACACGATAAGTACCGGGTATCCGACACGATAACACGACACGGTTTCGTGTCGGATACCCGTATAACACGACACGACACGATTTCTACAAAAACCTTTTTTTATTTTTTTTTGAAATTGCAATTGACTAAGTGGCTCTATAGTACAGATCGAATAACAACATCGATTTTGGACACCCACAAGCCACGTGCTCTAATTCATTACTCATGATCGAACTATTGATTGAAAAACAACAACGATCAGGCTTACAGGATATGAAGTGAGTGTAGAGAGAGGTCGACGAAGACCTGAAGCGTTGGATCTGAAGCGCCGGATGTAGATCTGAAGAAAGAGACTACGAGAGGACTTGACAGGCGACGGCGACGACGACGTGGGCTGGCTGAGAGCAACCGGCGAGCCGTGGGCTGAGGATGTTGAATGAATTACAAGATCCGAAGTCTGAACAAGGGAGCGAGGACGGAGGAGAGCCGGAGAGGACGAGCGAGGACTAAGGATCTGAAACGAGGATCGAGAGAACGAGCGAGAGAGAACTCGAGAGTCGAGACGAGACTGAGAGTCTGAGAGTGAGCGAGAAAGGAGAGGAGAGGAGAGGAGAAGCGAGCTCGAGCCGTGGCCTGAAGCGGATTGAGAAGTAGCAATGGAGGTTGCGACGTCCCTTGAAAATGAGAGAAAGATGGAAACTCACAAAGCCCTACCCGTGAGAAGTAAACAGAAAAAATTAAAAACAAAAGGTTGGGAAAACAAAAAATAAAATTAAAGGATTCTGGATTCGAACACGGGACCAGTCAGACTTCCTCATCCGCAAGTAGCACGCCTGGCCAACTAGGCAGACGGAATCAAGTGATACTCAAAGACATTTATTTTATATGTATTATTAGAGAAAACGAATTTTTTTAAAAAAAAATTATCGTGTCGTGTTGGATACCCGATAAGGGAAAAATGTCGATCCGAATACGACACGATTATTTTCGTGTTTTACCGTTTTGTGTCATAATCGTGTCGTATCTTTATCGTTTCGTGTTTTTTCGTATCGTTTTGTTGCGGTTTCGTGTCGTGTCAACCGTGTCGTGTTTTTCTGCACAACCCAACAATAGCTAAATCCAATTACTTAAAGCATTAAATACAAACCCTTATTAATTGAAAAAGAAAAAAATAAATGAAAGTTGAACATCTTCTTGTCACGCGTGCACTTCAGCCGGAGAACTTCAATTGAAGGCTTGAGTTGTGTGAGATGAGGGATTCAAAGAATCAGAAGACGAAGAAACGTTCTTCAATATCGGAGTTCTCGTCTAGCATTCAAGGAGAAGAGATGAAGCCTTTTCAATTTCAAGGCTCTCGGCTATATGCCTTTATAACCCCACCATCACCACCGGATCTACCTCCAAATTGCCAGCGGCATCACCACCCACCAGATCTACCTCCAATGTCGGTCGCACGCGGCACGCCGGCACCACCGAATCTGTCTCCAGCGTCGGCGTCTTCATTGATGCCAACCGGTAAGAGTGATTCAGTTTGGGATAATTTTGGGGCAATTTTGATTAATCACATTAGAACGCCAACATTGATTCAATTTGGGGCAATTGATTCACCTAGCCCTGTTTCTTCATATTTTATGGGCTATTGATTAAATTTTATTGGAAATTTGCATATATAGCACATTAGCACGCCAATAGCGAGATTTTAAGAGTTTGCTTGGATTTCGAATTGCTCACGGCTGGTGTCGGTTCTCCATTGCTCATTAGTTCAGGTGATTTTGTTCCGTTATTCTCCTTTTTAATTGTGATTACGAATGGAGCTGTCAGCCGGGATGGGCATGGCACTGCGGTTGGAGTTATTAGGGGTAGTGTTGGTGAGTGGCATCATGGTGTTCTTATGAACTTAGGCTCGTGTACGGTTCCTAAGGTTGAACTTTGGGGTGTGTTACAGGGGCTTGAGCTTGCTTGAGAAGGTGGCTACAGACGTGTGATTTTCGAAACAGATTCACATTCTGCAGCGGCCTTTCTTGAGAAGGGAATATCACGATGTCACCCACTAGCCAGCCTTGTCACTAGGTGTCAAGGCTTATGAAGAAGAGAATGGGAAGTCCAGTTTCGACATGTGTTCCGCGAAGCTAATTGCATTGTGGATCACCTTGCTAGTTTAGCTTTCCTTTATGACATTGGTTTGATTGTATTATTTGACCCTCCTGAGGGGGGTGATTTATCTTATTTGCAAAATGTAAGGGGTCGGACTGTCAATCGTTTGATGACTACATAGCCATTTTATTTTAACAAAAGCGCGTCGAGATGCGCAGAGAGTGCCGCCTCTCCTTTCTGACCAAAAAAGAAGCCATCGGATACGGACTCAGGATACTTCTAAAAGATTGCAACTAGAAGAAGAAACAGGAAACTAATTAAGAAAATTCGAACAACTAAAGGCACAAGCATAGTAGGGGCAGTGTTCTAAATATCGGATATATCGGTCGATATATCGCCGATATATCGGTGATATTTAGAATCCGAGACGATATCGGCATATCAGAGTTAAAATATCGGTCAACGATAAATATCGGGTCAACGTTGATATATCGGGCCAAACCCGATATTGACCGATATATCATTAGCCTAAAACGCTTCGTTTCATTTTTTAAAAAATAAATAAATCCAAATAAGGATCAGATGTACGCTGTTCGTGAGAGTAGTGAGACTTGGGTCAAACTCCTCCGCCAATTCTCCGCTCACTCATCACGATTCAATCTCTCTATGGGATTTTCGCCTCCACCCTTTCAAATAGGCTACTCGGAATCGGCCTCCACTGCCGTCGGTCATCCACTGTTCTTCGATTCCACACTTCTCAGACCACCACCACCATCTCTCATTTCCTTCGACTTTTCGATTTCACCTCCAATCGCCAGTCGAGATTCGGGATCTGTTTGACTGCTTTGGCGTTGCCATTGCCTTCGGCGAGATCACCAGTCATCACCTCCGACAGTCCAACCATCTCCTCTCCAGACAGGTTGAATCCTCCCTCCGCCGACTCCTGTCCACACTTCGGCCATCTCCTCTCCCTCTGTACACAAACACACTGTATAGTGTACACCTAATTGTATAATTAAAATAAGTATTCATCGATTGAACTGTTTACTGAGTGGAGATGGGTTTTGTATGATTAGAATAACAATATACAATATGTATTGATCTGATTGTATACTAATTTTGTTCAAGTCTAATACAGTATAGTATAGAATGAAAAAATTAATGTATAATTGAATGGAAGAACCAACTCAACCAAGTATTGGAATCATTCGAATTAGAGAGTTAGAGTACTATTTATGTATTTTTAGAAATTTATTTTTCAAAACTATTTATGTTACGTATGTACTCCCTCCGTTCCATAATACACGTCCTTTTCTTTTCTGGCACGCTTTTTAATAAGCGAAAAACTCTATAAAATATTATTTTTTTAATTGTTTTTTTTATATGATATGATACTTATTACTAATGAGTATCATATTATATAAAAAAATTAGTTAAAAAAATAATATTTTATAGAGTTTTTCGCTCATTAAAAAACGTGCCAAAAAAGAAAAGGACATGTATTATGGAACGGAGGGAGTATTTAGATTATTTATATTTATTTGATAATTTTGCAATTTAAATATTATATTTTTCATGTTTATTTTGTATACTGCAAGTACAAATATAATATTTATAACTAAAAATTAGCAAAACCGATAAATCTGATATATCTCGATAAATCCGATATATCTCGATATATCCCCGATGTATCCTTTTAACCCCTAACCGATACTATCCCGATAAGCGATATTTAGACCATTTTAGTGGGGGAGGAAAACATGGCAAAATAAATAAATAAATAAATAACAACTTAGAAAAAGGAAAAAGGGAGACCATCAATATGAGACGGCTAGCTAGATGAGTACCTTTATCTAATCTCAACATAAATCACTAGTGAGGATAATGATAACCTAACTAGACTAATAACTAATAGCGAAATTAAGAGAGCGACGTTCTCCATTGGGGAAAAAAAATCACCCGGGCCGGACGGAATGATAGCTGAATTTTACCAAAAATACTGGGATATTGTAGGATATAATATCATAAGAGCAATCAAATGATTCTTTGAATCCAGGAAAATGTTAAAACAAATAAACCACACATTTATATCACTAATACCAAAATGCGAAAACCCAAGTACCACAAACCAATTAGCCCATGTTCAACAATATATACAAGGTAATTGTGAAGATCATAGCCGATAGACTGAAAGGAGTACTGTGGAAAATTATCCACCCACTCCAATGAGCTTTTGTATCTGATAGAGCTTTTCAAGGCAATGTACTTATTGCACATGAGATTTTCTATTTCGAGTACTAGTAAATTTTGGATTTAGTACTAAAGTCATCATGTAGATTGAAGAATGTGTGAAAACTGTCTGCTTTTCGGTTTTTGTTAACAACGGCCCAACATAAATTTTTAAACCAGCTCGGGGACTCTGACAAGGAGACCCCATATCACCACACATGTTCATCATAGGTACATAAATTCTTGCACGGAAACTACAATGGACATGTGATGGTCGAGAAAAACCATAGGTTTTGACACTATTAGCATAGGAACCAATATCCCATTCCTATCTTTCACCGATGATATCATGATCTTCACAAAAGCCAGTACGGAATCATGCCTCAAAGTGAAACAAATTATTGATGACTACTGCAGTATTTCAAGACAAAAGGTGAATTTCAATAAATCGGTTTTCCAAGTGACCACAAGATTGTCGACTCTACAAAGGCAACAAATACAAAGCATCCTAAAAAAATTTGATAAAAAAAAGTTAATATTTTACTATAATTTTTAGGTTCTTAAAAAACGTGCAACTTCTAAAATGACTTATATTGTTGAACAGAGGGAGTAACTAAATAACAGGGATAAAATTGTAATAGTTTAACCAAAATTTAGACAGAATAATTTCAGGGATGGTTGATTGGTGACAAAAGTTATTTAAAAGGTGATTTTCTAAAAAAAATTAATTTAGAGGGTGATTTATAGAAAATAAATATATTTAAAGGATAGTTTTATGCAATTTAACCTTAAAGTTATCGCTTTCAATGTGAACACACTCTACGCTGAGCCATCTTAGCGCGACAATAAAAAAAAGGGGTTTTTTGCATAACTATACACTTTTTTTTTTAACTTTGCAAAAATGACACTTTTTGGTGGAATTTGCCAAAGTAGCATGTATGCTATTTGTGCAAATAAAAATGGGGAAGGGAATAGCCGGTTGAAGGTAAGAGGAAAGGAGAGAGAGGACTGACCAGGAGAAAGAAGAGGAGAGAGAGGAGGTTTTGGTGGGAAATTTGGCGCCAAAACTAGGAGAGAGAGAGAGAGATAGATAGATAGATAGATAGATAGATAGATAGATAGATAGATAGAGAGAGAGTGAGTGATATGACTCTAATGATGAAAAAGGAAAAGGTTGATGTAATAGGGGCTTTTCCTCTAATTTGCAAAGTATAAAAAGAGATGAGGGGACAGGACACTCAGTTTCTTCCTCCACTGGACAAAAGGGCTGGAGAAGAAGGCCACCATTGAAGCAAATTCGTCGGCCTCAAGGTCCAGTTGCAGAGCACTTGTCGGCCTCATTCCTTGTTCGTGTCAATGTTCAGAAACTTCCATGTCACTTTGGTTTATGAGAAACCCTAATTCTTAGTTGCAATAGGTAGGCGTCTCTCTTGTTTCTCCTCATATTTTTCGAAAAGTAGATACCTATGAACCATAGTGTTGATCACACTTTTCATTTTCAGGGGAAAATGTCAAAGTATACGTCACTCTCGTCTTCAACGGTTATTGGAACTGGTGACATACATATGTATGTAGGTGACAAGGGTAAGGGTTCGGAGGTAATCCACTTGGGTGAGGTGATGGAGGCCATAGGGAAGAGTAAGGAGTTGGGTGCAGTAGACATTACTTATAGAGGTTTTGGAACTGGTGACAAGCATATGTATAAAGGGGACACGGGTAAGGGTATGGATGTGATCCAATTGGGTGACACAGACTACTCCTCATATGACACGGTAAACTGCCGAGGTGACATGTATAAGGGGTTGGAGATCATATCCACAACCAGTCAGGAGGAGGATGAGGACGAATATCATAAAAATCACCATTGTCACCTGTTTGGAATCCCGTGTCACCTAAATTATTTATCATGTCACTTATTTGAATCTGATGGTACACCGATAACCAAGGTTTCGAGCATAACAACATAGTCAACTACCAACCAACAAATATCATAAAAATATCATAACATTCTACAACTTATGACCAACGAACATTATATAGAAAGCAACAAAGTTCATAGCAACGTACTACAATAACAACCTAGTCAACTACATCGACAACTATATGTTTGGAGCAACAACGTTCATAACAACCTACGACAATAAAAACGAAGTTCATAACAACCTACTAAAATAACAACAAAGTTCATAACAATGGCCATCCAGCGGAGGAAGCCATCGTTGTCGGACACGGATACAAGTCTCAGCTTAATCGCGCCCGCGCCTTTGACAACGTCCTTCCCTTTTCGGCCCCGCAGTTTGTTCGGAGGGGGGGACTTTACTTCTCCATCCCCTCCTGCCTCCTGGACCTCTCTTACCCTTCTTGCCTCGAACAGGGTCCGCTTTTGCAGCCACTGAGATCTGGCAATTGGTTAGGATGTTTCAAATGTCATTCCGATAAATTTTGTAATCCCATGTCACCCAACTAAATAAATCGTGTCGCTTGACGTAAATAACCTTGTTAGTTGACTACTACATGTTCAAATATGACAATCCTAGTTTGTATTAACCTGTGACCCTTAAGTGAAAATACCATGTGAACTAACAGCCAATTTACCTCTCTTTTCTGTCCTTTTGGTGGTGGTTGGTCATCCATTTTAGGTGGTCCCTCCGTCTCCTCGACCTTAATGTGGTTCTCCTCAACCTCCCAATGTTTCCCCTTCATCCTCTCTACGGACATCTCTCATTTATGGTTGCATACCTCCTGGACCCCTCTTGCTCTTTTTTCCTTGAACGACCTCTGCTTTTGCAGCATCTGAGATCTAGAAAATGGTTAGGATGTTTGGACTGCCATTCCCATAATTTTTTTAATCCCGTATCACCCAACTAAGTAATATGTGTCGCTTAACATAACTAACATTATCACTTGACTACAATATATTCCTAAACTCGGTCCGATCTTGCCTCACTCACACCCATGTCCCCAACCCATTTATCTTTCAATCGATCGGCTACACAACCCCAATCCCCAAAACCACCCTCGTCATTACCATAAACAATCATCACAAGGCCAAGAGCATAAAAACATAAATCAACACCCTTGTCACCCAATTCGAAAACACTGTCACTCAATTTGAAACCCCCGTCACCTAATTTCACTTTCAAACAATCAAATACCAAATCAAACACGGCTTAAACCTTAATCAATCGTCTTCTACCTCTCCCATATCCCAATTTCCAGTCCAAACATTTCCACCCTCGTCGTTCATCCCAAACCCTAACCGACGATTTCACATTCCACACTTGCACAAGGCCAAGAGCACAAAAACATAAATCGACACCCTTGTCACCCAATTCCAAACCACTGTCACTTCATTCGAAATCTCTGTCACCCAATTTCTCGTTTAAACAATCAAATACCAAATCAAACACGGCCCAAACCTCAATCAATCGTCTTCTACGTCTCACATATCCCAATTTCCAATCCAACCATTGTCACCCTCGTCGTTCATCCTAATTTCCAGTCCAACCATTGCCACCCTCGTCGTTCATCCCAAACCCTATCCGGTGATTTCAACCTCGTTGTTCCTCACAGAAAAGAGAGAAAAGGAACGAGGGTTTCAAGGAGATAAAAAGGGGGGCTTACCTCTTCACTTAGACGCCGGCGTGGTCTTCTTCTCTCCTCACCGGCGACAACTTCGTCCCCAACTTCCTGCGTTTTCCGATTCACCGAACTGGTCTCCTTCTTCTCGTCCTCAGCCTCCCCTCTCATCCTTTTATTTTCTTTTTCTTTTGTATGTAAATAAAGGCAAAATCTGGTTAAGGGGGGCTTGTGATCTGCACTTTTGTGCAAATTTGGGAGAAATCTGGTAGTTGTGCAAATTTTCCCACCCATGTGGTATTTTTGCAAACTTTTTTGTTTTTATGGCATTTACTACCATTTCCTCGTAAAAAAAATCATCAACTAAGTTACTGCTTTGTCGAACATTGCTCTTTTTTTTGTTTCTTTTCTTCTCGTTTGTCGAAGGTTTTTTTGATAAACTCGTTTGTCGAAGTTAAATGCTGCTTTTCTTAACTGATTTTTTATTTTGTACGTATTATATAGTAGTACTCCGTATAAGTTAAGCAGTTAAAAACTACGGAGTATAAAGAATATTAATTTGGGGAAATTGGTGAAATGTCCTAAAAAGTTGTACTAATTGGTGAAACGTCCACATTTTGGGACAAATTGGTGAAACGTCCACGTCTTACCCATAACAATTTTTTCATCTTGTCTATAGTCTAACTCTTTTTTCTTTTTTTTTTCTTTTTTATTTTAACATCTTGTCGTGCAAAAATAAGAGTATGTTGAGCATGTGCAAAAATAACCGCATGTTGAACAAATAAGACTCAAGTCTAGTTTTTTTTTTTTTTTTTTTTTTTTACATCTTGTCGTGCAAAAATAAAAGTATGTTGAGCATGTGCAAAAATAACCGCATGTTGAGCAAATAAGACTCAAGTCTAGTTTTTTTTTACATTTTGTCATGCAAAAATACGAGTATGTTGTGCATTTGCAAAAATAACCGTATGTTGAGCAAATATAATCGTAAGTTGTGCAAATATGACCCAAGTCTAGTTTTTTTTTTTGTCATGCAAATATAAGAGTACGATGTACGTGCAAATATAACCCAAGTCTAGTTTTTTTTTTTTACATTTTGTCGTGCAAATTTAAGAGTACGTTGTGCAAATATGACCCAAGTCTAGTTTTTTTTTACATTTTGTCGTGCAAATATAAGAGTACGTTGTGCAATTTTAACCGTAAGTTGTGCAAATATGACCCAAGTCTAGTTTTTTTACATTTTGTCGTGTTAATATAAGAGTACGTTGTGCAAATATAATATTTTGTTATACAAAAATAAAAATAAAAATATAGATTATGGATCACATAATAAAATATAGATAGTTTTTTTTTAATTTCTCATATTCATAGGGTAATTTTTCTAATTTAACAAAAAAGTCATCATCTTTCCTCGCAATTTCTGCGAAGAGGAAACCGATCCAGATCCGCGCTCACCGCCACCACCGCCTGCTCGCTCCGGCCTCGCTCGATCCGGCCTCCTTCGCTCTGCCGCTCGCTCCCTCCCTCGCTCTGTCGCTCGCTCCCTCCCTCGCTCCCTCCCTCCCTTCGCCGCTCGCTCCACCGCTCGCTCACCATTGCCTCCCTCCCTCGCTCGCTCGCTCCCTCCGGCCGCTCCCTCGCTCGCTCCGCCTCGCTCAACCTCGGTCAGATATGGACTCGCTCGCTCCTCCTCACTCGACCTCGGCTCAGATCTAGACTCGTTCGCTCTGCCTCGCTCGACCTCGACTTAGATTTGAGATCCGCCCTCGCTCGACCTCTCTCTATCGCCATGGATCCGGCGAGCCAGAGGAATCAATCTCCGAGCTCGGCCTCTCCTCCTCGATGCCGACGATTTGAGTCCAGATCTTGCTGGAGGAGATCTCGGATCCGTCTCTCGCTCTCCACCAGACAGCGGCTCCGGCGCCGGAGAGATCGAGACCTCCATCGCCTTCAATCGGGAGCGGAGAGAGAGTTTAGAGAGACGATGGGGTAACTATCGAATAAAAAAAAAGTTGAGAATTAGTATATATAGTGGACATTTTGCTAATTTGTCCAAAAAGGTGGACAATTCACCAATTTGTCCAAAAAAGTGCCTGTTTGACAAATTTTTTCTATTAATTTTTTAGCAACATAATATTTATTAGTAATAAGTATTAAATTAAATAAAAAATTAATTTTTATATAATTTTTATCTCTTTAAACTACGTTACAAAAGTAAAAAAAATCTTATATTTATAATAGGAGAGAGTAACCTTCAATTCTTCATTGCTATGGCTACAAATTCTTCATCCATGGCGAGAAAAATGTAGGATTATATTGGGAAACTGGGTGAAAAATTAACCAAAAAAATAAAACTACGTGACATTTAAATAGTGGTGTATCGGCTCCCGTCCACATCGGTTCGCCGACCCTTAGTTTTGACTTCAGCCTCACCGGCTCTCCTCGGCCTCGGTCGGTCCTTCTCAGCGGCGCCACCAGCCTTTTTGTTTGTTGTAATCCGCGCTTTAAGTCGCTTTCTGGTTCATCTCTGCCCGGTTTCTCTTCCTTGTCTTGTTTTGTATCGCCTCTTTTAGGCTTATCCTTGTGATAGCCGTCCACGATTTTATTATCGTCCATGAGGGTTGAGACGAGGTCTTGGGGTTTGATTGTGCTTGGGTGTGGTTTGTGGTTGTATTGCGGGTTAGTGTACTGTGCTATTCTTGTTGTGTTGCAGGCTTCTTGTGAGCGTTGATTGATGTGTCATGTTCGATGACGTCGTGGACGTGCGATTGACATCTGAAGGCTCTTCGAGTCCATAATCTGAGGTGTCCGCTGGTCCCCAGAGTTCGCTGTGTGCGTTGTCCCTTTGGCCGGTCGTTTCGTTCTTCTTTAGCTTGTGTTGCGCAGTGTAGGATGACTTGTACGTTCCTAGTTTTTATTTTCTTTCATTTGCTTCTGTTATTTATTTCTGTCGTTTGCTTCAGTTTTTGCTTCTATTGTACATGATGGTTAGTCTATCCACCGGCTTGTCCGGTCTCTCAGTTTCTCTAGGCTTGTCTAGAGAACTGAATTTCTTATCTTGCTTCCAAAAAAAAAAAAAAGGAACTCTCCATTTAAAGAAAAAACAAAAGACAACCATATATGAAATAGAACTAGTTCTTTTAACAAGCAAAAGAGCTAGGAGGAAGCAAAATTATTCAATGAGAATGTAGAATCATCCTTTCCTAGAACTAAATGAACAACCAAAGAAAACATAGAAGAGACAATACTAGACCGGAAAAACTGATGCATGAAAAAATTAAACTCAACTTTGATGTATCTACACCGGATAATAGAGATATAGCAATAAGCTTCATATGACAAGAGAATGAATATGGGCTACCAAAAATGGTTTAGCCAAACACCCATTACAATGGACGCACTTGCTCTCCTCGATTGAACAAAAAAGGCAAGACATCATTATTGACGATGACTCGCTTGTTATCAACTCGAGAACTCGAATTTGTTATCCTCTTTTTTCCACATTGTCTTTCCTTAGCGTTTCATTTCAGCACATCTTTAAGGAAGATAATTTAGTAATGGATAAGATTGCGCATATTCATCATCTCAAGAATGCTATCTTGGAACACTCTGGTTTACAAAATCTCATCTGAAAAGATGCAATCAAAACTCAAATCGTAGACACCAATTTTACAGCAAGGGATGGTTGAGGCCCAAACTTCTCAATCCAAGATGGTAACTCCCAACAGCCACCAAGAACTTCACCGTTTGCGGGCCACTCAAACTCGACACCGCCTTCTTCACCGTCTCCAGCCGCAACCTATCCGCCCACCTCATCGCCTCCCGCATTGCCCTCCTCAACTCCTCCACCACCGCAATATCTCCATCGTCAACACCGTATCCGCCTCCCCTCCCCGCCATGATTGCCTCATGGCCCCTCTCCACAACCTCCTCCATCGCCCTCTCATCCTCCTCCACCTCCGCCCTCATCGCCTCCACCCTCTGCCTCTGCTCCGGCAACATATCGGCCACCGACGCCTCAAGTAGGCTCAAGGCAAAAGAAGGCTTGAATCCTCCCATACAGAAGACCACCTTCTCCAAGGAGGATAGCCACGGCGCACAAGTGTATGTTTAGGAAGCATAGCTCGTGTCGAGCCATCGCCTTCGCCTTCTCCTCGTAGCACCAAACGTAGTGCAACATCTCTAAGGTTATGTGAAACCACTGCACTTTTGTTTTTTTCTTGGCAAAACTGCCAAATGTTATCGATTCGATCGATCGAGCTAGATCATAGTTTGTCATCAATTCGTCGCCTAATAACTGATAGAATTATAGATCAACGGACGCGATTGCCTACGTTATGCTGGCGTGAAAACCAATTCATACCGATTTATATCTTGATTGTCTTGAGTGGTGGATCCTGAACGGTTGATAATGTAACTAGAATAAAAATATAAATCGCGCATGCTTTATTTCATTGTTTTAAAATATTTTAATATAACCTTCTAATTTGAAGATTTAGGGTATAATTATATTATTAAGGCATGAAGTTTAACAAATGATAATTACGATAAATATATATCAGTTTGATAATTGATAATTGATATAAGAAATAATTCACATATATTCATTTTTGAAAATTGAAATGTTATAACTTTTTAATATATCAAATCGAAACTATCGACAAGAAATATGTATATTAAATTATATTTTTGGTTGGGAGGCACCTGAGTCCCTGACCCTAAAGAGGATCCCCCTCTAATTGTCTGATATGTTGCACACTACTGTCTGCTTTGAGGAGAGCTAGTCTATGTTGTACATAGTTTCCGTTCTCATCTTCGTTGTCACTTGTCACTTCCCGGTGCAGTATTAAAGTAGTACGTGCATACGAGGTTTAATAGAGGCTAAATATCTTACATTTGTGAAGGTAAATTCTGAATTTTAATTGATTTGCTCCAAACACTAGTACAGAATTAACATTTTACTGGACAAAACTCTCAATGGTTTTAAAAAACTCTTGAGAGAGAAATCTCGCAAAGGGGGTTTTTCAAAAACTTCTGTTAGATATACGGTTTTTTTTTTAAAATAACTGACTTTACTCTTACGGGTTTTTTTTGTTTAAATCTCGATAAACACCAAGTTATATCAGGATTTTTGATTAAAAAAAGACCCGAAATATGCCGATACATCGACGTCGTCTCCTCCCTAAACCAATTTCATCTAACCACCTACTCGCTTTTCTCTCTCCCTCTTCCTCTCATCTCGCTGGATTCATCAAAAACCTCCGATATCTCTCCGGTCTCCCTCTTCTCGACGTTTCTCCACCGGAACCCTAATTAGCCAGCCTCTTCTCCCCACTGGATCCAGAGGCGAAGACACCCATCAACAAACACAACCATCGATAACCTTAAACACCATCAGCAAAGACAACAAGATACGGTCTGAGATCTTCAACGACAACCTCCGGTTCATTGACGAGCACAACACCGTCGTCGGTCGCTCCTACAAGCTCGGCCTCAATAAGTTCCGAGCATTAGAGGCTGGTGCTCCGGTCGAAAAACCCTAACTACGCTCTTTTCCGCGCGGCAATAGGCTCCCCAAGGATGTCGATTTGCGGCCTATTGGCGCTGTTAAGGCCGTAACGATCAAGGCCAGTGTGGTGAGTTCTTCAATTTAGTGAGAAATTGGTGTTCGATCTGTCTGATTTGGCTGGAGTCTTGGTTGAAGTACGGAATGAAATTGAAATTAGATAAATTAGTTTATTTATTTTTTGAATTTTCTTGGAACAAAGGGAGTAAAGTAGTTATTGAAGTTCCACTAGAAATTTGGTCCTTCTTCGAGAGATCTTGTAGCTCATACCACTCTAAAGCCCAGGTAACAACCTATCACTTTGCATCTAAATTTCTTATAAATTGCTACTATATTTTCTTTAGTTGCTATAAGATTTCTAATAGAATTTCTGAATTTGCTTATAAATTTTATGTTTTTGGATTCTGAAATTGCTTTTCAATTTCTACAACTTTTGAAATTGCTATAAAATTTACTGTGAGAAGATTCTTATTGACAAACCATATGTGACAGTAAGTAGGAGCATGGTGATGAACATGGTTGGCCTTTTTGGACAGTATCTCTATCATATCCCTGCAAATTTATGATATGCCTCTATAATATATGTCCTTGCTAAGTATATTATTAGTAACAAGAAAGATGAAGTTCAAAGTGTGTACTTTGAATAACCGTCTGCCACTCCTGGATGAAGGTGTAAATTTTAAACAAGAAAAGGTCAAATCCATGGAAAACTATCTATAAGTTAATCTTCTATATTTTATATGATTCTCCACCGTTGTAAATTTGCTCCTAAAAATATTAATATAGGTTCTTCCTTGGTCTTACTCTTAGTCCCCTTGATGTAGCTTAATTATTTTGTTGGTGCATCAACCCACAATGTAGTAGACAATCCGGAAGAGATCCCATCTCAAGCTACACTGGAAGATCTCTGTCGAGCTGACCTAGTAAGATTCCATAGCTTAACCAAAATCCTAAATTTTGTTGCTGCAACTTGCTGTCGTGTAAGCATGTGGAAAGATTTTTCTGTAGCTGATTTGGTCGAATATTTGGTCAATCTTCACAGTAGTGTTCTCTTTAATCTGATTTGGTGGACTAATTTATTCTTTATCAATGATAAATAAAACAATCAAGTCATGTTAACTTGATGGTGCTCAACTTTAATGCGTTCTGTTTTTATACATGTTGCAGTAAATTTTTCTGTCTTGTAGCTCAGATTGCTCTCCTAGTACAATTAGGAGTTCTTGGTTCCTGAATAAGGTAAAGAGAAAAAGGATTATGTTTCCGTCCTGCTAACTTGATGATTTTCATCGATTTTCCTTCGTTTGTCACTGGAAAAAAATCATTTTGGGAATTTCGTTTACTTTTTGTGTTGGAGATCCGTGCTTGTTATGTATACATCTATATGATGTAAATTGTTCGTCTATTGTTATTTTGAAATTGGTCTGTTTTGTGATGGTGGTTTGCTTCATATCTAGGTTTAATTGGTCTGTTTTATTATGATTCTGTGTTTGATTATCAAGCTAACACTTGTTTGGTTGTTTGATAATTGTCCCAGGGTTCTTGTGGATCGTGATGGAGTTTCAATGGTACTGGTGCTTTGGAAGGTGCTTACTTTCTTGCTACCGGCAACCTTGTGAGCCCAAGTGAGCAACAACGCACTTCGATTAGACAATTCTGTTTGTTGGGAACATTTTCATAGTGACATAGTGCTTGAAACGGTAGGCATTAAGGTTGTGATTCCGATCAAATGTTCGCAGTCCTAATTTTTTTCATATATGATTTGTGTCAATTTGTGAGATTAGTAAGTAATATGGCCTATGTGTATTGACTCTATCTTACGCTCATCTTCGAGTTTTGATGATTGTATGGTTTAACAAAAGCTTGCTTTAGTGGGTAGATCGTTTAATAGATTTTAGTTTTAGCCCTTTCATCAAACTTGTTGGGAAGTATTTCTCTGAATCTCTAACTAAATCTCTAATTGGTGGTAGTTTATGATCTTTATGTTGGGATGTATTTCTATGAATCTCTAACTAAGCTCATTATGAATGAGTCCTAATTGTTTCATATATATGATTTGTGTCAGATTGTGAGACAAGTAATATGGTCTATATATTGAATATGTCTTCGGCTCATCTCTGGGTTTTGATGATTGTCCAACTTGTTATTACACTCAATTGAATGGTTTCATAAGCTAGTTTTAGCCCCTTCATCAAACCAATATTAGTTTACGATCTTAATGTTGGGAAGTATTAGCCTGAAACTCTAACTAAGCTCATTATGAATCAGTGTGATCCCGATGAGCAAGGTGCTTGTGACTCTGGCTGCATTGGTGGGCTGATGACAATGCCTTTGAGTACATCTTGAAGAACATTGGGTTGATGCGTGAGGAAGACTTTCCACATACCGGTAAAGATCGCGGAACTTGAAACCTAGAACGTTGCATCAGTTGCGAATTTCAGAGCATTGTCTCCCTTGACGAAAATTAGATCCCTGCTAACCTAGGTTGTTAAAAATGACCCTCTAGGTGAGCATTTTGATTTACTTATCACTCATTCTTGTTTCATAGTGCTTGAAACTATAGGCATTTAGGTTTTAAGTTTGAACAAATGTTTGCAGTCCTAATAGTTTCATATAGGATTTGTGTGAATTTGTGAGACTATTAAGTAATTTGGTCTATGTATTGACTTAGGCTTTCTTCATTGAGTTTTGATGACTGTAATACATTGTACTGGATTGTTTCATGTATATGATACAATGATACTCCGTATTTGCTATTCAAATGGGGTTTCTGAAATGGGTTTTCTAATCTGGTTTAGACCGGGTAGAAAACCCCTTTTTTTTTTAATTTTAAAAGTGCATTTCACGGGGGTTTTTTAAAAAACTCCCGATATAGTATATCCCAGCGACGCCATTTTTAAAAATGCATTCTCTCGGGAGTTTTTATAAAAACTCCTGAGCGAAAATTATTTCTCAGGGGTTTTTATAAAACCGCCGATAAATATTTCTCAGCGAGGCGAATAAAAGGGGTTGGAAAACACCCGTACAACTTGTAAAAAAAACCCCGATAGACGTCTTTTCTGTACTAGTGAAAGACCTCGGAACAACGAATTTGAATCATATGTACGTGTGAACTGTGAAGGAAAAGAGGAAGTGAGAAGTTGGCTTTTGAGATTTAAATATAAAGGTTAGCTCCACGGAAATCCCAAGGGTTAAGCCTTCAGCACTGCCCAAAAAAAAAACAGTTGTTTTTTTGCAGGTCAAATACGTACAAATATATAATGTTTTATAACATCCTCAATACTTAATTAGATTAACTACATTAATAATAAAAAAGAATTAGATTTAAAAATTAAAATATTAGTTGATTTTTATCTCACTTATCCGGTGGTTATGATTGTTATCCCACTTATCCGAATAGTTTTAAGATATGCTGATTAATTGATTGTTAAGTATATTTTTTTTTAATTTGTTAATTAATTACTCTAATTAATTTAATTAAATACTCTAATTAATATATGCCGATAACGAATCTATGGGAGCATAAGGCGATAATTAATATATGTCGATAGGATTTGCCGATCAGGTGGTTATGATTTCATATATGACGAAAAGATTTGTTAATTAATTAATTTCAAATCAAATTAATGTCCTTATAAATGATAGAGTAATTAATAATTAAGAAATAGAAATAATCATAAATGCCAATAGGATAAATACAACTAATCATATATACCAATAGAATTTTCCGATCAGGTGGTTATGATTTGATTTTCATATATGCCGATAGTAATTAATTTCAAATCATTTATATAATCTATCTATATACATATACTAAAACCGATGCATAGCGTCCTGCATGGCGACGTGTGAGTGAATCTACCTACGTGGCGGCGCGTGAGTGCATCTCACAAAGCTTTCTCCCGTCAAAAATGAAATCTAATAAAAATAATTAAATTTATATAATTAAAATTATATCAATATCGGCAAGTATACATACATATATATATATATATATATATATATATCAATAATAATAATAATAATAATATTATTATTATTATTATTATTTATAATAAAAATCATGATTATTATTAAAATAATAATAATAATAATAATAATAATAATAATAATAATAATAATAATAATAATAATAATAATAATAATAATAACCTATGCATCAGCAAGTATGTCAAAGGTATAGATTTGATTATATCTATTTATAATATAATATTATATAGGCAAGTATACATACATACATACATACATACATACATACATACATACATACATACATATATATAGGGTGTGGTTCGGGTGTGCATTGTGCACAAATATTATTCGGTGAAATGTGAAACATTATTCAGTGAAATTTGAAGCATTATTCGGTGAAATGTGAAACATTCTACCGAATACTGTTATGTTTTTTTTTTCCGTTCAGTTCAGATGAAAACGTCCCAATTCCACTGAATAATTTATTACATTCTACCGAATAATGTTTAGTTTTTTTATTTATCCATTTCAAATAAAAGAAACCTCAATTCCCTAAACAATAGTTACAATTTATATGAAATGCCTCAAATTTCACCAAATAATGTTTCACATTCCCCTAAACAATACTCACATTTCACCGAATAATGCTTCAAATTTCACTGAATAATGTTTCACATTTCACCGAATAATATTTTGTGCACAATGCACATCCTAAGCCTTGTGCACAAGTTACCCATTCTCTCTCTCTATATATAATATATATATCATATCATATCAGCAAGTATATATGACTATACTGAGGTCCCGTCCCTTTCACTATTTAGGCAAGTATGAGTATATTGCCCAACCAAACTCGGCTTCTTTCCATCCAAATATAGATAGATAGATTTTCCTAATTAACACTTTGTGGTTTCTATAAAAATAATACATATGATCATTGGATGAACCACCAGCTCTTTCATTAAATCCTTTTGTTCTTCGTGCGTACGTGCCTAGACTTTGAAGAAAAGATTTCAGTTTTTGTATTGTTCAGTTCGGTAGGCTATGTAGTTTATACTATTTATACTAAATTTATTTTTATAATGGTTGTTCTCTATTACGTGTTGTTGTTTGACGTGTTTTAATTTTAAATAATTACAGATGTTCTTTATCTTCTTTCTCAATCATTTGTTCTCACTTTTAATTTTGTTTAATTGCCAATTCAAGTAATTGCCGATTCAAGTAATTGGCGTTGCATTTGCATACGTGGCGCCGCGTGAGTATATCTTGCAGAACTCTCTCCTGTCAAAAAGGAAATCTAATAAAAATAATTATTTTATTTTACCACTAACACATATAATTAGATAGATAGAATATCACGTACTTACCAAAAATATTAATAGATAAATATGTAATATTTGATATGTGCTATTTTATTTATATTTAGATTATTTTTTGGTGGAAAGAATTATTTATATCAAAATCAATCATTTAATAATTGTTATTTTATATCTATGTATATTATTTTTTTAGGCCAAAATAAATAATTAAAATATTATATAGTCATATATGTAGTCACAATCCATCCGTACATAGATATTTTAGTACACAAATGTAATAAATATATACTACATATTTAATAAAAAAGAATATTAAAATATTTGTAAAAATCAACTATCTAATTAAATTACATGAGATTTAATTAACCATGTATTAGAAAAAAAAACTTGTATGTAGTACCTTATAAATGTGAATTTTATTTATATTTTGAGAGAATCTAATTAAAAGATATTTAGATTATATATAACCTGTCGAACTAATTTTATTTATACTTATATTATTTTTTGGAGGAAAAAATAATTTATATTTAGATTAACGTATTCTCCGTACACGGGACGGGATCTACACTAGTATATATAATACTAAAAGAGAAGTCGCTTACGCCATGTGGCGATTTCTTCTTTAAAGTATGATTTTTTTATATAGGAGTAGTAATTAATACTATAAATCATAAAATTAATTTCATAGGATTTGTCTGTTAGGATTTTATATATATATATATATATATATATATATATATATATATATATATATATATATATATAGGGAATCTTTAAAATGTAAAAAGTCCTTAACGTGTAAAATTGGCTTAACGTGTAAAATTTTAGAAAACCGGACCCGTGCCCTTTTTAAAAAAACCGAACCGGTTTGTTTTAAAAAAATTGAACCGTCATCTCCTTCCTCCCTCTGCGCAAAAAATCAGAAGCGGGCATGGCGCCATGGCCTGGGCGAAGTCTCAATCGCTGAGCATCGAGCATGGTAGGAGGCAGGCCATCGAGTATCGGACTGGGCAGTGTCAATCGCCGGAATATTCCTCGTCGAAATCCTCGAAATCATCAGAATCGAACTCCTCCTTCGCAATCGTCGGAATCATTGCAATCGCCGGAATCGAGCATTTAGCATTGGTCAATTCGACAAGGCGGGTGTGGATCCGGCTTCTCCTCCTCGCAATCACCGGAATCCTCATCGAAATCGTCGGAATCGCCAACAATTTCCTCCTTGCCCAACAACACCGGAGCTCCCTTCGCCGCCTTCGACCACTACCTTGCCGCCACCGAAGCCACCAACGATTGCCACCAACGGACTTGTCACGCCCCCACGGTCCCGTATTTGTCCTCCCCTTGCGCCGCCGTGCCCTAGCATAGCACCGGGAGCTTGCCGAAGTCCACCGGTGTAACCGCCGTTTCTAATCGGAGGGTTACAGGCGATGTGAGGAAGATGATGATGAAATTACAATTTTGACCCATGATTTTCCCTTTCTTCCCAAATACGCCCTTATCTAAATTTAATAAATTACAAAATTATTCCATTGTTTATAAACGCACAACAAAATACGGAGTATTATATTTGCACAACTTAAAATTATATTTGCACAAAATAGTGTTTGAATGATTTAGATTGAGATTGAAAACCTAGGGTTTTATTTAGGAGCGGAATTTGGGGTTTTTTTGCCAAAAGTCAAATTGATTGAAATTGATGATATGGTTGTGTTGTTGGGTTGATTTTGAGCTAATTTCATGTTCATAGCATTGTCAAATTGTTTATGGATAATGAGCTAATTGGATTTTAGAACTTTAATGCAATATGTTTTAGAATTTGGGGATTTTTTGCCAAAAGCCAAATTGACTAAAATTGATGATATGGTTGTGTTTTTGGGTTGATTTGGAGCTAATTTCATGTTCATAGCATTGTCAAATTGTTTATGGGTCATAATCTAATTGGATTTTAGAATTTTATTGCGATATATTTTAGAATTTGGGTTTTTTTTACCAACATCCAAATTGATTGAAATTGATGATATGGTTGTGATGTTGGGTTGATTTGGAGCTAATTTCATGTTCATAGCATTGTCAATTTGTTTGTGAATCATGAGCTAATTGGATTTTAGAATTTTATTTCGATATGCTTTAGGTCGATTAAGTTCTTTCATTTTAGCATGAAAATCATAATTTAGCCTATTAGCTCAATTGGTATAGCAATGTGCGTTTGCACAAAGATGTGGGTTCAAATCCCACATATGTTACATAATAGAGAAGAGCGCAGCTGATACGGGGTTAGCCGTAGGATGGCCCGATCTTCGACAATCAAGACTCAAAGACAAGAACGGAAGCAAACGACTCAAGAACAAGAACAAAGACTCAAAACGCAGCAATAGAAACTCGACAAAAGTAATGAAATAAAGACCGATAGATGGGTGATTCGAACTAAAATAGAACGAGACAAAGACCCCAGGCCTCCTAAGAGGGTAGGAACCAAATACCAACGACTATAAAGCCTGCCTCTACAACCTTACACAACCAAGCGGACAACTTGGAGGCACAAGGAGGGGACTTGTGATTACCAGGATCACCAAGCTCTCGCGAGGTTGACGAACTCAAAGCAAACCAAGTTAGATCTATAACCAATTTGCAATCGATGAGCCTTGCTACGAATCGATTGACTTTCCTCACAGTTGTGTTTCACACAAGAACTGTAAATTTCAATAATGGAAGACGTCTGAGTTCTACAATGGAGATTAGCCTTCTTATAACCCTAAAAGGCTAATTTACTAAATAAAATAATAAATAAAAGAAATTATTTAAATAATCCTAAAATAACTAAAATAACATAATTAATTAAGGTCTCTAAAATAACAACTTAAGAAAGCCCAAATTCGGCATATGTGAGATCGGTGGCCAGCATCCAACAGCCCGGAGCTGCACTCCTGCGCGCCCACGCCGCACGCCCGCGCACCTACCTGCACTCCCGCGCAAAACAGTGACAGCTTGCAAAGAATGTGATTTTCGGCCAAGCTCTAGGTCGAATCTGGAAAAACCTTCAACAACAAAGTTGTAGATCTCTTCGTCCTCGTTCCGACAAGATATGACACGAATCAATCCGATCAATATTGAATCCGAACGACTCATTTTACTGAGACGTCGAAAAGCTGTCAAACGGATGAACGACTCTAAAACGAACGACCCATCAAGCTTGTACCTTTGAACCTTCTCCCATGGTGGAGCCTTCTTCTTTCTCTTGAGGATGACAACATTCTCATGAGCTCGAATCATAGGTCCATACCCAAGTATAGGTGTGTCCGAAGGTGTCTTGGATGGTCCCGCATCATTCCCCCTTTCTTGAAAAGGATTCGACCTCGAATCCAAGGTCGCATAAGATTCCGCAAATGCATCCACACAAGCTCCTGGATCGAATACCTCATGCCAATGGAAACTCCTCTCGATGCCGATTGTTGCAGGGGTTGACCACTTCTGGATGGATTTGATATTGGTTTCGCCATCTTGTAGGCCATTAGAGTTTTCTACAAAATCAAGAAAAGAAACTTGATTAGTGCATAATTCATATTTCATAACATCTTCATTGTGTTTTAACTCAATATGCACTATAGCTTGTTCATTTATCTTTATGTTTCCATCCAATGCTAGCAAGTGTTCATCCTTTTTCAAGATTGGATTTTCAATTAATTTAAGGCTAGCAATATCAGAACAATTTGCACCATCATTGATCATATTAGAAACATTGCCTTTGTCTAAGCATTTAGTATGAAACAAATCTTCTCTTTGATTATCATCACAATGCATAGGCTGAATACTTAAAACTTTATGAACAATCAAAGAATCATCATGCTCATATTCAATGCAATCATCTTTAGAGTCAAGTAAACTAAGATCCTGATCATTATTAACATGCTCATCATTTTCACCACTAGAATTTTCAGATTTATTTTCGCTTAGGTGGTTAAACATGAAAGTCTTCTTATTTGGGCAATCCTTCATAACATGTCCTCTACCTTGACATATAAAGCAAGGAACGTACAAAGGTTTAAGAGTAGAAGAGTTAGGATTACTCCCTTTAGGGCCAGTAGATGCCCCAGACGAATCACGTCCGTTCCAAGGCGCTTTGCCTTTGTCGATGGGCTCCTGAGGCATTCGGTCTTCACTCCTCCCTTGGGGTTGGCTTGCTCTCTCCCTTGAGCCGCCATCAAAACTCCTTTGGGGCTGCTGCACATGGCTTTGGTGCCACCTTTGGGGTTGCCCACTCGGCATTCTACCACCTTGGCTCCTGTATCTAGCATTCCTTTCTACTTTCATAGCTAAATGTAAAAGTTCAGTAGGCGTAGAATAAGGAAAATAATCAATTTCATGAGCTAAGGCGGGGTGCAATATTCTAAGAAACCTAGCATTAGTATCTTCATAGGGTTCAACTACACTAGCTCTAGCCATGGTTTCTTGCATTGCATAAAAGGTTTCCTCAACAGTTTTGCTACCTTGCTTAAGATTTTCTAATCGTTGTCTAAACTCGCTAGCATAATGTGGAGGAGCAAACCTACTTCTCATAAGTGCTTTTAATTGAATCCAAGAAGCGACAGGAGCATCAAGGGCTCTTCGTCTTTCTTTAACTAGATTGTCCCACCAAATTAAAGCAAAACTTTGAAATTCTAGGGAAGCTAGTTGCACCTTTTTATGTTCAGAGAAGTTATGACAAATCCATATTCGATCCATTTTAGTTTCCCAATCAATATATGCATCTGGATCGGTGGTACCATAAAATTGAGGGATCTTTACCTTTACCTTTCCTATGCCATCTTGCGCAGGCTCTCTAGGTGCTCGATAATGGTATCGACCTCCTCTATCATTTCGTCTAGGACGTTGCTCCCAATAATCATCCTTTTGGAAGTCGTCGTCGTCCTCTGAGAAGTAGTACTCTTCTTGTTTCCATCGTCCTTTCCCTCGTCCCTGCATATTAGCCATCACAAAACAATAAACAAAGAAATATGTAAAGTTAGAAAAATATAAACAACCTCACAATGTGTTTCGCTCACACACTTCTCTCTAATTGGTTATGACAAGCTTGTTGGGGCAATCCGCTTTGGGCAAATCAACACTCAAGCAAGGACTTAGTAATCAAAGGAAAGTAATCAAGAGAAACAACAAAGAAACAAGCAACAAGGGCTCAAAATCGATCAAAACAAAGGTCAACAGACACTGTACCGAGTCTGGATGGGGTCGGTATGGGCACTGCAGTACACGACACACAAAAAAGGAAAAGAAAATGAAAGAAAAGAAAGAAAAACTTGGATTTTTACCTCTTTTTGATTTAAACCCTTAGTATGGATGTTGTAGTTGCAAGGTAGGGTTTAAAATTTTTTCTTATAGTTTGGGAGGTATGTGTTTGAGACTTTCGACTAGGGCTATCTGATTTCACCAAAATTGGTCCTTGAAAGTTCTTGCACTAGATCTCAACAATTCTATTTTTTTTTTTTGAAGGCTTACTTTTGCCCCTAGTGAATTTTATCCTCCTAGGACTAAGCTTTGAATGTAATTTTTTTTTGTTTTTTTTTTTTTGACTAATGCAAGAAACTATATATGAAATAAAAGGACTCTTGAAAATTTAAGCTATGGTGAAAGAAAAATAAAACTTATGTAGCCCTAATGAAATATATATATGTGATGGTTTGGCTAAATACGGTAAATAAATCTATCTATGCCTTTATATAATTTATGATAGAAAATATAAAATATATTTACCACAAATTTCAACAAATTAAATAAGGCAATTAAATAGATAAATCTAGATAGAAGTAATTAAGCCAAGGATAGAAAATAATAGCAAGGGTTTGTGACGGAACAAACCCCGTTGGATGGAACAAAGGTGCGGCCACTTTGACTTTGCCGTTGTCGACTATGAAAGTGCACTCAAATGTAAGTGCGCAAGGTTGATCGACAGGTAGGGTCTCGGGTAGGCTTTAGTATAGGCTAGCAACCACAACAATCATTAGTATCAATCAAATTTAAAAATTCAAGAAGTAAAAACCAAGAACAAGAAAAACTCTATTTATTTATTTTTTTTGTAGGTTTTGTGTTTAGGGAAACAAAAGACACAACTTTGATGTCGGAAACCAAAGCTCTGATGCCAATTTGATACGGGGTTAGCCGTAGGATGGCCCGATCTTCGACAATCAAGACTCAAAGACAAGAACGGAAGCAAACGACTCAAGAACAAGAACAAAGACTCAAAACGCAGCAATAGAAACTCGACAAAAGTAATGAAATAAAGACCGATAGATGGGTGATTCGAACTAAAATAGAACGAGGCAAAGACCCCAGGCCTCCTAAGAGGGTAGGAACCAAATACCAACGACTATAAAGTCCACCTCTACAACCTTACACAACCAAGCGGACAACTTGGAGGCACAAGGAGGGGACTTGTGATTACCAGGATCACCAAGCTCTCGCGAGGTTGACGAACTCAAAGCAAACCAAGTTAGATCTATAACTAATTTGCAATCGATGAGCCTTGCTACGAATCGATTGACTTTCCTCACAGTTGTGTTTCACACAAGAACCGTAAATTTCAATAATGGAAGACGTCTGAGTTCTACAATGGAGATTAGCCTTCTTATAACCCTAAAAGGCTAATTTACTAAATAAAATAATAAATAAAAGAAATTATTTAAATAATCCTAAAATAACTAAAATAAAATAATTAATTAAGGTCTCTAAAATAACAACTTAAGAAAGCCCAAATTCGGCATATGTGAGATCGGTGGCCAGCATCCAACAGCCCGGAGCTGCACTCCCGCGCGCCCACGCCGCACGCCCATGCACCTACCTGCACTCCCGCGCAAAACAGTGACAGCTTGCAAAGAATGTGATTTTCAGCCAAGCTCTAGGTCGAATCTGGAAAAACCTTCAACAACAAAGTTGTAGATCTCTTCGTCCTCGTTCCGACAAGGTATGACATGAATCAATTCGATCAATATTGAATCCGAACGACTCATTTTACCGAGACGTCGAAAAGCTGTCAAACGGCTGAACGACTCTAAAACGAACGACCCATCAAGCTTGCACTTTTGAACCTTCTCCCATGGTGGAGCCTTCTTCTTTCTCTTGAGGATGAAAACATTCTCATGAGCTCGAATCATAGGTCCATACCCAAGTATAGGTGTGTCCGAAGGTGTCTTGGATGGTCCCGCATCAGCAGCAATTGCAAATTGTTAATCATGCACATTATAATCTTTGTTATGCACTTTTTAACCTTAATTATGCACATTTTAATCTTATTTATGCACTTTAATTTTAAAAGCTTATACGTAAAAAAATCGATTTCAAACTCACATCTATCAACCTAAATTATCCGAGAGGTGAACCCAAACTCTCAAAAGTAAAAAAAAAAACAAAATTAAAACATCGATTTTAAAAGCACATCTTTTGTCTTATTCATGCACATTATGATCTTACATTAATTTGCACAATTGTATTCTAAATCTGCACAATTCTATCTTACTTTTGAACAATTGTAGTTTAAATTTGCACAATTATATCCTACTTTAAATTTGCACAATTGCACAATTAAAGTTGCACAAATGCACTTTACAGTTGCACAAATGCACTTCACAGTTGCACAATTGCACTTCACAGTTGCACAAAAGGTATCGAAAACGGGAAAAAGTGCATTTACCCATAAAATTAGACATATTTACCAATTTACCCATAAATTAAACATATTTCAATTATAAATTTTTATAATTGAAATAGGCACATTTACCTATTTACCCCATAATGAATTATTTTGTCTGCACAAAATAAACTTATATTTGCACAATAAGATGTTATATGTGCACAAAAGCAAGTTATACTTGCACAACAGAAAGTGTTACCACGAAAAAAAAAATCTGGGCCAAAAAAAAAAAAAAAAAAAAAAAAAAACGGGTCCGAGAAGGGGGGCAAGTTGGGGCACACGCATGGGCAAGGGGGTAGATATTCTTCTAATGAAATTAGGCTCATTAGTAATTAAATTAGGCCCATTAGTAATTAAATTAGGCCCATTAACAAATTTTACGCGATAATCAAATTTTACACGTTAAGGAGTTTTTACATTTGAAGTAAACCCTATATATATATATGTGTGTGTGTGTGTGTGTGTGTGTATATATATATATATATATATAGGATTTGTTAATTACATATATTGATGAGAAAATTTGCGGTACAAGCCTTTTTTTCGGCTTTATTGAGGGAGTGTCTCCATGCACAAAAAATGAGGCCAACTTCGGAGAGATGAGAGAGAGACTCCCAAGAGAAACCCTAGATCCCAAAATTAAGACTGCCGCTACCATGGTCACCACCGGGAGATCAACGACCCATTCGCCGGAGATGCATCCAAGGCTAAAAATCTAGACTCATATATTCGGGATTGGAAAATACTCCTGCAGATCCCCGACTCTCACCGCCAAAATTAAGGAGGAGTTGAAAAAAAATCAAGAAGCGCTTGAAAGAGGATGAATGCCAACATAAACCCAAAATCAAAGAGCTGAGACAAGTTTATGCGACGTTGACTTGGGAGCTTCGGATGGGCTCCCTCTGTCTTGCTTCCAGATTGAGGATAAATCCCAAGGATTGTAAGACGGCTGAGAAGAAAGAAGACGGTGAAGGAAGATGCATCTCAGAAACCAAAAACCCGAAAGAAACTATTGTCAAGGCGAATCACAAATCGACATATGGTCGTGTCTTCTAGTGCCGGCGGCCGAAGTGGAAGCGGTGGCGATTTCGGCGCTCGGGGTTCTCTGGTTCCTCTGTCTTGGTCCGGGTCCTCCAGGTCACGACCCAACCCACAAACTCTCTCCCGCATGTGGTGTGGTTGTCTCATGAAATGGTTATCCCGAGACTGGTAGCTGCGTTGCCCTATTCCAGGTTCTCCCACTCTGTTGACTTATCATTTTACAAATGGACTGCCTGCAACACCAAACTTGATCCATTGAATTTGCAAATTTCATTTCAATTTTCTGGAAATTTCCCCTTCAAATCTAAGAACTTGAACCCTTTACCCGACTGCTCTTGCTTCTGCTTACTTGAATCTGTGTGCTTTAGAGATGAAAAGAAAAATATCATGAACCCCTTAATTGATGTGTTGCTACTCCTTGCATATTTTAGTACCCTTGTTGAATTGTTGTGCCCGTATGATTTATCAAACTGCTTGAATATCAAAAGCTCTAAACTAATCAAAACTTTGAATAAAGAACAGATAAGAATCTCCCTGAAAAACTTGACCCAAATGAAAGATCTTAACAAGCTGCCTGACAATATGAACCCGCCCATTGAACCATACATCAGAACAACTGTCATCTGGTGGGACAAAAACCTGAAGATTTTTCAGAACTTGGCTTCTTGGGAGTCCTGTTTTAGGTTCTTCCTAGCCTTCAAATTCTCCTGCTACCTCCTAGATTATGACCATGTGAAAAAACATCTATCGTTGCATTACTTTGATATTTCGAACAATTGCCAAAGATTTGAAAGAGATGCCCATGATGCTGAAATTTCCTTTGAATCTCAGATTGCTTGCACTCAATCTAAGTTTTGGAATAATTGCATTTGTGAAATATGGCTATCAAATCATCAATGTTCAGCATTGTATCTTGTTGTGCTTGACCTTAAGTCGACCCACAAGTATGATCTGTGTTTAGACCCTTTGATAACATCTAATAACAACCAAAGGTTAGGTCAAAAGAAAACCCAAGGCATGATATGTTGCACCCTTAGAAAATGTAATCCGGACTGTACATTTGAATATCAACTATGGTATTTCATTTTGTCAAACTATCTGTGGTACATTGGTATGTATGTAGCCTTGAAAGTGGATTTTATGATTAAGATTGATGGAATTTGCTTTGATTTCCTGGCTATTTGGAAGCTGTCCATGACAAGGTTAATGGGATAGCTGACAAGATTGAGGAGCCTATGTTCAATAAAACAATCGGTGAAATCAAGACGAGGTTAATGGGAACAGGGTTGAAATGATCGAGCTTCAGCTTGTGATTTTGCTTCGTTTAGAAAATAGTGGATCCCGTATCAGCACATGCTCATCCTGTTGATTCATTTAGGTTGTGATTTTGCTTCGCCGTCGAATTCGAATCCTCTGTCACTCGCCGAATCTTCGTCCTCTGCTGAAATTATGCCTTACATGTTTCTCGTCGCTCTATGCAGTCCTCATACATGATTCATGATTGTTTTGTTTTCCAAAATCATCCACAATTGATTGCGGTTATGGGAGTCTCATTGAGGTTTTTAAGAAGATTGTTCAATCCAAACTTCATTGAATGCAATTGTTCCGGGGGAGAACTGATTTTGAGCAAATTGGGAGACTTATTTGATAAAACTAAAATCGCTAATCGTTGTAGAATTGATGTGTGCAGAGCGTGGAAGTATTGAAGCAGAAGCTCTTCTACATGACATACGAACTCCAATCGGTGAGAATGCAAAGCTAGGAAGGACAAAGAGAGCACGAAGAACCCCGTTTTCAGTATTTCAACAACGTCGGTAGAACGAGGAAGAACAAAGAGAGCATGGAGAACCCCAGTTTCCGCATTTCAACAGGTAGAGTCAATGTTCTTAATTAGATAATGTAAAAGGTCAGTAGAGGTAATGCTCTTAATTAGCTACCGAGAGTTTAGGATATTGGCAGTTTCAGCAAAAAATAAATAAATTGCCTTGCTGAAATTAATTCTTATAAAATTGTATTAGTTACTATATCTTACAAGCATATATGACAACATTTCAGCCTTTCAATATTTCAGCATTTCAGTATTTCAGTAGCTTCTATGTATAACATTTTCAGCAGTGTCAACAATAATAATTTCAGCATCAACAACGTTGCTGAAACCGGAGTTTCAGCATCAACAACATTGCTGAAATCAGGGTTTCAGCAACTCCGGTTTCAGCAACTTCGGTTTCAGCAACGCGGAAAAAAAATTTGTTGAAACATGAGGGGGCACACGTGGGGGCACATGGGCACAATTTCAACATATTCGGTTTCAGCAGTTTCAGCAACATAGGTGGACATTTGGCTAATATGGAGAGGGTGGTGGATAATTTCCTAATATAGGCAAAAAAAAATATGGCCTATATGAAAACTGCCCCCTAACGATGTCATAGAAAATAGGCCTATTAATTAACAAGGTATGACGTCATAAATAAGCCACCCAACACAAAAGACATCTGGCCCCACTACAAGATTCATCGCGAGTAAAGCACTCGGTCAAGCCCCGACCAAACCTAACACCCTCAAAATTCTTGATCCATATATTCTCGCGACTTAGATCTTAGTATAAACCCGCGTAGAAGCAAGGACGCCCCCCCCCCCCCCCCCCCCCCCAAAGTACCTCGTTGCTCTCCGGAATCCTTGCAAGCAGCTCGCTGGCTCGAACACCTCACCTCTAATGGCACCACGTGTATTGCCTATACCCCTAAGCGTGAGGGCATGTTAAACCATGAGGTCGCCAGCCAGCTACACGTGTCCTATGGGAAGGGGTGTTTCCACACAAACTCCCTTATCATAGAAACTTTTAATCTCAACCATTCTTTCTTGATCAACGGCTATTAAAATTACATTCATTAAAGTGGAAAAATAAAGGCAAAATAAATTTTTAAAAAAAACAGGGGAGAGAGGTGTGTGTGTTGAATGTTCATGAACTGAGAGAACCCGAGACCCCGAAACAACGCGCTGCTCACGCGCCCTAAACTCTTCGCCCTCTTCAATGGAAACCATCCATCTAGCTTCCCTTCCAAATTCGATAGAGCTCATCACGTTTTTTCCATCCTTTGTACTTACCTTCATCAGGAGAGTTGTGAATCCATGGCTATTCGGATTCCTCGCATAAAGGGCAAAGATAAAAGGAAAATGGAGTGGGTATCCAAGGAGATATGCCTGTCTAAATTTGGGGTTTTCACGCAGAGGGGCTTGGGTTCAGATCCGGCAATCTTCCGGTGAAGTAAACGACGAAATTGGCGCCTGGATTTGTTTGTTTGCCAGGTCTGTGCGTTTCGCAATCAGTACAGAGAAAACGAAATGGAAAGTGGATGGCGTCGGGTTGTTGCGCCGTCGTAGAGGGTGGTCGGGAGTGGCCGTCTTCCTTCAATGGAGCCTGATGCAAAGGGTTCTCGAGTGATTCACGGAGCCAAATGCTGAGCCGACTCGTGGTACCATCCAAGCGAGTGTTGTTGGTTGGGCTTTCGAGAATGGGTGCGACGCGACGGGTCTTCATCCTTGTGTGTCATCTATTAACCCAGGTGATAATTGGACTTATGCTACCTATGATCTAACCCAGGTGATAATTGGCTTCCTTGTGTTATTTGCTCTCATGAACTGTTCTTTCATATGAATTTTACCTTCATTTGGGAATAATGTAAGTGGATATATACTGCTTGTTGGATTCATAAATGGGATAACCACACTATTGACATTGATAAAAAAAAAAAAATAGCAACAGTAAGGTTGAGAGGACACTGACTTGCGTGGCTTCCCTCCCATATAATCGTATTTTTTAGCAACAGTAAGGAGTACTTTGATTTAGATGCTGCCATTTGAAATCTTTGTGTCTCCATACCCTAGCTTAATTGATATGGTTTATGAAGACACTAGGACTAAACAAACTTGTAAATCTAGACATGAGCACCAAGAAAATTAATTCTGATATCATGTATCCTCTATTGCGACTTTTATGATCACTAGTATGTCTCGAAATATGATTTTGATTTTCTCCTTAGATTTTTCATCCGTAGCCCAATGTACAAATATCACTGTTGGGACTCTTCTCCACAATGATCACTTGTCTGAACTTCTTGGTCTACTTGATTTGTTGCTCCTTTCGCCTCCTGCACCCATACTATGTTGACTTGTGACACTCTCCTTTGCTATCTTGTTAATGTTTGTTTGTTTCGCATATATTAGTTTAGTTTTTGGTCCTATTGAATTCAGTTTTTTCACAACTCACAACAGATAGTCTATTAGCTTAAATGGTAGAGCAATGTGTTATTATTATTATACACACGATATGGGTTCGAATCCCATATAGACTTTCTCTACATAGCAGTTCTAAGAAACAAACAGACATCAAACATCTGACTACAACTTGCATTTTGATGGGCAAAAAACCAGACAATCTTCCCAATTTCACTTCTCACATTTTGATGGACAATTTCACTTCTCACATTTTGATGGACAATTTCACTTCTCACATTTTTGATGGACAATTTCACTTCTCAACTCTCTTTGTTGGCTACAACTTCTTAGCTTTAACTCCAATTCACATTTGAAAAAAACAGAATAGATACAAACTCCATTTCAGAAATTGAACTGAGTACATTCATTGCACTAACAACATTTCAGAAACTGAACTAAATAGGCACAAAACGTACAATTTTTACATTGCACTTCTCAGGCAGACCAAAACCGGAACCCAAATTCACATTCAGAAGAATCAAGCATATCAATAACACAATCGAAAACCGCTAAATCAAATTAGACGAGCATATTCAGCAACAATAGCTAAATCAAATCAAAGCAACTAAATAAAATCAGAACTGGGCATACTCAGTATCCATAGCCCTAATTGAATCCGACTAATTTTATCAAAATCAAAATCCAAACCATACCTTGCTCTCGCCCCATAATCAGAACAACAAAATCTAACAGTAAAATCAAACAGCAAAATCAAATCATTAATTTTTAAATCAAATCATATGAGAATACCTTGCTCTGGCCCTATCAAAATCGTCGTCAATTGAGCCTTCGTCCTTCGTCTTCAGGGGCAGCGACAAGGAAGAGGCAGCGGTGACGAAAGGGAGAGGAAAAGAGGCGACGACGACGACCAGCAAGTGACGGGCGTCGGCGGCGTGTGCGATTGTTGAGGGAGGGGGAAAGGTGCGTCTGAACCTTGCTCTCGCACTAAATGAACATTGCTCTGATTGATTGGGAGATGAGAAGGTTAACCATTCCGAAATGGCTCACTGGAAAAGACTTACGGGTGGTAGCCGAAGGTCCCGGTTCAAACCCGGGATATGGCCGTTCTTTATTTACAAATTCAAGGGAGATGAGAAGGGTTAACAAAAAAAGGCTTCAATTTCACCAAAATTTCAAAATTGCCACGCTTCTCAATGACCATTGATCAAGAAAGAACGGTTGAGATTAAAAGTTTCCATAGTAAGAGATTTTATTGGATTATTTTAGATTTTTTTTTACGAGGGACAAGTCCCGTCCCGTCCCGATCCCGTCCTGTCTCGCGAGGGATAAGACCCGGTAGGATTCAAAAAAAAAAAATTCAATCCCGTCCCGATCCCGTCCCGTAAAAAATACGCTTGACGGGACGCGGGATTACCTCAATCCCGTCCCGTCCCGTCCCATGCCCACCCCTACCTAAAGTACCCTAATCTAGTATAATACCTAATATATGGGATCATAATAGAAAACTCTTATATTTAAGGGGTGGTTTTTTGTACATTTTTCGCTATTATTTTATATTTCATTTGATGAAAATAATAATAATATATTTTTTATAGAAAATTAATATTAGATAATTGATAGCTAAAATTACATGTATTATTTTAAAATTATAATTAATATTTTTAAGGCCAATTTGCATAACTAGCCATATAAAAAAAAAAACTTTGCACAAATAGCCAAGTGCCTTGATTATTTGCATGGGGTAGAAAATGGCTATTTTGTGCAAATAAAAATGGTAACCGGGAGAGGAAGTTGCAAGTGAAGCTGAGACCGGTCACTGTAGCTCCTTCATTTTGCTGAGAGAAATGAGGAGGGGAGGTGCTGCACATGTGAGGGAATTGGGGTGTAGCTCCAAAAAGTAGGGAAAAAAGGGGGGGAGCATTTATGAGGGGAAATGTAAATGATTGTAATTAAGGGTGTCAATCAACCCTTATAAAATCTTGATTGATGGGTGTCATTCCTTAATAAATGCTCTGAAAAAACAGAGCCAACATAGGAAACGGGTGGCATGGTGAGGGCAAAGCATCACCTTCATATCTGGGAACTATGTCCTACCAAAAGAAGACATTAGTCTTACCAAAAGAAGGCATTCATCTTACCAATAGGCCAACTATGTCCTACAATCGTTGGAATTTTGGAGATAATATGGAGGGGAATGTCCGTAGTGGTTTGGGCGGGATGTCCGTGTAATTTTGGGATCAAAAACAAGGTTCTTCATTGGGGGAAGAGGGAATGACATCTGTCTGACCAATATTGTATATTTATCTTACCAATATCATATATCTATCTTACCAATAGGCTTACCATGCCTTACCATACCTGAAATTTTCGAGAAATTTGGAGTGGATTGTCAGTAGCTTATTTGACGGGTTGTCAGTGTAATTTTGGCGCCAAAATGGGGTTCTTCATTGGGGGGAAGGGGGGAGCATTTATGAGGGGAAAATGCAATCATCGCATTAATGAGTGTTCCCCAAGCACATATATAAGCTTGAGAGGATGATCTCAAACACCCCAACATGACCTGCAAAAACTGAGGCAGAGCAGGAGAGAGTTGGTAAGGACGGGGGAAACCCAACCGTGCATCCGAGGATACGATATAGTTGTCATCCTACCAATAGTACAGTTCTGACCTGCCAACAGTGTTGTACTCTCTTACCATTCCAGGAAAAGTGCAACAAGTTTGTTGGTGGCAGTGGCAGCGATGGGTAAGTCATCTTGTACCTTTCCTTTGCAGGTGTTCCCCTTTATTATATCAGAACTATCCCTCAAGCTGATACTCTTTTCCCCTGATGTACCCCAGGTGATAGGGTATGCATCAATGTGGTGTTCGGCGGTTGGTGGGCTCCCGTAGGTGGGAGATTGGTCTTCAAGGGAGAGACACGTACTGCAGCAATGGTGGTGCCACAGAATATTTCCTACGACCAACTGAAGGGGAAGATAGTCTCGAAATTCGACGTTGACATGGTGTTGTACGACATTGAGCTCACCTACCTCCCTCCTTCCATGGGTCGGGCAACTCCGATTCGGGTCCGGGACGATGATGACATTGAAGCCTACAAGTTCTACAACACTGAATACGGCACACGAGCATGGCCAATAGCATTGCACGTAACCTTACGCATGAAAACGACAAGCCCTTCAACAGCCTCCGGTGAACATCAGTCGGAAGACTCGGACGGGGCAGACGAGGTCTCCACTCCCACCCCAGGGGAGTTGCTCCTAACCGGGCCTCCCATCACGCAGGAAGACTTGGAAGTTGGTCTGGATGGAGGCGAAGGGTTGGAGGATAAGGTTCGAGGCTTCGTCGATGACAAAGGGATGTTGGACGACCTTAGCAGTGACACTGGAGGGGCCTGCCGTTGTGCTGAGTGTCTAGCGGGGGAGGGAGAGTGTTGTAGGCCTGCAAAGGACAGCGTCAGTGGGAAGCATGGGGGTCTTGCCGGAAGTGGTAAACAATCTGGTAATGGTAGGATGGAGGACAATGTAATGGTCTGCCAGTCTGACGAAGTTGGTAGGATGGACGACAACATAATGGTAGGACAGGAAGAGGAAGTGGAACAGCTCAACAAGGAGGAGGGTGGTGATGTGAGCAGGTCTGATGCCATCCAACGAGGAAAGCAAGTGGTGATCGTCGATAGCGACGACGATGTGGACATCCTACCCCCCCCCACGGAATGGAGGACATCATAGACGTAGGAAGCTCCGACGATGACATGATCGTGGGTGGTTTCCCCGTGAAAGTGGAGGGTGGGAGTCCGAACGAGACATCTGAATCATGGGATGAGGAGGCTGAGGCAGCGCTGAGAGAGATAGAGCGATCGTACCAAGGACACAAACAGCCTTTGCCGACATTGGAGCAAGTGGAAGCGGACGTGGATCGGTCCATTCCTCTAGTCGGAGACCCTCGGTCAATGGTGAGGGAGTTACGTGAGGGGGAGATGTTCGATACCAAAGCTGACATTCAATCCCGGGTGAAGTGGGAAGCTTTGCGTGGGTGCTTCGAGATTCAAGTGAAGCGATCCACATCAGACAGGTACCTGGTTGTGTGCCCCGAACCTAACTGTTCATGGTGCTGTCGGGCGTCGACCTATCGGGAAACTAAGAGGTGGGTGGTTCGTAAGTTCGTGGACACACACACTTGCAAGGTTAGTGTCGTCAGCAACTACCACCGCAACGCCAATTACAAGCTGATGGGCCAGAGTTTGGTATCCGAGTAAGTTCCTAAACCGGTGTAAATGATTTGGTGGAAATGTTGTTGGTGTAACCCGTTGATCCCATCTTTGCAGTTTTGGTGGGTCAGGGAAGGAGCTTCGTCCCCGTCAAATCAGGAAGATGATGAAGTCTCGGTTGGGCGTGGACTGCAGCTACTGGAAGGCACGCAGGGCGCAAGGAGCCGCACGGGACGGCCTCTACGGAACCTACGAAGATAGCTATGAGCGGATGACCTCATACCTTTACATGCTTGAGCGAGCAAACCCCGGGACCGTAACCACATTAGTCCGTGATGATAACCAGCAATTCAAGTATGCGTTTGTTAGCTTGGGTGTTTGGCGGGCAGCCATCCCACACCTGCGCCAGGTACGCCAATAACACGTTATTAACATACCAACTGTTATATTTCATCTTACCAATTGTAGACGTTTGTCCTTCCAATACCTTTTTACCAATACTGCCTGTTCATCCCACCGTTTATAATCCTACCAACTGTGTAAGTTTATCTTACCCAATGTGTTATATTGTCTTGCCATTGACATAATTCCATCCGACCTTATTAAGCTGATTGACATTGGCAGGTATTCTCGGTGGATGGAAGTTTCTTGAAAGGGAAGTATCGTGGTTGCTTGATGTTTGCGACTGCCCAAGACCCCAACCACAACCTATACCCCGTTGCATTTGCAATTGTCGACGGGGAGAATGATGCGTCCTGGATTTTTTTCTTCCGTCAAATGAAACGCGTGGTCCCGGATGAGCCCCATGTGGTGTGGGTCAGCGACAGGCACATGAGCATCACGAAGGGAATCCGAGCAAATTACGACTTGGCAAAGCATGGACGCTGCACTTACCATCTTTTTCAGAATGTGAAGGCATATCACAAGGCGGGTGGCCTTCAAAATCTGTTCTTCCTGATGGCAAACGCGTACACCGTTGCAGAGTTCAATGGCCACTTCGAAGCATTCAAAGCCAAGTCGCCCACTGGTGCTGAATACATTAAGACGGTCGACTTCTCCAATTGGGCCCGGGCTTTCTATCCCGCCAATCGGTTCAACGTGACCACCACAAACCATGCCGAGTCCTTGAACTCGGTTTTCCTTGAGCCTCGTGACCTGCCCGTCACCTCCCTGATGGACAGCATAATCGACAAAGTGGCTGAGTGGTTCGCGACGCGCCGAGAGCTAAGTTCACATCCCGAGAAGGTTGTGACGGACCATGTGGATACCGTTTTGAGGAAAAACGCCATGCAGGCTATTTGTCTGGAGGTGAAGCCTTTGAGCGAACACGAGTATGGCGTTCGTAAAGGGGTGACCGCCTGGCTGGTCAACCTTTATGCTCGGAGTTGCAGATGTAAGCACTTTCAAATTGACCAGATTCCGTGTCCACATGCCCTCGCCTTGGCCAAGGTACGTCGGATCGATCCATACTCCCTCATCCATCCTCTGTACAGGGCTGAGGCTTGGCGCGCGTGCTACGTCAATGTGGTTTACCCAGTGGCACCTCGTGAGACATGGGTGGTGCCTCCACAAATAGCTGCGACAAAATGCTTGCCGCCGGTGGTGAAGCGTGCGCCGGGAAGGCCGAAGACGAAGTGCTATCCTTCGAAGGGCGAATACAGGGGGGCAAAGCGCCGTCGATCGTAGTGTTGCTTGGTGGACGCTCTAGTCAGCTGACGGACTTGTTTTGGGCATCGACCGCCGTCACCTTGAGTGTGGATTCTGCCAGTTTGTTTTTTTCACCTGTCTCGTATTGTTGTGTTCATAGGGGGCTAATTGTGATACAATCTTGGATTCTGCCAGTATGTTTATCGCATGTTTTGGGCACATTCACATGAACTATCGCATCTATTAAGTATTTCTCATTTCGTCCTACCACTATCAGCGCTTTGACTTCCCAATAGTTTAAACTTATCCGACCATTACCTTTGTTTTATCTTACCAATTGCGTCTCAACTTCACTACAATTGACGTCCTCAACAATGTTTAATTATCTCATGCCATAAGTGTCGTCTTATCTTGCCAATTGTTTCATCTAATCTTACCAATTATAACATTCATGCAACTATAATACAACACACAAACAACCTTGGGTGTAAGCAGGAACTAATTAACGTGAACCATAAATACCAGTTTTAACCATTACAATCAGAAAACATTCTACCAACCGTGAACAAAATACACAACAAACAACAACATAAGTTTTGAAACTAACACAAGTGTCCAAACCACCAAAGTTTACTTAGAAGTTTCCAAACCATGAGATAATGTCTTAAAAAGCAGGAGAGAATGTCTTAACAAACAGGAGAGACCTACAAATCGTGGCGCTGGATGGAGAGCCCCAAGTACTGGCGGTAGGGGGCAATATAATTGTCGTTGACGCTCTCGAATGTCTCTACGCCCTCTGCCACCAGCTGGATAGTCCTGATAACGTATGCCCCACAGTCACCGCTGCACGTGAAGGAATTAACAACCACCATAAGTTATTTACGTCTTACCACTTTCGTGAATTTATCATACCAATGGATGTAATATATCCTACCAATAGTCCTATTATATCCTACCAATATTAGTTGACGTACATAACCCAATAGTTTAGAGAAACTTACGAGGTTTCGTTCCTAGGGATCTTGGCGGTTCGGGTTATGGTGAATGGGTTGGGGACATCAACTGTGTGCCTGGCCCGGAGCTCGACAGAAAATTGCATCACCACCGGTATCAGCTTCGCAATAGGCTCGAGGTGGGCTTGAAGATCCTTCTCCTTTATCTGGTACCAGTCAAAGTCGAGGACTTCTATGTTCCACTTTACGAGGTCGATGACGAGCCCAATCCAGTGCTTCGCCTTGTACAACCAAGGAGCTAATATCTTCGCGTTGGCCACCGACCATGTCCTCCCGTGGTGGTCCAGCAGTGTCCCCGAGAAGTACCTCAGTAGCACCTTGGACACATTGCGCTGGGTAATGCGGTTCACATCGCCGGAAACAGTGTCCAACTGTTTCACCACGGCTTCCTGCCAGTATGGGTCGACCACGACGACACCCGACTTTTTGTCACCCTCCCGGGCGTCCAGTGCCTTCCGGACAAGGACGAGGGACTGCTGGATGTGCTGCGTTAAGTGGTACGTTTCAAATTCCCGTGAGGGCTTGTCCCATGACGTAAGTGAATAAGGAAACATGGGGTATAGGACTAAAGTTTGTGTACCTCGGTGGAAAGCCATACGCCGGGTGAGATGAGGTTGTTGAAGAACTCCTTGTTCAGTTGGGAGCCGTCTGGGCCCTTCACTTGCGCGGGGAACTTTAGGAGCCAAGCCAAGAAGTCGTCTCTCTGTTTATCAGTTACCATCCCCTCCGCAGCTGCGTCGGTGGTTGGACAAGATGCCTTTCCACCCTTCTTGGCCCGCTTAGCAGGTTGAGTCCCCACGCAGTCCCCTAGCTTCGCTGTGATCTTCCTATCACGCTTGCCCCTTCTCGGCTCCAGCTTGGTCTCCTAACAATCAAACACACCCGAGTTATTCTCAAACAGTTGTCATTATCCTACCAAAGCAGATTCAATATTGTACCAAAAGGGCAAATATATCCTACCAAATGGGTTATTATATCCTTCCTAAATCAACTGCCTATCATACCAAAACGCACCTTTTATCTTACCAACAGGGTCAGACTATCCTACCAACGAGTAAGGTTTACCTTTTCCTCTGCATCGTCTGCATCAGACTTACACTTAGAACCCTCCCCTGCAGCTTCTTTCACATGCTCCTTGCCCTTGACGTCCTCACCCATGTCTCCCTTCTTAATCTGTTCTTTAGACTCGTCCTCAACCTCTTTCACATGCTCCTTGCCCTTGACGTTTGCATTAGACTCGTCAACCTCCTTTGCCTCGTCCTCACCCTTGTCCTTAATGTCCTCACCAGTGCACATGCCCTGCCCCTTGAGATCAGAGTTCAACTCTTCTTTCTCCGCCGTGTTATCCTCAACGTTCTGTCCCCGCTTTCCCGACCCCTTGTCATCAACATTCATCTCTTCAAGCTCTTCCGCCTTTTCGTCAACCTTCTCACCGTCCTTGTCCAAATGTTTCTCAGCCTTCTCAACCACGTCGGCCACAACCTTGTCCAAATCTTTCTCAACAACCTTCTCAACGACATCATCATCCAATATATCAACAGGATCATACCAATTGCACATGTTTGTCATACCATAAGAGTTACAATGGTTTACCATCACACAAACATCATCTTATGAATTGCACTTATGATGGACAATGGAGCACATACCTTTCCCTTGCCGGTCCGCTCTGATAACGCCTTCTTGCATTGTCTAGAAACTTCGGTCACCTTCTCGTCGAGCTCCCTGAACTTGGACCCCATCTCCACCATCATGCCCTTCAAGAGAGCCTCGACCTTAGCCACAAGCCGGGCCTCCAAACCGGCAGACGACGCGTCTGACCCAGACTGGCTAGTCCCCTGACTGGGTCCAGCAGTGGCATCCTCATGTCTCCGCTTATCTCTACGGGCCCTCATGTGGTCGCCCACAATCTGATCAAAGAAGACGTCTGGAGCATCTTTCTTGTACGATGAGTGGGGGTACGCATCTTTTTCCTTATGGGTGGGGTGCAAGATGGGCTCTGGCTTCGCCAGCAGAACGTGTTCATCAATTGGGTCATTGGCGGGGGCGTTCAGGCTGAGGAAGGACTTCACATTCTCGTATCGTATGTGCGAGTTTGGCGTTTCCCATCGCAGACACCTGGGGATGATGGTGTCGTCGATGTTGCGGCCAAAATGATTCCCAATCTCAGGGAAGGTCTCGTACACCCACAACTGCAGATACAATATGGTAAGATATTAGAACGCAGTTGGCATGACAAATGAAGCTATTTGGTAAGTTCAATTTATCCTTTGGTAGGATATTCATTAACCATTGGTAAGATATAAATATCCATTTGGTAGGATAGGTATACCCCATTGGTAGGATACAATTTTTCACAATTGGAAAAGGATTATAACATTTAGTAAAACTTCACTAACCTGGAAGGCCATGGGGAACCCGTACAACGCGTAGGTCGGCATGTCTTTAAGGTGACTCTTTGCAGCCACCATGGCCTTCAACGTGCCGTCGAGGCTTTCATGTAGTCTATCGTACACGAGCCTTCCCTAAGGGAACTCCAGAAAACGGTTTGTGTCCTCAAGCAGTAGCTTCACAACCCACCCCCTTATTTGTGTCTTCTTCTCCAACCCAAACAGAACGCCCTCCACTATGACGAGGAGGGCAAGCTTGTACTTTTTCATGAGGGACCCGGCGTCCGACTCTTTCTCGTGGGCCCAAGCACTCTCCACATCCTTCAACGTCACCCTCTCCTTCTTAAAAAACTGGTAAATGCACTCCTTGTGGTCCCCCTCCATGACATCACTGGGGGTGGTGAGCAGTTAAGGCCCGTGATGATCGCGAACTCATGAAGAGAGAATCGAACGTGATGCCCCTGGAGGGAGTACCACGTCTCATGTGTCTTCCGAGTCTTCAGTTGGTGGAGAAGGCAGTAGTGCACCAACGACGCAGAGAATTTGTTTCTCGACCCCATCTTCACAACGCCACCAAATTGGCTCTTGCTCAGGGTTTTGTAATCCTCCCGGTCAATGGTGAGGTCGATTCCTTCCAACAACTCGAAATTTGCATGGGAAAGCGCCCTCCCTGAGAAGTGGTGTTTCTCAGGAACAGCAAGGACGGCCTGCACATATATGTAAGACTCTTAGGTTTTGACATTTTTTCCCAACCTTTACAACAAAAAAAAAAACCTATCTCAGTTTCCTTACCCCCTGGCTACTTGGTCCTGCACGGCCTTTCTTGTTCCCTGACTTCGGCATTTTATATGATGTTTAATGCGGGGGTACCTGCTACACAATCACCAAACAACAAATCAGAAATGCAGTTCACATATTCTGTCATACATGCCAACAGTTACAAATTATTCTACCAACTTCATTTTCCTATCCTACCATTTCTGATATCCTCTTCTGCCCTACCAATTACGCATTTCACACGTTTGGTTCATTTGACCTCTTTCATAACACATCATATATGCAAGGAGATTAACCAAAACAAAATCACCATTTATTCATCATATGTTTAGGCATTTCATCAAACACTTGGTGGGCACTTACGGTTTCAACAATAAAAAACCAATCAACAAACACTAAAAAACCAATCCACCTCATATTCCTTCACCTTACTCGGCATACCAGATGTTCAATTTTAACCTCCCAATTTCGTTACCCGGTCCTACGAAATCTGCTACCACAAATTCATACACAACCTTCGATAATCTGTCCTACCACATGTGCACATAAACCCTACCGATTACCACAAATCATGTGGATTCTCTACCCATCCGACCCCCTCCTTGACCTTTTGTCCCCAATTTCTTACCCAACATCACCTAACCCTTACCCATCCTTTTCCCGACACCCACAAACCCTAATCACACCCACATCCGCAAAATCGACTCACAATGTCACCCCTAACCCCCTCCTACTTCATTCCTCCTCTACTGCTAGGCATCTCCCCCAAAATCGTCTCAAAACCTTCACAATAACCGCATGTAACCGCACACCCATGACACCAATTTCGCAACCCAAACAAAATCTCAACAGTTGCTTACCTTTCTCTTCGTCTTCAACCTTCTCCTTCCTCCCAGGCGGTGACTGATGACCTTCTTCTTCGACGAGTTCGTCCTCCGTCTCTCTCTGTGTATCGGTTCTCCTTTCTCTGATGGCCTTCCCTCTCTCTCTCTCTGTATCGCTTTTGAAACGAAATGAAACCGTCTCTCTCCCTCCCTCGTTTTAATTTGATAACCCCCTATAACCGGTTACAAACAGTTCCAAATGACCAGCCTTTTTATTTGCAAGAAATAGCCCGGCCATTTTGGCCCATTTTTTCACCCCTTGACTATTTGTGCAAATAGGTCCGTTTTTTGGGCTATTTAATGCAATTTCCTCTATTTTTAATGGGTTTGTATGTCTATATATATACTATTTATTATATATATATTTCAAAAAAAAATATCAAATTGATTATAAAACTTGACATCGATTGATACCTATTTTGAAATTCACACATCATAATGTGAAAATAAGTGAGTTGGTTCCATGCTTAGTGGAAATATTTTATTCAAATCAATTTAAATGTGAATTAATGTGAGATACGATACTTTTTTGGATTAGGTTAATTTAGATTCATATTAAAGCGAACTAGTACAATCTCCGCGCCATGGCGCGATTTTTTAAAACTAAAATATTAATAATATATATAAATATATTATAAAATATTAATAAAAGTTAAGATAAAAAAAACTTTACCATAAATGTATCTTATAATTCTGAAATAATTTTTTTTATATCTCGTCTAAAGTATAATACATAAATGTAGATATTTTAAATCACTCAGTAATAATAATATCAATATCATTGTAACTTTTTTAGAAATTTTGAAATCGGAGATTGACACGTAAACAAAGTCTTCTAAATTAAGGTTATATATAGATAGTTAGTACATAAATGTGAGTTAAGCCTAATGGTTATATTAGATTGAATTCAATGTTTTGAATTAATCCCAATTGTTAGTAAATATGTTAAGAATAAAAGAGAATGGATGATTAAAAAAATTAATGGAAAAAAAAAAGAGAAAAGGAGAAATAAAAAATCAAGGAAAAAAACACAATTGGTCAATATTTCTAAACTTCTCTAAGATTGACACGTAAGCAAAGTCTTCTAAATTAAGGTTATATATAGATTGTTAGTAAATATGTTAAGAATAAAAGAGAATGGAGGATTAAAAAAATTAATGGAAAAAAAAAGAGAAAAGGAGAAATAAAAAAATCAAGGAAAAAAACATAATTGGTCAATATTCCTAAAGCTCCTCTAAGATTAACACGTAAGAAAAGTCTTCTAAATTAAGGTTATATATAGATATATAGATTGTTAGTAAATATGTTAAGAATAAAAGAGAATAGAGGATTAAAAAAAATTAATGGAAAAAAAAAAGAAAAGGAGAAATAAAAAAAATCAAGGAAAAAAACATAATTGGTCAATATTCCTAAAACTCTTCTAAGATTGACACGTAAGCAAAGTCTTCTAAATTAAGGTTATATATAGAATATAGATATAGATATGTAGATTGTTAGTAAATATGTTAAGAATAAAAGAGAACGGAGGATTAAAAAAATTAATGGAAAAAAAAAACGAAAAGGAGAAATAAAAAATTCAAGGAAAAAAACATAATTGGTCAATATTCTTAAAACTCCTCTAAGATGGACACGTAAGCAAAGTCTTCTAAATTAAGATTATATATAGAATATAGATATATAGATTGTTAGTAAATATGTTAAGAATAAAAGAGAATGGAGAATTAAAACAAATTAATGGGAAAAAAAAAAGAGAAAAGGAGAAATAAAGAAATCAAGGAAAAAAACATAATTGGTCAATATTCCTAAAACTCATCTAAGATTAACACGTAAACAAAGTTATCTAAATTAAGGTTATATATAAATATAGATGGCATTTTGAATAGAAAATTGTTCAATAATTGTTTTTTGTTGAATTCAGATTATAATCTTAAATATTTCACTTAATTAAATCAATAGTAATTTTGGACATTACAGATGTTAAAAATAAGATTAAATATTTTTTTTTATATTTTTCAATTGTAATTTTCATTTTTCTTTTACTAAGAATTGATATGCATTTTTTTTTTAATAACCAATTCATGTCTATTCTTTTAATGAGAATGACTGATTTTTTGCACTTGAATGAAATGATGTGTAGCGTCGCACAAAGTACAATTAAGAGGGACAACTATAGCTCTGTATGCAATTTTGTCTTTGTTGGTAATTCATTGAGTATAAATTAAAATTCTTAACTTCCGAGTGTGTCCAAATTGTCTAATTTTAGATTCATGTGAAATCATTTTGGTTTTATAATCCCTCTAACAAAGATTTTATTTAAAAAATACTACCTCCGATCCAAAATAACTGTCGTTTTAGACTTTTAAATTTAATTCAAAATAAGTGTCGTTTTATATTTTCTAGGCGATTGTTATGGCCTAAGGCTAACAGATTCTGTTCGGTTGTGTGTTGTAATGAGAAAGAAAGAGAGATGAGGGTTATAGAATGAGGTGAGGTGAAGAGAGATAGTTTTAGGAGGGAAAATATAATGTTATTCCATTAATACCCATCCTCAAGGTTTACACAAGTCTATTTATAGACTATGATAGGCCATATCAGTGCCTCACCCATATAAAGCCTTGTCTCAAGGCTTGAGATAGCTAACATAACAGTGTCTCACCACTAAGACACATAACACTCTGTACAATTGACTAAGTATGAAGTTGAAATTGTGGAAACTGAGTGAGAATGTGAGCAGCTACCTCCTACGGTGCCTCAGATTCAGACAAGTTCTTCCACTTGATAAGTCACTCTGTCAAAGGATCCTCATTCTGTAGCCTATGCATCCTAGTATCAAGGATCTTCTCAGGTTCATTCAAAATCTGTCCATCCTCATCTGTAACTGGCAATGCCTCGCTAATATCACCCTTATCATCGTGCTTCAGTTTCAATTGAGAGACATGAAAAATTGGGTGGATCTTTGAAGTTAAAGGTAATTGTAACTTGTATGCAACCGGGCCAATCTTAGCCAATATTTGATAAGGCCCGTAGAACTTTGAACTGAGCTTGAGGTTTCTTCGAATTGCAGCAAATGCTTGTCTGTAAGGTTGTAGCTTGAAAAAAACCCAGTCACCCACATTGAAAGACATGTCAGTTCTGTGAGCATCAGCAAATGCCTTCATACGTGCTTGGGCTTGTTGAAGGTGGTCCTTTAGCTGCTTAATCACCTGCTGGCGTGCAGTTAACCAGTCATCAACTGGTGAACCGGTTGCAAACAGAGTTGGGAGACCCATGTTGGTGTGGAGGAAAGCCATACAATACCTCAAAAGGCGTCATCTTGGTAGAAGAGTGTGAAGTAGTATTATACCACCATTCAACGAGAAATAGCCACTGGCACCACTTCTTCGGATGATCTGATGTCATACATCTCAAATAGGTCTCAAGGCAACGGTTCACTCTTTCAGTCTGCCGGGTTACGTTTCGAGGGATGAAACCCCTCGTTAGGATCTTGCGCCCCGAGTACAGGTTGAAGGTTTGAAATTCTACTCTAACGTTTTCAAGTGGGATTTCATACCCAAAATTCGAAGGGATTGTTGAAATCCCCGGGGAAGTCCCCTGTACCTGTCGTAAGTCTAAGCGTGAAAAACCAATAGTCATACAAATAGCGAAATCAAGGTGTAATACAAGAGAGTGCCACGGCAGAGCCGGGTCAAAACCAAATCAGTTAAGCGTATTTATCGAAATCTAATAGGCAATATTAGCGGGGTTAGACCATTTCTTTGCAATCGCCCAAGAGAGTTCCCACGTCACGGAAACAAGGAATAATCATGCTGCAAAACAAACCTATAAAAAATGTATGCGGGGCGGTGTCAGATCGAAGCCCTACGCAATATAATCCCAAACAAGCAGACATATACACACGCTAGTCCTAATAAAGATGCTTCTAGATGCAAGGCGGAATATTAACACACTAGCATGGTCCTAAGATCAAGTGCATAAATATAATAAGGCCTTAGCACCGAATACCAAGTGGTATATCCCTTTCCTACCTCCACCCCCTTCCGATAGGGCGGAGACTGGCCAGCTCGTGAATGCATTCCATTATCATCGAGTGGCACGCATGCCCAACCCGTATCCACAATAAAGCCCGTAGGCATCTCATAATATAAGGAAGTTCATGACTCGATTGACTCAGGACGGGACCCGATGAGATTAGGTCGTCCTATAACCCTAGCAATGACTCTAGTTACTTCACAGATAACGGCCGTTCTGTTTACAAAAGCAATGAGTAAACGAATGCTCAATCATGAGTGCAATCCTAACAGGATACTACATGGCATGCTTTATTATGAATGAAAGCACCTAGTATGCACATGGCTACAAGCAGAGAGATCTCTTTTCGAATCTGAGTGAGCTCATATAGAAACTCACCTTGCTATGTAGAACAACATAATAGAGGATCCAGCATACATCATTCATAATCACAAGGTATTACCTAGATACATATCAAACATATATATAAGTCTACGTCTAATCATTCAAGCATTCAAGCATACATCATTTAACGAGAATAACAATCATATCGCAATAATCATCACATCAAGTTCAACCACTCATCATGATGCCACATTCCACAATACCATATCGTTCTCATCATTCCATTAAGCCACATTCATATATTCATAACCATATATTTGCATATCATATAGCTCAAGTGCGTCATTTTCACCATAACTCAACGCATAAGTTAACGATACATAATCTTAACATTTCATCATGTTGTTAGTCAACACAAATCATGATATTAGACAATCATTCACATCAATCATGCTAGTTAGTCATCGATCACAAAGTTCCCAAGTTAGTCGCGAAAGTCGTTTCAAAGTCCGAGTCAAATAGTTAGAAATTCCGACCTTTTGAAATGCTCATCAAATCCCTTTTTGAGTTAAATCTAATAATACCTTTTTAAATCTCCAAGTCTCATAATATTCTACCCTTAAATCACCCTAATATTATATCCTTAATCTCGAAATAATATTTTATATTTTAAATCTCAATTAACATTTTATGATATTTTAAATACCATTTATTAAGCACTTTCATAAAATATTTACAAATCCTTTAAAAATCCCAACCATATTTATTTAATAAAATCAGTCATTTCTAATTTACCAAACCGACCCCTTTATTTTGAAAATTATCCAAAACCGAGCCTCTATTTTAAATTACATGAAACTGAGCCCCTTTTATATGAAACCCAAAATGAAGACCCAAATCATTTTGTTTTCTGAAGGAAAAGGCCCAATCCATTTTCGTTTTAAAACATCCTACTCGGCCCATCAGAAAATAGGCTCAAACGAGACATTCTCTGGTTTTGTTTTAAATGGAACCGAACCGGACCGGTTTAAGTTAAATAAAACCCTTGAACCAAACAAGCAAGAAAAGAAACAGAACCCCAACCCGACCACTGTTCATCTCCTCCCATCCGGCCTCTGCGTTCGAAAGAAGAAGGAAAGGAGGGAGCTTTGGAGCTCGCCAGCGACGATACCTAACTCCGACCACTCAATCGACACCCAAAGGCACAGAATTGACAAAAAGGGGAAGAAGAAGGAAGGGAGAAGCTCACCGAGGTTTCGAAGGTTCGCCGGAACGCGCGTTTGGCTGGATTCGACTCGCCGGAGATTCGATTGGGCTTCGTCGGTGGTCGTTCGAGCTCGCCGGGGACCCGAACCGCCTTTTCTTGGCCTGTGGGGGAATAAGAGGCTTAAGATGCGCCTTTACAATTGATTCAGAGCGGAAGGGAGTGAAACAACCCTTACCGGATGCGTGGAAGGGAAACAGGAAAGAAGGAGAGGAAGAAGGGCTCGACGGTCGGCGACTGGCAACTAAGGCTCCTGGGCGGCGTCGAGTTCAGCTTGGCTGCGTCGGACTGCGGTGGAGGAGGGAGGAAGCTGCTGGATCGAGGCTGAAGAAGGGAGAACGAGAGGGTTGCAACTGCTGCTGCGTGTGCTCTCGGAGAGCAGAGGGAAAGGAGGCAGGGGACGACGATTCTTGGCGGCGCTCTACTGTTGACGGGAAGGGGTGGTGGCGGATGCTGGGGAGTGTGGTGGTGACTGGTGTGTGTGGGGAAAAGTAAAAAGAGCTTATCTCTTTAAGTGATAAAAAGGGAGGGGGAGAGCTCTGTGTTCAAACATGAAAACGAGAGGGGAGAGAGACATCAGACAAGCAATGGGTTTTGAAAAGAAAAATGAAGGGAAAGGAGGGGAATCTCTTCAGATTGTCTTCTTCTCTTTGGCGTGGAAGATGTGGGCAGTGTTTGCCAAACAAGGATGGGATACAGATTAGAAACAGAGATGGCAGTGCCCCTCAATTTGCCAAACAGATTGGGAAAATTACAAAATACTCACAGATTAGGAAGAAAGAAGAGGTGTGGTCCCCAAACGTTCAACTATCCGAGATTCAAAACTCAAAACCAGCTTTACCGTATCTCGACTCATTCAAAATAAGTTTTCAAAATTTTTATTTTAGGTCGGAAATCCGCTTTAAGAGTTCTAAAATCCGAATTAGATGAGTTTTTCGCTAAATTCCGCTTTTAAATTCATTTTGATTTTCCTTTTTCCGAGAAATTAGGATTTAAAAATCTGAGTCTTTACAGAGTGGGCATGGGCACATGCGTCTCGGTCTTGGAAGGTGCATCATCAGAGGAGCAGGAGTGAATGCTTACTGAGTCCTCATCGTCTATCTCCTTAGTCCTCCTTGTAATCGGGCGCTTCCCTTTGCCAGAAGAACCAGGGTTGCCGATTGAGGTTTTGGGCACCATTGATGTGGATGATGGGTGTTCTTGGGAAGGAGAAAGAGAGAGGAGGTGGTGTGGATCAGTGTGAGAAGTGACCGGTGAGTTAATAAAAGGAGGGGGGGGGGGGGGGAGAGAGAGAGAGGGAGGTAAATCGCCACAAAAGATCTCAAGAGGGGAGAATCATATCGGTTGCACTAGTCTAGGGAAAATATATATGCATTGGTAAGACATACCCCATTAAAATTAATTTCAAATTTTAAGAATTCAAATAAATAAAGACTAGATTCACCTAAAAAGAAATATGTTTTCAATCAGTTTAATACGGGTTTAAAGAAAAAATCTTAACCATGCAATCTTTTTGATAAACGGTTTTAAAAAAATCTTACTGGCCAATATTGACAAAATAAAAACCAGAAGATATGATCCAATTTTTCTTTATGCGATATGAACGGTCAAGGTCTTGAAATTAATTTCCGAGGCCTTGAGTTTCAATTCGTTTATGCTCCCCCTAAATCAATGCATCCTTATTTAACATATCGAGCTCCAATATGATAAAGTTAAATCTATCCTCAGGCAGTAGTTTAGTAAAAATATCAGCAAGTTGTAAATCGGTGGAGATAAAGGATATAGATACGTCACCTTTTTCGACATGGTCTCGAATAAAATGATGTCTCACGTCAATGTGTTTTGTTCGAGAATGTTGCACAGGATTTTTAGTGATAGATATGGCACTTGTATTATCACATTTAATAGGGATACCTTTCAAATTAAAGTCAAGATCTCGTAATTGTTGAGCTATCCATAAGACTTGAGAACAACATGCTCCAACAGCTATGTATTCGGCTTCAGCGGTTGAAAGAGCAACAGAATTTTGTTTCTTCGAGTGCCAACTAATTAGAGAAGATCCCAATAGTTGACAACATCCAGAAGTGTTTTTTCTATCAACTTTATAACCTACAAAATCTGCATTTGAATAGCCAATAAGATGAAAGTTCCCTCGCTTTGGATACCAAAGACCAAGGTCTTGAGTTCCATTTAAGTAGCGAAAAATCCTTTTAACCGCGATGAGATGTGATTCCTTTGGGTTAGCCTGAAATCTTGCACACATACATACACTAAACATGATATCAGGCCTACTTGCTGTGAGATAGATAAGTGAATCAATCATACCTCGATATTCCTTTTGTGTGCCTTTTATGTGTTTGTGTCTCTTGTAGAACCAAAAACTCCTACCGAAGCACTTCAAGATCCAGAATGGATTATTATGATGCAAAGTGAGCTCAATGAGTTTGAAAGAAATAAGGTATGGATACTCACCCCAAGGCACAAGCATCAATCTGTTATCGGTACGAGATGGGTCTTCCGAAACAAGTTAGATGAGGATGGAAAGATCACTCGCAACAAAGCTAGACTCGTGGCTCAAGGGTATAATCAAGAAGAAGGTATTGACTACGAGGAGACATTTTCTCTCGTGGCAAGGTTAGAGGCTATTCGTATCTTGCTAGCATCTGCATCTTACATGGGTATTAAACTTTTTCAAATGGATGTGAAATGTGCTTTTCTAAATGGTATTTTAGAAGAGGAAGTGTATGTTGCACAACCTCTTGGTTTTTAAAATGAGGAATTTCCAAATCATGTTTTAAAGTTGGATAAAGCACTTTATGGTCTCAAACAAGCCCCTATGACATGGTATGAAAATGAAGAATCGAGTACTTAAAGTAAATAACAATAATAAACAAATACTCTAAAACGGGTGTTGAATAGAGTATGAACGCTTTTCGCAAAGTTCCAAGAAACAGCAACGTCAAGAGCTTGATATCGAATCTCAAAGCCTTGAACTCGATCTCAAAATCTTGAACCGAACTTTTAGTGTCTTGAGCAATCTGCAGAAATCAAATACTCCCTCCGTATCAAAATACTTGTTGTTTTAGTTTGGGCACGTTTTTTAAGAACAATAAAAACTATATAAAATATCAATGATTTTATTAATTTACAAAAATAATTTCATACTTAATATAATTATCTATAAAATTATGAAAAAAAAATTGTGAAAAAAATTAATATTTTATAGATTTTTTCGCTTCTTAAAAAGCAACAGAGAAATAATTAACGCTTGACTTGTTAACGAGGTTCGGCTCTAAACCAGCCTACGTCCCCGCCTAGGGTTATCTAACCCGTAGGATTCAAACAACTCTTATTTCTCTTTCCTTATGAGCCCTAGATACAACCTAGAAGAACTTCCTCTCTTCTATAACCCGAAGCCTACCTCACATCTATCTAGTCAACCCAAGATACAGAGAAATAAAAGTCCCATTTGTCACACCGAAGTGTGATACGTTTGAGTATGTGATACTCTTAGTATAACAGGTATTAACTTATACTATGAAGCTCTAACTCTCCCTAACTCTCAAAAGAAATAAATCGATTACAAATAGAGAGACAAGAAAGAAATAAAATCAGCAGCGGCAATGGAAACTTGAGAGCTCTTTAATTCGCAGAGAAGGCTTTGTAAAGATGTGTGTTTGAGTCGCTTCTTTCTTCTCTTCTTATAGCCGATTGCTCCTTCTTTTTCTGCTGATTTGTTTCCCAGATTTTTCTCAACGTTTCGCTCCTTCATTCAACATTCAAAACTCTGGGAACAATCTGGGAACCTTCTGGATTTAGGATCTTGCGCAACCGAGAGGCTTTAGCCGAGATTCTTGCTCAAGCTGGTGAGATTTTCTAGTTGTTGCTAAGATCTTGGTCGGATCCAATTTGAATGTAAAATCCTGCAATGTTAGTTCTAGAATACCACATAATCTTTATCCAATTTACCTTAACCGAAAATATATATATATATATATATATATATATATATATATATATATATATATATATATATATATATATATATATATATATATATATATATATATATATATATATATATATATATATATATATATATATATATATATAACAAGACTTTATTTAGCTTTTAGATTTAAAATAATCTTTAAATCTAAACCGAAAATAAATCTCATATAATCTACATAATTAATTATCCAATTTGTTATAAGCTATAATACTTTATACTTTTGTTTTTCATCAAACCTACATGGTTAGCTTCATAGCATATGTATTTCATCAAAGAATAGCAAGCTATCAAATTTCACAACAAGGGATGATTAAGGCCCAAACCTCTCAGTCCAAGGTGGTAACTCCCAACAGCCACCAAGAACTTCACCGTCTGCCGCCCACTCAAACCCGTCACCGCCTTCCCCACCGTCTCCCGCCGCATCCTATCTGCCCTCCTCATCACCTCCCGCATTGCCATCTTCAATTCCTCCACCACCGCAATATCTCTATCATCAACACCGCCTCCGCCTCCCCTCTCTGCCATGATCACCTCATGGACCCTCTCCACATCCTCCTCCACCGCCCTCTCCTCCTCCACCACCTCCGCCCTCACCGCCTCTACCCTCTGCCTCTGCTCCGGCAACATATCCGCCACCGACTCCTCAAGTAGGCTCAAGGCGAAAGAGGGCTTGAATCCCCCCATCCACAAGACCACCTTCTCCAAGGAGGATAACCACGGCGGGACCAAGTGTAAATACTGTAGGAGGCATAGCTCATCGTGGGCCTTCGCCTTCTCCTCGTAGTACCAAACGTAGTGCGACATCACCTCCTGGACTACCTCCTCCTGCTTGCGAACGTCATCTTGGTTCGACAGACGGATGAGCTGATCAAGGAACTGCTGCTGCTCGACGATCCATCGTTCATAGAAGGCTTCGAATTCCTCCGTGGCCGACGATGATGCTACATCTGCAGCTCTACGATCGGCCATTTTGGCGACGCTCACTGTAAAAAGGCGGTATTTATATATGAAATTGGAGGTGTTGAATTGAATTTCTTCATCCCTAAGTTTATGTAATCGCTTTGTTTTTTTCTTGGCAAAACTGCCAAATGGTCTCGATTCGAACGATCAAGCTAGATCATAGTTTGTCATCAATTCGTCGCCTTATAACTGATATAGACCGACGGACGTGATTGGCTACGTTATGCCGGAATGAAACCAATTCATACCAATCTTTGTTGATTGTCTCATCTGCTGCACGCACGGGCTTGAACAGGGCTAGTAGCCTAGTATATGTACGGGGAATGGGGCGTTCCTCATCGTTTTCATTCTCATCTTCGTTCTCACCCGTTCTATGCTACTATGATGCGCTCGATCACCTGTGTCTTTTGTTTATTTTTTTATCTAGGGAGTTTATATATATATCGACAGTTTTGAATATTTTAAAAACACTCAAACACTACTTAGAACAGAATAAATTGAGATTATTGATTTATACGTATAATCAATCTGATATCGACGATTAGCCTAGCAAATGATGAAGTTTCTCTTTGTCTTTTTGTTTGTTTGTTTCGTGTTATATTATATTGCTGTGTTTTAGTGTTATGTCGGATTTTTGTACTCACTTATAGGCTGGATATCACTAGTGGGTGATCCACCTGACCCGATTATATGGGTGAAAATCCGAAAAAAAATCCGGTGATGTGTGGGTGAAACAGGTGATGGGTGATATGTTTTTCACTCATTACTCGATCCATCACCCAACTCATTACCCGATCCGCTTAACCACTCGTTAACCCACCAGATTATTTAAAAATATTCTAGCTTACAAAAAAAAAACATAGCCTAACATAACTACATATTTCTACTTTTTCTAATTCTATCTTCTCTAGCTATTCTATAATTGTTTTGTGCAAAAAAAAAATAATTAAAAGAATATAAACTTATTTTATTTAACCCCACATCACACCTTCGCTAATTTGTTTTGCATACACGACTAGAGTGTTAGCAATTTCGCTCATTTCAGCAACTTAGCATTTAGTGTGTTAAGGCATGATTTAGCAAAATTATTTTTTCTTTTTTTTAACTATGAGTCTAGCAACGTACTAAAATGCATCTCATTTGATTTGATATTAAACTTTTAATGTCAACTCCGTGAGATGAGGATAGTGACATAATGTATGAATAAATCTTTTATACATTTAATAAGATTTCCATATTGACGTGGTTTGTGAAATTGTCGAATAGGATCAATTTCTAAGTATGTCTTGTTACTCATTTTCTTTATTTACTTTACCCAATTACCCATTCGAGATTTGACCCAACCGATTCACCTGATGGATCGAATAATGGGTGAAACATTAGACGGATGGGTGATAATTCGGGAGAAAAATTTTTGTAACAGATCGGGTGAAAAAATAGCTTTATCCACCCATCGATCACCTCACTCGATCATTTCCATTACCCGACCCATTTCCAATGCACTATAAAAGGAGGCACATGGGAATGACGTCGGAATGACCGGACTTGACGGCTACAGAATTACTGTACTATAATAGGAGGGAGCCTTTAAATATCTTCCATATGTGAGATAATACAGTATACTCCAACTACATCGGAACAACGAATTTGAATCATATGTACTTACGTGTGAAGGACATGATGAAGTGATAAGTTAGCTTTTGGGATTTAATTAAAAATAACGGATGCATATGGATATTATGGAATGGATGAGGGTTAAGCCTTCAACCCTTGTTTTTTTGCAGGTCAAGTACGTACAAGTATATAATGTTTTCTAGCGACAAATTGTATAAAAATATAATTACAGATATTTTTTCAAAGATATCGACAAATCAAAAATCGATCCTAGTGTTTTTTCTTTGGGGCATCTGGTCAATGAGAAATAAAATCCTCTTTGACAACAACGACATTAGGAATACAGAAGAATAGATAAAGATAATTAAACAATACTCCGTATATGATAAGTTGGAAAAAAGCACAAACAAATGAGCTAGAAGAGGACACCACAACTACTAAGACAGGGATTGGAATGGAAAAGTAATTGAGATTCTTAACAGACAGGTACTAAAGGGATCAGTAGTCTTAACTGAATCCCTTGCTTTTTGTTTGGGGTTAGAACTAGCCCATCGAAGAGGTTGGACGCAAGTTATAATCGAAGGAGACAGTCTTACGGTGGTCAAGGCAATCAATGACCAAGTCATGATTCAATGGGAGATCCTTAGAGTTATTGAGAAGATCAGAAGAATTCGAACAACATTCACATCAAGAACCTTCAGCCATTGCTTTAAAGAGGCAAATTCAGCAGCTGACTTCATTGCTAGATGTGATTCTATATGTAACTTATGTAACTTCCCTTTGAATAGGGAACTAGCTACCATCATTCGCAAGGATGATCTTTCTCTGTAAAGACTTCCTTATTATTGCCTACTGTACAAAAAAAAAAAAAAACTACTAAGACAGGGTCCCACCAAAGAAAAACAAAAAGGGGTTAAATGGGAAAAACATGCCGAAGGCTTCGTCAAACTTAATTTTGATGGCGCTATGGCTGGCTCAGGACTTGTTGCCTTGGGTTTTGTTATACGTGATTGTCAGGGGTCAGTCATTTCTTGTGGCCTCTAGGATCTTGGTCGTTTGTCCGATGTGCAAGCGGAATGTCGCAGTCTTCTGTTTGATCAGCAGGTTGCTTCGATGACGGGCTTTTCTCAGCTTGAGATGGAGGGAGACTGTTTATTGCTGATCAATGTTTTGAAGGGGATCTGGCGGTGCCCTTGGGAGATTGAGATGGCGGTGTTGGATGCCCTCTGTCTCTGTCGCACGCTCGAGAGTGTGAGTTTTTCACACGCCTTCAGAGAAGGTAACCAGGTAGCCGATAGACTGGCGCATATCAGTTTTTCGTCGTCGTTTGTCGTCGAACAGATGCATGTGGACATTGACGACGTTGTTCTCCAGGACGCTATTGGGCGATGGGTCAACCGCGGTTGACAATCCTCAAATTCTTGCCTTGAAAAAAAAAATGTTGTCTAGCATCTTTAAAATTAAAATGAAGGACAATGAATTACATTTTATTTTAAAATGTTGAATTACATTTTATTTTAAAATGTTAACTTTTGGGTGAGTTTTTGTAATTCATTGTATTTTGTGCATTTAGAAATACAATGAATTACATTTTATTTTAAAATGTTAACTTTTGGGTACGCTTCATTCCAATGCACTTTAATTATAGTAGAATTATAATTATAAATATTTTACTGTATTTAATTAACACTTTTTGTAACATGTTTAAAATAATATAAATTTAAAATAAAATACATTATAGATTATGTCAATTAAACATCAACTATTGCATAAAGTGTGTATATATATATATATATATATATATATATATATATATATATATATATATATATATATATATATATATATATATATATATATATAATTACATCGTTCACTTAATGTAATAGTCTTAATTTAATTTTTTTTATAAGAGCTTTTTTTCCTAAAAGTCACCTTATATAATAGAGATTTTTTAACAAAAAAAATTAAAAATAAAAACACCTTATATAGTATAATTTATTCACTTGAAGCGCCAATCTATTTTCCGGTCACGTGTTTTCATTTTTAGGTGATATTTTATATCTATGACCGAAATGTTCTTACTTAACTAATACTTTTTTAAAAAGCACATTATATAATATTTTTTTAAAAAAAATCAACTCTAAAATTTTCTGCAACAAATCAAAATATAATCTTATGATATTTTTAAAAAAAAGTGGTATTTTATGTGTTTTGATTTATTTAAAGGTTAAATCTATGTGTTTTAATTTATTTTAAATCCTAAATAATAATACAAAAAGATGTGAATTTATATAAAAAGGATAATATTATAATATTTGTTCTATAACCATTTTATTTTTAATCTAACTAATTAATTAAATAAGGGAATTTTGGTCATTAAAATAAAATGTCATAAAAAAATTAGGCAAAATCGCAGAAAACCGCCCTTTAAATAGGGTGTTTTGCGTGAAACCACCCTTTTAAAAGAAAATTGCAGAAAACCACCCTTTAAACTGTTTTCTTTGCAAATTTACACCCATTACCAAATTTACGTTAATTGAATATTAAAGTGTGTGGAAAATCAATTATATCCCTTGTTTTTATTATTATGTTACTTTATCCTATCGGTATTAATTAATTTTTACCTTTTTAACATGTTTTTCAAAAGTAATTTTTTTTTATAAAATATCATTTTTTATATATAATTTCACACTTATTATTAAAAACACTCTATAAAAAGTACATATAATTGATATTTTATATTTTAAAGAGTGTATATTTCTAAAGGCCTACTTGAAGAAAATAAAAATTTTAAAAATGATATTTCATATAGTTTTTATTATTCTAAAAATATGTTCACTATTCTACATACATTTTTAGAATAATAAAACTATCTGAAACATTATTTTAAAAAAAAAATATTTTCTTCAAGTGGCCCTAGTATTAACACATTTTTTTATATGTATAAAACATAAATTACATATCAGTTTTTTATAGAGTTTTTTTGTAGGTATGAACTTATTTTTAAATATTTTTTTTTGATATTTTATAGTGTTTTTTGCTTTTGAAAAACATGTCAAAAAGTTAAATATCAACTAATACCAATCACCAATCGAATTGAGTAAAATAATAATAAAAATAAGGGGTATAATTGAATTTCTACACACTTTAACATTTAATTAATAAAAATTGGGTGAAGGGTGTGACTTTGCAAAGAAAATGGTTTTAACGGGTGGTTTTCTGCAATTTTGCCAAAAAATTATAACGTTTTGTTCAAAAATAGAAGTTGCTAGTTCAATTGAATGGATTGTAATGGGCCTGAAATTAAAGAAACAGGCCCAATTATTGGGAGAGACCTCTGTGTAACAAATGGGCACTCACTGTACACTTGTTTGTTTGTTTTTTGTATGATTTGCTGTGAAGAGTCATTTTTTGTAATGAAGTTTGTGCTCCTAGACAAGTTACAGAAGCATATGTGAATTAACTGTAAATTTAAAACTAGCCATGAGAAAAGATGGCGTCGCCACTTGATCACTTAAATTGTATAGATTAGATTTTTTTGGTGTGCGATCTTACATTATTAACACTCTTTTTTTGTTGGACCCTTTTTTTTTCTTTTTTTCTTTTTTTTTTTTACAGTAGTAAAAAATTAGGTGTTCCTTACCAATGTTAGGAGCTACCATGATCATCTAAACAGATGATGTTATACAGATCCCTCAAAGTAGGGAGATTAGACCTAGTACAAGTATCCCTAGACTTAGCAATAAAATCAGCCGCTATGTTTGCCTCTCTATAGCAATGCCTGAATTCGATGCTGTCAAAACTGGAGCTGAGATTCTTGATAAGCTCGACTTCCCTTAAGATCTCCCATCTAGGATGACTTCTGACATTGATGGATTTGATTACTTCCAAGCAGTCTCCTTCCACTATTACTCTCTTTATACCTCTAGCTATAGCTAGTTGTACCCCCTGCACAAAAAGCAGCCGCTTCTGTGTGGATGGCAGATATAGCTACCGTTTCCGATTGCATAATATCATTAACATACCCATTGTGATCCCTGACGATCACTCCCACCTGGCTCTCACCAGTGGGCATGAACGAGCCATCAACATTAATCTTCAAAGTATCTTTAGGTGGTTTTGTCCATTTCGAATTGCGTTTTCTTCTAGTGATATGGCAAGGTTTATGAGTCATATTGTTCTTTGCCGAGAGCCAGTCATTTTGATCAAGTTTTGCGCACAAGGCAATGTGGTTGCACTTAGGCGGTTTTTTATTCCTAAATATCCTTTCATTTCTAGTTTCCCAATTTTTTTGCCAAATGAAACTCAGTTCTTCTACATGTTTATAGTCTTGATTCATCCAAAGAAGTTCATTCAAATTTTGGCATTGTTGCGGAATTAGAGGTTTGTTTTTGTAACGGCCCAGAATTATGATTTTCGGGTTACGTTTCAAGAGATAAAACCCCTTGTTCGGATCTTGCAATCCAGGTACGAGTCGAGGTTTCAAACTCATTTAAGATTAGTAGAAAGAGAGATTTCAAACCCTGAAAACCTCGAAGGGCCGTTGAGTACCCTTAACCTGTCTTAAGACTATGTCGCGAGATCCAATTCAAACGAAAGTAAAGCGGAAGCAAAGTTAAGATACAAACGCCACGACAAAGCCGGGTCAAAACCAAATCATAAGTGAGTGATTACCATTTTACCAACTTAGAATGTTAGCCAGATTCTCCGATTCGCCAAAAGGGAACCCCGTCATATAGACATCGAGCACTCAAAATCTGTAGAAAATACCTTTAAAAGAAGAACGGGGAAAGGAGTCAGATCGAGCCACTCATGCAGGACCGGCAGTCCTCGCTGAGGCCACATAGTATGTGCTATACCTAATAAAGATGCTCTAATGCAGTACAAAAGTCAAACACACTAGCATGTTCCTAGTTATAATAATGTGTAAAAATACTGTAAAGGGCCCAAGACAATGCCAAGTGGCATATCCCTCGCTGAGGTCAATGCATGAAGAGCGTATTTGTGGGATGTTTGATTGGATTGATTTTGTTTTCTTGAGGACAAGAAAGGTTTAAGTGTGGGGGAGTTTGATAAGACACATTTAGGTAGTGTTAATATAACCATTTAGAGGTGTTTAGGTAGGGTAATATGCATGAGTTAGAGTAGTTTTCATGTTTTAATTATGTTTCAATTAGAGTCGGAATCTACGAGATTTGTGCATGATTTCAGGTGATTGTAAAGAGGTGAAGCTAAGCTCGAGCCAATGTTGGAAGATTGGACAAGAATAGAAGAACACAAGAGCCGAGGAGATGAGCTAAAGCATGTAAAGGATTGGAGCTGTCCAGGTTGGCGACGCTGCACTAAAACGAGTCGTGTGAAGGCTGTATTTATCGGATCGGAGCGTACTTATACTTGTTGGAAAGAGGATTCGAAGACCTACAACTTTCATGTTTACCACTTTTCCAAATTCGGCCTTAAAGACAGTGAAATCTGGACGTCAAGGTGGCTGGTGGAAAGAACTCGGGTGTGTCACGAAGGAACTCGACCGAGTTGTTTGATTTCAGACCGAGTTATGTACCGGCTTGCAAGATGTGGCCAGCTGTTACTTGGATTTAATTTGGAAATGTGTTGTTTTAAGTTTTATTATGAAATTAAAGGAAAGGAACAGGAAACGGTGGGAGGTGGAACAAGTAGGATGGGTTTTTGTTTCTTTGGAAAGGGGAGTTCGGGGATTTTGATTCCATGGAAGAGGTTTTGTACATAGAAAATTGGAGACCTCTTGTGATTTCTCAAGGATGAACAACTAACCTCCTTTGCTCGGGGAAATTAATCGAAGCTTCAGGTTTTCTATTTCATTGTGAGATTTCCGTTCTTAATACTCTTCTTTGAATATTATCAATTCTTTGCTTAGATTGTTTAGGGTTCTCGTGAATTTCCGTTAGTCTGATCAACTGATGTCTTTTCATGATAATCTATTGCTAGATATAGGTAATTACTGGTTGAGTTATCTATGTTCTTGAGTAGCAAAGTATAAATCTCTGAAACTGGTTGATTTAGGGATTTGTATAGAGAATTGATTTGCAATTGATGCAATAACTGGTTGTGCGCGTCGATTGTCTTTGTTGATTTCCTTTAGACTTCATCGATTGTTGAATTGAATCTTGATAGTTTCAGGATTGTTTGATAATTAGGGTTTTCAGGGTCTGGTTGTCCTGTTAACTAAATTTGATAAGGAATTGGATTCAAAAGACCTAGTCTTTCCACAACAAAGTATTCAAGAGGAAGTTATCTATTTGATTTCAATGATCAATGAATAAAAACCTGAGTGCTGAGATTGATTGACTTGAGCTATTATCTCATATTCATTCATTCAATCTGTTTTATTTTATTGTTTTGCTTACTTTCGCATTCTTAGTTAGTTTAAACCATCACAAATCCCCCCTCTTTGTGTCTTGTTCTTGTCGACACACTAGACTTGCATACAAATCGTTGACTCTCTGTGGGGTCGACCCGTACTTGCCAAACTACATTAGTTAGGTTAGTCGGATTTATTTGATAGGATTTAAGGCGACTGAAAATCCTTTGTCAGAGAGCCTCAGCAGTCCGTGGTACTGAGCCTCAAGCTCCGGCCGTTGAAGCACCTCTACCGCCTCCGCCGGTGGTCAAGCAATTTATATATACTGGTTCACAAACTTGGATTTGGTACTCTCCATTACACAATGTCTTTTTAAAAAAATTATAATAAAGTAGAGAAAAATAATATGACCATCTAAAGAAGTAAATAGAAGTGGTTTATCAATTTTATAGCAATTGGTTCATCACATATATAGAGAGTGATTCAGTGATTAAGTAGAGAGTGATTCAGTGACTAAATATGTTGGTTCAGTGACTAAATAGAGTATGGTTCAGTGACCGAATAGAGTGTGGTTCATTGACCGAATAGAGAGTGGTTCAACGACCGAATAAAGTGTGGTTCATTGACCACTTCTTTATAGTTTCATAGCTTGATTAACCACTTCTTGATAACTTGATTAACCACTTCTTTATAGCTTGATGAACCACTTCTTAATAACTTAATGAACCACTTCGTATAGGCCCTTGGTTCAATGACTAAATAGAGGTTGGTTAAGTGACTAAATAGAGGTTGGTTCACTGACTAAATAGAGTTTGGTTCAGTGACTAAATAGAGGTTAGTTCAGTGACTAAATGAGGTTGGTTCAGTGGCTAAATAGAGGTTGGTTCAGTGGCTAAATAGAGAGAGGTTCAATGACTAAATAGAGATAGGTTCAGTGACTAAATAGAGATTGGTTTAGTGAACCATTTTATTTTAAAAGAAAATTAATTAATTAATTAAAAATAAACATTAAAAGAAAGTAAAAGAAGAATGAAAATTTTATAATTATTAAATAGTAGTGGTTCATGAAATAAATTCTAATGGTTCATCAAATAAAGAGTAGTGGTTCATGAAACATTTTATTTTAATATATTTAATCTCATTTAAAAAAAAATTAAATTATAAAAATGTGAAACTTTTTAGGTTCATGAACCGCTTTTTTATAGCTTCATGAACCACTTCTTTATAACTTGTGAACCCTGTGAATCACTACAAATAAAATGGCTGAACCATTGTGAAAAAAGTTGCTGAACCATTGTAAATAAAATTGCTGAACCGCTGTCAATAAAATTGCTGAACCACTGTGAATAAAATTGCTGAACCAATGTGAATAAAATTGTTGAACCACTGGGAATAAAATTGTTGAACCATTGTGAATAAAATTGATGAAACACTGTGAATAAAATTGACGAACCACTGTGAATAAAATTGCTGAACCACTGTGAATAAAATTGCCGAACCACTATGAATAAAATTGCTGAACTACTTCTTGTCAATTTTTTTTTCCAACAAAACATATACAAAGTGGGTGTCTATGTGTAGATAAAATTAAATTACACCCAAATATATATTTTTTTATACTTTTTTAACAAGTGAAAATACCAAAAAATGATTTTTAAAAGTTCATGTAAACACTTTTACATGTCTCCGTAGCTTTTCTAATTGGCGCGTGCAATTAATTAGTGTGTTTGATTTGGCGCGTGTACAGTGAGAGTGTGGGTGTTACTAATTAATTTGGGTGGGTGTCACTAATTAATTGAAAAATTGCGCGTGTCTCTATTTTTTAATTCAATTTTGTACACGTGGACCAATCAAGAGTCTTCTTTCCTTCTCATTATTGGAGGTGTGTGTACCCGAACCCGACCATATATATATATATATATATATATATATATATAGTCTTTCTTACCAAGCATAGGTAATGTCACCGAAAAATTAAAATATTTGGCCGAAAAATAAAGTTTGTGTGAACAATCTGAAATCTCTGCACTAATCTGCTCAACACAGCAAAGATCAAAGCAAATAAATGCTCAACCCAACACTACTTCATTCAATAAGCAAAATAAAGAAAGAAGCCAAAAACGACTATGCAGTAAAGCTGCTCATTTGTGATCCCCAAAACCCTACTGTGCTCAGGTGACAGCTTGGTTTATATACCACCACAACTCACCTATCACGTGCACTACACACGCCTTAAGGGCTTATTACAGTGAGGCCAAAAGAGGGGACCAAAATTACATAAAAGCCTAGATAATAGCTAGCTTAGCAGAATAGGAAATGAACTAGTAAAATGCATATGAAAACATATGTTATTCTTCGTATCCCCTCCTCAAGTTAGGCATGTATGGAAGCCAACAAGACCCAACTTGCAAGAGAAGAATATGTGAGGCTTTTCACCTAAAGGCTTTGTAAGAATATCTGCTAATTGCACCCCTGTTCTCACATGTTATGGATGAAGAAATCCTGTCAACAAGTGTTGTCTGATGAAATGGCAATCAATCTTAAGGTGTTTAGTTCTCTCATGAAACACCGGATTTTCTACTATTTGGATAGCTGCTTTGTTATCACAATAGAGAGGTATAGGTAAGGGAACACTGATATGTAGAGAAGTAAGAACTCCTTCCACCCATATCAACTCACTTGCTCTTGATGACATACTCCTGTACTCAGCCTCAGCAGATGACTTAGACACTGTAGTATGTTTCTTTGTCTTCCAAGATACCAAAGCATCTCCAATAAAAACACAATAGCCAGTAAGAGACTTGGCAGTAGACTGGCATGTTCCCCAGTCTGCATCACAGTATGCAGTCACAGCAAAAGTGGAATTACTTGGATAATAAAGGCCAACACCAGTTGTTCCTTTCAAGTATCTAACAACATGGAGAGCAGCTTCATAATGTGGTTGTCTTGGTTCTGACATAAACTGGCTTAAATGTTGCACTACAAGAGAAATATCTGACCTTGTGAGATTTAAGAACAATAATCTTCCCACTAGTCTTCTATATATCTCTTCATCATCCAGTATCTTCCCAGTGTCAATAGATAACTTTAATCCTCTCTGCATAGGAAAGGATTCAGCCTTGCAATCAGACATATTGCAATCAGTGATGATGTCCATTACATATTTCCTCTGGTGTAAGTGAGTGTCTGCCTCATCTCTCACTATTTCCAACCCCAGAAAGTATCTAGCTAAACCTAAGTCCTTGATTGTGAACTTGGAATGAAGTGCTTTCTTTGTCTCAGTGATTACTAGATCATCATCTCCAGTGAGCAAAACATCATCCACATAGACAAGTGCTACCACAATTCCACTTTCCACATGCTTTACAAACAAGGAATAATCCTCCATGCTTTGCTCATATCCCATACTGACCAGAAACCTGCACAGCTCTAGGTTCCATTGTCTGGATGCTTGTTTCAATCCATAAATGGATTTCTTCAACTTGCAAACTTTATTTGACATCTCTCTATCATATCCTTGGTGTGGAGTCATGTACACCTCTTCCTCCAAATACCCATGCAAAAATGCATTATTTACATCTAACTGATGCAATGGCCATTGCTTGGCAGTGGCAATAGCAAGTAAAATTCTCACAGTGCTAAACTTAGCAACAGGAGAAAAGGTATGTTTGTAGTCTTTACCTTTGATCTGATTATAGCCCTTGGCCACCAATCTTGCCTTGAACCTTTATACAGTCCCATCAGGCTTGTATTTCACCTTGTATACCCACTTGCTTCCAATAGCCTTCTTCCCTGGTGGAAGATCTGTCATCTCCCAAGTATGATTTTCTTCTAATGCTTTCAGCTCCTGATTCATTGTCTCTACCCAGTGATCAAATGTAGCAGCTTGTCCATAATGAGATGGCTCATACACATTAGCCATACATACAAATGAATTTATGAATCCTGGTTCAAAATTAAGTGATGAGTCAATACACTCTGCCAAAAAGGATTGAGAAATTGTCTCATTCCTCCTTTCTCTATGACTGTAACGGCCCAGAATTATGATTTCCGGGTTACGTTTCAAGAGATTAAACCCCTTGTTCGGATCTTGCAATCTAGGTACGGGTCGAGGTTTCAAACTCATTTTAAGATTAGTAGAAGGAGGGATTTCAAACCCTAAAAGCCACGAAGGGACGTAGGGTACCCTTAACCTGTCTTAAGACTATGTCGCGAAATTCAATTCAAATGAAAATAAAGCGGAAGCAAAGTTAAGATACAAAGTGTCACGGCAGAGCCGGGTCAAAACCAAAACGTAAGCGAATGATTACCATTTATACCAAGTTAGAGAATTAGCTAGGTTCTTCAATTCGCCAAAAAGAAACCCCGTCATATAGACATCGAGCACTCAGAATCTGCAGAAAATACCTTTAAAAAAAGAACGGGGAAAGGAGTCAGATCGAGCCACTCATGCGGGACCGGCAGTCCTCGCTGAGGCCACATAGTATGTGCTATACCTAATAAAGATGCTCTAATGCAGTACGAAAGTCAAACACACTAGCATGCCCCTAGGTATAATAAATTTGCAGAAATACTGTAAAGGGCCCAAGACAATGCCAAGTGGCATATCCCTCTCCTACCTCCACCCCCTTCCGATAGGGCGGAGACTGGCCAGCTCGTGAATGCATTCCATCATAATCGGGCGGCACGCATGCCTAACCCGCTCCACAATAAAGCCCGCAGGCATATCATAATATAAGGAAGTTCATGACTCGATTGACTCAGGGTACCCGATGAGGCTGGGCTACCCTATGACCCTAGCAAAGACTCTAGGACTATCACAGATAACGGCCGTTCTGTTTCAAACGCATAAAGTAACCAGATGCTCATTCAATTAGTGCAACCTAACAGGATACTACATGGCATGCTTTTATGCATATGCAACACCTAACATAAAATGCAACAACATGCACGAATGTCCAACCTGAGTAAGCTCCCTAGGGAACTTACCTGAAGATGCAGAACAGCAAGATAACACAAGCAAGAGCCCAAATGCAAGTCCAAAAGCAATCCAACCGCAATACACACCTATCATCAAGCCATTTCCATGAGCTACCGAACCAAAATCCATACACACGAAACCCAAGTTCTCAACATATTCAAAACCAACCGATAGTAAAACCGTTTTCCAAAATCTTTTCGATACAATCAACATCAACCAAAATCATTCTTCAAATCAAAACCATTGATAAGGTCATACCAACCGTATTTTCTAAACTCTTAGATCCCAATTTAAGTCAATTGATATTAAAAATAATTTCTCAAGTCATACTTGGTCAAATCCTGACATCAATCATTTAAACCTTAAAACCAATACCTCAAAATCATAGTATAGAATTAATTCCGGCATTTTGGTCTCAACACATCAATCTTTTAAGAATCATTTTCGGACGACTTAAAACCTTTTTTAAGTAATTTAACAATATTTATCTAAAATAAACATTAAAATAAATCCACCTTTATAATCCCCATTTATAAAACATATTAAATAAATTACTTTATCAATTGGCCTCAATAAATCACTTTAAAATTCCTAATCACATATTAAACATCCTAAAAATACATATTCCAAACAATATCACTTTTAACCCATTTTATAATATAACAATAATTTCAGAAAACGCATTTCCTCAAAACAGTAATAATAATAATAATAATAATAATAATAATAATAATAATAATAACTACAACGAATAAATCATATAGTATAACTTATATCTAGATATCAATTGAATGCATAACAAATAAAACCCCAAATAATCCTTTTCTCAAATTAGGCCCAAAAGATCAAACCCGTTTCCTTTAAATCTGGATCACCCAAACCCAAATCCCTTTTAAAATAGAAAAGGAGAACGGGAGTCGGACTGTTCATCCTCTTCCACGTTTTGAAATCGAAACCGGAAGGAGTGAAGGGAGGCGCAGGGAAGCTCGCCGGCGGACTTACTCTCAACCCGAAACCGCTCCCATCCCGACCGAATTGAAATTCCGACCACAATGGACCCAAGAGGATTCAAACGCGAGTAAAGAGGAAGGTGGAAGAGAAAGCTCACCGAGGGGAGTACTTCACTGGAAATTCGCTCGGAACGGCTGCGCCGGGGTCGATTCTTGCCTTGTTCGGCCTGGAGAGAGTGGGAGGGAGTTAAAAGAGGAGCTTTTGGATGTGTTTAGACTCGAAAATCGAACGGAATCGAAAACCGACCTTGGGAATGGAAGAACAGAGAACGACGACGGCGGCTGGGGCTTGGGCTCACTCAGACGTCGGAGGAAGGAGGAACCGTTGATGCCCGCTGCTGCTGCTCTTCCTGGCGAGACAGGGGAGCCTGCACTCAGCTTCTCCGACGACGACAAGGAGGAACGAGGATGAGGGGTGGTCGTTGGTGGTGACTCAGGGCTGTTGGTCCGGCGGTTCCCAGGCCAACAGGGGGGAAAAGAGAGGAGTGGGGTGTGTAGGAAAGGTGAAAATCAGAGAGATGGAGGGTGCTAGGATTCAACTCCTATTCAATTAAAAAGGGGGTAAGGGGGTACTGATCTTTGAAATCAACAGAAGAGGGGGGAGAGATGCTGCTTGGCGTGGCAGGTCTGCAAGGGTTGGACTTTGACTCTTTGCCAAAATTAGGAGAGCAGGTATGTGAGGAAGAGGACTAGGATGTACTGTGCTGGCAATGAGAGAGAGGGAAGAAATTTTAAGGAATGGAAAATAAAATTTAAGAAATGACTTTCAACAATCAATTTAAAATCCCAATGCGCGATTCCAATTCCGCTCGCTAAACAAAATCCCGACACTAGACAATTTAAATCGAATTTGTAAACCATTATGAAATTAAATTAATTTATCAAGTCTCGCAACTCGAAAGCGAAATCAAATTCCGTCAAAATCAAAATTCTAAAACGATGCCGGAAGGACTTTAAAATACGATTTTTAAGGCGAAGATGAGGATTTTCAAATATCCGATTTTTTTTTTGTGTGCCTAAATCCCTTTTATTTAATTATTTATTTGAAATTTATTATTTAAAAATCCAAGCCTTTACAATGACATACAAAGTCATTTAATCTCATAGGCTGCACAATCTGCCCGGTGGATCTCCTTAGAGGAGGAAACTGCCCATGATCATTCAATATTTCCTGAGACATCAATGGACTCCTGCTGGCTACATTTCTTGAGTGTGAATCACTCACATATTCATCACTCCTGTTAGGAGTGTTGTCACCATTATTGGAAGCATTAGCAGGTTGAGGGTCTGAAGGTGATGATATTTGTATCACTAGCCTTATACTGACATCAAAATCATCTGCAGGATTAACAAGGGGCAAGGGTTGCCTTGCTTCTTCTTCAGGTAACTCAGTATCTGTCACAGACTCTCTAAAGGGAAATATACTCTCATTAAAGGTAAAATCTCTCCTAACAAATGATGTTCTTCCATTGATGTCCCATAATCTGTAGGCCTTCTGTCCATGAGGATAACTTAACAAGACACATTTTCTTGCCTTCACCTGCATCTTATCTCTATCTGAATGACTCACTGGTGCATAGCACAAACATCCAACAACCTTCAGTTCTTCATAAAAAGCTTTCTTGTTGAACAACTTCTCATAAGGAGTTTTCCAACCCAATATCTCAGTAGGCAACTTGTTAATGATATGGGTTGCTGCTAAAATACATTCACCGCAAAACTTAATTGGCAATGAGGAGTGAATTCTCATAGACCTTGCTGTCTCTACCAAGTGTCTATGCTTTCTCTCCACTCTTCCATTCTGCTGTGGAGTATAAGGTACAGTCTTGTGATGCATTATCCCCTTTTCTGCAAGGAAATCTTCACACTGTCTTGACGTGAACTCAGTCACATTTTCTGTTCTAATGCATTTAACTGAAGCATCAAACTGATTCACCACATATGCAACAAAATCAACTATGGTTCTGTAAACCTGCATCTTGGTTTTAAGCAAAAAGGTCCAAGTAACCCTTGTGCAATCATCAAGTATAGTTAAAAAATAGCTAAAGCTATTATAAGTTGGGATCCTATAAGGACCCCACAAATCCATATGAAGCAAATCAAAAGGCTTCTCAGCCATGCTCATACTCCTCTCAAAGGGCAATCTGTGATGCTTGCATAATGCACATGTTTCACAATGAAAACTGCTCATGTCTGTCTCATTCAAAAGATGCAAATGTCTCATTTTAGAAACTGAGCTATGCCCAAGTCTAGCATGAGTGATGTCTAGATTACTGCTAGCTTTATTACAAAAGACTTCAGGAAATAAACTTTCATTTTGAAAAGCATATTCTCTTCTCCATCCTTTCCCGTCCTTAGCCTGCTCATCTGTAAGAACCTTGTATAGTCCATGCTTTCTTCTTCCAGTCAGCAAGATTCTTCTAGCCCTAGGGTCCTGAATAGAACATGAACTGTGTGTGAATACTGCTATCAACTTATCATTGTCATCAAGCAATTTCTCCACTGAAAGCAAGTTATGTTTGAATCCAGGTACCAAAAGTACCCCATCAAGCCACATAGAGTCTGTCAATTTCAATTTTCCCATCTCATTGACAGTTTTCACAGATCCATCTGGCAACCCTATAAGCACTGGTTTATCAAGTTTGATCTTATCATATAGAGCATGATCATAAGAAATCATATGATCACTTGCTCCAATATCAACAATCCATTCGAGGCATGACCCTTTACTGCAATTTAAATCATGAATTGAAGAAGAAACTTTACCTGCAAAGTTGGCATAAGCATAGAATGTGTGTTCATAATCTACACCCATTCCTTGATTTTGGTAAATAGAATGCGGTCATTTGGGGTTCGAACCAGAAACCTTTAGGTATTACCCGCAAGTTCTTTCCGGCTAAACCATTCCGGAATAGTTTATCTTTTCTAGCCCCATTTCGATGACACTCAAAAAAAAAAAACGTATTCATAAATGGACTTTTGTTAGGCTGTAAGCACATTATATGTCGTGCTCATCTCCTTCTTTGTCAGATCGATTTGGTTATGCCGGACCTTTTTATTTCAATCTTTAGAATCGTGAGTCATGACTGTGTATGGAATTCAGATCTAGGGGTTGTTTTCTTCTTTTTGAAATTCCAGCCCCAAATCCACCACTGGCTGGTGTCGCTTGCCGCCGACCTCCATCTCGGGGTCTCGGCGTGTTGTTGATTCGCATCCGTGCCCCGGCGTGGCCCTTCTCAGCCCGCGCATCTGACTCGATTCACCTCTGCCGGATTCCATTCGGTAGTGTGTCTCTGTCCATTGAAGCTTCCTCCGTTCAAGCAGTTGCGTAGGCAAGTGGATTCAAAGCAACATATATGAAAATTTTCCTGCAAAATCAAGGTCCATTTGCTTGAATCCACCATATAATTAATTAAAGAGATTTTGTTCGTGCTTGTATAAATGGATACTCCAAGTCGAGTGAATTGAAAGTGTTGGGGGTGCGACAAATCTGCTATTGGGTTTCCTCCGCACTGTCTTTCATTTTCGGGCTTTGGGTGTCCCTTGTCAGGCCCGCTGCTTGGCCCGATGCCCATCCTTTGGGCCCAAAGCTATTCCTTGGGCCCAGAGTTAACCCGAATTCAGCTATTTCTTGCTTAGGTTTTTGGTGCGGTTCGATTCAGGTGATGTGCGGCTCTACATTTGGTGTGACTGGACTTTCTTTCCGCGTGATGGGGTTCTGGCAGTCGGAGTCGGGACAGGCTGGGACCGTGGCAGTGTGTATCGAGGCGTCTCCTTTTTCCGGAAGACTGTTTCCTTGGAGGTTCGTCTTCACTGCCCACAGGTGTTTCCTGATGTGTCGCTGCCCTGCGGTGCTGCTACCGGGAAGTGCTTGGCTTTCGTCTTTCGTCTACGTCCTCATCCCTTTCGGTCTGGTTGTTTTTAGTTCCACCTGTATAGAGTGTTATTGCTTGTATCTGGCACCATCTCTATATTTTGTGTTTATTTTGACGGTTTTCCGTCTGCCGACTTGTCGGCCCTCGAGGTTCAGGTTTGTCTGACCTCGAATTGTTTCCTAATCAAAAAAAAAAAACATTATATGTCGTTAGTTTTTACATTTTATATGTATTTTGTGTATGATTTGTATCTCTTATTGTCGCCATCTAAATAAGGAAGAAGCAAAAATTATTGATTGCTCGGGCAATGGAAATACACTACTAGGGCTATAGTGACATAAATCATTCACAAGATCATGAATGGAGCAACCATGATCTTGTGAAAGAGCAACCATGTTCTATGAAACGTCCATTCGAGAAAAGTCAAGTGAGCACGACGGAAAAGGCAGGAGGAGCCTACGCTACGCCTGCCTCGTGATCGGATGCTAGCTAGTGTAGGACTAGGTTCGAATGCCAGAATTCTTATTTTTTTCCCTTTCTTGTAGGGTTCGAATTTTTTATCTCCAAGGTTGGTTTCAATGGTGATACTGTGGAATCTTAAAGCAATGTAGGGTCTGTCTAGAAAAGTAGTGTATACATTCGATGAATTTCGCTTAAGAGATGAATGATTATTGATACAAGTTATGGAATTATGTATCTTGTTTTTCTTCTGTGCCTCCCCTTTTATCATCTTTATCTCTTCCATTTGTTCTGAACAATGTTGGGGGATAAATTTCAATACTGATTGATTGCAAATTAATAGCATCAAACATATATGTTGCTTTTAGTTGTTGCTGTCAATGACTCAATGGGCTAAATACAATGAAGTATCATGAAGACCCAAAAACAGTTTAAAACATTAAAAAATAAAGCTAATCATTACATGGTGTAATGAAAGCATCGTAAAGAGTTGCTTGTGAAAACATTCAACTTGGTTGCTTACTGCATATTGAGAGCTATATTCAAGAAGTTGCGATCACCATTACATGTGAGTTTTTCTTCAAGATCTTGTCAGTCCCTATCACTTTGTACCTGTAGGGAGGTAACTGGTTAAGTGTTGAGGGCCAACCCCACTTCTCAATTTGGATAATTAATGAGAGGGGGGATTTTTTTTCATAACAAATTTCCCACCTCATAAAAATGTTATTGCTTCTTCCATCACAACACCCCCACCTCTGCAACTGAATCACTGCATCCATCTACAGCAGATCAGATTTTTAAATGGAAGTTTGCAGCAGGCGTACCCATGCTCTTGTAGGATGACAGAAAATCAAGGCAGAACTGATAATAATAAGAAAATGGGATGCATCAGCCATAAACACGTTTCCATTTCCAAAGGTTACTGATTTTTTCTTGATTTTATCAGGTTTTCAGATACCATAACCATGGGTTTTTTCTTAAGCTTAATTGGGGGAAAAAGCCCTAATGTTATGAGGACATTAGAAAAAATGAAAAAATGAATTGGGAAAGAGACTCAAATTGTTGGAAATTAAATTGAATGAAATGTGTTGGAATGTGGGAAACTGGGGACTTGAACTAAAAAGGGCTGGCACTGCCACTGTCATCCCCACACCATTAATTTCTGGAATGTTTGGTTTCCGGGTGGTATGCTTGAGGACCGGAGAGCACTCAGAGCAGGGCACCCATATAGAGACATGCAAGCTAACTCTCCACACACAACCATTACTTTTCTTTTCTATTTTATTTTATTTTCCATTTATGATTCAGTTTCAGTTCGTTTGTTGTATTATATTGATTAGCTATAAGGCTAATAAACTGCTTATTTGTACAGGTAAGAAGCTTATAGTGTGTAAAAAGGGTTCATCAAACTAACTTACATAGGAAGGACGGACAAACAATACAAATAGAGTAGCAAATAGTGAAATAGTTAACACAAATAGCTGAAAGACCCCAAAAAGAAGCTTGTAAGATTAATTGGAGGCAAATGGTTAGCCCAAATTTCATCTAATTTTCTTTCAGAAAAATTGACAGCTGCAACCCACATGACTATTGAGTATTGATTAACAATAAGAAAAGAAACAGATATTTAGAATTCAGTTCTGGACATCACAGCATTTAAAAAAGATATCAGTTTTAGAGAATAAAATCTGGCTCCTTCAATTCTAAGCTGCAATAAGATTTTTGATAATAAAAACAATCTCGAACTTAACTTGGATCCTCCAACTCTAGGCTTCAATAAGAGAATGAGGTTAGGCAAACATCCACTTTAGGAGTTGGGACCCCCAATCATAGAACTTGGGTGACCCAAGATGAAGGTGTTGCTTGTTGGCTTGCATGAGTGAAATAAAAATGAGAAATGTACTGTTGGGAAGCTGAATTTTAGGTTACTTTAAGTCAAGGTTTGTTGCATCATAAAGAATTAAAGGCCCGTGCCTTTAGAACCGGCCAAATTTAAGCTATTGAAATCAAAATGTCAGGCATTGGAAATTCAATCTTTCAAGCCAAAAGGTTGAGAAATTGATGATATTTTCTATTGATTTGTGATTCTCACACGAATCTCAACGTACACTATTCTATTGTGTCACCGTATTTCCTTCAAGCCTAAAGAGATCTCCTAACAAGCAAAGTTGAACACGAATCAAAATGCATATGGTGTCATGTATATGAATAATGATAATTGGAACTGGAATTTGATCTACTAACCTAATGTTAAAAGTGTTAATTGGCCTACTTACAAAGTTTTTAACCACCCTAATTGATTATTAGTGACACTTCTCCACCAGCAGAGGGCCTCCGGCCACCACTCTACCTGGCCACTAGTGGTGGTACTTTCTAAAAATGGGGTCAACATGGATAACTCTTGTTTAGAAAGTGCCACCAGCTCATTAAGCTACTTCAAATGCAGTGTTGATAGGTTAGTTAGCTAATTAGGAAGTTTTTTAAGCCTAGTTTGCACAGTCACCCTTTCACAAATCTGATCACATCAGTCAAGGAACAAAAAAGCTAGGGCCCAGGCTCAAATATTTTATATGTATATATATCCTTCATTGTTGCCTACTTAATTCAATCAATAGATCGAACAAAGCAACTTGAAAGTGTGCAAACAAAACAGAAAGCCCAGAACAAAGAAAAAGAGGTACACACCCTTAACCCAAAGAGTTTATACTTCATACTCCATTACTCCCTCCTCTTAAACCTTATTTCTAATCCTGCTACTGTTGCCGTAAACCAGAAGAACTTCATAGATGATCATGAATTCTCACACTAATGATCATGAAGAACTACATAGATGGCCGACTCCCAAAGAGGTATACATCTCCATCACCCATTATATGAAGGAAAAAAATGATAATAATAAATCGTACAACTTGCATTGTTGTAGCCTTATAGTAGTAGTAGTAGTAGTAGTAGTAGAATTTGAGGAGTACCTTGTGAGATATGTAGTTGATGTGATTCATTCTCCTAACCTTGCATGTTGTGCTGCTTTCCAGGCCTTGGAGGAGATCAAAGCCATAGGGAAGATCTCTGGTCCTACAACCATAACTGGCCTTCTCTTGTACTCGAGAGCTATGGTCTCCATGCTCTTCCTAGGCTACCTCGGCAAGTTCGAATTGGCTGGTGGATCTCTGTCCATTGGATTTGCCAACATCACTGGGTACTCGGTAATCTCTGGCTTGGCCATGGGAATGGAACCCATCTGTGGACAAGCTTATGGTGCTAGACAAATGAAGCTTTTGGGCATAACTCTTCAGAGAACAGTCCTCCTCCTCCTTTCCACCTCCATACCCATCTCACTAGTGTGGCTCAACATGAAGAGGATCCTCACATGGTGTGGCCAGGATGAACAGATTTCATCAGTAGCTTATTCGTTTATCATCTTCTCAATCCCGGACCTCTTCTTCCTCTCCCTTCTCCATCCACTTAGAATCTATCTTAGGATTCAGGGGATCACATTGCCATTGACTTATTGTACAGCTATGTCAGTCATCCTTCATATCCCATTGAATTTCCTTCTAGTTGTGCATCTCAAGCTTGGTATTGCAGGGGTAGCTATAGCAATGGTCTTGACGGATCTCAACCTTTGCCTACTTGTAACTTCTTTCATATACTTCACTGGTGTCTACACAGACTCATGGATTGCTCCAAGTATGGACTGTCTCAGAGGATGGTCTTCTCTGCTTGCCATTGCGATCCCAACCTGCATTTCGGTCTGCCTTGAGTGGTGGTGGTACGAGTTCATGATAATGCTAGGTGGGCTTCTAGCGAGCCCACGGGCCACCATTGCATCCATGGGGATACTTATCCAGACAACCTCTCTTGTTTATGTCTTCCCTTCATCTCTGAGTCTTGGGGTATCCACAAGAGTCGCAAATGAGCTTGGAGCAAACCGGCCTGCCAAGGCCAGGATTTCAATGATTGTCTCACTTGGGTGTGCAGTTGGATTAGGGTGTGGAGCAATGGTATTCACCACTCTAATGAGGCACCAATGGGGTAGATTCTTCACAATGGATGAGGAGATACTGAAGCTAACATCAGTGGCATTGCCTATTGCTGGTCTGTGTGAGTTAGGGAATTGTCCACAGACGACTGCATGTGGTGTTCTGAGAGGGAGTGCAAGACCTACCATGGGAGCTAAAATCAACTTGGGGTCATTTTACTTGGTAGGGATGCCAGTTGCAATCTTCCTTGGCTTTGTGGTTAAGATGGATTTTCCAGGGCTGTGGCTTGGCTTGTTAGCAGCTCAGATGTCTTGTGCATTTCTGATGTTGTATGTGCTCCTGAGAACAGATTGGAATGCACAAGTAGATAGGGCAAGAGATCTCACAGATTCAACTTCATCAACAACAACAACAACAGCAACAAGTTTACCAGTTTCAGGGACTAAAAACAACATTAAGCAAGCCATGCATATGTCAAATCTCACCAAAATACTTTGCATTAAGGAAAATATTGAAAAGTCAGCAACTATTGAAACTGAACTTCTTCTATCTACAAATTGACAATGTTATTAATTAGTACTCCAGCAGGTTTCAAGGACTCTTTGGTGGCTTTCCTTTCCATTTTGATTACATAACCCCCTCTCCTGAGTGAAAAGAACATTTAAATCCCACTCTCTAGTGGGAAGCTTGATTACGCTCCCAACTTGGTTGATTTCATTTTTTTTTATTTTCCTATGTATCTCTGTTCATTATTACTCTGCTATAATGTAAATTAGGCAAAGTACGAAAATGCATGCTTATGTTACGTTTCACTTTTAAAGGGGGGATGAGGGTGGGTTCTTAAATTGCCGGTATCTGCCTAACCTTTGCTCTTGGACCCCTTCTAGAAGAGCCAAAGAATTGACTACCAAAAATAGAAAATGTGCATATGAAGCCAAAACTCCTCACAAAGTTCTCTTTTTAGTTGCTTCCAATAATGTTCTAGACTTCTAGGTCTTTGCAAAAAGCATCCTTTTTTAGGGAAAAAAGCACCTAATTATTTAGGATCAGCTAGCCAAGAATCATCATAATTTTGAAGAACTAATGATCAAAGACGACGCCCTAAAATAATTTAGGAGGTCATGTTGAATTAACCTCATTCATCAAAACATGTTTTTTATAAGCCAAGACACTTATACCTCTGTTCAGAAACTTATGTATGAGGGGCTAACAAATAAGGGAAGGTGAACCGTCATGCGTGTACTACCTACAGAGTTTATCTCATCACTCATCTGATGGAAGAGTGTGGAGGGTGGGGGCTCTGGCTTGAAAATGAGAAGCAAAATGCAGCCATCATTGTCACCATCTATTTATGACTTGATAAAAACTCTGAGGAAAATAAAAAAAATGAGCGGGATGCCATACCAGCCGTAGCGGTTATCCAGCAAACCTTGTCCCCACCTTCACCGCCCCCTCCCAAAGAATGAATAATGTAGCCGCATATTCCATGCACGTAAACACACGCACAAAATAAATAACATGCCTCCCCCTTCTGCGTCAATAGGTGCACTTACGGAAAGAAACCTACCAGAGAAAGATTTTTAACAACTTTCTATAGAAGACCATGTTAGAGCAAAACATGTTGAGGGCATATGAGCTGGATTGCTTCCTCCTGATTTCAATTAAAGTGAATAAGACAACTGTAAGTTCCCAAATCTAATTTGATGCTTCATTTCTCCCGAGTCCCACCAACGAAGATTATTGCCACTGGAGCTACTAATTTTCCAGTGTAGCACTTCCATAAGTATTCATTTGTTTGTGTCTAATAAGTGTGTTTAAACTTTAAAAAAAGTCCTTTTCATTTCCAACAATGTACATAGCAATAACGCAGGGCGGTTTATTTGGTACGGTGACCAGAAATGCACAGATCAAAACAAAATCTAAATCATATGGAGTTGCTAATGCCTACTGGGAATAAATTCAGCACTAGGTAATCCATCCCCGTGGGGATTGGGGAAGTACTACAATCAATATATTGCGTCTTCCTCTCTAATTCCATCTTTAAAAATCATATCATATCTGTGTACAATCCTAAAAATCTACAATAAATTTCTGACAAGCGCACAAAACTAAATTATAGGCAGCTATCACGTCAATTAGAACAACCAATCATCACGGAAATTACTCATCAATCCAAACCCTAGGCAGGTATATACCCCAACCGGAGCAACTAATCCGTTAAAAAATCATGTAAAGTGGAATAACATGTACGATAAACGATTAATCTATCATAAATTAATCTTGGATGAGGAAGCATTGAAGCATTTCCACAAGCATCTCATTTCCCCCTAATCCGCAGCGGCGATACTAGCGAACAATCACAATTCACAAACCTGGAAATCGAGAAGGTCGATTTTGTTGTTTTCTACTCTTTTCGACTGAGCGATGGGGAATAGACAACCTCCGTCCGTATTCGCCGTGCATTGAAACCTTCGATCGCAATCTCCATCTGCAAGTGCAGACTCCCCCCTCTGCTCTGATTCGTTGCTTGAAAAGAGAGCGCCAATTGATTACCGCCTTTTCCTTTCTTCTCCGCAGAAAAACGAGCACCAAACGTTCCAGTTTGATGTGAAGGCTGAAGCCCAATGGGCCTCTTATAATCAGCCCATCTATGCTTGGGCCTCGCCTTGTATTTAATTTGAGGACGTCTGTCTCTTGCCGAGGTGTTTTGTTTACTAGGAAGGCAGACCCGTGCTACGTCCGGGACATACATTTTTATATAGTAATAAATATATAAGGATGATCAAACTTGATAAATAATCTAAGAAATAAAAGAAAGTCATTGTTTTTTTTTTATTCAAGAAGCTATAATTTTTCTATTTAAATTGATATAATATGGGAAGTAATTTTGCTATTTAAATTAAGGATTAGAGGTAAACTATTCATAAACTTGAGACTTTCTACTACACATAATTATTTATATAATGTATACATAGAAGATTTAGATCATGATAAAAAATGAAAATATTATATATAACATTAGAGGTTTTGGAAGATAAAAGTATATTAAAGTGTTTCCAATATTGAATGTGCAATTTTTATGCAACAAAATGGACTACGGCAATTGTGCCACAATATTGAGTATATTTTCCCTGCCCTTACAATTGCAGGTTTATTCGAATCAACAAAAAAAGGAATAAGAATTATAAAAATAACTATGATGTAGGTATAAATTTTTTAATTATGATAAGATTAAACAATAGAAAGAATAGATAAGCACATAAAATCCAATGCCAAAGGTGAGTAAGGATGTATATATATATAGCAACAGACAAATTGATTAATCAAATAACGAAAGCTCGAAGAGGGAACAAAAAACTTCTTATGGGTCATTGAATGATCAAGGGAAGATATATATAGCTCTCCCCTACTAATCTGCAAAATAAAATATAAGAATAAAAATTAGAAAAATAACTATCATATAGGCATAAAATTTTGAATTATGATTGATAAATGATAGAAAGAATAGATCAACATATACCAAATCCATTGCTACATATGAGATTGAAAGGGTAATGATATAAAAATAAAAATAAAGCAACAAACAAATGATTGATCAAATAATGAAAGAGGGATAAAAAAAATCTTATGGACACAGAACAACAAACAAATAGATGAATCAAAGATAGAAGAGGAAACCAAATTTGTTTTACCATATGAGAGATTATGTTCGCCCAAGTCCCAACTATTTATACTCACTTTGGGAAATTCATTGAAAATTAAATGAAAAGGGTGTGTTTAAAATGGAAGAAAATGAAAAGGTGTAGTTTTGAACATTTGGATATGTACGTACATATTGTAATTAACGTACTCCGTAATTGAATTGCTATTAAAAGTAATGGGATTATGATATCAAAGCATACAAAAAGCTAGATGATCATGTACACATATTATGCCTTTAATAGTAAGAATGCAAAAGGTTAGAAATTAAAAGACATATATAATTTAGACACTTAATGTCATAATCGTTTGGAATTCAATGTAATTATACATAATTGTTATGTAAGGTAGCTGTTTAGGGTTTAATGGATACCATTATAATTATATTGATGATTCTTATATTCATTGCATAACCAAAAAAAAAGGTTTAATGGATATTATAATTATATTAATGATTCTTGTAACTAACTGCATAAACAATTTTTTGTTTAAAAAGAAATATATATTATGTAGATTGGAGATTATTTAGATGATGAATATATATATATATATATATATATATATATATATATATATATATGTGAAATTTGTAATTAGGAGTAAATTCGATTTGGAATTCAATTTTAAACTTTTTGATCAATAAATTCAACTTTAATTTGACATAAGAAATGTCACGTTTTGGTGAGATATTACATTGGTTCCTAAACTATGCAGGGATATAAGAAATTATATCATCAATATGTGAGATAAACAAAATTTAAATAATGGATTTTATATCATTAGGATCATAATTGTTCAACAAATATTTACAAACATGATAATTTACAAAAAGTAAAACCAAAGGAAATCGAACCTTAATCTCTCACAACATAGACCATAATTAAAATAATCGGGTTACTATTTTATTTTAAATTAATTAAAGGTAAATAATAAATAAATAAAAGATTATGGCTATAGTGTAACAAATGATCTCATTTTAATAAAATATGGACAAAGTGTGATTGATAGGATTCGAACTCAAGACCTTACATATAATGAACAATCTATTAAACCATTGAGCTATAGAAGTATTTTTGATATTGTATGGAATAGAAACAAAAAAAATACAAAAGATGCATTATTAAATGAATGGGCATTAAATTGGAGGTGAACACAACTTTTTTATTAAAAGATTATGTATAGTGTAACAAATGATCTAATTTTAATAAAATATGGACAAAGTGTGATTGATAGGATTCGAACTCAAAACCTTACATATAAGGAACGATCTATTAAACTATTGAGCTATAGAAGTATTTTTGATATTGTATGGAATAGAAACAAAAAAAAAACACAAAAGATGAATTATTATATGAATGGGCATTAAATTGGAGGTGAACACAACTTTTTATGTTATATATATATATATATATATATATATATATATATATATATATATATATATAGAGAGAGAGAGAGAGAGAGAGAGAGAGAGAGAGATTGGAGAGATTTAAATTGCACTCGCATCATTTTCATTTTTTATAAAATAATTACAGATTGGCCCAATAGACGACGAGGAACCAAAATACCGAAGTTTTGAAACTATCGTAAATCTTGTTGAATGTGATGAAAAACGGTATTTTGGATCCACTTTGGGTTTTTTCTTGAGATTAGTGGATTTCGACAATTTTTTTTGTGTTTTTGGCTTGAGGATACAGTAGTTTAAAATTATTGAGGCTATAGTATTCCCTCGATAATTTTTTTAGGCTATAGTATTCCCTCAAAATTGTTGAGGCTATAGTATTCCCTCAACAATTTTTTTTTTGTGTTTTTGACGTGAGGATATGGTCATTTAAAATTGTTGAGGCTATGGTATCCTCGGTCAATTTCTATGTCTAGCTTCGCCAAGTTGAGTGCTTAATCTCAGTCTAATTTGCCGAGCCCCTTCTCGACTTGTAAATTCCACTAAATCGATTCGAGTGCAATTATGTAAAATCCATTTTTTTTTGTCAATAAACAAAACACGTCCTATCAATAGATTTTATTATGTAATTTCTATTAAAAAAATACTGGATTTATTATACGGTTTGCTATGTAAAAGCATGAATAAGGTATACCACTCAAAAATATCTAAGTAGATGTTGGAAATACTTTTACTTGTATGAAAAATCAAGCTTGTGATATCTTTTGCATGTTATGTTTAGAGATCATACATTTGTCCTTTTCGAATATTCTTTAGTGCAAAAGTTTTTTTTTTCTGAACCTTTTCCATTTTGGAATTCAAATATTAATGCATACCGCATACGTATGTTTCATATTGACTTTGGATCAAATATTATTCCCAACCATCGTATAGTTTCCATTGGCTTAAAAAAAACACACCCATAGAATGTTAAATGCATAAATATATTCAATTTTTTTTATTATATCAGGACAGAAATTCGATTTTCTTGACAAGCCTATAGAAAACGAGAGATCGGACAAACCGATAGATAGACTTTGGATCAAATATTATTCCTAAGTAACCATCATGTAGTTTCCATTGGCTCCAAAAAACACACCCATAAAATGCTAAATGTATAAATATAATCAATTTTTTTTACATCAGGAAATTCGGTTATCCAGACAAGTCTAAAGAAACCGAAAGACTGGACAAGCCGATAAATAGACTTTGGATCAAATATTATTGACTTTGGATCAAATATTATTCCCAAGTAATCATCATGTAGTTTCCATTGGCTCCAATTTTTTTTTAAAAAAAAACAGCACACCCATAGAGTGCTAATTAAATGCATAAATATATGCAAATTTTTTTATATCATGAAAGAAATTCGGTTCTCCGGACAAGTCTAGAGAAATCGAGAGACCGGACAAAACGGTAGATAAACTAACCATCATGTACAACTAGAAGCAAATAACAGTAGTAAATGGCAGAAATAAAATACATGAAACAAATGATATAAAAAAAAATTGCAAAATGAAAGTACACTCTACAAGTCATCCTACACTAAAAACTATTGTATAAGTTAGCAGAACAAATGAATGACCGGCCAAAACAAAGACGCATACAGAAAACTCTGGAGATCACTAGCGGACATCTCAGATTATGGACTCCAATAGAGCCATCAGATGTCGATCGTACTTTCACGACATCTTAAAGCATGGCAAAATCAGTCATCGATCACATGAAGCCTGTAACACAGGTTACACAGTAAGAAAACTAAAAACAACACAGTAACTATTGCCCAATATTCAAACCCAAAAAACCCATCTCAAACCGTCAAACATAAATATATTCAACGATAACCACAAGGAAAAAAAAAGTTTTAAAACAAAAGGCGTATATTACATAAAGATAAAGATATATACAAATAAGGCAAAACCATAAATGCATAGCCCATTTTGAGAATATATACATTACCTCCATATCTCATCAATTGAATCCCACAAATCAACAACACAATGAGAAACCCAATGGTACTCTTACCTTACACCCTCAGCCTACTGGCCTTGCTATGCATTGTGGCTATGCTGGCCACCCACCAGCCGGAGTATCTCTACGGTGGGATGCGGTATGATATTCGGATCACGAACGGATTCAGCGACAACTCGTCGCTGCCATTGGTGATATGGTGCGGAAGCAACGAAAATGACATGGGGGGACGAGCCCTTCAAGAGCGCGACGACTACAGTTGGACCCTCGAGGTGACGAGCTGGCCCTTTCTTGCGTGGCTTTGGGGTGCTCCCCAAAGCCACGCGCATTGCACCATGAAATGGGACAAGAAGAGGAAGAAGTTTGACGCGTTTCGAGCCGCTAGGGATAGCCAACGGTGCGGGCCGCTTAGGATGTGCCTTTGGTTGGTTAAGGAAGATGGGTTTTACTTTAGCAACGATGGGTTCTATTATCACAAAGAGTTTACCTGGCCTTGATTTTTTGTACTTTAAATTGGATCAAATTGGGGTTTTAGTTTGTTCTTAACTTGATTGAATCATGTTCAATGGATTGACTTGTGTTTCAAATGAGTTGTGTTTTGTTTAAGGTGTGCATCTAAATTAGATTTTGATTGATTTAAAATTTAAATTATGCGTGAGTGCTAATTTGAGTATTTTAAGTTTTGATTTTCGATCTATAGTTCTATACCATTACCATGTATTCAGATCGATTATATTGTAAACATAGTTTAACATATTTAGCATTTACAAAGAAAGAAAAAACATTGCACCGGTAAATAAATACGTAGTATATCACTATTTAGCAGCGTGTTCGCTATATACACCCCAAATTATGCACGTCCTTTGGTTAAAAGGGGTTAATTAATTTTTTTTAATGTTAAGGACGTGCATTTTTTTTCATTTCGGAGATTTGGAAAATAATTTATTTTTAAAGAATGATACAGATTTATGAAAGTCTCTTTAATTCAACAGTTTTCTTATTCTGGAGAATGAGATGAAAATTTTATTAGGTTAAAAAACGCTTTAAAATTCTCCAAAATGTGAAATATGTTAGACATACTCTAAAATCTAAATAAGTGAATTTTAAGGGGAAAAATTGGTGAAATTTTTAATTCAACAATTCAGATTTACTCAAATTTGTCAACCGTAAATATTCCCATTGGGACATTATGCAATTCGAATTATTTTCTTCACCGGTGGGATAAAGTTGAAATTCCAAATAATTTGTACTAAGGAAATTTCCTAAACAAAAGATATTGAGATAGAAAATTCAATGCACATGATAATTAATGTACATTGTGTTAATTAAAATTATAAATCTATTGCTACATTTAGGATATTCTTTGTACATTTGTTTTTTAGGGGGTATGAATAGATGGAAGTGCGTGTGCCTATAACCTATATTTGGAAATCTTTTCAATGTTGCATAAAAAAAATACGGGTTTGAGGTTTAGGGCTCACAAATGCACATAATTTTGGGATCCTAATGTTCTTGGGAGACATTCAAAGACCTAATGCCCACGTGACTCTCCCTTCTCTCTAGAATGCTTTAACATTTAACCCCAAAACCCTAGTCGTCGCCGCCACTTTTACTGCTCACCTCCTTCATCGACCATGGCACAACCGGATCTCAAGCCTTCCACTCCCCAGACTCCTCCGGCGGCTTGCTCACATGGCTCCCCTCCACACCCAACCCACTCCCTCTCTTTCGGCTTTCGCTCTGGCCGCCCCGCTAGGTTCCTGGCCGAGTTGGACCCATCGACGCCGGCAAGGTGAACTCCTCCTCTTCCGCCGAAGACCTCCTCCTCTACTCCCTTCTCATTGTCTCCGCTGCAATCTTTCACCGAAGACCTCGCATGCAATCTTCATCGCCCCAAGTCTCCGTTGCAGATGGCTGTTGCGCCTCCCTCTTCCGGCGCCACTGTCGGGCTGCGGCACTCCCCAGATCCGGGCTGTGGTGGGCCATTCCGGCGTCCCTGTCGAGCTTCCTGGCTGTTTCCGTCCTCCGGCACCCTCCTCAACCCATCCTCCACCGCCTCCCTCCGCCCGACCGCCTACTCTGAATTTGTCCCCCAGTGAAAAGCCTCGCCTCAGCCTTGTTCTCTCCGTCTGAGAAACCATCACCTTTCAAGGGAAAAAAAAACACCAAACCACAAATTGCTCTCTCTCTCTCTCTGAGGGCCACCCACAAATCCTAACCCTCTACAAACCAATCTTAACCCAATTTGATACAAATTCAAATCTCCAACCCAAATTTTTACCCCTCTTAGATCCAACAAATTAATCCATCAGATTTTACTTCTCCCCCGTTACAATCCAATTCCCTGCATGCAAGCCATCTAGTGCTTTTTTGTTGCCGTAATGGGATCCAGATCTGCAATCATCACCGCCTTCCAAGCCAAGATCGGAATCAAGAATTATCGGCTCAAATTTTATGTGAAGAATCAAGGGTTTAACTTTCTATGCACTTTTAATTCTAAATTTCTGTAATTGTAATTTTAGATAAATTTTTTTCTTTTTTGACCGGCGACCCTCTGCGTAGGGTCATCCAAGCCATTTGTTGATAGTTTCAAGGTCGCTTAGTCGATCTACTTCTTGCCTACTGTCAAAAAAAAAAAAAAACCTAATGCCCACCTAATTTTTTCCTTGTAAAATAAAAATAAAAATGTCCTATGCATTTTACTGTTTATACAACATAATTCATTTTGTTAAATAGGCCCTGCCCATTTTGAGTCAAGCTTATGACTTAAGAGGGAGGTGTATGGTATTTCATATACAAATACCTAATTAAACCTCTTGAGTCGTCTAAAAAAAACTATGATATCCCATCTGATAAAGAATATAAAATGTTTTATTTTTTACACATTAAAAACTATATAAAAACATCAGAGAATATATATATCACTAGTGATTGAAATAAATACAAAATAAATGATTGTTGCTACTACTTAGAGTATGAAGGTCTGCACAAGATCTGCTTCAAGTGTGGGCGATATGGGCATCTCGCTATGCAGTGCACGAAGGGAGGCAAAGGAGATGCGACCGTGAACAAGGATAGGAACGAAGTGACTCAGGACGATGGGGATAGGGGTGCTTCTTCTGAGACGGAGAACACAACGAGCAGTGCCATGGAAGGGGTTGCTGAGGTGCCGAATGGTTGCTACGGGCCATGGATGAATGTCCCACGCCGACGCAGAAACGTCAAGGGAAAGAGCAATGGTGTTGCTGCCACCGGAAGTGGGAAGGGTAACGGACAGTTGGAAGTCAACGCTGGAAACAGTTTCAGAGTCTTGGAAGTTGAAACCGATGTTCACGGGGAAAGCAATCATGAGCGCGAGAATGCAGGGGTGACGGTTATAGGAAAGAATGTGATTGGGGCAAATGTGCAAATGGATGGTCCGAGATCTTCGGATGAGAGAGAGAGAGACGTTTCGGAGAAAGAATGACAGTTACCTTTGCGCCGGGGTTTGTGGATAGAGGTGAGAGACAGGGCCGTCATGCTAATCGGAAGTTACAAGGCCGAAGGAATGGGCCTAGAAGCAATGGACCAATTGGGCAGAACAGTACGGGCCCAGTTAAACGAAGAAGAAGTGATGAGCCGACCCAGTTCTGGAAGGAGAAAAGTGTTATGATGGACCAGACGGGTTGAATTGAAGGCCACCGAACATCACCCAATGGTGCTGCTGTTGATGTGGAGAAAGGAGGTGTCGTCGGTAACATATTGAATGTCATTGGTTCGGGTAGTATTGGCATCATAGACAAAGAAAGTGACAGACCTGAGGGGCACCAGGAACAAGGGGAGACGACCATGATGGAGGGCGTGTCCGTCGCTAATGTAAACGGTTTTGGAGGTGTCAATCCTGACTCGACGGTAACCGCTCCGCCATCTCAATGAAGTGCATCGTTTGGAATTGCTGCAGGGCCGGTAGCGCTGGGTTCCGTAGAGCTGTTAAGTGTAACGGCCCAGGATTATGATTCCTGAGTTACGTTTCGAGGGATAAAACCCCTCGTTAGAATCTTGCGCTCCGAGTACAGGTTGAAGGTTTGAAACCGAAGATTTGTAGTTTAAAGCGGGATTTCGCACCCAAATCCTGAAAGTCCGTTGGAGACCCCGGGGTAAGCCTCTGTACCTGTCCTAAGTCTACAACGCGGAAGACATTTTATCATGCAAAGGGCATAAGTGTTGAAAACGATACAACCAGTTCCGCGGCAAGGCCGGGTCAAACAGAGTATAAGTAGGAAGAAATCTCAAAAAGTGTAAATCTGGTGAAGTCATAGTTCAACACTCACTCTCCACCCTATGAATAGACCCCGTCATAACAGCACGAAATCAAGGAGTGAAACGGGTACCTGAATCTAAAAAAAAGAGGGGGATCTGGGTCAATCAACAGGTCACTCATGCGCGTGTGTAACCACACTCTAAGAGGCATATAATAAGCATCCTATCCCTAAGATGAAATGTGTAATGCAATGCGGAAATTGAATCACATATATACATATATATACTAACAGTTAAATATAATGCGGGAAGCGATAAATGGATCCACACCGAAAGCCAAGTGGCATGTCCCTCTCCTACCTCCACCCCCTTCCGATAGGGCGGAAACTGGCCAGCTCGTGAATGCATTCCATAATAATCGGGCGGCACGCATGCCCAACCCGCCCCATAAGAAATAATAAAGCCCGCAGGCAGCTTTCACAATCATGCTCATAATATAAGTAAAGGAACTTCCATGACTCGACTGACTCAGGACGGGACCCGATGGGACTGGGTCGTCCTATGACCCTAGCAAAGACTCTAGTTACTTCACAGATAACGGCCGTTCTCTTGCAAGGACATACAGCAATCATATGATTTTCATTTTAGCTTCTAAGCGTGATTCTAGGTCGTATGGTGCATGGACACTAGCCTACTATATAACACCCAGTGCATAGAGCGCCCATCATGAGTAAGTTCAAAGAACTTACCTGGAGAAGCGCAGAATCCAAACAATGATCAGCAATGGCAAGCAATCCAACATATCAGAGATCACCTAGTAATCCCATAAATAACATAATAAGTCTAAGTCTAATTTACACAAAGCACACAAGTCACATATGAAACATGTAAGATACACACATATGATAACCCAACCATCTTGCCATTATTACCATTATCATCTCATCTTCAATTCTCATATTGTCTCATCATATCTCATAAATTAACATCTTTCTCAATTCGATCATAACATCATCCTCATCAGTTCATGACAACCTCCATATCATACTTAGCCAATTTCACATATTATCGTTTCATACTCGCACTTGGCATACAGATATATCAACATCATAATATCTAACATTTAATCTCGTATAGTAAATCACTGCAAGTCATGCTATTAGTCACGCATATCATGTCGTTAGTCAAACACTCATATTATCATGCTAGTTAATAATCGAATAAGTCTTATTCCCAAGTTTATATTCAAATCTGTGTCAAATCCGCGTTAGAATCCCGACCCTTGAAAGTGTTAGCAAAATTCCCCTTTTCTATTATTTATTAAATCATTTTCCGACCTTAAAATTCTTTTCCAAATTCTTTATAAATCTTCAAGTCTTAATTATATTTTATTTTTAAATACCATTGACTAATTAGTTAATTACGGATAAACCCGAACCGAACCGAACCCGTCAAATTAAATCCCAAACCGGTTTAACCTCAAACAATTAATATAAATTAGCAAGAAGTGGGCCCCACTACCCAGCCTTCTTCTTCGTTGCAAAAACAAGGATCTCCCGCCAGGCGCCATTGTTGCTCGACCTTCCTCGGCTCCGCGCTCCCGCTCTCGAGCTCGCCGACTGGCTGCCCAACGCTCAGACTTGCAGCCTCCTCCTCGCTCACACTCCCACAGGCCACAACTCTCGGCTCCCTCGTCCTCACCTCGCTCGCACTCTCGGCCAGCGTCGCCTTGCTCTCGTCTCGCACCCTCGGACTCGCTCTCGAGCTGTCGAAGCTCTCAACCTTGCCCAATCGTCCCGCACTCAGCCCTTTCTCACTCCCGACTAGTCTAGACATCGAAAAAGACTAAAAATCGAAACGAGGATAAATTCGAAGCTCACCGAGATGGATTTTTCGCGACTTCGGAGCTCTCGATCGGAGTTCTGGGCTTTGTCGGTGGCTCGCGATAACGTCGGACCTGCATCGGACATGGGTGAGTGTGATGGAGGAGCTCGGGGGTGATTCCGATTAAAAACGGATGAGAACGGCTTACCGGAAGGCAAAGCGCGCTCGTACAGGGGAAATGGAGCTCCGGTGGCTCGCGGCAGTGCTGGAGGCTCCTTGGGCAGCGTCGGGACGGCGGTGGATGTTGGAGGAGGTGTCTCGTGGTGCTGCGGCTACTGCTCTTCAAGGACAAGGAGGGACGAAGGTGTGGGAGCGACGGTTTGAGCTCGGCGAAGCAGAGGTATGGTGGTGCCTCGGTGGTGATGTTTGGTGATGATGGAGTGACGATGGAATTGGTGATGGCATGGAGATTGAAAATAATGGAGGGAATGAACTTGAAAGTGAAATGAAGGGGGTGTGGTACGACTGACGTTGATGGAAGGCACGAGGAATGGTGAGGGAATGGGCCACTGCAGGGTAAGGTAGGAGGGAGTGGGTGGGGGTAGAGTGTGAAATTGGTTAAAACAATACCCGGAATAAATATCGAATACGTGAAGTTTGAATCCCGCAATTAGTTTTTAAATGTTAGTTTTTCTGACTCTCGCTCTCTCGATCAATTAGATTTTTAAAATCGACGAGGATATCGCCATCCGATAATTATTTTGAATTTTCGAGGTAAAAGAACGGAAATTGTTCGTTAAATTTATACTCCGATCGGAATCCGCTAAACAAGTTTTAAAACCGATTTAATTTCATTTTTAATTCTCTTATTTCAGAAAATTAGGATTTAAAAATCCGAGCCTTTACATTAAGTATATGAGTCGGCGTCATAGAGTTGGCCTGTTTGCTGTTCTTGAACCTAAAATCTCAGGTGATAGGGCGAAGGAAGTGTGGGAGCGTCTTGGGTTTTCCAATAGGGAAATCGTGGATGCTGATGGTTTCAGAGGGGGCGTTTGGCTCCTTTGGCATGGTGATAGGATTGATGTCTCCATTATCCGTGCTCATGAGCGTTTTATTGTGGCTGAGGTTTCTATCGGCCCCAAAAAGGTGAAATTAGTGGTCGCCTATGCGCAACTGAATGAAGTTGACCGGAGGCAATTTTGGGTCGACATTGAGGAGGCTACGGTGCATGATCAGGGCTCGTTGTTCGTCGGAGGCGACTTTAATTGTGTCCTTCACAGTTGGGAGAGGCATGGTGATAGGGGTATACTTTCTCCGGACTCAGAAAGGTTTAGTGAATGGATTGATAGGGCTGATCTGATTGACATGGGCTTTACTGGAACTACGTTCACTTGGGACAAAGGGAGAACTCCTGCTACTTATAGAGCAAGTAGAATCGATCGGGTCCTTACTAATGCCAATGGTAGAATTGAGTGGCCGGAAGCTGCTGTGAGGCATCTCCCTAAATTTGGATCGGACCACTGCCCGCTTCTGTTGGAGTTGAACCCTGTTAGGAGGGTTAGGAGGAACCGTCGCCCATTCCGCTTTCAGGCGGCTTGGGCAACGCACCCCCAATTTCAGAACCTGGTCACTGAGTCGTGGGAGAGGGAACTGCCGACTCCGGTTGCTCTGCTTCATCTTCGGCATTGCTTACAGCGGTGGAATAAGGAGACGTTTGGAGACATTATTGAGCGAAAGGCGGGGCTGGAGGATCGCCTGAAGGATATTCAGAGCAAGCTGGCGACCCGGGTCACAACGGAGTTGCTCAGGAGCGAGGAGGCTATTCAGGCTGAGCTTGCGCAAACGCTTGAGCACGAGAAGCTCCTTTGGTTTCAGAAATCTAGGGAACAATGGTTGTGTGCCGGCGACCGCAACACTACCTTCTTCCATCTTTCCACTGTCATTCGGCGGCAGAGGAATAAAATTGATATGCTTAAGAGAGAAGATGGGACTGAAATTAGGGATGGAGCTGCGATCGAGAAGAAGGTGGTGGATTTTTTTCCGTAAACTCTACTCTATTCCGGAAGAGGAGTTGATGCCTCAAAGCTTGCCTCCGGGTACCTTTCCACAGTTGACAGGTACTGAGTGGGAGGATGTGGCCAAACCGATAACTAATGAGGAGATCAGCCATGCAATCCGGGAGATGGGGCCGTTTAAAGCTCCGGGTATTGATGGTTTTCAGGCAGTGTTCTTTCACCGGTGCTGGGATATCGTTGGTTCGTCTGTCCAGGATTGTGTGAGGGAGTTCTTCGCTTCAACTACGATGTCCGAGGGTCTGAATGAAACTCTTATTGTCCTGCTCGCGAAGGTGGCCAAGCCAGAAAATATCGCTCAATTCCGCCCTATCAGCCTTTGTAATGTGCTTTATAAGACCATTACAAAAGTTCTCGTGAACAGGATGAGACCCCTCCTTTCTTCTCTTATCAGTCCTATGCAAGGTAGTTTTTTGCCCGGAAGGCTTATAATTGATAATATTGTTGTGATGCAGGAGCTCGTGCACTCGATGAGGAAGAAGAGGGGCGCCAGAGTTTGGATGATTCTCAAAATCGACCTAGAGAAAGCGTATGATCGGCTGCGATGGGATTTCGTGATAGAGACTCTTCACGATGCGTGCTTTCCGGAAGTCTGGTTGAAATAGGTTGAGGCCTGCATCACGACGATTTCGACAAGGGTCCTTGTGAACAGCGAGATGACGGAGGAATTCAAGCCGACTAGGGGCTTGCGACAGGGAGACCCTATTTCGCCTTTTTTATTTATTCTGTGTATTGAAAGACTGGGCCGGATTATTTTCAGGGCGGTCGAGGATGGGGTTTGGATTCCGGCCCGGTTGACGAGAGGTGGGCCCAGTATTTCGCATGTCTTGTTTGCGGATGACATAGTTCTTGTGGCGGAGGCCTCGGTTGAGCAACTCAGAGTAATCCAAAGCATCTTGGATACCTTTTGCTCGGCTTCTAGTCAAAAAGTGAGTACCGCCAAATCTAAGCTTTTCGTCTCTCCCAATGTTAGCCGGGAGGTTGTGGAGGACTTGAGAAGGGAGTGCGGGTTTGAAGTAACGGAAGACCTTGGTAGCTATCTTGGCATGCCGATGCTGCACAGGCGCGTCAGCAAGGAGACTTTTGCTCCTCTGATAGACAAGATCAGCTCCAGACTTGCGAGTTGGAAGGGGAAGTATCTCAACCTTGCAGGGAGGCTAACCCTTACTAAGGCTGTTTTATCTTCGATTCCCGTTTATACCATGGCTAAGGTTATGCTTCCGTCTGATACGTGCAATAAAATTGAAAAAATTTGCAGGAGCTTCGTATGGGGAGGCTGTGAAGATGGCCGCCGGTTACACCTGGTGAGCTGGGAGGTGATGTGTAGCCCCAAAGAACTCGGAGGCTTGGGCATCCGGTCGATGAAGGAGCTTAATTTGGCGACCACCGGAAAGCTGATGTGGCGTTTTTTACTCAGCAAAGAGGGCGAAGTTTGGAGTGATATACTCCGAGCTAAATATACTCGGTCCTTGACGGGTGGAGTGGTGGGAACTTCCCATGTCTGAACGAGCATGCTCCAAAGCTCGAGTGCAATGGTCGCGGCGGGTGTTCGATGGATTATTGGTGATGGGAGGTTGGTCCGATTTTGGTCGGATCTTTGGATTGGTGATCGACCGCTGCGTGAGGAGACGGGGATGGTCCTGGATGAGAATTTGATGAATAGGACCGTTCGCTCTTATTGGAGAGACTATAGTGGCTGGGATTGGGGCTCCCTACAGCCTTTTTTGCCGGCTGTAATTTTGATGAAGCTGGCTTCTATCGGCATTGATGAGACTAGTGGTGAGATTGATAGAATGAGCTGGAGAGCTACGCCGGATGGCAACTACTCGATCAAGTCTGCCTACGAGATGATCCGGGGGCAACACGAGGTTTGTTTTAATGATGCACATATCTTTAAGCGTGTTTGGGGGCTCATGGTACCCGAACGAATCCGATGCTTCATGTGGCTGGTACTCCGGGGTGCCGTTCTCACGAATGAGGAAAGGTGTCGGAGACACCTAGCGTCGGACCCCTCCTGTGCAGCGTGCCCGGGCCACTCGGAGTCTCTTCTCCACCTATTTCGGGACTGTGATAGAATTAAGGGCATGTGGGAGGAGATTGGTATACCGCTGAACAAGCAAGCCTTTTTCAGGGACTCATTTGCGTGTTGGGTTCGAACCGGCCTGTCGTCGACGAGCCGCCATGTAGTGGAGGTGGAATGGGCGGCAGTTTTTGCCACTGCACTTTGGTGGATATGGAGGTGGCGTAACGACCCTGTTTTTAATGGCAACGAGTGCTCCGTGGTGCCGGTGCAGTTTATTAGGTGCAAGGCGGATGGGTATGTCAAAGCCTGGGCGACTAGCAACTTGAACAAAGCTGTTGTGGAGAGGCGCCGTATGATGATTCGTTGGGAGAGGCCCATGGAGGGCTGGGTTAAGCTTAACTCGGATGGATCTATTGATGGGGATGGTAACGCCGGAGCTGGTGGCGTGATCCGGAATGCTGATGGGCAGTGGATTGTCGGGTATGTGCAACGCTTAGGCTCCTGCTCTGTCCCTGTTGCGGAGTTGTGGGGTCTCCTTGATGGGCTGCGTGAGGCTTGGGATCGTGGTTTCATTAAGGTGATGTGTGAAATAGATTCGTTACTTGTCACTACACTCATCACGAAGGGGGTGGCGGATTGGCACCCTCTTTCTAGCCTGGTACGGTAGTGCCAGAGCTTCATCAGCCGAGACTGTGAGGTCCAGTTGAGGCATGTCTTCAAGGAGGCGAACTTTGTCGCTGACTCCCTTGCTTCGTTTGCTTTTTCTTATCCGTTTGGTTTTCATTGTATTTCTGCCCCTCCTTTAGACATTGGTACGCTTGTGGAGGAGGATATTAGGGGAAGGACTACTCCCCGTCTTGTGCCTGTGTAGTCTGTGGTGCTTGTTTTATATACTGAGAGCATGCTGATACGGGACCATCCAAGACACCTTTGGATGATGTCTTTCTCAAGAGGAAGAAGGCTCCACCTTGGGAGAAGATCCAAAGGTGCAAGTGACGTTTTTACATTCGTCCAGCAATTTGACAGCTTTTCGACATCTCTGTAAAATGGGTCGTACGGATTCAATATTGATCGGATTGAAGTGTGTCATACCTTGTTGGAACGAGGACGAAGAGATCTACAACTTTTCTGTTGAAGGTGTTTCCAGATTCGACATGGAGCTTGGCCGAAAATCAACATCTTTGCAAGATGTACTGTTTGGAACGAAAATCAGCTCCTTACATTACTATTTTTAGTATTAATTTTACTTAAGTTATTTTAGGAAACTTTAGATGTTATTTTATTAATTTCTCAAGTTATTAGTTTTATTAATTCCTTTAGATAAATCAGCCCATCAGCCTTAGAGGTCTATATAAACCGATTCCCTCTTTGTAATTAAGTTGGATTTCAATGAATAGAATTTAGATCTCTCAAATTGTGTGAAACACATGGAATGTCTTGTTGATCCAACTAGAGCTGTGCTCGTTGATCATCGAATTGGTTTGTTTTAGCTTGGTTTGCTTTGTGTTCATCAACTTCGCAAGACTTGGTGATCCTAGTATCCACAAGCCCCCTCCTTGTGCCTTCAAGTTGTCCGCTTGGTTGTGTAGGGTTGCAGAGGCGGGTTATATAGTCATTGGTATTGGTTCCTACCTTCTACGGAAGCCTGGGGTCTCTATCTTGTTCGATCTATATAGATCGACTCAGTCCATATCAGGTCGTGTCTTTCAATTCTTGTTATCAAATTTCGAGTCTTTATCATTCTTTATCAGTTTTTGCATCGAGTCTTGTTATTTCTTTATTGTCGATTTCAATTACAGCCCTTGTTCTTGAAATCTTGTCGAGTCTTGTTCACTTTCTTGATCTATCTTGAAGTTCTTGGTCGAATCTTGATTCTTGTTTGCTGCGTTCTTGAGTTTCTTGAGTCTTTCTTTGAGTTTCTTGCTTGTTGTCGAAGATCGAACCATCACATGGCTAACCCCGTATCAAATTGGCATCAGAGCTTTGGTTTCCGACATCAAGATTGAGTCTTTTTCTTTTCCGTGTGATGGTCCGATCTTCGACAACAAGCAAGAAACTCAAAGAAAGACTCAAGAAACTCAAGAACGCAGCAAACAAGAATCAAGATTCGACCAAGAACTTCAAGATCGATCAAGAAAGTGAACAAGACTCGACAAGATTTCAAGAACAAGGGTTGTAATTGAAATCAACAATAAAGAAATAACAAGACTCGATGCAAGAACTGATAAAGAATGATAAAGACTCGAAATTTGATAACAAGAATTGAAAGACACGACCTGATATGGACTGAGTCTATCTATATAGAATAAGATAGAGACCCCATGCTTCCGTAGAAGGTAGGAACCAATACCAATGACTATATAACCCGCCTCTGCAACCCTACACAACCAAGCGGACAACTTGGAGGCACAAGGAGGGGGCTTGTGGATACTAGGATCATCAAGTCTTGCGAAGTTGATGAACACAAAGCAAACCAAGCTAAAACAAACCAATTCGATGATCAACGAGCACAACTCTAGTTAGATCAACAAGACACTCCATGTGTTTCACACAATTTGAGAGATCTAAATTTTATTCATTGAAATCCAACTTAATTACAAAGAGGGAATCGACTTATATAGACCTCTAAGGTTGATGGGCCGATTCATCTAAAGGAATTAATAAAACTAATAACTTGAGAAATTAATAAAATAACATCTAAAGTTTCCTAAAATAACTTAAGTAAAATTAATACTAAAAATAGTAATGTAAGGAGCTGATTTTCGTTCCAAACAGTACAACTTGCAAAGATGTTGATTTTCGGCCAAGCTCCATGTCGAATCTGGAAACACCTTCAACAGAAAAGTTGTAGATCTCTTCGTCCTCGTTCCAACAAGGTATGACACGCCTCAATCCGATCAATATTGAATCCGTACGACCCATTTTACAGAGACGTCAAAAAGCTGTCAAATTGCTGGACGAATGTAAAAACGTCACTTGCACCTTTGGATCTTCTCCCAAAGTGGAGCCTTCTTCTTCCTCTTGAGAAAGACATCATCCGAAGGTGTCTTGGATGGTCCCATCACATCAGTTTCGGGTTTGGAAGCCTTGGGTCTCCGGAAGGGCATCCTAGCAACTCGGAAACTTCACACACACACACACCCTAGAAATTGAAGGTGACAACCTCACCATCATTAACAATCTTAAAAGTCTCGGAAAGCATACAGAGGACTTTGAAATGATTATCTCGGGCATTCTGGTCTCGTTAGGCTTCTTCCGCTCTGTTGTGATTCGTCATGTCTATCGGGAGGCAAACCGTGTTGCAGATCGCTTATCGCACCTAGCTCTTGCTTCCTACAGTCCTTTGGCACCTAACGACTCCACGCTTCGTGGTTTCATCTGTCTGGATGCTCTTGCCTTATAACTTATAAGGCCTAGCCTTTTAGCCATATTTTTTTCGGCTAAAAAATAAAAATAAATATACAAAACGACGTCGCTTTATCACATGAAAACAAAGAGGCCCTTGCTGCGTGCGGCCTTCACGGCGGCCATCGCAGAGGGGGGTCCTGACTCGATCACGACGGCTAACTACGCAAGAACTCACCGCTAACCTCTGACAAGGGAGTTCAATTGACTCTGCAGCCGTAGTGGCGGATCTGTGGGGGCTCGGGGTGGCTGAAGCCCCCTATCCTAAAAAAGGGTGTATGTGTATTTATATATATATATATATATATATATATATATATATATATATATATATATATATATATATATATGTTATTTTGTAATATATAAAAAGTAAAGTAGAATGGGAACAAAAAACATATGGCTCAACGGTTATAACACATAAAAAAAACCTGAAGATTCCCATTTCCTCCTATTTTGTATATGAGCAAACCCCTTTTTTCTTTTTTTTTTTTCTTAAAACATCACATTTGGGGGTATGGTAAAAATATATCCTCAACTTTCAAATGTAATACAAATATCCTGATCTTTTAGGGTAGTGGTAATATATTACCACAAGTTTTTTCATGAGTAAAAAATGCTGATAGGGCAGCCTACGTGGATTTTTTTACAAGGATTTTTTTTACAAGAGTAGGACTGGGTTCATACCTAACGCCTTTTCCGGCTTCCCTCATATCTTCTTATGTGGTCGTCTCTTGAATTGTCTTCCAGGTCTCCCAAGTAGCTCATGGTTCATCTTCAATGTCAGTCTTCCTCCCTTGTGGTCGACTATCTTGAATTGTATCTCTCACATCTTCTTCCCCTTTGACTCGTTCACGGACTTGGCTGGGTAAGTTTTATTTTTTTCCCGTCTTCGTAGTTGTCGATTTAGTGTAGTTGTCGATTTAGTGTTGTTGTCGGTTTAATTTTGTTGTCAGTTTGGTGTTATGAATAGTCGTGTTGTGTTAATTTGAGGCAATTTTGACCGGATTAGTTTCTTGGTTGAATCAATTTCGTTTTTCGGGTTTAATTTGTTATCGTTTTATTTTTTTCCTAAGGAAATCGCTCAAGAAAACCCAATTTTAGTGCTAATTTGTAAAAAAGGCTTCCACGTATGCTAAAAATATATCCTCAACTTTTAAATGTAATACAAATATCCTGACCTTTTAGGGTAGTGGTAATATATTACCACAAGTTTTTTCATGAGTAAAAAATGCTGATAAGGCAGCCTACGTGGATTTTTTTACAAGGATTTTTTTTACAAGAGTAGGACTGGGTTCATACCTAACGCCTTTTCCGGCTTCCCTCATATCTTCTTATGTGGTCGTCTCTTGAATTGTCTTCCAGGTCTCCCAAGTAGCTCATGGTTCATCTTCAATGTCAGTCTTCCTCCCTCGTGGTCGACTATCTTGAATTGTATCTCTCACATCTTCTTCCCCTTTGACTCGTTCATGGACTTGGCTGGGTAAGTTTTATTTTTTTCCCGTCTTCGTAGTTGTCGATTTAGTGTAGTTGTCGATTTAGTGTTGTTGTCGGTTTAATTTTGTTGTCGGTTTGGTGTTATGAATAGTCGTGTTGTGTTAATTTGAGGCAATTTTGACCGGATTAGTTTCTTGGTTGAATCAATTTCATTTTTCGGGTTTAATTTGTTATCGTTTTATTTTTTTCCTAAGGAAATCGCTCAAGAAAACCCAATTTTAGTGCTAATTTGTAAAAAAGGCTTCCACGTATGCTAAAAATATATCCTCAACTTTTAAATGTAATCCAAATATCCTGACCTTTTAGGGTAGTGGTAATATATTACCACAAGTTTTTTCATGAGTAAAAAATGCTGATAAGGCAGCCTACGTGGATTTTTTTACAAGGATTTTTTTACAAGAGCAGGACTGGGTTCATACCTAACGCCTTTTCCGGCTTCCCTCATATCTTCTTATGTGGTCGTCTCTTGAATTGTCTTCCAGGTCTCCCAAGTAGCTCATGGTTCATCTTCAATGTCAGTCTTCCTCCCTCGTGGTCGACTATCTTGAATTGTATCTCTCACATCTTCTTCCCCTTTGACTCGTTCACGGACTTGGCTGGGTAAGTTTTATTTTTTTCCCGTCTTCGTAGTTGTCGATTTAGTGTTGTTGTCGGTTTAATTTTGTTGCCGGTTTGGTGTTATGAATAGTCGTGTTGTGTTAATTTGAGGCAATTTTGACCGAATTAGTTTCTTGGTTGAATCAATTTCGTTTTTCGGGTTTAATTTGTTAACGTTTTATTTTTTTCCTAAGGAAATCGCTCAAGAAAACCCAATTTTAGTGCTAATTTGTAAAAAAGGCTTCCACGTATGCTATCTTGCCTCGTGAGAAAACACAGGGTAATATATTACCACCACCCTCAAAATCGGGATATTTTTATTACATTTAAAAGTTGAGAATATATTTTTATCGTACCCCTTTGGTGGGGTATTTTAATTAGTTTCCTTTTTTTTACAGACCCAACAGTCGAACACTTTTACACAATCACACAGCGAAACTCGAGTCCCCGAGTGGTTTAGCCTCCTGTCGCCGCTGCCGCCTGCCAGCCCCTCCGGCCGGCGACCATCGCAACCCAGCCGGCAGCCCCTCTCCTTTCCCTCACCGACGCACTCTCGTACAGGCGCACAGCGGCGGCCACCTCTTCAATCTCCATTGTTATCCTTCAGCCTTCTTCAGTCCTTCGATTTACAGTAGTTAGTTTTCTTACTCTTCCTTTTAATTTGACTGTTTTTAAGTTTAAATGATTGAGTGAGAATCAATTTAGATTAGAATTTGTGGATTTGAGATGTGAGAATCAATTTGGTGGAAATTTCTATTAGGGTTTGTGATATGTGAGAAATAAGTTGTGGTTTGTGATTTGAAATTGTGGTTTGTAATTTGGAATTGTGGTTTGAAGATATGTGAGTTTTACTCCTCTACCTTTTAATTAGATTGTTGTTAAGTACAATTCGTTAATTTAGATTAGAATTTGTGGATTTGATAATCAATTTGGGAAAATTTCTATTAGTGTTTGTGATTTTGCTAATAGATTTGTGGATTTAAGAATCAATTTGGGGTAAATTTGGGGATTTGAGAATCAATATATGGATTGAGAGTAGTTTTATGTTAAATTTTATATATTGATAGAGTTTGGTTCGAATGATTTGTTGGATTTGGGAAATAACATTAGTTATTTGTTATAATGGCTTATTTGGCTCATAGAGACTCTTTTTGGTGAAGTTGTTGGCTGATTAAGATGCAAACATGTATTGTGTTGCAATGTGGGTGTTCTGCAATCATATTTGTGTAAATATGGTTCTTGTACGTTCAATATTAGGAGTCAATGTTCTATCCCAATAAAATTCATAATTCAGTTTCAATGAATTTGAGTGACCAAAAAATTCGGGTAAATTTGATATAAAAATTAGCATCAAATTTACCTCATATCTAAATTTTAAAGTCATTTACCCTCGAAATTGCCCATAAGATTAATAGGTAGCTAAAACATCGACCCTATTTAGCCTTGAACATAGCTTTGAAAAGTTTTGACGCTAAGTTTGATGAGATGCATCAATCCTATTTAACGAGAAGCATCGATCCTATCGTCCTTTGTAGTTTTCAGCCCCCTTGTGATAAAAATCCTGGATCCGCCACTTTTTGCAGGATCCTCCCTGGCTCGGTCACTGGTCCTATACTTAATTACTGCAGGATCCTCCCTGGCTCGGTCACTGGTCCTATACTTAATTACTGCTTCCCTTGTGTGTATTTTCTCCGTTTTTGTGCTACCTAGATTGCAGCAGTGAAATAGGAAACGCAATGGAAGGACGAATCCCAGCAGAGGAAGCCCTAGTTCTTCTCCGAAGCCGAATATGTGACCCCCATTTCATATTTTCAGCTTTCTCTTCCTCTCCTGATAGCAATTATAGGTTCGTCCTTTCTTTCCCCTCCTTGTTTGGTTGCTTCCAAATAATCACAAAGGACGGAAATTTGCTTCTCTCTGTTGGGTGCAATGCTTCTTGTTGAATTGGAAGTGGGGGATTTTGTGAAATTTTGCAGCAAGTTGAAGTTCATCATCTCTGGCTCAGTCACCGAGGCCTGCAACAACTCAGCACTGCTCCTTGGTCCTCGCGGCTGCGGCAAAACTGCGGTTTGTGGTTCCCCTTCTTTTTGCTTCCCTTTTCCTATTCCGCATTCAGCAGAAATTCCAGTGACCAGCTCTACTTTTATCCACTAATTTCTGCCCCTGTTTATGATTTCCTTGAGTTAGGTTTTGGAGCTTGTTCTTAAGGATTTGTTGGCTGAATATCCTGATATGATATCTGTGGTAATGCCAGCTTCTTTTTTTTGTTTTGGTTTCTTGGTAGTGAAATTAGCCTATCTAACTTCCAATTACCTGCAAAGGGTAAATCACTGTTTGCTCGATGTTTTTCCCATATTGGCCATCATCTAATTTTTTTTTTATCATCCATCCATTCTTCAGTTTAAATAATGGTGCCTATTTAGCTTCTGATATATTAAAAGTATGCTTCAAAACATTTCATGCCATGTGAAATTCCCTTAAATTGATTATGCTTAATTGGGAGCATATGTTTGATTAAGATGTGTTGGTTGTAACATTTCCAGATTCGGTTAAATGGGCTTCTGCACTGTGATGACAACTGTGCAATGAAGGTAAGGTTCATTATAATCCAAAACTTGAGTAGAAAGAAGATTCTTATCTATATTATGTATATCCTATCTGTCTATTGTTTTATATACTCTCAATTTGCATTATGATGATTCTTTTAGGAAATTTCCAGACAATTATGTGTAGAACATCAGCTGATGTATTCAAAAATGGTAATTGATTGTCTGTTTCTCATGAATATGCCTTTAGCTAAATCTTGGATTCTTTCAGGCTCATAGTGTAAAAGTTTCGTGTATGTTCTGTGTACTGCAGGCATCATTTGATGACAACTCTCAATTCATGATTGCAATGCTACGGTAACCATAGAGTATCGTGTTGGGTCCATGAGTCTACTCATGATGATGAAATTTCCAGATAATCAGTTTTTGTTTCTTTTGTTTGTGTATTGCCTACCAGAGAGTGTGGCTTGGCACATAAAACAGTAGTGTTTGTGCTCGACGAGTTTGATCTATTTACTCAGGCAAGAACCTCACTATAATTCTGTACCTATATGTACCTTACAAGTTGACAAGTTCTGGCAATCTTTTTTTTTTTAAAAATAAAATAATTCTGTCAAATAGTCTAATATTGCAATTCTAGCCTTTTAAAATCAAATGTTGTTATAAAGAGGATGGGAATAAAAAAAAATTACTGCATCAGGTCTTTTAAGTGTTCGCAATTGATTTGTTGTTTGTTTCTTTTATTATTCGCAGGGGAAACAAAGATTACTCTATAGCATCTTAGATGCATTGCAGTCCGTGACATCACAAGCTGTTGTGATTGGCATAAGCTGCCGGCTGGTAAGTTTTCCCAAATTTTATTGTAGGCTATAGTTCATTGTGGACCATCTCTATGCCTTTTTTCCCCACATGATCATTCGGCAATCAATATACCAAGATATCTCATGGCTTATCATATATGGAGAAAATATTCAACACTTATCACTTCAACCTCAATATGCAGAAGTTGATTGTTGTTTGATGTGCTGCCTGATAGGAGTGATAGCTCATAAGAAATAAAGAACATCGAAATTTTATGCTGACAATGATGCAGGATGCAGATCAACTCCTGGAAAAAAGAGTGAGATCTCGCTTTTCACACAGGAAGCTGTTGTTCTCTCCTCCTGCAAAGGAAGATTTGTGGGGGTATCCTTTTCTCACACAATATCTGCCATTGCAATTTTTCACTGGCATATCCAGCCTAAATCTGCCACTTCTATTTTTCTCACACAACATCTCTGCTTGCTTTTTGCAGATTACTTGAGCATATATTGTCCTTGCCAACAGAGTTCAGCTTGCCTCGTGAATATACTGAAAAATTCAACAAAAGGCTCCGTGTATCCTTTTGATTGCAGATGATATATACTTTGATGGCATAACATTTTTAGGCTTAAATTTAAACATAGATCATGCTTATTGTCTCTCTATATCACTCTATTATTTTCTTGGCTGCTATTCATTCTCCTGGACTAATTTGTTTTCCTTTATCGGTTTTACAAAGCAGCTTGAATAGAGCCTAATATAAATGGCTTGTGGCTTTCAATAATTTTGATTTCCCCTTGAGTTGTGCAGCCACACTATTATTCTTTTTTGGTACCATACCTGCAAGATGATAAATAGATTAATCAAGCATTAAGAATATATTAGCTTATATTGTTGAATGTTGCTACTCTCTTATTTGATCTGTCAAAATTCCTTGACGGTTGACAGACCATATTGGTGGATGAGAAGTTCAAAGATATAATTACCAGACTAACAGATTTTGATTCTAGTGTTCATCAGTTGTTGAGGCTCCTGTAAGTTCTTAACCAACTCGAGAAGCACTCTGTTTTAAAGTATATTGCTTCTTCTTTCAGTTTGAACTTATACACTGACAAGTGTCGTCGTCTTATTAAGGTTTGTAGCTGTTTCCTCGATGGATTTGAAGTCAGGACTCCTCCTGTCAGTTGATAACTTTAGCACTGCAATGTTGACTGTACAAAGGCAGCCAAAGCTCGATTGTTTGAAAGGTCTGTTGTCTTTTCAGAACTAAGGAGCATTCTTATTAGCAATTATTATAAGTTATAACTATACAGATTGAAATTAGTTTGTACTAGAATAAACAACAATCATGTAAGTTATATAGCTATAAACACGAGCGCTTCTATCTGAATATATGTATCTTGATTTGTTGATGCAGAATGTTCCATATTAGAGCTTTATATAGTTGTGTGTATGAAGAGATTGGAAGCAAGAGAGCAAATGTCATACAACTTCAACTCTGTCATGAAAGGTCTGCATCCGGACTTCCTTCAAATAATTTCTCCTTTGCTGATGTCCTCCCCATCACTTACTAAGTATGTATTGCAGAATACAAAGCCGTGCATGATTCATTCCAGATTCCTGACTATTATGCACGTAGTGTTTGTCTACGGGTCAGTCATTCACTTCTCAAGGTCCTGAACATGTAAACTTAGTCCAGTTCTTCATCTTACTCCTGTAGCTGTTCGTCCTTGTGCAGGCCTTTGAACACCTTGTTCAGTGCGAACTCATTTGCTTCACAGACAACAGGGGATACAACCAATCTGTTGAGTTCCGCCCCGTGAAGCTTCTAGTTTCACCACTTGAGCTCCACCAGGGACTCAAATTAAGTAGCAATTGTCCGGTATGTCACTTACTATTCCATCCTGCGTTTTTTTTCCTTAGCTTGCCTCTTCGTAGTCGGCTGAGATTTTCAGCTTGAAGATACAAACTCGTCACATAATATCATCACTTTCCGCTTATGCAGAACATTCTTCAAAGACTATTTGATCAATCTGGTCAGAAGAGCTGATGGAAAAGACTATTTATGAGATGCTGTCTACACAACTTTTATCGTCTTCAACGAAACCTAACCCCTCAAGAATGGATCTGGAAGACCGGAAACAAGTCATGTGGCATCTAGGGTTCGGAGTTTTAGGAGTTGGATCTCCCTGCGCATCCCTAAGCTTGTAATTTTGGTATGTTCATTGTATCCTCAATTTCTTAGGGGTAAGGCATCTTACGACGATAAAGAGTAAAGACGCTAACCAATTATCTACCTTGTTGCTTGATTGCTAAGCATTGATTCATTTATCTGGTATTCGAAATATGTTATCTGGACTGGTCTCATGCTCAACGAAGTATAATTTTGGTTAGCTAACAGTGAGCAGACCAAAACAATGATGGTATCAGAGAGAGAGAGAGAGAGAGAGAGAGAGAGAGTGAGAGGAAGTTCAACTGTGTGAACTTGAGAACGGAAACCTTTAAATCTATGGCTGAAATATGTGAAATGTGTGTCTCATTCTGTAATCCTCCTCTAATCAAGTTACGAAGTATTTTTAAAGGAAATTGATTAGGGAAATCTATGATCCTGGCTTAGTATATTTTAGAGTATCTTTGCATATGAGAATGAGTCGACTATAGTTGATTTTTCTAAGTATATGCTGAATTTGGATCATACTAAAATGTAAGTAGATCTAAGTGGGAATTAGAGATTGTCATATTTGATTTCGATATGTTAAATGTTAAGATTACAAACCTCTTTTAATCCAACCCTAAGAGCTTAGTGTGGTCTGAACTAAAAAGAGGTGCTCACCACATAAACAAGATGATTGAGGTTAGACCCGATGGGTCGAATCCGGGGGAGGCGATCCGAACCCTAACTCGAGAATCTCATGGGTTGACGGGTTTGGGTTACCCGGTGGATCGAAGGGTTACCGGGTCGACCCGCCGAGTCGGGACACGTGGCAAAAATGGTCTGACCCGACGAATTAGGTTTAGGTTTGCACGGGTTTGGTGGGTTTTTTTTTTTTTTAAAAAAGAGTCTGATTTGTATTTCTAAAGTTGGGAAAAAGGGGGGAGAAGGGTTTGAATCGGTTTCCTAATTACTTACGTATCCTCTCAGGGGAGAGGAATTATAGCTCATTTACATGTATTTTGAACCCTGCTTACCTATTCTTCAGCGTCGGGTTGCCCATCGTCCACGGAGCTCCCGACCGATTCCGAGTCGAATCCATCGGCCTCTGAGTCGGCAGATAAGATGTTACCTCTGAATTCTCATGTTTGCCTTTTAATCGGCTAGACAAACTTGTGCTTTGAAGTTCTTGGGGAGCAATTTTGATTTCTTTTCGGTAAGAATTTGTCCACCTCGACTAAATAATTACTCAACTGCGACGGTGGAGCACGGGGCTCCAAGTAGTTGTCGGGCGATCACCTGTAAAGTTGGAAATCGTTGTTTTTCGACTTGTCCCCACAATTCTAAAATATCGAAATCTTCATCTTCATCACTGCAAAATTCAAAGTTAGTAGACAAATATTGGTCGAGCTCCGAGTGGGGGCTCGATGAGAACTTCGACCTCTTTGTGCCAAAGATATCTCTAGCAAGGACCTTAGTTCAAGCGGTAATACTAGTACAGGACGAACCGCTCGAGTTGGAAGGCGCATGAGGAGGGTTGTTAGGCGCTACAAAAATGAGTATATAATTGTTCAAGTATACCACTAACTCTAGAAACTATATTTGAAACATTGCAGTCGGGATCCACTTAATTTGTATCAGAGTCGAAACAACAAGCTATAAAGAAAATATCAGGTATAACTTTGTAATAAGCCAACCATTTCTCTCACATGGTGAAAACGGCGTCGGAGATGGAATCCACTTTCAACCCATCCTGAAGGGCTATGACAATGTTCATGACGACAAAACAAAAAACGTTGAATGGAGGAATGTAAGCATGACTAAAAGTTTTGGTTGCATCATGGAAAACTTTGAAGACCCTACCCCGTTGGAGAGGAGAGATGCTTCCCCTGGTATCAGCTCAAGTATCGTTGCAGTGAATGTCCTACAATATTATGTTAGTCTCAGTATTTTTTTTTTCCGAGAAATTGATGCCAAAACGATGTCGTTTCGCCTTATAGAACAAAACGCAGCATGTTGTCCACAACATGACAACAACTGCCTGCAACTCTGACACATTGGAGGACATGTGTCGTCATCGGGTAAGGCTGGAAGAAGAGATCGATGTGCAACACTTGGACCACTATGAACAACCTAGATTTATTGTCATTTTACATATATAAAATGCAATTTTCAATACTAAAAATGTACAAAAAAATACTACAATAATAGATTCATTTTTCTCTACATATAGAGTTCAATTTTGCATATGTGTTTGATCATATTTTGGAAAAAAATTATTTCCTTTGTATAAAAATATTATTATTTTGCATTCTGTTCTAAATTGATTTTATTAAATATTCGCATAATTTAGTCACTTTTAAATATAAATAATATTATAAATATTTTATTAATAAAAAAGAAAATATAATAATATAATCGTGGAATGAAAATATTGTAATTTATAGAAAGAGTATATTTGTAAATGTAACTGTAAGAAACAAATGAGTTTTGAAAAGCCATGGATGTAATTGATAAAAATGAAAAAGCAAACTTGAGAAGTTAGCCTGACATAGCAGAAAGATTAATAAAATAATAACATTTTATTTCTAATATCTCTAAAAGTCAATAGATTTTATATTCTATAAAATTCTAGAGAGATGGACTCTGCCCTCTCTTTAGAATTTTTGCCCAAAAAACCTCAAATCTAATTTATCAATTTGCCCCAAAATTTCAATAGAAATTTGTACTATTCAACCCTCCAATTTTCTAGTTGGATTTGTCGACTCTTCATGGTGCCCATTTGCTTTGGGGTTGTGGGTCTTCGTCTTCGTGAGGGAGTCCGGTGTTCTTCCCCCAACTTGTGTCTTCACCCCGTCAGGTTGTGTTCCACCTTCTTCCTCGTCGGTGGTGGTGCTCCTTGCCGCCGCTTTTCTGCCACCCTGGTGGTGGTTTCTCCTTGCCTTTGGTACTTCGTGATCTAGTTGGGTGTCGGGTCTGGCTTGGGTTGTGGCGGTGTGCATCGAGGCGACTCCGTATTCCAGAATTTTTCTTGGAGGTTCGTCTTCATCGCCCACAGGAGGGACTCCTAATGTACCACTGGCCAGCAGTGTCATCGCTTGGTGGCACTTGGCTCCGGAGTTTGTCCGTGTTGTTCTCTACTCTGTTTGGTTAGGTTCGTCTGTTCCTCTGGGGTTTTTTAGTTGTCACTTTGTATTGCACCGTTTATTTTAGATTGTATGCTCGATGGTTCGCCATATGCCGACTTTGTCAGCCTCTCGATGAGCCAGACTTGTCCGACCATCGAATTTTTACCTAATAAAAAAAAAAAGATTTTATATTCTTTCTAGCCTAAAATAATAGTATTCGCTCACCAATGCAATCCTCACCCCCATCCCGAAAGGGATTGTAAGAGGAGGGTAAATCATAGTGACTCAACCGACAACAAAGACTGGAATTAGTGCTCTGACCTGCGCACAAGGAGCCCCTCATTTGAGAAGTTGCTACTATACTCCCCCGCTAGTGAAACTCGATCCTTGGTTTCTAGCCCAAATACCACCATAGTGACCAATTGAAATAAGCGTGTGTTTGGTAAGAGATTGTGGGGGGATTGTGGGGATTCTTGCAAAATACAAAACAGATTTCGGTTGGGGAAAGGGTGTTCGGCAGGGAGATAGTGTACAATCTGGGATGGAGATTGAGGAGCTTTCATGGGATTCTTTCACAATCCACTCCCTCCAAGATTGTGGAGATTGTGGATGGATTTATGTATGTGAGATCCCCATTTTCCCTTCCCCCATTCCAGATCTAAGACGGCCGCACGAGGAGAGAGAAGAGAGAAGTCGGAGAAAAAATCGCGACTTCGCCACCACCGCCACCAAGGTATGCTACAATCCTTCCCTCTCATCTCTGTTACTGGGTTTCGGAGTAGGTGTGGTGGGGTTTCGGGGCCGGCGGCGGAGATCTCCTCCAGGGGAGGCGGTTATCCAACCCTCCGAGGTGGGATTTGGGGATGGGAAAGGGAGGACCGCCCTATTCTCCTACCGGCGGCCTCCTATTGTGGGTTGTCGAAGCCCTAGAAGGGCCGGCCATGGCCTCCTTCAATTTTGAAGCCCTTGACGGGTTTGGCCTCGCCCTCTCCGTTCTCGCCTTGCTCTCTCTCGCCTTGCTCTCTCTCCCCCTCTCCTACAGATTCCAGTTCAGATTTTGTCATATGATAAACCTTATTTTGCTGCTAAACGAGCTAAACAACTATAATCATTTTCATTGTCATATGATAAACCTTAATTGCTACTATACTTTTTGTGAATTACATTTTCATTGTCATCTGATAAACCTTCATTATTTTGCTGCTAAACGAGCTAAACAACTATAATCATTCCCAGGAGTTTCATACATGTATGTAGAGTTGTATATATGTTGTTGGCTTTCTTTAACAGACTATGATTACTGCAGAGATGAATAACCTCCAATTTCAGATAGGCTCATTGTGCGTAAAAGTTGAAGGAAAGTAAATAGATTTGTTTTTTTCTTTCTTTCTGGTAAGCTCCTGTGAAAGTTAGCAAAATAATGTAATGATAAACTATGATAAGCCCATGTATGTTTGTACTGGATAGCTTAATGGAACAAACTCTCCATTTCTCCTTTCAACCAATGTCTATAATTTTGTAAGCCTTTAACCACTGTGTTTTTAGTTGATAGGTTTGGAAGAGAATATGTTGATAGCAACTGCATGTTCACATTCTCTAAAGACGAGCAAAGGGACATGAATAACAAGGAGGTAGTTATGACCTTGAAGTATCTGCTGTATCTGCCGTCTTCGCTTATTTGCTTCGGGACCTCAGAGAATGTTGGGTCCACCGGTCTTATGACGTCGCGAGCGAGGCCATTCCAACCTCGGCTACGCCCGACAAGTGCTTCAAGGAAGTCGGTTATGGCTTCGCTGAGTGACGATGTCGATCTTTGAAAGCGCTCGCACGAGTCCCGAAGCGATGCACCCCAAGCCATGGTGTTGACAAAGATCCCCACCTTCTCCATGACGGTCATGTGCTTCGATCCTCGCAATCCATATCTATCGTGAAGAGTGGAACACAGGGAGGTGAAGACGTGCTTCGGCATTCTAAACACTTGGACACATCGGAGGTCGGTCTCATGGGCGAGAATGTCCTCAATCCACTACTGTCCGGTGTACGCAGAGGTGTAGCACGGCACCTTGTGTATGTGCTTGTAGTAGTGACATGCTAGGCGCACTGCCTTTACTAGGAGATGCCAGTAATCTAGGAGAGCGCGCTTCTGCCTCCGCTTCCTCCGCCGTCGAACTGCCAAGGCATCCATTCCACCTACAAGTTACAGCAGTAGGTACGATGCTTATCACATTTATAAGCATGCAATTATGGTAGAAATAATGAAACAGTGATGAAATTAGGCTATGACAAACAATGACAGCTCGATGGATAACGCATAGAAATGAGGTATGACAAATGCATTCAAACATAAGATTACACATAACTACCCATTATCAACTCCTACAACAGCAGCCGAAAATGACGGGTGAAACCGCAAATCTCGAAAGATGTCTACAACCTCACTATCCAGAAAATCAAGTTTTCAAACATAAGTTTCAAACACACCACATAAAGCAACTTCAAACACAATTAAAGGGAACTCCTGTTGTGCAACATTAACCCCAACCCGACCTACGGCTCACCGCCGCTCTGGTGGAAACGCGACTTCAGCCACGCTAGCCTCACGGCGTTGCTCCGACTAAGCGCAAGGAACATCCTTTGTTTGTCGGCGGAGGTGAGGAAGTCAATTGCGAACAACAACAAAGGGCTCTCATCTTCTATCATCCCATCTGCCACAAGCTGGTCTAGAATCTTCACCACCTGCACCTCCCGGTTTGCTTCAGTTCGGGACAAATCGTCTTCAGAACGCACGAATTCGAGAATAGCCTCACCTGTTTCCTCAACATAATCCATTCGCCTATCGAACGCCACTGACCCAGATGACTTTCGCGCACTTCGCTTCCTACCCGACGGTGTCGCAGATGAGCTAGCCGGACGCTTCCCAGACCTAGTGGGGAAGGTGCTACATCCAGGGGTGACAGTGGGGGGTACCTCCACTGGACGGACAGGAGATGACTGGGTGGCCCCACGGACTAGTTCCGGAAAGCTGCGGAGGTCGAACTGATCTACATCTTCTACATCATCTCCCAGGTAAACATCTGCAGCAGTCGGCTGGGGGCGGTGATCGTCACCTCCGTCGTCAGGCGTACAGGACATCGGCACAGGGCTGTCGACGGGGTCCATACTCGGAGACACGCAGTGCTTGCCGGTGGCCACGGTGCCTCCGTAAATCTGGTCCTATGCATCTACAATGTCCGGAGGAACGCACTTGTTCTTCAGTTTGCCAAAATCTGCCTTCTCCTGCAACATCAGTCCAACCGAAGAAGCGTTAGAGTTTGCGAAAAGCTTCTTTAACTCATCACATGTAGCTCAAGATGACACAAATCACCCACAAATATGCATATAACATCAATAATCACCCACAAATCACACACAAAATTTCATATAACTACAACAATCACCCACAAAGATTCATATAACTTCAAAAATCAGCCACAAAGATTCATATAACTTCACCAATCACCCACAAATCACCCACAAAGATTTGTATTGTAATAAAAGTGAACCACTATAGATTGAATCCACATTTGTTTTTTAAAACTTAAGAGTACGCCAATCACCCACCAATCACATTTTCAATCAAACCCGGATCACACAATGCATATCATAGAATTCCAAAATCCTAAAACCCTTACATTTCCAAATGAATTACTCTCAAACTGAACAAAAATTACTCCCTAAATCTGACCACAAAGACCAAAATGATACAATTGATAATCGTAATGATAAGACAACAACTTAAACGTCTTGCAGACGATGGCGTACCTGACATTTCTGCTCCCACCACTCATCGCTGGCCTTTATGCACCCTTTTTCGTAGTCCCACCCCAATCCTGTCTCGCCGTGCATCAACTCTTTCCAAGCCTTCCACCTCTCCTTCATTGTCGCGTGCTTGTTCTTAAGGGTGTTGTTTCCACACTTCAACCATGTCTCCTCCTCGAACTGTGTCGTTAAAACCACCCAACTGAACCCCTGATCGCGGCCATATTTACGCTGATACCCAATAAGCAGTTCCAAATATTGTTTCATTAGCGTCGGAGTCCACTGAACAGGTGTTTCTTTCGATGCCTTGGGTTTCTTTCCCTTGTCAGGAACCGGGGGCTTGCTACCGGATGACATGTTACCAATTCGTCCTCAACTAATCTCCCCCAAGGACAACAACACATGAAAACAGATTCAACCATCAGCAGGCGACAACGACATTAATCTCCGATTGTTGGGGGTTCCTCCAAATTCGACCGTTTCTCACCGTCACAAGCGAACTTGATAGGGTTCAATCGGGTCGGGAGCCCACTAATCGAAAACCCTAACCACTAGGGTGCCCTATTAGGTGGCTGTGTGAAAATCCCCAATTCACCATACTATTCTACACTCAAATCCCTAAATTGGCGATTACAAATCTCAAATTCCAATTTGATTTTTCGTGTTTCAAGGAACAATCAAACTAATGAACATGGCCATAGCAACGGTGGTCGAAATTTCTTCAACACCCACACATTTGAGAGGAATACATACCTGGGAAACTCCGACGAGCGCAACGGGTCTCTCGGAAGCGGGAGGTGAAGACGTGAGGAGAGGGACTTCAAGGTGCGCGGTTGAGCGAGGGATCTTCGTCGACGCGCCGCCGACAATACTCCCCGGGCTCTTCACGGAGCGAGCAACGGTGGTTCCTTGTCCTCCGATATCGCCGGGCTCCTGGTCTTTGTGAGGCCGTCGAAAAAATGGCGTCAGTTTGTTCTCACGAAAGAAGAAGGGGTAATGGAGTAATGGGGTTTTTTTCCAGGGGCTTTTCGGTAATTTTGTTACTTTAAAATACACAACAATCCCCTACCTACCAAACACCTTTTACGAGATTTCCGCCATCCATAATCTCAATCCCTACAATCCCATTAATCTACCAAAATAATCTTCATCTCCTAACATCTACTGAAATCCCCATAATCTCCATCTAGTGCCAAACACAGCCTAAGGCTGTGTTTGGCAGCAGATGGGGATTGTATAGATTAATGAGATTTTCGTAGATGTTAAGAGATGGCAATAGATTGTATAGATTAATGAGATTTTTGTAGATGTAAAGAGATGGAGATTTATTTGGGCAGAAATCTCGATATGGTGTTTGGTTGGCACAAGATTGTATTGTATTTTAAAGGGGCGAAATGACCCATATACCCCCACTTTTTGATAAACACCCCTCCTTGGCCATTATTTTGGTCGGTTCTGGAGACCTCCCCCGACAGTCACCCCCACCCCCTCTCATTGTTGAGTGTTTTGAGGATCGACGACCGGCGTACTCCGACGGCTTCGAAGGTGGGTGGCCGCTTCTTCGTCGGCCGCCACCGTCGCCGCCTGTCCGCCCCCTCCAGGCGCCACCGTCGGCTTTGCTGCGACCCCAACGCGGCCTCCCATCTCCAGATCTGTGCGCCCCGAGCTCGTCCAACACCCGTCGCTCCCCACTGTTGATGCCGTCGGCCATCGTTGAAGCTAAACGACGAAATTACAGGGGAGGGAGAAGAGGCACTGGCAGCGTGGGTGATGGGGCCGCAATTGAGGGGTGTCGGGGTAAAATCCGGGGCCGTCGGGGAAGGCGAATGAGGGAGAAGAGGCACTGGCATCGGTGCTCGGTTATCTCTGTCCTCTTAACTCCAGATCTGAAATTGTGAAGCGTACGAGGGCAAATTTGGATCTCATAAAGCGAAATCCACCCACAATCTTCACAATCTTGGGGTCCCAAGATTGTGAGATAATCTCCCAAAATCTCCACAATCCCCATCCGAGATTGTGGACAATCTTCATGCCGAACACCATCCCCTCCCCTAGAATCCATTTTGTATTTCATGAGAATCTCCACAATCCCCTCAATCTAACCTGCCGAACACACGCTAAGTCCATTCTTTCAATCCTTCATTGTGTGAGCATGTAATTCATCCCCTTATCTTTATAGCCCCTTGAGTCTTAAAGTTGTATATCATGACTACTGTCTCCAACGTACAGTACAACTTGTTATACAAATTAGCGCTTAACTTCTCCTGTAGGGTTAACATTTGCATTTATGCGACATTTTATATGCCTGGTGTGTTCTGAAAGTTTGTTTTAATCAGTTGACAAGTCGAATGATAAGTTCACATTTCACTGCTGCCTAAACATATTATTCCACAAACACAAATCCCGCAGGCAGCACATGTCAAAATCGACAATAAACCCGACGGGATTAGAACAGTGGGAGGTAAAAAGGGTGAGCATCGAAATAGATAAATCCTGTACAAATATGGTACATAGCCTCGTCGAAAAATAAAATCATTTCCACAATTTTCTTCCCTGGCGTTCCATTCGTACCCAATCTGTACGCCGTTGGATAGGAGTTGCTGTTTTTCATTCCCCTCTTGTTGCTTCGTCTCTCGGTTCATTCTGGTGCATAGGCTTCTGACGACTCAATTCTTATAATACAATATTCGCCGGGGCCTGCAACCAGATCAATGACCCAGCCTCTTTTTGGCCTGTGAATCAAATCAGTCAGGATCAAGATCTTTGCTCATCACGCTGTTGCTACCCATGAAGAGAAGGGTCTGCATTGGTGGCGTTTATAGCAGATATGAGGTGTGGTTGCTGTGAATGTGATTCGTTTGCAAGGCCAAGAACCACCAAGGTTGATCTGCCAATGGATACCAACTTCATTGTTATTTTCGGAATAATCAAGGCAGATTAGAAGCTCCCAAGACTTGATACACTCCCATAATCATGAGAAACGCAGATAGTAATTTGGTAATGATAAGGTTGGAATTAACAAGACTTTGGAAGTTCAATATAAACTGATTATAGAAAATGTCACGTAAACGATATATTTCGCTTCACTAAGCAGTGAAAAGTTAATTCCTGTAAATGGAACATAAAGATGGTTGTTTCCTGTGCAAGCTTGATGCCGAAATTTCAAGTTAAATTCTAATTCGCATCCAATCTGTGCATAAAAATCAAGTTCATTACAGTCAAGTTCATTACGGAAGGAAAAATATGAACTCCCAATTTTAAACAAAATTGGATCAATCTTTGAAATAGCTACACATTTGACGAGATCTAGGTACCTAGGCAATGATGCTCTGACATTTGGTTGGCCAGCAAAAGCAGCGAGGGAGTGTCTAAGGTTTGGATGCTTGTTCAAAGCACTCTCAAGTGGTGGAGGCGGCAACTAAAAGCAGCAGCACATGAAAGCAAAGAGGAACTGATCAATATTTCAACTGCAATAATACATTTACAAAGAGGGAAGCAATGTTGTACCTGTAATAATACATGGAAAGAATGTGGTTGTGTCTGGGAGATGCATTTCAAGAATCCAACCCAGAGCTTTGGCATTTTCCATATCTAAATGGATTTAGTATAACGAGTTAGTTTCCCAATTGATTATATTCTAGTTTCAAATGAGCAAACCTGAAGGCTAGTGTTGATCAACATCACCTGTCTTCTCACAAGCTTGGATAGAATTTCCATGAAAAAGTCAACCTGCAGGTCACACCATCGTGTACCTCGTAAATAGGCAATCTACTTTTATCCCATCATATCACATGACATCTTAAAATACTTCGCTTAGAGGCTCATATATGTGCTTACGTGCAGTTCGCTAGAGATCGATTAGATTTAAATGAACAACCTCAGATTGTAAGCTAAGTTTTCATTGATCTAGTAATTTCTATATTTCCATAATACAGTTGCCTCATTTATCATTGTCAAGGATCATTAAATAAGACAGTCACACAAAGCAGATGAAGAGAATGATACCAATGTAGGGAAAGCATCAATCGACTGGATTACGGTTCTCATAAAAAGTAAAGGTAGTTGAGTCTGATCCACCTGGCAATATGATAATTGAATTTAGCTTCATCTAACATAGAACAGAAATTAGAAAGGCAAAATTTGCATGATTGAGCAAATAATGTACCATTTGGTTCAAAGCCTTTGCTAAGGCCTGATGTGTGAACACTGTGCGTTGCTCAAAACAGGCCGAACAGGCTTCAATTACCTGAGAAAACCAATATAATAATTTAGTAGGGACAATTATTATGGACACCTTTAGCAATTGCAAGACATATAATTTTCTAAAGCCTTTTAAAGGCCCTCGAAGATCCAAAAAGGAATATATAACTTTCTAAAGCAGTACATGTACAAAAGAAGTGGGATTTAAATTGTTCTTTATTGCCAACACTTGAGTCCAAAGTCCAAACCAATATGGGCTAGTAATATGGAGTGCCTTATATTGCATCAGACAAAATCCTAGAATTAGTAATGCAAAAGCGGATTCATGACTAACAAGGACCAGCCAGTGAACTTTAGAGATCATTTACTATTTAAAAGCTGACCATGTGTCCCAGTCAAGCAGATTAAATAGAACCTGCCTTTTTAAGAGAAATTCTTTCTTTCTCTGGATTAATGTCATGAATTGCAACCAAAACCTCAGCTGGTGTTAATGCTGGGCCAGTGTGCGCAGAACCCTGCAATATTAATCAAGATAACTTACTTTAAAAAACAAACATAACAGCTCAAATAAAACTGAGATGAAGTAAGCTAAATCCATGAGCCTTAAAGCTGATCAATGGATGTAAATTAAGAAATAGGGGTATCTTGACAGTGAAGGATAATCAGTACCAAATCAGGAAATTGGATAATTTTTCCAATGGCTAAGATCTTACTTCAAGAAATTGTACAATTCTAATTGCTTTAACAGTTTTAACACTAACCTAATATCCCAGTTTAAAGATTCTGAAATGACCAACTATTTTAATTTAGATGGCGTCCAAAAGTTAAATTATTGACCAAATATTTCAAGTATTTTAATTTAAATGCTGTCCACAAGTTCCAGTATAACAAACATTTGTGCCAACTCCTCAAATGGTACTTGTTGCCTGAAAGATGTGAGAATTCATATAAGCTTAGTTGCATAAAGATACCAAAACTTCCGTCTTTATTGAGAAGAGAAAAATCTTAGTGGGTGTGTTGTCTGGAGACAAACTGTACTTCCCACACAGTGGGCCAACAGACTGAAAAAGAAAATAGTAACCAACCATATTTCTATTTTCTACTCTTCTTAGATGTAACATCAAGCAAAAGGTCACATGGTGTTTATAATGGGATCCCATGGAGTTGATAGGGTAACTCTACCATCAAGTTGGGAAGATCCTAACCGTTAAAAAAATACTTTGATGGTTAGATCTGCCCCTCCTTTAAAAGCAATCCCCCCCCCCCCCCCCCCCAAACAAAAAAAAAACCAAAAAAAATCATTTTCTTTAAGAGTTGCCCCACCAACTCCATGGGATTCAAACCCATGATCTTGAAAATTGATTCCTTCAGACTAAATGGAGACGCATTTTTAACAGGATTGAACTCCCCCCCCCCCCCCCCACACACACTTTTGGTTTACATATATTTCCAACAGCGGTCTAATGAAAATTGATAATGAAAAGAATGTTGATTACCTGCAATATGTGGGCCAGGGCAGTTTGAAACTTGTCCAATGGAAGATCGACAAGCCGAGGAAAAATAGGCAAAACCTGAAACAATAGGAACATATGTTTAAGATTCCTCAGAGATAGAGCCCCACAGTATAGGGCTGTTTCTTTTATAGCTCACAACTTCTTGTCAAGATCAAATGAAATATAAGAAAAAGATTAAGGTCTTCTTCCTTTTTACTTTGATGGATTTGACTCTGCTATTTTGCTATTACATTAAAACCACAAATTCACCACTTCAATCCTTAGACTAATTGTAAACAGATATACAGATGATATTATAAAAAAAAAAAGACATTATCTTAATAGCATATTATCAAATGGAGTCTTCCATGAGTGGCATAAATGCAAAAATACAGAGGATAAGGAAACTGAAAATCCAAACAGTAAAAGGACCTCATTTTTGGATAAAGAAGATAGCACTGGGATTAGAATCGATGCATCCTGTAATACAATCCAAAAGGAACAAAACAAAATAAAATTAGAAAGAGACCATATATGTTCTGGATGGAATATGCACTGAAGTAATAAACTGACCTTCACTTTAGTGTCATATAAATGTTTAACAGTGGCAATGAGATCAGAAGAAGGCGTTGCTTGTTCTGTTAACATCTGCAACACCTATAGGATAACAAAACTAGTGTGAGCATATCCTGCCTTAAAACAGGGGAATCACATAGTGGAACTCAAATGAATGAACAGCGGTCAAGACTAAAGAAGTGGTGACCAACCAGAATTAAAAGCTGCTCACACCCATTAGGTGAATCGGCTATCATATGAAGTAATTCAGTATTTGATGATCCCAATGCCCTTAAGAGAGTTGAAATATGGCGATGAATTGCCTGCATAAATTGACGAGTACTGATTACTGTCCATTGAAAAGGATATTATACAGTATTTTATATACCCAACTAAACAATACTAGAGGCATTTAGAATATAGAAAAGTCTCAAAATATCAACTAGTTGCATTGTAGCAAATGCCAAAAAGGACACCAAACCTTTCAAAAGTCGTTGTCAATTGTCACAATGTTATACACATGAGCAAATTTTAGGTGATAATCAATAAACCTGAACAGAAACAAATGCCCACCTGCTTAACAGATTTACCAGCATTTGCATAAACACTAAAAACAAGTTGAAGGAGACTAAGCTTCTGCAAAAGGAAATTGAAACCATGGTCAAAAGTTGATTAGTCAATCATAATTAGAATTGGGAAATATTTTCTTGAACATTAATATAGTTCTTTAGACTAACCTTTATACAGAGGGCAAAATACAAGGATATCAAACGCTGAGCTTCCACAACTGACATGGCTGAACCTGTTTCCATTGCCTTCGCTGGATTATCGAGAGATGACCCAAACTCTGACTGCTGGGAACCACTCACTGAAGCTTCACCATTAGGTAGCTGAAGAACAAAGATGATCAGAAAAATGAGATTTGAAAAACTTATAAAGGGGCCAGGAAGAAAATGAAATGAGTAGAAGAGCAAAACCGACAATGAAAACCAGAGGATGAAAATATATCTCAATTTTTTTGAAAAGGGAAACACATTAGAAATATCCATGAAGAGAATGCCTTGAGCTTCTGCATGGTATAAAATAAATTATATGGACAAAAAAAAAATTGAGGTTAAGACTATCTTAACCAATACAGAAAGATATTGAAGGCTGCAAAATCCACTTCATACTTGCTCATGTTCACTTGATCCAGGTTGTAAAGCATCTTCATCTGTTGCTTGGTCCACAGCTGACATCAACATATTTCTTGCAAATTGTTCGATGTCATCAGATAGGTATTTCAGAGGATATAGTTTGTTTGCCACCTGAAAGAACAAGGCAGGCATTTTCATCAATCCAGTATGCAGTAGAATTCTGTGAATTCCAAGGCAGGCAAAGATACTTTTTAACCTTTATGACCCCATAAACAATAAGTGGAGTAAAAATTAATGACACCAAGCTTTTAAGAAAGCATAAGTTGATAGATGGGCATACCAATCGGATAGCTTTTGCCCGAATATCATCTTGTAAATGAATGGCACACTGCAAATGCAAAAACACAACTATAAAATCCAAAAACTCAAACCAATATGTAGAGAATGCAATTCTAACAAATCATGCATGTCATGTAAATATTCTTCGAAGGTTCTTCTACTGGAAATGTGATGAAATACAAAAATATGGTGCTTGTCATCACAGCCATGGCCAAGTTACCTTCAAGACTATGTTTAGGCAGGTTTTACGATGAAGAGGACGTCCCAAAATCAAGCTCCATGCAGCCCCTAGTCCCTGAGTGACACGATCGCCATCGTAGTTATCTTTCCCTCTCTGATCAGAGCCTACTGAACAGCAGATCTTGTCTAACAGCTCCAACACAGCATTCGTCAACACTGGAGCTTCACCAAGAAGCCTGCTGAATGACTTGTCTGATGCAGGCAATGTATCCAGCAAAGATTTTGCCTGAAATCATGAACACTAACTTTTATTTCCATTCAGGATAGAAGTACCAGAGAGTTTAAAGTTCACTGCGTACCACCCCAAGTAAGAGCCTCTCATATACAGCATCAACTGAGGATTGCTCAACTGATTCTGATATTATGCAACTGTGCAGGTGGTATAAAACATGCATCAGAAGCTCATGCCCCTGCCAAAAGAATAACCATATTAATGAGCGTCACTTGAATAGTGATGGATGTTGAAAAGTGGCCTGGACCATAAGCCTACGGTCGGGCCTGTAAATTACGGGTGCATAATTTCCAGGCCAGACCATACGGGTGCATAATTTCCAGGCCAGACCATATGCACAACCCTAATAACTTGAATTATCCTATTGTAAACATAGAAGGTTACTGAAGGGAATAATCATATCACAAGAAAGGAAAGGAGAGCTTGCTCAAGAACTTCCACAAAGCAAGCCTTCTTTTTGTTAGAAAGGGAGTTCAACTGTTCAAGCACAAAAATATTCTAAGAAGGATCAGATTCATACAAACATTAATTCCCAAAAATGCCAAGTGCTCCTTATCAAAAGATAATGTGTGAAATAAATGTTATTTTGACAAAAGAATGGCACCTGCTGACGTTGGTAATCCAAAACTATGCCTTCTTCCAGTAATGAGGCAACATGATCATCAGCATCTACCTGTGCAATCAAACGGAAAACAAAGCATGAGTTACCCTAAAATATATGGTGCAGCATCATGATTCATTACACTTGGCAGCCTTGTGGGAGCACATGCACATCATGTAATAGTGTAATACATGTTATCATGAATTAACCCTCATTGAATAACCTAAGTTCAAGTGCATTTGACGTAAGTTACACTGGATGAAGAATATAAAATCTACATACATAATTACTATATATTCGATTATGCAGCCACAGTGCGTGATACTTTTGAAAGAAGTGCTAGTCACATAATAACCCTTCTCCCCGGAGACAGAAAATAGGATACAAGGATAGTTCATGGCTTCTATGTTTCAAAATTTAGCATTTGGTTTTCAGAAGTAATGCAACTATTGTTCTTTTTAAAGTATCAGGCTCAGACCCTGCATCTTTGCGGGATATACTGGGCCAGTGTTTTTTGATGTATCAGCTCAAAGGATACTATCCATCAAATCAAAGTATGTTACACCCGATGACAAGTGCCTCTACCTGGGAAACCAATCGAGCAACTATAGCCATCCTCATCTGGAAATAGTCAGGGTTTTGTATCTTCTCAAGTGACCCAACGACGCGTTTCACTGCCCCTTCTCTCAGGATTTGTTCTTGAGCCACTGACAGATCAACATACACTGGAACAGGAGGCAGATCCTGACAGGTTTCCTCGGACACTGATGTATTCGAAACAGATGGAGAGTCTTCATCAGACTCAAACCTGTAAGATGCAATTATTGGTTCTTCTGGTGCACTATCCAGCAATGCTTGTTGCCCTGGCTTTGTATCAAGTGCACAAGGAGGGGACACAGAATAGTCATTGGTCATACTAATCTCTAGAGAAGGTAGAACCTTTTCTGCATCATTGAATTCCACGTCTTTCGGCATTATCTGATCAACGCCTGAGATCAGTGAGTCTCCATTGATTTCCCCATCTGCTACAGAATTGGATGATAAAAATGCTGAACTGTTCACTTCATGAGAGGCTGCAGATACTGATACAGGAATATTTAAAGAAAGGGGAACATCCAATGACTGCACTGGTGCAACTTCTTCCTTGATATGCTGGGTTGGTGCCCCGGATGGTACTCGTCTTGGATCTATACGACGAGGATCCTGGAAAGAAGCAACAATAAATAAAATGCCGAACCATTACATGACATGAAGGGATATTCAAAATGTCATTTTACCCTATAAACGAATTTATTAACCAAAAGCAATGCTAAGTTTGCTTGCCCTCATACCCTTCGTGGATCACGTTTAGGATCTGTCTGATATGTGGAGCTTGGAAAATCAGGCAATGATGTGCTGACAGCAACCGCTGAAGTAAATGACCCTTGAGGAGTGAGAGGCATAGCCTGCATTGAAGATGAAGCAACAATAGGTGCCGCAGCTTGTGTAGAACCATTTACAGAACTATTTTGCATATCCACATTTAAAGGTGGAGTCTTTGGCAAATGCTTCATATTAGCTACAACAATATCAGCCAACAGATCAGGCTGAATTTCAGATATTAGAATTTCAATCGATTGTGCACCCCTCTCACCCTCATCTAATAAAGCAGCAATCACAGCAATCATTTGCTCAACAGGATTCAAATTTCCATTCAACAGTGGAACTGTAGGCAAAGCCCCGTTATTAGAGGAATGATCAGGCCCTGAGTCATTTGCTTTAAGTAGATGCACTGATTGGCCATTTGAATTAGAACGAAATCGTTTATGAGCCATCTCTGTGCCATTTGGCTCATCATGGATTGGCCTCTTTCTCATCACATCTCCTGAAAGTGACTGCTGGGGTAAGACTTGGTCATCCTGAGGACAAGAAATTAGAGAGAAATAAGGGGATGAAATTGCACATTTGACTGAAAAAGAAGGAACAACTAATATACCATGAGAAACACTCCAAGCATGGGAACAATAATAAGTCCTATATAAAACAAAAAGGGCTCATGGAAAGAGACAAAATGCAAAACTAACAGGTACATATTTTCAACTAGAGGCTATTCATGAAGGAGCAGATGACGGCAGAAACTATATACCAAAACCAACAATACTCCTGAAAGTATACAACAATATTTCCTTGAAGGCTACACAACTAAAAGAACAATGTGGGAAAAATAAAAGTTATTGTTTTCTTCTTGAACGGAGTACTTTGAACTAGTTAGATACAACCATGTGTACAAAAGTAACCAAATCAACAAGTGAAAACATCACAAAGCAGAATAATAGAATTATCATGAAGATATAATTACAATAAGCCAATCCAAAACATCTTCAACTAAATAAGCCATCTATATCTTTTAACACAAGGAATTAGAACATTGTGATTTAGAACCATTGTTCAGAGCTGGAAAAAGAGGCAGTTAGGCACCCTCAATAAGGCAAAACCAATAATTAAACCATGGTCTCTTCTCTCCACACATTAAATCATAGCTCTGCATATCAGATAAACATGCAATGGCAACATGAATTCACAAAATTTATCAAACTTAACATATGCTGAAAATTGAAGGAAAGTTAGAAAATGCACATACCTCATTAGCCCTAATATCATGTGAAGCACGCTCCATACTTCTTATCATTTTATCCACCTGCCAAAGTGCCTGATCAGCTGCATCACCAGCACTCATTGCTCTCAAAGCTCTCACTAGGCTTTCCCTGGACTGGGATGATAAAATTGAAATACAAAAAGAAATAATTACATAAAAAAAAAAGCATGAGATCCTCTTGAGTTGAAGAAGAATTAAAATGTTGTAATCACTAACTAGATACACACATGATGGAACATAGAAAGATTAAACGTGAAAATGTAGCAATCAGGAGACAATGGTAGACAGGACATTATCTATAATAAGATTGTACTAGAAGCACAATTCCACATTTCCAATTGGCAATTATATATCTTTCCTATCAGGCAGACTCTGAAATATTGAAACTTCATTTTCCACATATTGCTACTGGATAGTTATTAGTTACACGAAAGTCTGACAATTATTGCTCGTAGTCAGTATTCAGTAAGGACCACTGGTAGAACTACAAATGGAGGTGCCATTAGAACAAAATTAAAACCAGCCCAAAATGAGTTCAAAAAACTCGAAGATGTACCTTAATAATGACCGGATGAGTACTCCTTAGAAATCCTAAAAATGCAGACCTTAGAGAATACTGTAAACTGGAAGCGTGACCTCCTCTTAGTACTTCAGGATTGGCATGGAACTCGAGGAGTGCAGAAAAAATGGTAACATAGTGATTTGTTCGCTTCCTAGCAATGGTGGCTAGACTGCAATGCACAAAACCTATCCTTAGAGCAAAGTTCCATATCAACTGTAGCAAGAAACTAAACTAATCCTATGGCTGCAGAACCTTCAGGATCATAAAATCATTAAATATAATGCACACAATATACCAAGACATAATGGAACTCCATCAGAAGAAGAAGAATCCCAAGAAGGGAAAAATATCGCAGTAAATGGCACTAAATTTCCATCAAACCAACGTCTTAATACAACGAATTCCTAACATAAGCAAAAGATTTCATGCAGAAATATGATATCATCAAGAAACAAACAAAAATCAAGAATCATACACGCCAACATGATGCAGACAAAAAATCCTTATATCCCAATAAAAATAGATTACTTTGTTAGGCGAAGATGAAAAAGGAGAAGCAGAAATCATGAAGGGCTGATTAAGCATTGCTGAAACAAAATGGTCCAAAATTAACTAGTTTCACAGACAGTACAAATGCTGTTTGCGTTGTATTCTAGCTAACCAGCAAATTTGTGACCAACTAGCATCCACCACTGTGACCTGTAGAGGTTATAGGAGACCTTATTCACAAGGTTGTGATAATATTCAAGACAGCATCACATGCTCTCCCCACTTGAGTTAGGGAGAAAGGGCGGAAATATATCTTTTAAAACCAACTCTTGGGAGATGTTGATCCTATAATGCAGTTAACTACTTATTGTGAAACATTTTGGGTGCACTATCCAGCAATGCTTAGTTGCCACACTTCTCAGATAATGAACGGCTTAAATGGTTGTCACATTACAATCTGTAAATCATTCAATACATTATGAGATACTTCTCAATGCAGCTAAGTTCGCCACTTGATTCTACATATGCTATTATGGGTCTGATAGCAATTTCTTATGTTTGCTTGTCCTTTCCCTCGTCATTAGGATTTTGAATACAAAAGTTTTATCTGTAGTCATGTAATTTCTATGATAGTCGACAAAAGAGCTGTTGCTTAGTTTTGATTACAAAACTTGTATTTATAGTCATTAGGGTTTAATTCATCATGAACAAACATGCGGTGAGAAAACATGGGGTAAGGTTGAGTAGATAAGTCTTCATTCAAACACGATTTCAACCACCCTATTATATAGAGAAAAATACCAAAACATTCAGAAGATATGAGACGAAAGCACTTAAATAAAGACAATATCAGTCATAAATTCCGGGGTTATGCCTAAACCCCATTAAACAAAAACTTTTATTAGTTAACAAAATTAAGTGTGTATTCAGAGTTATAATACATATGAAAAAACCAACTAAATGCAGCAATAAACTGCAGCCTAAAACAATAGATGAGCGAATATTCTCAATCAGTTTACAAAGCATAAACTGCCCCACTGATGCCCAATACCATTTCATGCATCAATTCACATCTCTACAACTTGGATAACATACTTCCCATCCGCTAGAAGCCGTTATCCAGATATGACAATGCGAACTCTAGTACTGCCTAGCCCACATGTCCACTGTGTGAGCCATCAATGCAGCAGCAACAGTGATAATGCCAGTTCACTCCACAAAAAAGAGCTGTTCGGCGTTCTGCAAACACACCACAAGAAGTTGATCTGGTACTAAAACCTGTTCTTTGATTCTACTATCCATCTATTACTTTTGAGACAAAAGAAGCTCTCAGCGTACCATATATACATTCAAAAAGTTGATCTAAACATTGATCCAAAAGATATCCAATGCAAGGAGCAGGAATTAATTACAAATACTAGGCTACCAGCAACTATGTCTTGGAAAAAGTTGGTAACAGTTAAAAATCACCAATTAAAAACCTCAAGTTAAGGTACAGAAGACCCACAAATAAGAACATATGCCAAATCACATCACAATAGAGGCATGCTTGATGCATCAACCATATAATCAAAGTGTTGTTAATAATAATTTAATTTCCACCATACGTTCTGGAACATAACTAAACAACCATAAAGCTGGACTGAAGCAACTCTATCTACCCACAAAGAACAATGTGAAGCAAAATACAACAATTCCATACGCAAAGTCAGATATATTTACAACACTTCCATGGGTATAACAAAGGAAGTAAATGCTTTTTGGACCCCCGACTTTCTAAGTAGATATAGCCTACAAGCTTATTTGATAGTAATGAGATAGGTTAAGTTTCATTTTACAATGAAAAAGACAGGCAAAATTTCATGCTAAAATTGGAGAGTCAGGGGTTCAGACAATGCTCATTAAACATACACCACCAAAAAAGGGTAGAGAATCACTGGCAAGGAGTTTGAGAATATAAGAGTCAATAAGCCCCAAGGAATATAATTCACAAAGCTAGAAAACAGAGAAATGATGGGTTCTGGTCGAGAGATCTCGGTGATGTAATTGAACTACAAGGATGGTAGTAAGATCATTCGAAACCAGCTTAACATCAATGCAGCCACAGATAAAATGGTTACAAGTAACATAAAGCAAGAGTGGTAAATATCCTTATGCACTTCTTTTACAGGCCCCAACATAAATGGTTATAAGCAAGTACACATATATAAAGGATGAAGAGGTATAAGAGTTAACAGTTTTTCCCATGACTCACCAATTGACAACAGCAATTGCCAATGGACCAGGAAGAGTATTTGCAGACCATAACATATCCAAGAAATTGTACAGATATTTATTTGCTTCTGATGTGAGCTCCAATGGATTCACAACTGAATTACCATTGACCAACCATGATACATTGAAAACACGCCCATTACCTACAACTGAGAGACACAAAACAAGCAACCATAGAAATTTAACATGAGTGGCCTTATAAGTATCAAATATTTAACGATGCATATAGGCCTTCCTTTCTACATGCACGAGTCTTGCATGAGATAGTGTTTAGTGCAACAATACTCAAGGATAAAAGATGCTAACAGCCAATAGAAAACATAGACAGTAGACAATAAGAATACCTCCTGAAGTTGACTTTTCCAAATCACTTGCATCTGACGTGAATAGCAACACTGACATTTCCATAAATTTCATTGCCAACAACTTAGTTTCCACAGAAGCAGTCTACAATGTAAGAAAGAAGAAAAAAGCTTCTATTAACCAATACAGCTCGTATTAGAGTATTTTAAATTACAATAATGCCTAAATCAGTAAGATAAGGATCAATCAAACACTGGTTCAAGTTGTTCTTCTCAACGGTCGACTATAATATACAATCAGAACTTGTGTACTGAGAAACTGCAAACATGCCAAACTCAAAACTATTTATAAGTAATGATCATTCTAAAATCTGATGTCATTATCCAAACCAACCTTCTCAAATCCTAGATAACTTCTACTCACCCTTTCCAAGTCTCAACTCCTCATAAATGAAAGGGAAAATTGGGGGATTACAGAAGAATATATCAAGGAAAACATAGGGAAAGGGAGTGAATAAAAGGTATAAATGAAGAAACGCCAAGAAATTTCATAGGCACACATGAAGGCATCTACATGTCAGTAGAAGCAATGAATCATGAATATCAAGCACACTAACCAATTAACCAGTTTATTCATTACGGATTTACTCCTTAACACCTCAAATAAAATAGTATATACAGCATCCTTGAATTTGGTCATCCATGTCCACATGCCTTCAACCCATCTCTCAACTTCACCATGCGGGTGCAACTGCATTAATCAACAGATAAATCATTACATTTATTGATCTACTCCAAATTTTGGTACTTCAAAAGAATATGTCAAAACCAATTCCTTCCTTTCATAAAAGCTCCTGGTCAAACTTTTTTTATATATATAAAAAAAATACAAATAAGTTCATTTTTTCAGAACTATATATGATAATATATTGAGCAATTTTAGGCATCTGAGATATTAACAGAGGCTAACCCATATTGTGAATTATGATGTCATATTCATGGACCTATAAATATTTTTTTAAAAAAAATATTTGGTTTTTTCAGACATGTGATTTGGATGTTATATGGTTGAACTACTACATTAACAGATAGATTTTCGAAACAGATAAGATAAAATGGCATTGCAAGTCTTACTGTCTTAAGTTCCGGTCTCACTTTGCAAAAGAAGGTGACAAGAGGAAGGGACAAACCTGCATGGCAATGACCTCAAGTACCGCATACAAGAATTTCATGCCACTGACAATTGATTGGCGAGCAACAACAGGATCATCATCCTTTAAAAGTGACAACAAAACTGGCATCAGGATGGCTGAATGCTCCAAAACTTTTAAACCAACTTCTTCTATCACCCTGTACAAAGAAATAGATATATGGAAAATCAAGGAAACAAGAACACTTTTCAAAAGAAAAAAGGTCTAGAAAAAAAAAGAATGCTTCTCAAAAGTAAGCTAGGCCGCTAGGGTACAAATTTACATGTAACATTGAAATAAGTAAATTGAAAAGAAAAAATGAAGGATCACCCTCAGCCACATGGAGTGATATCAAAGCAGAACATTTAACTTATTTGCTACGGCATGGAAAGCTCCAGTCTTGCATGAGCTTTCAAAACTATAGAATCAAGAGTACAAAAAAGAACCAGCTAAGCTGGTATTTTCAAGATATAGGCAATATCAGACAATGACTGAATGTTCTCAGAAGTGAGCAGAAACTAGATGTGTAATGCATCCAGCCAAATCATAATAGGAATGAAAAGAACAAGGGCATTGTGAACCCACATGACACCTTGTCCTTAGGATCAGGATATGTAAAAGGTTAGTTCGCCTATATGAACCTAGTTTCTCAAATGCTTACCGGGTCATGACAGGAGGGGTATGAGTGGGGTAACATAGCTCCTAAAATACACACAGGGGTAGAACACAACGCTCAAATAGGGAATTAAAACATGCTCAAACCGTACAGAGAAACAATGCAGGCAATGGATGAGAAGTTTCCACAGAAACAAAAATAATAATGTCTTCCCCGGTAGCTACTTCAACTGTAAACAACTAGTACGTTCGAAGATTTCCAATATACTGAAAATCAAATTCGCAAAATCAAGAAATTGCACCAAAGAAAGGGAATTTAGGACTTACTCAATTAGCAGCTTTCGAACAAGGGATTCTGGAGAAGACTGAAGCTCAACAAGGTAAGGGAAGACCTCCGGCGCGAGTGAAGGGTCCATGGAAGAGAGCAGGTCTCGGACCTGCCTGAGAGAGGAAAGCTTGACGGCCAAATCCCCATGGTTGTTCGCAGCGGCTAGGAGAGAGAGTACCTGGTCCCTCGAAGGCCCCGCCATTTACCGAAGCGAAGAATCCCGGCAAAATCTTCTCCAAATTCTGAATTCTAGGGTTTAAAGCGGGCGCAGGAGAAAATACGGGCGGAAGCCTAACCTTGGGCCACCGCTTATTTGATTTCCGCCCGGGAAGAACGTTAGGGTTTCCCAATTCGGAGAGAGATGTGATCGGGAGGAATCAACGAACAATCAATCACCTCCAATTGGAAGTGGGATTGGAAACGAGGAAGTAGCGATTGGTGAACCCTAATTCCCCTTTTTTCTGTAGTCGTGTGTTTTCGATCGAAGTTTGCCCGCCTGAGGACGACGAGCTCGCTTGGTCGGTGTCGCGGTGAGTTTATTGGGGACGATGGATAGGGTTTTATAACACATGTACGGATGTAATTACTCGTTTTTCCTTTTTTTTTTTTTTATAAGGTAAGAATTTGAATTCAGACATAGCTGAAACTCGAAGCCGGCCAAGCCGGCAACAGAAGAACCGTCTCCAAACCACAACATACAAAATACATAACGGTACAACTCAGGCAAATGGACACTATGGGTGTGTATGGATGCCAATTTTAGTAGTTAATAAACTACTAAAATTAGGGGTTAAAAATGTTAACCTTGTATGGGGTTGTGTAGTAGGGGGTTTTTGGTTAAAATTGGGACTTAAAAAATAAGTCACATTTGATAGCTTTTTTGGTGGTTTTGGGGTTTATTTGATTTGAAAATACAATTATACCCCTAATAACAACCAAATAAACTTCACTTTTTACAAATAAACTGTTTTTCATCCCATACGGTGTTTATATTTCATACAAAATTTTAACCTTATTTGAGGTTAAATTTTTAACTTTAACCTGTTTATAAATTTTAGTCATTTTTTTAACCCCGACCCATACGGACCCTATACAAAACGAAACCAAACAGGATGAGGATGACGACGACAGACGAAGTCAAGCTCCGCACTGAAGCAGAACCGTAGGCCGGCGATACATCAGGATCCGATCATCATGTGAGCAGTGAAGACGAAACTTCAGGGAAGCAGTCAACCCTAATAGTGGAGACGTCACGATACACACTACCACGACCCCAACATATCCCGACTCCAACGGCCACAACCAAATCCACGGAAAAGAACGCCGAGTCGCGCCACAGTAGAGCCACACACCGCCTAAGTAAAAAGCACCAAAAACCCTTTCGGGATTTAGGCTGTGTTTGACAGTAGATTGTGAAAAGGAGATTTTGTGTAAATTTTGGAGGTTAGAGTGTTTTTTTTTTTGGTAGATTATGGAGATTTTAGAGGTTATTTTTTTCCCGGAAAAAAAAAATCTAGTGAAAAGCTAAAAGGTGTTTACTGTTTAGTATGGGTAAGATTTGTAAGGGGTTTTTGTTATCAAAATGTCAAAAAAGCCCTTCACTTTTACCCTCTCCTACCCCTTTGCCTCAGCCACACATACGCGTTTCCCGTCACCATTGCAACCTCCCACAGCGAGGGCTCCCTCTGCTCGTGCCCAATCGTTATCAGTCAGCGCTCTCCCCTTCCGGTCAGTAGACGGCGAGCACTTCGAGCACCACCATCGACGTCGCCCTTGAAAGGAGCCTCCTCCTCTTCGACGTCGGCCCTTCATAGCGACGATGAGACATAGCCTGACGTCGGCCCTCCAACTGAGACGAAATTGGTACGTCCTCCTCCCTCCTTTGTACCCTTGTTCGATGCTTCACCTTGAACTTCGATTTTATGCACTTGTTTGATGGTCTTCGTGTGTAATTGAATGTGATTAAATTTGATTGGGGTTTGTGTTGTCAACGAACATAGCCGGAATAGAGTTTAGGGCCTGTCGGAATTTGCAATAATTGGGGTTTATTAAATTGATGTCTTTACTTGTTTTCACCCATGTGTGCTAGTGTGCATTCCATTCCATTTGATTTGAGGAAATACCATTGCGATTGTTGTGGTTGTGACTTCGTGCTAGCTTCAATTCCATTAAGAATGATTTGTGACAATGTCACATCTCTGTGTTTTTGTGATTTGTTGGGGGATGGGTGTCCTAGGCTCTTATTGAATTCAATTTGGCATGGGTGATTTGTTGTAACATCTCTGTGCGTTTGTGCATTTGTGTGGATTCACACTTGTTTGTGGCCAATGGTGAATGACTCGTGATGCATTTTTATTGATCCGTTCTGCGACTTGTGTTTGCTTGCCTTCAATTACCAATCCTCTAACCATCAAACTCGTTAGACATTACTAGTAGAGTCGTATTATACTAAGCTTTTGAAATACGGATTTGTTAATGGGTTTGAAGTTGGTGCATGCTCTGGTTGGGTGATGTTGAAATTGGAAGTGATTACAAATTTTGGTTTGTTGGTTGTGTTTGTGGTGTCAATGTGTGTTGTTTGCAGCTAACAGTTAAACGATAAGCATGTCCTCTACTAGCAACCCCCCCCCCCCCCTCCCGCCAAGGATAAGGCTACCAAAGAGAAGGGTAACAAAGACAAGGCTAACAAAGAGAAGGCTCCGAAGGACAAAGCATACCCTTGGACCCCGACATTGATTAATCAATTCCTCGACCTCCTCATTGCATATCAGCGTAAGTACGGGCGCGATCAGGCATTCAGTTGGGTTGAGCTGAATCAGTTTGAGGAGATCACCGGGACAAAGGGTGGGAAGGACACCCTCAAGAACAAGCATGGCACTATGAAAGAATGATGGAAGGAGTGGAAAGACTTGAAATACGGGGAAACTGGTCTTGGGTGGGATTACCAGAATGGGTGCATCAATGCCACAAAGGAATGGCGGGAGAAGAAAATCCAGGTACGTGATCCTTACCCATATAACACGGGGGAACTGCACATGTATGTTACTTTTCAAATAGCACCTCTCTCTCCCATCGTTGTCTGATTCACACAGCTCACCCAAAACCCACACCCGAATTGCCCTCCAGGCCTTCTTTGTCTCCTTGTGTGTGCACAACTAGCAACACCTCTTCTTTCTTCTCTCTTCCACCCATTCTTTATTCAAATGGAAAAGCCACACAAGAGCACTCCCTCCTCTCTCCCTTTTTCACTCACTGCAATCTGCAAACCCCATCTACCTATCGCCGACTTCAAGCCCCCAATCACCACCATTGTCTTGCTCTCCTTCGTTGCCAGTGAGCTTCTCCGTCACCTTCAGCCCTTTTCTCTTCCTCCCCGAGCGCCACTGCGTTCTCCGTTTCGAAGAGGAGTCGAGCACAAGCGAGCCAGTAGCAGCCCAACCTCCATTCGAGCCTCCAGAAGCCTCGTCAAAGCCCAGGCGCATCCCGGAGCCCCGTTGGAGCTGCGAGACCGCATCCTCCCCTGCATTTGTAGCCCGAGGTTGGTTTTCGTCTTTTATGTTCGATTTCGATTTCAATCGCATCAAAATCCCTCTTTAACCCCCATCCCCACTCCCCTAGGCCTCGATCGAATCTATTCTCGAGCTATTGCGGTCGGAATCGCCGTCGGAGCCGGAGCTTTCCTCGGAGTCGGAATCACGCCGCGTCTTGGTAATCCCTCTTTTCTTCCTCTCCTTCCATTGCGTTTAAATTTGTGTGTGTGGTTTGTGGTCGAAATTTCCTTTTGGTCGGGATTGGGTGAGTTGGGGTCGGAAAGGGTGGTCGTCGGCAGGGGATTGGGTTTCCTTCGTCCCCTATCGTTTTCCGGCCGATGCTCAGATCTGTTTGTTTCAGAGGTAGGAGACGCCTTTCTTTTCTCTCCTTTGGGCTCGGTATTGGGCTTAACCCGGATTTCATCTTTTGGGTTATATCATTTACAAACTGGGTTCAGTGTTGAAGGGATTATTAGCTAGATCCGGATCCCTCCTTTCTTTGTTTTGTATGGGCTCGGGTTGGGCCTGATCCATATTTCTACAAACGGGTTATGTCATTTGTAAATGGTATTTTGTATTTGGGAGAGGGGATTCCCTTTCTTCTTCTTCCGGATCCTGGGTCGGGTAACATTGGGCTCGGGTCTCTTTCCTTTCCGGGTTGGGCCTACTAGATTTTTGGGATTGTTATTTTATACCCCATTATTTGTTGTTGTTATTGTTGATTGGTATTTTATGATTATATTATGAGTGGTATTTAATTATTGATTGGTTATTATTATTAGTATTATAATATTTGGTTTTGAGGTATTATATTCTAGAATTTATATTATATTATAAAAGTGTTTGAAAAATGATATTATTGGGATAAGTATTGTATAATGATTTAAATATGTGATTCTTGGATTTTTGGAAATGAATTATTAATAAAGTAGTTGATGTTAATTATATATAGGGGTTTTTTGCTAAGTGGACATTTGGGGATCAAATTTTAAGCCATAGGACACAAAGGTTACAATATTAGGTAAGTGTCCACTTTTTCCAATTTTACCCCTGCCCCTTATTTCTTCCCCTTCTCCCCCCAAATTAAAACAAGATGAAGCAGCGGTGGAGCGAGATCTGATGGAATCGAGGAAGAAGATGGGAGCGAGATGGGAGCGAATTCCATGGTGAAGACCAGGAAGAAGATGTGGTTGCTCAGCTTCGTCGATGGCGGAATCGAATCTCGGATTTGAAGGAAGGTGTGCTTCTTCTAATTGAGCCCCTGCTGTCACCCGCAACGTTCTATCTCCGACTCCGATCTGGAATTCTCCGATTCGCCGTGCACTTGATGTCGACCATCTCCGTCGTGCCTCTTCCTCTGGAATGGATTTTCGGTTGACGAGGAAAGGTTCCTTGGCGGCGGAAGCAGAAACGGAGCAGGTGCGACGGCAATTACAGTGGTGTTGTTCACCGGCAACTCCGGCGAGGACTCCGGCAGGCTGGAGGCATGGCGGAGCTTGTGACTCCATTTGTGGAATGATAGGCTTGTACTCGTCTACTGAGAAGCACGTCCAGTGGCGGCCGAACGAGGGCGCTTGCTCTGATATCGATCCAGAGTCTACGAGCTTGATCGGGGAGCCAAGAGGGAGAATCTAGGTGTTGAAGTGGTTGAGAATGGAGCTTGGCCATGGATTCGAGGGATTAGGGTGACAACTTAATTTGCTAGGTGGAGAAGATGAATTTGATTAACAAATACTACGTAGAAAGGAATTGCAGATACATGGAGATAGAAAGAGGAGACAACGAAGCCTCTTTTAATTCAGAATATAGGAGACATTAAAATGAGTTTTTTTTTTTTGGTGCAAGTAGACATTAAAATGCTAGTTATACGTGGATGTACATATACCTCTCATTTGATTTTTTTCCCTTTTAGCTTAGTTGAATTCTATTCAATCGATTTATATCAAAATATTTATAAAAATTCAAATTCAAGTCAATCGTTTTATATCTAAATATTTACAAGGGTTATAGACATTGTCACCACTATAAAAAAAAGGGTCATAGACACTGTCACCACTATAAAAACGTGGTCATAGACACTGTAATTAAAGGGAAATCATATGATAAGGGAGGCACAACCCCTATAGGGGCTAATGAGAAGCCAAAATAAATATGGTGACGGTTCTTCTCTAATATATGAATGATAAGAGGGTCATAAACGATGTAAGCAAAATAAAAATAGGATCATAGACACTGTAACCAAAGAAAAACCCCAGGACGAGGGAAGTATAAACCTTATAGGGGGTAATGAGAAACCAAAATACATGTAGTGACAGCTCTCCTATAACATATGAATGGTTAAAAGGGTCATAGATGATGTAAGCAAAATAAAAATAGGATCATGGACATTGTAACCACTATAAAAACACGGTCAAATACACTGTAATCAAAAGGAAAACCCTATAGACGATGTAACCAAAATAAAAACAGCTTTATAGACATTGTCTCCACTATGAAAAAAGGCTCATAAACACTGTAATCAAAAGAAAATCCTAGGAAAAGGGAAGCAAAAACCCTATAGGGGCTAATGAGAAACCAAAATACATGTGGTGACAGTTGTTCTCTAATTTCTAATTTCTAGTTTTTTAGATTTTTTAAAATTAGTGTCACCAAAATAAAAATACATAAAAATGTAACTACTATTGTAACCACTATAAAAAAACAGTGTCATAGCCACTGTCACCACTATAAAAACAAAGTCATAGACACTGTAATCAAAAGAAAAACCATAGGACAACGGAAGCACAAACCCTATAGGGGCTAATGAGAAACCAAAATACATGTGGTGACAGTTCTCCTGTAACATATGAATGGTTAAGAGGGTCATAGATGCTGTAAGCAAAATAAAAATAGGATCATAGACACTGTAACCACTATAAAAACATGATCATAGACACTGTAATCAAAAGGAAAACCCTATAGACGTTGACGAAAATAAAAATAGCTTTATAGACACTGTCACCACTATGAAAAAAAGGTTCATATACACTGTAATCAAAGGAAAATCCTAGGAAAAGGGAAGCACAAACCCTATAGGGGCTAATGAGAAGCCAAAATAAATGTAGTGACAGTTCTCCTCTAATATATGAATGGGTAAGAGCGCCATAGACGCTGTAATCAAAATCAAAACAGAGTCGTAGACACTGTAACCAAAGGAAAACCCTAGGATGAGGGAGCACAAACCCTATAGAGGCTAATAAGAAGCCAAAATATAAGTGGTGACAGTTCTCCTCTAATATATGAATGGGTAAGAGCCTAAGAGGGTCATAGACGATGTAGCCAAAATAAAATCAAGGTCATAGACACTATCATCACTATGAAAAAGGGTCATAGACACTGTAATCAAAGGAAAACCTTTAGGAAATTGGAAGCACAAACCATATAAGGGCTAATGAGAAGTCAAAATACATGTGATGACAATTCTTCTCTAATTTCTAATTTATAGTTTTCTAGATTTTTTTTAAAGTAGTGTCACCACAATTAAAATAAAATAAAAATGTAACTATTGTTGTCACCATAATAAAAATAAAGTCATAGATACTGTCACCATTATAAAAACATGGTCATAAACACTGTAATCAAAGGGAAATCATATCATAAAGGAAGAACAAACCCTATAGGGACTAATGAGAAACCAAAATAAATGTGATGACAGTTCTCCTCTAATACATAAATGGGTAAGAGGGTCATAGACACTGTCACCACTATAAAAACAAAGTCATAGACATTGTAATCAAAAGGAAAACCCTATAGACGTTGTAACCAAGATAAAAACAGTTTTATAGACACTGTCACCACTATGAAAAAAGGTTCATAGACATTGTAATCAAAGGAAAATCCTAGGAAAAGGGAAGCACAAACCCTAAAGGAGCTAATGAGAAGCCAAAAGAACATGTGATGTACAGTATGGTTTAGGGTTTAGGATTTAGGGTTTAGGGCAATGTTAAGTATAGTACGTCGTTAAGAGATGATTGTTGTCACCAAATGGAAAACCCTAGGACAAGGTAAGCACAAACCCTAAAGGGGCTAATAAGAAGTCAAAAGACATTAGGTGGACAATTCTCCTTCAATATATTAATGGGTAAGAGAGTCATATACACTGTCACCACTATGAAAACAAGATAATAGACATTGTCACCACTATAAAAATCAGGTCATAGACACTGTCACCACTATGAAAAAAAGTTCATAGACACTGTAATCAAAGGAAACCCTATAGACGTTGTAACCAAAATAAAAACAGGGTTATAGACACTGTCACCACTATGAAAAAATAGTCAAAGACACTGTAATCAAAGGAAAGCCATACGACAAGAGAGGCACAAACTCTATAGGGGCTAATGAGAAGACAAAATATATACATGTGGTGACATTTCTCCTCTGATAAATGAACGGGTAAGAGAGTCATAGACGTTGTAACCAAAATAAAAACAGGGTTATAGACACTGTCACCACTATAAAAAAACAGGGTCACTGTCACCACTAACGGTGGTGACACATACGGTGGTGACACATATGGTGACTAATTTAATTTTATTTTGTCAAATCATGGTTTTATAGTTTTTTTTTACAAGGTCATTGTCACCACTCGTATCACTGTCATCACGGTTATCGTTGTCACCATCCTTATCAATGTCACCACCCTTATTGCAATCGTGAAATTAGATGGTCATGAAATTAGCTAGCAAATCATTTGAGAGAGAAAAAGATTAAAGGCATATAGCACTAATAAGGCACCAATTTGGCACCAATTTGGTGAATCAACCAAAACAGTCCTTATTTTTTTTGGGGTGGGCTAATAACTCCTTATTTGATAGGTGTCACCACAACCTTTTTTGGTGGGCTAATAATTACTGATGTAGCAAAAGCCTACCAACCAGCAAGATTAATTTGTGAACTAGTAAAAAATAAAAGAAGGAATTGAAAACAGCAAAAGCCACCATCAATGGCGCCGTAGTTTCCTTGTCATCCAATAGACCAGACCTTCAAGCCCCAGATTTGTTGAATCGAGGCTTGGATCTTCAGAAAAAGAGGGGCTTGGATCTTCAGAAAAACGCAGACCTCAACAAAACTCCTTATTGGAAAGATACCGTTCAAAGAAATCCAGATCGGTTGAATCGAGGCTTGGATCTTCAGAAAAAGAGGGGCGGAGACCTCAACAATTAAATTTCAAGAGCTTTAAAACGCAGACCTCAGCAATTCATCAATGGCGTTCTCGTTTCCTTGTCATCCACCAATTTCAAATGCTCGATCGACGACGAAGCACGCGCCCCTCGTTTCCTTGTCATCCACCAATTTCAATGGTGAAACGCGTGATTCTCGCTCGATCGACGACGAAGAAGAGCGCGACTGGGTGGGAGCGGACTTGCGACTCCGGAGAGAGTGGGAGCGACGCGGCACGGTGTGGCGACGACGGGAGCCATCGAGCGCGACTGGGTGAGGGCGGTGACGGGTGTGAGCTTTGGGGCCATCAGCTTGAGCAGCTTACGACTCCGACGAGGGTGGCGACTTTGGCGAGGGAGGGAGCGGGGCGGCGCGGCACATCGACGACGATGGAGGGAGTCAGGCGAAGGCGGCGACCGGAGGGAACTGGGAAAGGGAAAGAGAATGAAAGAACGAGATCTGATCTCAGATCTAAGGGGAAGAAGGAGGGGGGTTTGGGGTAAAATTAAAATAGGGGTAAAAGGGGTATTATGAAAAAAATTTGGCCATTTACTAGCAAAGAAAAGCCTTTATGACATTTAGTAATTTGGTCCAAAACTTCTTATATATATTGATGATAAATTATTTTAAAAGGAATTTTCAAGTTTCGGAATTGTATTTTATGGATTTGTGTTTGGAAAACCAAAATGCCGGAGTTCTTTTATACTATGATTTTGAGAGATTGGTTTTAAGGTCTAATGTTTAATGTTGGGATTCCTTGTCTTGGTTTGATGATGTTAGTTTTGAGAAGGAAGTTTGGAAAGATATTGCTGGTATGATTTTATCAATGGGTTTGATTGGAAGAATGATTTTGGTTGATGTTGATCGTATCGGAAAGGTTTTGAGAAAATGGTTTTACTATCGGTTGGTTTTGAGCATGATTGAGAACTTGAAGTTCGTGTGTATGAATGATCGACCGGTAGCTTATGGAAATGGCTTGGTGATAGGTGCGTATTGCTTTTGGATTGCTTTGGACTTGCATTTGGGCCCTTGCTTGTATTATCCTGATGTTCTGCATCTTCAGGTAAGTTTCCTAGGGGGCTTACTCAGGTTGGACATTCATGCATGTTGTTGCATTTTATGTTAGGTGTTGCATATGCATAAAAGCATGCCATTTAGTATCCTGTTTAGGTTGCACTAATTGAATGGGCATTTGCTTACTTAATTTATGCGTTTGAAACAGAACGGCCGTTATTTGTGATAGTCCTAGAGTCTTTACTAGGGTCATAGGGTAGCCCAGCCTCATCGGGTACCCTGAGTCAATCGAGTCTATATGAGCATGATATGATAGCCCAACACCATCGAGCAAGCGATGAGACGATATGATATGATGATGTCGTGGTTTGTGCACCACCACGAGGAAATTGTTATGCTATAGCACCGAATTGGCCAGTCTCTGCACTAACGGGAAGGGGTGCAGAGGTAGGAGAGGGATATGCCACTTGGCATTGTCTTGGGCCCTTTATAGTATTTTTACACATTATTATGACTAGGAGCATGCTAGTGTGTTTGACTTTCGTATTGCATTAGAGCATCTTTATTAGGTATAACACATACTATATGGGCTCAGCGAGGACTGCCGGTCCCGCATGAGTGGCTCAATCTGACTCCTTTCCCCGTTCTTCTTTTAAAGGTATTTTCTGCAGATTTGAGTGCTCGATGTCTATATGACGGGGTTCCCTTTTTACGAATCGAAGAACCTGGCTAATTCTATAACTCGTTATAAATGGTAATCACCCACTTATGATTTGGTTTTGACCCGGCTCTACCGTGACACTTGTATCTTTACCTTGCTTCCGCTTTACTTCCGTTTGAAATGGATTCCACGACATAGTCTTAGGACAAGTTAAGGGTACCCAATGGCCCTTCGAGGTTTTAGGGTTTGAAATCCCTCTTTCTACTAATCTTAATTGAGTTTGAAACCTCAAACCGTACCTGGATTGCAAGATTTGAACAAGGGGTTTTATCCCTTGAAACGTAACCCGAAAATCATAATTCTAGGTCGTTACAAAGATGGTATCAGAGCCGAGGTTGTGCAATTCGGGTACGCAAGGGTCGAGTATATGTTTTGTAGAACCGCCCAGGAATTTCAAAGGATTTGAAAAGGTTTTAAGAAGGGCAAAATGAACTTAAGATGCCTAACCGAAATTTGACTAAGTAATGAACTTGACTTGTAATAAAAGAGAAAAACTGACCAAACGGGGACACGAGTGGGTAGTAAAGGCGCTAGACCACCCCTATTGGGTGTAGTTGGGAACGGTAGGCAAAATATTAGCTTGTTCTTTACAGATGAGTTGGGAGACTCCAAGGAGGTCATTATGAATGTTATTAACTAATTCTGTGTTGAATGCTTGCTATACTTGAGATCTGATTTGGATGCCCTAACAATGATATGTGCATTGACTTACCTGTGCAAACGGGATAGCGGGAGTGCCTTTATTTCTACATTGTCAAACCTAGCTTGTGTGAAACAGCCCCTTCCACTATCTTTGTTAACCCTTTGATGGTGCTATCGAGTCTTTCTCCCGGATGTCAGTGTCTTCCACGGGGAATCGGGTTGGTAAACACATTGTGTCAGAATCATGTATGGATATGAAGGTTGTCTGGGTAAGTATTGGAAGGTGGTTCTTGATGGCATTTTGAGTCAAAAGTAAGGTGTCCTGGGGTTGTCTTTCTTGATTCATATGATGATCAACCTGTATTTTCTTACCACAAAGAGTCGTACCAAAGTCCCATGGGAAAGAAGAGTGATGAGTCAGTGGGGAAAGTCAATGGTTGCCCTTAGGGATCTCTGTCCGGTTGTAATGACGACTCTCTTTGAATTGCACGACATGATTTTTGTAATTTCCCGCATGTACCTTGCAAATGATCATTAGTAAGAATTTGTCCATGTTATGCCTTGCTTTCTGTCATGATTTTATTGTTTAAGCTCAAGTCGTGGTTAGTTACATTTCTCAAGTCTCGTGCTGTGTCTTGCCTTCTATCATGACTGTATGTCGTTATAGCATGTTCACTCAGCCTATTGACCGTATGATTGATTGAAAGCATGAACCATATGATATGGACCTACATGATCGTTATTTCCTCCTTGATTAGGTTCATGATAGTGTGAACAACTTTTCCCTGTAGGAATGCTTGTAGATGACCTTCTTAGCACGCTAGATGATAACGTGTCGATGCTTATTATTCCTTTTGTGACAAGAACCTATAGCATGCCCATTTGTTTTGTATTCATCAATAAGCTATTATTGGATATGTGCCAGTAGTGTCCTGTAGGGCTTATGATTCCCAGTATGACTCGCTAAATGATCACGTGTTGTACTTGCTCTATGATGTGATGACTATTGTACCATATATATGCTCTATGATGGTTCGTTCTTGGCATGATTATAATCTATCGCCCACGATGTCCTTGTTACTTTTGATGATGCCTCGTGCTTCGTGAATATTATGATGAACTCCTTTTAACGACTCATGATTATGCTTGTATCACATCATGTATCGCTAGTACCATGTAGGACCCATGCTTTCTAAATGTATCTCGTCGTATGATTACGTGCCATACTTGACCTATTATATGATCATTGTGTCAGACGAGATAGTTACTATGTTTCTCTTATATGTTCTCATATGATGCATACACCAAGCTCATGCATTGTTCATGTATGTTATAATTATGATACCCATTAAATCTCGCATATCTTGCTTAAAGTTGCTAAGCATACCTGCTTTCATGGGATAATAGACTACTATCTTGTCTCGCATGCAACTGTGTAGGACTCGAGTGTGCCTTTGAAATGAATGCGAATGTTGTCCCCTTGAGATAGGTACATGTTAGTGTGGATGCTCCCTGATGAATTCGTGTTTGCTTGTCGCGATTATAACCTAATAGACTTCCATAAGGGCATCGTCGCTATTCTCGGGTCGGAGTTCGTCTCTAGTTGTCGTCTTTAGTTGTGGTCCGTGTTTGTCCCCAAAAGGAATTGGGTTGTCTTCTTTTGTCACTCCCCTATTCCCCTTAACTTGGACTTTTGCGCGATACATTGGGTGAGCGACCTCATGGAAGAGGGAACGAAAAGTTAGACAGCGATAGAGTAGTGCAGCGGGAGCGTGGGCCCATAACCCACGGGTCTCAGGATCAATGATGTCAGTAGAACGGGCACGCATCGAGAATTACGGTTACTGAGTACGATATGACTTGCAAGCGAGGGTGTTCCCCGTTCGAATTGCTACCCTTTTGAATTTATTGACGATGATATTGCACTGACCTAGCGATGAGATTTACGTGTGATGTGTTGACTTGATGATGACTGTTGCCTGATTGCCTGTTGTCTATGATGATATGATTTGATGACTTCTAGGTCTCATGTACCATAATGTCTTGACGTGTTACAACTCTAAGTTGCTAAGCCTGATTTGAATTCTTTTGCTTGTAAAATGTGAACTACATATGCTAAGAAACCTGAACTGTTATTAGATAAAGTTATGATGAAACTTGCTAGCTTGACTTGATTATCTGCATATATGCTGTCCTGCAATGATTAATGAGAGTTGGACAATAAATTAAGACCTATTGATACATTTGCAATGCTTGACGATGAAATTATGACGATATTATTATGAATGCTAGCTGATATGATGTGGGTCTTATGTGTGATTATTTCATGATTGCTTCTTCTTTGAACGTGGGGGTGAGATTCTTTTGTGGACTGGTCGGAGAATAGTGGGGAAATTTGAGTAGTTAGGATGATCGATAGTATTACGAGGTAGGTCGCAACAGAGGGATGTTGGTTGAAGTAAATCCGAGTGAGTTATGAGAGTTAGAAGCGGCAATGCTTGGTGGTTTTAGGCGAGCTTCTAGGTGAACCTTGGGTGAGAGGATGGTTAACCATAGGTCGACTGGGCGGTGATCGAGGAAATTTCTAGAAGAGGTGTGGCTAGCAGGGCAGAGTGTTGTGATGTCTTGGGTAATACAAGGAGCGTAAGGAATGACCTTTGTGAGTATTGGGAACATAGAGTGAAAGAGTACCCGAGTGCGAGGTTAGAGATAGGAGTTGGATTCTTAGAAGTGGATGGTGTGTGGGAGTGCTTGGTGGAATGAGGGGTGAGATTGGGATATCAAAATGGATTGGGACTTCTTTTAGAGGATGTTGTCTGAGTTGATGTGGTGAGTCTAGACGAAGATTGGTTTTGCTCTGAGAGTTGGAGATGGGCGAGCGAGGAATTGCGTTTATTTTGACTTGTGATGATGTGGAAATTTTCTTGCTTATGTGGGTTGATAATATATATTGGCATGATGTTAGATAACGACCATGATAAAACGTGATATGGAATGACATCACATGTTGATATGCAATATTGGAACCTAGATTGGAAGTGACAAGTGCTATCATGATATATTGATGCTTAATTTACTATCCTGTCATGTTGTTCTAGAAGCATGTTATGATGTGTTACATAAATTATGAGATAATGATGTGTTATTGTGTGAAAGCATGATGTTATCTTATGTGATAATAAACATGATGTTGTCTGGTTAGCAAGCATGATCATGGATATGTTAAATGATGAAGATGACGTGAAGTATGAACATGAATTGTATACATGAGGTAACGGTGCATGGCTACTAAATGATCGTCAGTTGATATTATGATGAGATAAGGTGATGTCTATTGGAATATATTGACATTTTGATTATTTATATACTTCTTGATCTTCCTTTTTCTGAATCTTAATAGCATGACCTTGTTGTGTTGATATGTTAACGTGGTGAATCTGTTCTACTTGTGTTGCGATATCGATATACGATTGTGAGATTTGATATGTACTGACGTACGTATTAACCCCATAACACCTAAACCGTTGATTTCTGGACATGTGTGCTTACGTGATGAGTGATGAGCATTCAATTATGCACTTGTGATGTCTTCAGTATGATAAAGATATACCTTATGATTGTAGTATGTTGTTGAGGCTTGATGCTCCTTTGTTACTTGAGACTTGTTGGCATGTTTATCTTTATGTTAGACGGTTATGTGATGGTTTATGACTATGATATGACGCGGGACTTGCCATGTGTGAGATGGCTTATGGTATTATGTTTATATAAGTGTTGACGAGACTTTTGGTTATAGTACCTATTGAGTTGTGTATGATGTTGCATGATCTGAAAACTAGGAAGAGAATATGGGATTAGCCCTTAGAGGTGGATGATTCCACCTCCGAGCTTCTGAATTTGATTAATTGTTATGCGGAAAACTGATTTGGTTTTGGAGGATTTTGACGAAATCTTGATTGAAAGGATTTGATTTGCTTTGGTGTAAAGTTGCTTGGTTAAACGTCGGATTTGAAGATTTTGAACGGTTTTGAAAAAGGACCAACTTGGATTGTAAAAGAATGAACGATACCGAGAATTTCAACGATTTTGAGGCTAATCTTTATTTTCAATTGTGGAATCCCTTTAGAAACTTTTTCAAACTCGGGCAACTCTATGATACTTCACGAAGTGGATACATGCACTTTATGGGGGCGCCTATAGGGTGTTTGCTAAGACCTAGTGATGCTATTGTAGAACTTTTAAAGTTGTGGTACTTCCGAAAAGTCGAAGCGAGGATGTGATAGGGGCGCTTATTGCATACTTGTCAAGGCCAATTGGAGATGTCATGACCGTGACTAGGATGTTGTGAGAATCCCGGAAGACGCAACCGAGATGATTACAAGATCCTTGGACATGGTCCCTGGACTCATCACTTTCAAACTTCATCCCCTACTTTGTTTTTGTTTTAGCCTCGGGGACGAGACTTGTTAAGTTGAATTTCGATGATGTTGGAATAATTGTTGCCCAAAATTAGTTCGACTTTGTTGAAATTTTGCCAAAATTTGGATTTTTTTTCACCTAGGGTTTGCACTGTGTGCTAGTGGAATTTCGATGATGTTGGAATAACTGTTGCCCGAAGTTAGTTTGACTTTGTTGAAACTTTGCCAAAATTAGGATTTAAAAAACCTAGGGTTTACATATGCTTGAGCTGAACTGAAAGATGTTGATAGAAATTCGGTTTTGCAAAGTATGCTTGATTGTCAGTGGGTTTTGGTATGGGATGGGTTGGGAAAACTAATATTGTTGGCCGAGTTCCTTGGTGTTGTGTATACTTCAAAGTGAGTGTGCATATGCTTATATCCACCCTCCTTCCGGTCGGGACCTTCATCTACAACACCCCAATATACTTGTGTTGAATTTTTTTTTGTTACGGTAATTTGATTCGTCCTTTCTTCATTTCTAACTTGCTTTTTCGATCTCGAACCGGTCACACCCTCTCGGGCAGCCAATTGGTGTTGCATAGGTTGTTATGGCTTCCAACGGAAAGGGAAAGGGAAAGGGAAAGGGAAAGGAGAAGGGGAAGGGGAAGCAAAACCAAGGGGGACAACGAGTAGAGTACGTGCAACTATGGGTAATTGGGCTTACCTTAGATGCGCAACGAGATTGCCGTCCGCGTACCACAACTTGGGCTGATCCGAGTCCAAGCTAGCTACGGACTACCTTCCTCCCCTAGACTCCATCAAATGTCGGCTCCTGCTGACCGAGATGAATCTAGCTCGGTAAAGGCTCTTAAAGACGTAAAATCTAGACTAAGCCTTTCGGGATTTCAAGTACCGACCCTCTAACATTTGGCTTTCATCCTCTTTTATATGCAAAATTCCGGTTGCTTTGTCATTATTATGTCCTTACATGTGGCCTTGGTAATGCCTCTCAAGTGTTGTCCATGCCTAGTTGGAAGATGTGGAACAAGCGACAACAACAAGAACGCGTTCCGAAATAGTGGACTTGATCCACAAGAGAACAAATATGTCCTTCTTCTTCCATTGGACAAATTCAGGATTTAGCATGGAGGTGCCAACAGAATCAGGATTGGAAATGGTAGCTAGCGGTGGAGCTGGTTGCAGAACAACATCCTCGAGATCAAAGGTATCGAGAGCGGAGGTGATCATAGTTTTCCAAATGGAGTAATTGTCGCGGTCAAGCTTCATGTTTATGGATGGGATTGGAAATTGAAGGGTAGGTGATGAGCCAACAGTAGCAGCAAGAAGGTGTTGGGTAGTGATGGGAATGGCCATGGTGAGTAGGTAAAAAAATGGAGAAGATGATCAGGAAAAAAAATAAGGCTCCGATACCATGTAAGTGCAGAGCAGGAAATATAATTTTTATTACTGTTTTTATAAAGATAGAAATTACAAGTATATATATTTACATAGAGGCACCCACTACTGCTATACATATGGCAAGTGGAAGATAATTAGCTCAAGGAGCTGTTACACAAAATCAAGTAAAAAATCTAAACTAATTAAGTTTACCTATTCTTGAGGAGAGTTAACTGCTTATCACTCCAATTCCACCTCTTTCTCGCCCTCGCTCCACCGCAACCTTCTCCCCGCCTCCTTATCTATTCGGCCTTTGCTGCCTCCACCACCTTTCTCGCTTGTTTTGTTGTCTTTTCTTACGATTAGGAGCTCCAAACTTTCTCATATACTCATAATCGAGTTGGAATTCAAAGTTTAAATAGAGAAGGTGTGTGTGTTTACAACTTGACATGATTTAATTTGATGAGTTTTGCAATTCAAAATTTTCAAAGTCTTTATAATATGGATGGGCTGATTAATTAATTATTTGTTTGACTCCAAGTTCACATATAGCTACACTGCTATAGGTGTCAATTTACACTAGTATAATTAGATAATAGATATATACTATCTCAATTCGGTTTCGGGCCTCGGCCTGGAAAAACCGTAAACCGATATATTCGGTTTCGGGTCGGGCTATAGGCATGTCCTTTGAAAAATTGGGCCGTCGGTTTTCGCCCGAACCGTTTAGTTCGATTCAGGTCGGGTCGGTTTGGGTCGTTTAAGCAACTCTATCTATCAGGCTACCGCTATGCCCGATAAAGTCCATGGGCCTTTCCTGAAAAAGTAAATATATTTCAAGAGATGTAACATGGTTATAAAGGATCATAAAGTCTATAGGCAATATAGGTTCCGTCTATAGGCAAGATAAAGTTTATGTAATTACATCCGGGTCCTTTTTATTCTTTAGAAAATAATTACAAAATGGCACGGGACAAAAAAAAATTACTTTTACCCTAGGTTTTACAACCACTCCTTTCATCTCCATCTTCAACATGTGTTTTTCAGCTTCAACCTTCAACATAAACTTTCATCTTCGGAACTAGCGACTTTTGGAGCATTTTTTTTGCCAAACTCTACACCGATCTAGTACTACAAAGGCATGTTATCCCATATAATAATTTTTTTTAATTGATTTTGGTTGATTCAACATAAAAATTAGAGGTTTTGAATTTTGAGTGAAATTGTGAAAATTCGGCTAGTGCTATCGATTTTGTGTTGTTTTTGGAGTTTTTTTGTGTGTGTTTTGTTAATGTCTTCGTCATAGGAGGTTAGATTTGCAAGATTGAACGCCAATATAGATAATACGAGGTCGATTATATGGGAACTATAGGCCGAAAAGAACTCAAAAAAACTGGGTTGACCAAACAACCAGAGCTCGATATTCTGACCGAGAATAATGAGGAAGCTCGACGATTCTAGCCGAGAGAAGACACGAAACTCGGCGATTGCTTCTCTCTTCTCTCTATTTAGATTTAGATCTAAATTTTGTAAGTTCTCTCTAATTTTTGTTGGTCTTCTTGTTTACCTCCATTCAATTGTCGATTTTTCATCTCTCTAAGCGATTTTCTACATTGAGTTTCGTTCTACGGTTCCTACAGTGGACTTCGTTCTACCGGCCGAAGAACTTGACAATCTGGGTTGAGGATCAAGCCTAAGCTCGACATTCTGGGAGGAGGAGAAAGGCTTAGCTCGGCCTCTTGGGTCGAGGATAGAGGCTAAACTAAACAATTATAGATGAGGATAAAAACTAAGCTCGATGATTTCATCTCTCTCCTCTCTATTTAGGTTTAGATCTGAGTTTTGCATTTGTTGAGTAGCATTTGTTGTACCCTAGGTTTTTATCTAAGTTTTGCATTTGTTGTGCTCTCTAATTTCCCTCCAAAATATTCTGCCCCCACTCATTCTGTAAATCACGGGTTCAGTTTTGGCAAGATATTTCCCCACAATAGGCTCATAAAAGTTTGTCGAGGTTATACTATAAGCTCGTTGAACATTTTCGAGGTTTAATAGTTTCCTCATTGAAATGTGCTGAGCTAATACAAAAGTCTCAAAGAAATATGTCGAGAGATTCCTCACGCCGAAATTTAAAAAAAAAACATCGAAACCTACAAAACTCAATGTAAATAACTTACAAAATATTAACTACTATTTTTCTTTACAATAAATGAGATTGGAGAATTTTATGAGACTTCAATATTTCGGCTTTTTTGTCTTCTCTCAGATCAATCCATTATTATTTTCGAAAAAATAAAAGGACTTGTGCATAAATACAGAAACTTCATCTTGCCATTAGACAAAACCCATCTTATCGTTAGACTCACCCATAAAAGATGTAGACCATATCAACGGTCTAGTGTAAAACCAAAAGAAATTGACTACGCATCATGCCGGATTTAAAAAAAAAAAGTCGAAACCTACAAAACTCAATGTAAATGACCTACAAAATATCTTAACTACTATTTTTCTTTACAATCAATGAGATTGGGGAATTTTATGAGACTTCGATATTTCAGTTTTTTGTCGTCTCTCAGATCAATCCATTATTATTTTCGAAAAAATAAAAAGGACTTGTGCGTAAATACAGAAACTTCATCTTGTCATTAGACAAAACCTATCTTGCCGTTAAACTCACCCATAAAAGATGTAGACCATATCAATGGTCTAGTGAAAAACTAAAAGAAAATGACTACGCATGGCCAAGGTTCCAAAAGAATCCCTATTATTATATACTACCACCCCTCAAAGTACCTACAAACTCCTAGCCTTCGACTTCAACATTCGTGGTTTCCACCTCTTCTCATTTAGTGACTTGCACATTGAATGAAATTCGACTTTTGCACGCTTCTATATGTTATGTGTATCGCACACACTTTCAGATCAAATTGCTCATCATGGAACACTTTCATATTACTAACAATCCAAGTAAAGTAGATGGTACTAGAGAGAACTATAAGTTTCCCTTGGAAGGGGCCTAAGTCTAATTTCCTTACTTTGTCCGATTTTCAAGCGAACCAATGCAGCCGACTTTCAACCGTTTGCTTGTATGTGAGATCTTAGCCCATTGACAAATCAGCTTCCTTCTTTCGTCCACCGGACCGCACCTAAACCAAAGATTGTCTTCGATTTCCACCTTGGTGCCACACAACGGACACAACTCAGCCTTACACCCCGTCAATGCTTGACTTTCTTTCCCGTTTAAACCCTTCTTTTAGCGGCCAACCATACTATAAATGCCCATTTCCTACATTGAGCGCCACTCTAGATGATGTCCCACATGCCACTTCATCTCCTCTCGGTCTAAGGAGGTCATATACCATAGCGCACGACACACCAACACTTGGAGTGAGTATCGGGTTGATATCATACCTTGCCCCTTCCCCTGCATGCTATAATTTCAGTTTCAGCTCGTCCTTGGTCTGAAGCAACCCTCTCCAAGTTCAAGAATCATCTACCCTCGTTTAAATCATCGCTCCTAGAGCTGTGTTGGTTTACCCAATCATACCATATGCTCAGCTTTTGGTGGCGGATATCCCCCAGCAGCTTGGATAGGACGCCCTTGTTCCATGAGAGAATCTCTCGTCATCGGTCACAAATGGCCTTAAACAAGCCTTTCGTGCCTGGTTTACCAAACTCAAGTCCTCCTTGTCACAAATGGCTTTCGGGCTTTCCAATCCGATACATCCCTGTTCGTCCACTTCTCGTCATTGGTCATCATCTACTTTTTAGTCTATGTGGATGACTTAATCATCACGGGTACCAATCTTCCGCTGATTCAAAATTTTATCTTCACTCTCCACAATTATTTTGCTCTCAAAGATCTTGGTAACCTCCACCACTTTCTTGGCCTCCAAATATCTACAACGCTCTCTAGCATGAGCCTCGCTCAAAGTACCTACATCGAGGACATTCTTACCAACACCCACATGCTTGAGTCCAAACCCATCACAACCCCTGCCGACCATCTTCTCGATCTCTTGTGCAAAGATGGTGAACCCTTCTCTGACCCTACTCTGTATTGCAAAACCGTAGGGTCCCTCCTATATGCCACAACCACTCTTCATTGGCAAGATGTCAAATGCATCCTCAGGTACCTTAACGACACTCTCGATCACTGTCTGCAGTTCCATAAAACAATAACTTTGTCTTTATTAGCCTTTTCCGACACCGATTGGATCTCAGACTCGGATGACTGCCACTCTCAATATGATTTTGCTATTTTCCATGGCTCTAATCTTATAAACTCGACTTCAAGAAAACAATTGGTTGTTGCACGATCAAGCATAAAAGCTGGATATCGGTCTCTCACCTACACCGCTGTCGAGCTCCTATGTCTTCAACAACTTCTCTGTGATCTTCAGGTAATTCCCCTTCGAATGTCGCCTCCTACCATCCTATGTAACAATGTTCGTGTCGCCTTCTTGTGCAAAAATCCGGTCATTAGCTCCCGCTCCAAACACATTCTGACTTCCACTTCGTCAGGGAACAAGTTGACTCTGGGAATCTCCGAATCCAACATGTTTTGTCTCATGATCAATTGGCAAACATCTTCACCAAGTTGTTAAGTAAGGACAAGATATCCTTCCTTTGTTCCAAACTCTGAGCCTGCTCCGCCCTTGGGCTTCCCGGGGGGGGGGGGGGGGGGGGGGGGGTAAGGTAGTTAACTCTCCTCAAGAATAGGTCAACTTAGTTTAGATTTTTTACCTGATTTTGTGTAATAGCCCCTTGAGCTTATCTTCCACTGTTGTATGTATAGCAGTAGTGGACGCCTTTATGTAAATATATATACTTGTAATCTCTATCTTTACAAACATAGTAATAGAAATTATATTTCCTCCTCTGCACTTACATGGAGTCAGAGCTTTCAACAGAACGGACAAAGGATCCTTGGGGAGGACAACAGTGAGAGTGAAGTCGAAGAAGGAAAGAGGCTCCAGTGAAATTGAAGAGAGCGGAGCCGGTAACGCGGAGATAGCAGAAGTAATCGGTGAGAGCGGCAGCGAGTTCGTGGCAGGGCCGATCCTAGCATTTTATAGGCCCAGGGCGAACTAAAATCTGAAGGGCCCGATTACTTCGTAAAAAATAAAAATTGTGTATAACTTCAAAAAAAATTCATATTATTTTTATATTTGAATTATTTTTCCTATTTAAGAAAATAAAAGTAGGTCAATGAATAAAAAATAATATATATTAAAAAAAATTCAAAAATATAATTGTAGTGAAAATTAGTTAATTTTGCTTGGTATCCAGTAGAATATGTCTACAAGTATGTAAGTTGTTGTGTAGATGAATATTAAAAAATCGTCTAACAATACTAAATATATTTTTTGTTCTAAGATATCAGATATGTGTCCTCCTATGACATCACTTATAGTTATATATGAACTAAAACAAAAAAATTTAAAAGGGGTTTTTTATAAACAAAAATAAAAGGGTAAATTATATACATCGAACATATATGAAGAAATAAAGATATTACATTTTTCTCAAATAAAATAGAAAGAGTTATATATGCAAACAATATAGCTTTATTTGTTACATAAAAAAGTGTTTAATATTGTGTTGAAAAGGAAAAAGTACAAAGAATCGTGTCTAAATTAAATGGATATAGGCTTCTTTATAAAAGCATAAAAAATGAAAAATTTAATGGATATAGGGCCTCTCTAAAAAATGCAAAATTTAATAGATATAGAGTCTCTCTATAAAAACATAAAAAATGCAAATAGAGAGATTTGAACTCTACACGTTTAGGAATCAAAATCCAAATTTTGTTATACCATTGAGCTAAACTCCTATTTTGTTATATATATATATATATATATATATATATATATATATATATATATATATATATATATATATATATATATATATATATATATATATATATATATATATATATATATATATTTGAATAGGTAAATTTTCGGTTGGAGAAATCCTAACCGATAGCATCCCGACGGATGAGATCATTAAGATCGTTATTTGATGTCAAGACCGCCCCATTAACAGGGCGGCCAAAGTGTGCAAACTTGTCAGCCGTCCTGTTACCCTCACGGGGCACATGCGAGTAAACCACGGTTTGGACAGTAGTTAATAGCCGTTTGATATCTCCCATTAATAATTCTATTTCCCAAGGGCAAGAGCTGTTGAATTTTAGGTTGTCGATAATCGTTTTGGAATCCCCTTCAATAACCAGTTTAGTGTGATTAAGTTGTTTAGCCGCTTGAACACCAATTTGTAGCGACATGGCTTCAGCCTGGATGGGAGAAAGTTTTCCTAATTCTGTTGCCCCTATCTTTATTACTCTACCATCATGATCTCTGATTACATATCCTGCTGAAGATATTCCTAATCCAGTAGTTGCTCCATCAAAATTTAGTTTGAGGAAGCCCCTTTCTGGTTTTCACCACTTTACATTTTTCCTACTAATAGCCCTTGTCTTCTTGTTTTGTTGTGCTATGCTGGAGTCAGGGGCTTTCTTGTCTTTTATACCTGCACGTTTCCATTGTTCTTTGATGTTGAATATGAACTGTTGTATTTCCCCTTGGGATGGTAATCTCTTTTCCTGGAAAGATATCTGGTTCCTAAAGAACCATAGTGTCCACCATTTGACTGCTAGATCTCTTTTTTCCCCCGTATTCAAATGCTTTCCAACTAGATTCATTATACTGCTACCATTCCACCTACTGTTCGTTCCCTGTCTGATTAATGTTCCTAGTTTACTATCCGTTAAGCCATTCTTTTTAACAAACTGGCATTCTAACAGTAGGTGTTGTTCATCCTCACAGGCACTTTCGCAAAGCACACATTGGTTAGGTATTGGGGTTCCTCTCTTACTTAACTTGTCCTTGGTTAGTAGTCCATTCTGTGCTATTTTCCACAGATAGTTTTTTATCTTTGGTAAGGTATTAACTTTCCATATCCATCCATTCTGGTCATCCGAGAAGTCTTCTATGTTTGTTATTAATTTGATTGCGCTTGATGTGGTAAACCAGCCTTGTTTATCTGGCCACCAGTATAGCCTATCTGGCATGGGTTCCGTAGGTAGAGGAATTTCCATTATAGTTTGGGTCATATTTACGTCCAGCACCCCTAGTAACTTGCCTCTATCCCATTGTCCATTTGAGAGGAAGTCACTTACAGTTATGTTTTTGTCCATCACCGTTGTTCCACCGTGGCTGTCACTTAGTGTAGTTTTGTTCACCCATCTGTCTGACCAGAATCGGACTGTTTCCCCATTCCCAATTGACCATATTAATCCTGCTTTAAATTTATCGATTAAGTTAGTAGCTTTCCTCCATTGCCAAGACGCGTTTTTAACGCTCTCGTAACGCAAGATGTCCGAATTCTTTAGATATTTGTGCTTAATTATTTGTACCCACATATTGTCCGGTTCTGCAAGTGTTTTCCACAATAGTTTCATCTGTAAAGCTTCATTCATGGATTCCGACTTTCTAATCCCTAATCCACCCTTGCATTTTGGTTTACATATTCTATCCCAGCTTATGAGTGGTTTATATTGAAGATCCTTATTCCAAAAGAATGTTCGATTTACCTGGTCTAGTTGTTTGTGGATCGAAGTGGGAAGTATGAAACTCTGCATAGCAAACAAGGGCTTCGCTGCTAGATTCACATTGATCAGGATTGATCGCCCTTGATGTGAGATGGAGTTCACTTTCCATTTCGTTAATTGGTTTTTTGTCTTCAAAACTATATCTTCAAAAGTTTGATTGTTTACCTTTCCACTGATAATTGGGCATCCAAGATATTTTTCCATTGCCCGCGTATGGGGGGCTTGGAGAGAGCTTTGCAGCAGTTGTATTCTGGTACCCGGTACACCCTTCGTAGTTTGGAACGAAGATTTATGGTAGTTGACTTTTTTCCCCGACAACTGACAATACTCGTCTACGATTTCTCTGACTTTTTGGCTGGCTTCTAGGGAGGCTTTTGAGAAAATAATAATGTCGTCCGCAAATGCCAGAAAGGGTATAGATGGTCCCCCTCTTCCAAATTTAAAACCTACCTTACTCGTTGGTTGTGTTGCCTCTTGCTGTAATCTTCTTCCTAGTACTTCCGCCCCGAGTATAAACAGAAACGGAGAAATAGGATCTCCCTGTCTCACACCCCTTGTAGGTAGAAACACATCTGTCGGTGAATTGTTTACTAATACAGAAAAAGATGTTGTTGAAATACATTCTCTGATCCGGCTTATGAATTTTGGGTGAAAACCAAACCTTTTCATTACCTCCCATGAAAAATCCCAGTTTACCCTGTCATAAGCTTTTTCCATATCCAGTTTGATAGCCATCCATCCCTCTACGTCCGTGCGTATCTTGAAAGAGTGAAAAATTTCGTGTGCTATAAGAATATTTTCCTGAATAGCCCTATCCGCCACAAACGCTCCTTGAAGTGGATTGATTAATTTACTGATTACCTTTTTTAGTCGTTCAGTCAAAATTTTTGAAATGACTTTGTATATCGTAGAGCATAGACTAATTGGTCTATAGTGATTTGTGGTAGTTGGATTATCAATTTCTGGCAAAAGAGAAATGAAAGTGTGATTTACTTGTCGAAGCATTTTCCCGGAGATGAAAAAGTTCTTTACAGCCCGTGTTACAGAGGGGCCTACTATATCCCAAAACTGTTTATAAAATTCTGCTGTAAATCCGTCTGGTCCAGGGGATTTATTCCTCCCTAGACTGAAAACCGCGTTTTTAACGTCACTGTTCGAAACGGGTTTAGTCAGCTCTGTGTTGTCATTGTCGGAGATGCTTGGAGAAATAAGGTCAAGGATTTTGCCCCATCTTGTTTGATCTTCCCTTTCTTTTCGAAATCTTTTCTCAAAATCTTTTTGAATTTCCACCTTAATATTTTCTTCTCCAATAATCTGAGTTCCTTCCACAGAATTGATTGATCTTATGATTTTCCTGTTTCGTCTTCCAGACGCAATTTTATGAAAGTATGCAGAATTCATATCTGTAAGCTTAATATGTTTTGTTTTGGCTCGTTGGTTCCAATACGTTTTATGGAAGTTAATTAAGGCCTCTTTCTTTTTCAACAATCTTATTTGTTTGTTTACTGAGCTGTAATCTTCTTGTTCACTTAGTGTTTTCTGAGTTACTATTAGCTGCTCTTCAACCTCCTTTAACTGTTTGAAGATGTTCCCGAATGTCTTTAAGTTCCATTCCTTGATTTTTGCTTTAAGTACTTTTGTTTTGAAGCTTAGTTGAAACATAGCAGAACCACCACAGCTTGAGCGCCATGCTTGCTTAACAATGTTCCTCAAATCTTTCCGTTGTAGCCACATATTCTCGAATTTGAATGCAGTCGGCTTTGGTTGTGAGCCGAGTTGCAAGTCTACCGAGATCGGACAATGATCTGACGTAGAGAACGCATAATGTGTTGTCCGAATGGATGGACATTTCACAATTATTTCATTTTGTATAAGTACTCTATCTAATCGCTCAAGAATGTTATTCTTACCAGATTTCTTTTTCCTCCAAGTAAATCGGTTACCTATAAATGGGATGTCAGTAAATTCCCACTATTCTTTGAAATCCGCTAATCTCTGGAATCTAATTGGTGCTGGCTCCGGACCCCCTTGTTTATCACTAGGTTCTGCAATCTCGTTTAGGTCCCCCACCACCATACAAGGCCAAGGTGATTCCGCTATCATTCCGCTTAGCTCGTTCCAGAACTGAGATTTTTCGCTCTCCTGAGCGGGAGCGTAGACTACAAATATTCTGCATTTAAATCCAGTCTCCACATTTTCATAGTCAAGACTTATGCTTCTTTCTCGAGTGGTAACCACAGATAGGGATTCTTGGGTCATTTGATACACCCTCCATAGCACTCCTATTCCTCCGGATTTTCCTCTAGCTGGAACCCAACACGCAGAATCAAATCCTGCCAGCTTCCAAGTTTTCTCGTCAGGGATAGCTTCTGATTTTGTTTCCATTATCGCCATGAGTTTTATATTTTGAATTTTGCTAAATGTACTAATTTCTGCCCAAAAATTTGGTCTGCCAAACCCACGAACATTCCATGAACCAATCTTCATGACCCACCTCTTTCGATCCTTTCCTTAAAATATTTTCGCCATTCATACCATTTAGATATGAAATTTACCACACTTCCATATACCTTTCTACATTCCATTTGTTGGTAGTGATATACTATATCTCTAGTATCAACATTTTTTTCAATTTGACAGCAGGGGCTCTTAGCTGCTAGATTCCATAACTCCATATCAAAAGTATAGACTACTACCTTCAAATTTGGCTTAACAACATGTTTAGATATACACTTGGCTGAATCGCGTATGTTAATACTTGCATACCTATAACAATAGGTCACCCTTGCTCACCACAGATACGCCCCACTCAATGTCATCCGTGAGCCATCTGGAGAGCTCTTCCTATATAGTCTAATCGCTTGTTTCATTATGATTTGTGTTGCTCGCACATGAGACACCTCTTTAGCTACTCTTATAACCAAAGTGTTTTTACATACATACCTATAGTTAAGAGAAAGATACCAGCAACAACACATACCCTTCAGCTCATATAGATTACAAAACCATATCCTGAATTCATTAAAATACCTTGCTGCACTTACATTAATTTGCATAAAGACGCTAACACAGCAGAATACATCACACACATTCCACACTAACTTAACCATAATCCATCCACAAACAGAGTTTAAACTTACCCATAAATGCAAACTACTATATACAAAGCTACCAAAAAGTTTTATTCCAATCAAAGAGAGGCTGCCCTCATGCAGCTAATGATCATCATTGAAGAACATCTTGATTTGCATAAGAAAGGAGGTGTTCAACTAATTAGTTAGCTGAGTACCCCACCAACCTAAGGTACCTAGCATCCATTCCCTCGTGAGATTACTCCCCATTCTTACCTCTTTTGTTACCTCCACCCATCAGCTTTGAGCTTGCAGACTCACCTTCCTCAACCCCATGTTTACGCTTGCCAAACTCCGACTTTGTGACCCCCTCAATCCCCTGCTGCTCAGACCTCAGTCCCGAAGGGGAAGCCGAGGGAGCAACAAGAGGATTAAGAGCAGCTGATCGAAGACAATCAGGATTGTAAAGATTGGGTAGAAGAAATTCAGTAGAGGCAGGGATGTTACCCAGCATTCGATCGAAATCAGCTTGGGTGAAATCCGCAGGGATACCACCCGAAGCGATTGCACCATCATAGTCTTCCTCAGCTTCAATCATGTCATCATCGTCGGCTTCATAGAACTCCGGGTCTTGGAAATCCACTTCGATTGCTCTTGGGTTTGCATCATTTGGGTATTCAGCTTCAGGGGCTTCCTCATCATGCTCGTGATAGTCGTCTACCACCACATACTCCTCCATTTCTGGGACCAGTGGAAGGGCTTCCACTCTAATAGATTCAGTGAAAGAGGTTGTAGATAGATCACCAGTGCCATTAGAAGTCTCTTCCGAGGAAGAATCTGACAATAGCTCGACATTCCGGCCAAAGCTTTTCCAAAGCTCCTCCTTTGAGTGACCAAAGGAAGGAGGAGGTAAAGATCTTTGTTTCCTTGTTACCTTTACCCATTCACTCCCATCATTGGATTGCTCCCTGGTGTTATCAGTCATGGGAGAATCCTCAGGACCTGACCCCATAATTCTACCACCATCTTTGCTGCAGACTCTTCTACTAGGGCAATTTTCAAAGGAGTGCTCATCATCTCCACAACTCCCACAACCCACAGGGAAATCCTCAAACCACACTGGGTATGCCTCTAGCTCGCCTTTTTCATTGGGCACTAACACCCGCTTGTTGGGGATCTTTGATAGATCAGCACTTATGCACACCCTTGGATATCGGAGCCTCGCCCCATTGGGATTGAAAGTCGCTACTCTGATCACTTCCCCCAGTCTGTTCCTCTCCACAATGGCTTTGAGTAAAGAATCACTTACATATTTCGTGGGCAATCCAGGAAAGCGAACCCACATATCGAGCTTTGCCACCGACTCAGTGTAAGGGCAGAAGTCCTGACGCCATGGCTGGAACAACAGAAGCTGACCCAACACATGAAAGGGCCTCTCCCCCCACACTTTGTCTCTATCTTCCTTGAGATCGAACCGAAGCTCGAACCAGCTATTGGCCCGGGGAAACAATTGAAAGCCCGCCGACAAAAACTTCCAATCGATCTTAATCTTTCTCCTTATCTCCTTCGCCTCAATCGGATTCCCGATCACCGTAGCAAACAAGGAGGTATTGTTGAGAGTAGAGATGTTAGCTTGAACATCCGCCTGGATTTCCCGAAGCATCTTCACATCAATTTTTGCTTTGCGCAATTGTTTCTCCAGATCTTTTTGAGCAATCTTGGCCGCCGAATCAGAAGGAACAGGAGTTCCCTCTGAGTCACAACCAAAGATTGGATTTTGTTGTCCCTTTCGGGTATTTTTTGGTGGAAAGCCAAAGGATTCGGCTTCCATTGGTTTTTTCCCCTTGTCCGAGACAGGAGTTGCCATGGAAACAAAGGAAACACAGAGATGATTAGAACAGAGAAGCAGATAGAGAGAAAGAGAGAATAAAGAGTAGGCAAGGGTGTGAAGAGATCTCACACACCCGATTTGATTTATAGAGATTTGAGGGAAAGAGCGAAGGCGGTCATGCGTGCTGGCCTTCCAACTTCCGTACCGCCTCCCCGGAAGCTTGTAGCAGAGGTCCTCCCGATCATTCACATCCTCTATCGTACGGAGTTTGCAGAAGAACTTGAGCCGCAAGGAAGTCCGTACACCATACCACAATAGGTGAGCCCAAGGAGGCGGGCGCTTGCACCACACCTCACCACCCCTAACCCTACAGTACCACCACAGCACGGCACCAGGGCGCTTTCCATACTTAGAGCCGTACAGCTCTCCTCTCTTCTGTCCCTTCGAATCGCCATACTTTTTGGCCAAGAAAGACGAGTAATCAAGGCATCGCCATGCTCCTCTCCACTCAATCGATTTCTTGGGGAGGAGAGTTTCATCATGGCTTCTGAGGACCAATTGGATTTGGGAGGAGGTTTGATTCAAGAGAAGGTTTAGGGATGACAGGCTATGGTGATTAGGGATTTGCTAGAGTCGTTTGGAGACGGGGAGGCGTTTTCTCAGAAAGAAAAGAGGGGCGCGTAGAGCGCGTACTCTGTACAAGATTTTTCCCATTTTTATTTTGTTATATTTTTAAAAAATACATACATATATATAACATATATTTTTAATGGGCCGTTACCGAAAATGGACCCTGGGCGGTCGCACCTCTTGCCCTTGCCCTTGGGCCGGCACTGGTTCGTGGTGAGAGTGTAGCATGAGCTTTCTCGACCCGAGGTGGAGGGTTAAGAGGAGAGACGGGGAGCGTGGTAGCCTGGCAGAGGACTGGCGATAACACCGAGCGACATACAAAGATCAAAGGCTGGAGGCCGAAGAGTGAGAAAGACAAAGAGGTTGGCAGGCAAAAGAGCAAGAATGACTAGACTTGAAAGGTATGGATTTTAAACTTTCAAACCCTAATTTTTTTTTTAATAAATATATATAATCCGGTTTATTCAGGCCGAATCGATTTTTTCGGTTCGGTTCAGTTTTCTGATCAACCGAAATGTAAAATTTTGCAAACCGAAGCCCAATCCGAAGTACGCCCGGGCTGGATTGAAACCGAATTTTCGGGTCGGGTTCAATTCGGTTTTCGGGCCTATCCGAAGTATGCAGGTGGAGTAAATTAAAAAGGGTAACAAGTCCATGCCGGCACCGGAGAACTGAAAGCTCGGAAAAGGGGAGAGCAAAAATGGAGGAATGGGATACAACGACAAAGTCAACCCTAACGAAGATCCCTCTCCTCACGGTGAAGGCCGGCCCCCGCGACGGCGACGCCTGGAAGCAGCGCCTCAAGGAGGAGTACAAGGCGTTGATCGCCTACACCACCATGAACAAGTCGAACGACAACGATTGGTTTCGGATCTCGGCTGCTAATCCGGAGGGAACCAGGTGGACTGGTAAGTGCTGGTATGTTCACAATCTCCTCAAGTACGAGTTCGATCTGCAGTTCGATATTCCTGTCACCTATCCCGCCACCTCCCCTGAGATCGAACTGCCCGAGCTCGATGGCAAGACACACAAGGTTCGACTTTTTTTTTCCCTTTCTGTGCTAACTGTGTGTTTACTCCATAAATTTTGATCCTGCAATTGAGTTATGGATGTAGAATTATACTTGGACTTGTCTGTATCTGACATTTTGCGTTTGTTAAATTTGGGGCTTCCAGATGTATAGAGGAGGAAAGATATGTTTGACTGTGCATTTCAAGCCGCTATGGGCCAAAAATTGGTGCGTTTTTCCTTACCCTGTTAGCTCTTACATACAATCTATGCGAATTTGATGCTTGATTTAAGACCTTGAGTTTGAGCAGCTTTTTAATTGTTACTATCATCATGTGTTTGCTGCTGATTTTTCGCCCTACCATTATCCGAAATGCAATCTGTTATGTTTAGATCTTCAGTTCACAATCAGTGAGCATATAGATCATGTTTATATCAGGCTAGAGAATGGAGATGAATATGAGTTTCTCATAATTCATGTACATAAAGATGTAGGTCTCACATTCATAACCTTGGAATATCAGTTCCCATCCATGCTAGCAATGGAATGTGTTAGCTGTGATGTTGGTGGACTAAGATTTGCTCTCTGGTGCAGCTTCTGAATGCTGTGCATTTGAATGTATTCTGAAAGTTTAGACCCTGGATCTCTAATCTAGTCTGCATATGAATGCTTCAATCTCCATCATCTTGTATGCAGTTCTGAACAAATGGAGCTTAATAGATTAATTGGTCTAGTCTGGTAAGTAAATCATATTTGAATATATAATGCTTCTGTTTTTGGAATTTTATTTTTGCAGCCCTAGGTTTGGGATAGCACATGGTCTATGTTTAGGACTGGCTCCATGGCTTGCAGCCGAAATTCCTGTTCTTGTTGACTCTGGAATGATCAAACACAAAGATGACATTGCTTCTTCAAGTGACTCCTAGTCCTGACAATGGCTGTGGGGACAGTAAAGAAATGAACTTACCCTAGCGTGGTAAAAAGATACTGTGCAAGGAAATTGGTTCCTTTTAGATTTGGGATTGCCCACTGAAGTATGAGCACTTGTGCTGTTATTCCAGGGTTTATATTTACTCACTGCCTCGTGTTTTTATTGACATTTAGATGATTCAGTTGTACAAGCAGATGTATTTGCAGCTCTTTGTTCCGTCGGAATTTGGAAGCACATCAAACTGTGAAGACGTGTTCTTTTCGAAGTACATTGTAGAGCCGGAAAGGAAACATCAAATGAGTTTATTTTTCTGTTTCTGGATGGGGGTATAAAGAAACTGCAACATACAGATAAGTCATCTTATCTTAATTCCCCTCCTGGATTATCCTCGTCTATTTTACAGGAATTATTTCTTGTAGGCAATGAATCTAGCATGCAATTTTGAAATGGCAAATCAATTTTATTTTATTTTTTTGAGAAATGAAAAATCAGTTTCAATATACAACAGTCACAGTTGAACACTACTTGCATAAAACAACAACAACAACGACAATCTCAGCCTAATATGAACTTTGATCAGGTGTGTAGAACTGCTGCATCTTCCATACACCCAAAAACAAACATGATATCTAAACAACACAAGATTTACATAGAACGAGAAATGTGTATTGCTGGGTATCTGCCTGAAAAGAATCTTGATCGTTCCATTTAATGAGAAATCTCACACACCCAAGTTTCATCTACCTGGTCATGCCACCAGGCATAAGCGGAGGGGCAACCATGCCTTTGCCTGTATTTTGTCTTGCCACATTGCCTTGCCACCCTGAACAATATTTCAAGAGGAACCAGTGTTAGCACATAGATAAACTAATGCTACTCACAGTACAGAAGTGATTATAGGGCTGCATTTTACCCAATGACATGTCGTAGCCACGATTCTGTAGCTCCCGGTATTCTTGGCACAATGCACAATTCTCACACCAGAAATGAACACAGCAGTCACCGCAGGTGCTAGGTTCCATCGCGTATTGCACTTTCAGCTTGGATCTCTGGAGGCAAGAGAATACCCATTGGAAACCAAGGGTCATCATCAGAAAGTATATGCACCCACTTCCGCAACAAGCTGTTCACCCAGAAATAAAAAAAAGAACTCCATATATTAGATGCATCTTATTGCAAAATCAAACTCTAGCAAGTTCCTTTTTTAACACACAAACTCTATAGCAAGTGCTTTAGAATAACACATACATGATTGCCCCCTGCCAACAATCTCTGGTATACGCCCATAGGTGATGCACGGGCACCAACACGTCAAGCAACCTGTACACAATGGCATAACAATTCAAACACATTAGTTAACTCTCTGCATTTCCTTGACAGTAAAGCACGTCTTGTTCAAGTACTTACAGCTGGAGCAATCGGAGAAGCATTCACAGAGTCCAGTGGTCCAATGGCCCTGTCCCGGAACTGGGGCTGGAGATTGATAGTAACCCCCCGGGGCAGCAGGATTTCCGTAAGCAGGCTGGTTCATTCCATGCCCAGGCATCATGGTGAGTTGTGAAATCGAAGAAACAAATGAGAGCGTTGTTTGTGTGGTTTTTGAGTGAGGGGCTTGAAACTAGATGATGGAGATTGGTAGCTATGAATGCATACAACAATGCACTAATTACAGTTTATATAGTATAATGCAAAAGTACAGGAGAGTGGCAATCGGATAGAGAGAGGTTGGTGCTTGCATTTGTGAAAGTCAAGGGCGTTGGCTGCTTTGTGAAGAGGGGTGGCCACCAGCAGCAAGTAGAGGTCAATGGTCAGCTAAATACATGATGCTTTAGTTTAATGGTTTCTCGTGCAAAATTTTTAGTTGAATGGATCAACAAGGTTGTCCTGATTTTTTTTTAAAAAAAATATGCACAACACTATAAGAGATGTAGGAATTAGGAATGGTTCCCTAATCAACTCTATGGAAATAGAGTTTGATCAACTCAGTCCTTTGATCCCTGTATACTCCTACGATGCATCACAAAATTATTTCGTGTATAAATAAATATTGAAAAAAATTTAAAATAAATGTTACTAGATTATATATCCTTATTTTGATTTTTTTATGCACATTTTGGTCTCTCCTCGTCTTTTGTCGCTGAGCACGTTACGGTTGACTACCCCCAAATCTTCGCCTTGTATCAAAAAAAAAAAAATTATATTGATTTTTTTATAAAATTTTAGTAAGAAAATTCATGTTTTAAAAATATACATGATTAAAATATTGATTGATTTTATGTATATTTTTAAAACATGATTTTTCATAATAAAATTTTATAAACATATCAATATAAAGTATAAAATTTAAAAATATTTTTTAAAAATAATTTTATGATGTGCTGAAGAGAACACCGAAGGGGAGAGGGGATCCCTGTATAATCCTTGTTCAAAATTTTCACCACAAAGAAGGGAGATAAATTAGAGGGAAGAAACGCTACTAAAAATACGAATAATTTGGAGTTTTTTTATGTTTCCTGATAATTGTGGGCTGAGCTGTATGACGAGGTAGAGTTGGGCTGGGTCCATGGGCCAAAACACTCGAGGGCTGCAGGTAACAAAATCTACTTGGACCATCAAAATGGACTTGAAAGCCCAACATGCCTATTGCCTACACTGGAAGCCCAGATACCACTTGTTGCAGCAGGAATAGACAGATTCGGTGCACATGCTGAGATTAGCATCAATTGGTTGAAAAGTTGATCAATTATTTGTCATTCATGGAGACATAGGACAGCAAAGTCGCTAACACAACTAACACCTAACACCAATTTGAATCTTTCAGCCAAGGTGGCCGGGACATAAAAGAGGGGTTAGGCAATTATAATGTTTGACCTCCTTTTTTTTTATATAAATAAAATAAAATTCTTTGACAACTAGATTGTAATTTATAAACTTTTAAAATGCAATAAATATAATGTGTACATTCTAACAAAACCTTAAGCACATAACTATGTTTACTTGTTTACAGAAATTATCAATTTTAAATTTTAAATTTTAAAGTAGGGGTTCACACGTCTAATCGCAACACGCGCTTACCAAACTGAGTACATAAGTCGAGTGAGATTCTATTCTAATATCAATTGGAATTAGGAGAGGTAGTTCACCCACCTATGTGCAATGTTTGGATTCACTATATTTTTCATGTGGATTACTATCCCACATTTGACCACGCATTATTTGTCAGTTGCACTTGACGATTCAATGTCTTAAGGCCGACAAGTCAACTAGACTAGGAATCCAAACCACACCGAACCCAATCGAACCCGCCTCTAATACCATGTTAAATTACGGTGAGTAATACGACATGAGGGTCAAACGCCCAAGCGCAACACTCTTATCTCCTTCTCAACCCGTCTTATTTAAAGAGAAATTTTAGTCCATTATTCAATTTTAATTTTTTTTTACTTTCATGTTTTAAGAGGGTGGGTTGTGAGAGCACCTCCACTCACCTTAATTCCAATTTTATGAATTTTGAGGTTTTAGAAACTTTTAAGTTTTTTTGAATCAATTAGATTAAATGGCTCATTCTCTAAAATAGATAAATGATATAAAAAAATTAAAAAATATTTGTCAAATTGTTCTCGAAAATTAAATGTTTTCTAAAGTTTGTGTAGACAGTGGCATCCACGACATGGGCAAATAGGGTGTGGCAGGAAGGGTATGAAGTCCAACAAAGCCATCTTAGTCACAAATCTGACCTTATCCCATCGCCAATTGCATATGCCAAGGATAATTTCTTTTACTTGAACCATCAACTTATTGCGAATTCATTTTAAATAATAGATTATTATCATCTTCGAATGGTAGCTAATTTCTGGAAAACAAAAACTCATTAATATTTGTTGCTTGTATTTTTTTGGCCATGACTATTTAATCTTTTAATATTATTTCAACGATTAGCTAGGTAATTTTATAACATGAATTATTTTTATTAATAAGGTAAATATCTTATAAGTCAACCATATCAAATCAAATGAATCATTATTATTTCCCCTAATATCTTAACCAATGTGTGTATATACATGTATGATGAAAAAAATATATGATTTTGAGTTTTCAATCTTTGTCAAAATATGAAATTTATATGATGCATTTTTGTTGTTGCTGTTGTTGCATTCAACGGCATAGAGGGAGGAGAATGAGTCATTTAGGAAGCAATGAATCTCACGAAGATATTTCTAATATATGACAATTTAAGTATTTTGGTTCGAGAAAAAAATCCTTTTAAATAAACATTTTATATTTTTGTTATCTCAAAATTTAAGTTATTTATTATTTTACACATTTTAAAAAAAAAAGATAAAAACTATATAAAATATTGAATTAAAATTAAAATTAAAATATAATTTCATACTTATTAATAAGTACAAAATTATTTTTAAAATTTTAAAAAATATTTATTATTTATAGTATTTTTAGCTTTTTAAAAAGCATATCGAAAAGTCAAACAATATGAATTGTGAGACCGAGGGAATAAAGTTTATCCATTTGTATTCAAGAAAATGGTTTTTTCAATTCAATTTAAACTTTCTATGTTTTAAAGGTATAAATTAGACAAACCGAACTTATAGTATATTTCATTCATCTCAAAATACATAGCTAAAAAATCTTTAAAATATACTTTATATATATTTTTGTAAAATAAATGCATACTTACTAGTTACTAGTAATGAGTGTGAATTTATTTTGAAAAAATAATTACAAAAATATTACTATTTTATTGAGTTTTAAACTTTCTAAAAAATATCAAAAAGTAAAGAAACTTATATTTTGGGACACAATGTGTATTGTATATACTCCTTGTATAATATACTAGTGTGTGTCTCAAGCATATTTAAATAAAAAAGTATCAAAAACTAAAGAAACTTTTGATGAAAATTAGTCCAATAGAATTGTAAATTAATATCAACTCAAGCATAGTTAAATCAATTTATGCACAAATATATTTCAATAACATGTGATAACTTTTATAAATCATGATAATGCACGGAGTATTAGTTTTAACTAGTACTTTTTCCGATCCATGTTCGGGTTTTTTCGGTATATTTTCGATCGAACGTCAATTTTCAACCAATATACTTCTCACCTTGTTGTTCTTCGAAATCTTTGGTTGTCATGGTGAATTATATCAAACTCCCAAACTATATTTCATACCATGAAAAATAACAACTCGACCCAAACTATATGAAACTATGTTAATTAAGATGCAAGCTACATTGAATTACAAATACACATGATCCATAACAATTCCGTCCTTCATAACAAACTAAAGACTTTTACTCAGCACATTTCACAACACGGGCATGAAAAAAAATATAGTCATAACAACAGCAATGGCATGTGTTAAACAGATCTAACAGCTACGCCATGAAATAAGTATGGTTATAAGAACAACAATCAACCAACACAACTCAACATAAACTATAACCAAATATCTTATTTAAGATGTAAGCTACATTAAATTACAAATACAGATGACGTAAAACAATTCGGGTGTTTAACACCAAATAATGACTTTTATTAAGCACAGTTCTCATAAATGGAATGAAAACAGATAGGGCCATAGGAACAGTAGTACAATATTCCCACTCAACGCAAATAGCTTAAAAACCACGGGGAACAAAATAACCTGAACATAATTGATACAGGAAGCCACATAAGTTAAAACCAAAGTCTTAGCAAAGGAGGAACTTACATGCAACAACATTGCCAAAAATGTTGTGTTTCCGAAAATCTGAAATCATATTCTGCAACTTGATTTCAAATATTCGATCCACTATATTTGGCATGTCCTCTGCATTGAGAGCTCTGTGAGATACAAATCGAGAAATTTCCGGCCAGTTTGAGTTGCAGGTGAACGTAATGAATAGATCTGGATGACCGTGAGTCTTGCAAATTGCCATTGCATCATGATAATTTTGGATCATATACCGAGCCCCACCTGTAAAAGAAGAAGGCAAACGAATTCGTTTCCCTACGGACGCTCCACTTGTGTTCCCATCAGAGACGACACTATTCAGATTTCTGATATGTCTCCGTCCTAAGCCTCTTCTGATTTGCTCGGATGTATGAAAGCCGAGAACTTTCAAATTTCATAACATATCAAAATGATCCATCTGTGCACATAAGGTCCAAAATAGTACACATCATAAAAATGTCACCATAAACCGCAAGTTCGTTTCCAAGGCCTATATGGAATTTAATCTAAGTCATATCACATTCCCTACATAAACCGCAAGTTCAAATAACATAACCATAAACTGCATCTAATAAGAAACATCCAAAATGACCAGTTGATATCCTACGTCAGCTACCAAAGTCAGATATAACATCTTCAGTCCCCTGGAAAAAAAAACACCATGTCGTAAGCACATTAAAAACGAAAATTTCACACCGAATTTTTTTTTAGGAACTATTCAAATGTTAAATGTTCACCGAAATTAAATTTCACCCAGAATAGCAAAATTAAAAACGAAAATAACATGCATATATATGATGAATCATTTTCATATTGCATGTTTCATGGCTGAATATAAATAATACACCCATGTTATATTTCACTGGCAGACTGTGAAGTAGACTGATCAAGGTAGAAACTCGAAACTTGCATTTTCATGATATTTGCATATGATCATGCTCAGATTGCATATTATACATGATTTATACTTTCATTCAACTTAGAAACTTGTATTCATATGATATTCCTATTCTACCATTCTATTTAGGCAAAATAAACACAACAAATGTCAAAAATAAAGAATCAATCACATGTCACACTAACTTCATCCACTTGAATAATAATAACACATATAACCTAATATAAGATTAATGTAAAATATCGAATACACAAAAGGTTAAAACTTGCACTTTACAAAAACATGTTCAAACACCTAAACAAATTTCATCTCCTATACATGATTTGCTCAACCATAATTCCTCCAACATTTTGTCCAAAGTCGTAAGATTATTATGTCGATTGTACAATGCATAAAAGATACTCAGTGCTCCATTTTATGGCACACATTAAAAAATAAAGATGTTTATATTTGAAGATGAATATTCCTTTCTAAAGGTGTCATGTCCTGAGTTTTCAACATCTTGTGATCATTATGAGATGGCTTTGGTTGGTTGCATTCTCATATTTATGAAGAGATCCTTCAGCAATCATCTCAAACTTTTAGCATCATCTTGTGCCAGGGTCCAGTTGAACATAATGCCAATGTAACCCTTTTATTATGGACTCTCTTAGATCATCTGGTCAGTCATGATTTTAGTTATATAAGAGATGCTTTCAGGTTTCAGTTATTGAGCAGAGTAGAAAGTCGAAGTATGCTTTTAGTTTGGTTGGGTTCATGCAAAATGAGAATTTATTTTGAAAAATACAGTTGACTGCAGCCAAGTATAAATTTTAATGCTATAAAATTTAGTTTCTTTAGTGCTCGATGTTGGAGTAGGTACTTGAAGCTGCTACTCAAAAACTTTCATTCTTTTTACTCATTGCAGTCGAATGACCTAATTCTTTTAGTCTCTTAACATTTTTGCAAGACTGCAACTTGATTAAACTTTATGCTGATTTTTTTTTTAATTTTATTGTATGTTAGTGATAGTTACAATCCAGTACCAGGAGTGATGGATGGGGTCCCTTCTTCAAGAAATTATCAGGGTGGATTTTAATGTAAGCTTATGGTATGTGAATATGTGATGTGCTATTTTAAATCCAAAACATAAACAACAATTCCAATGCCAAAGCACAAATTCACAAATTTCTTTATCACAAACCCTAATCGAAATGTCCACAAATTGATTCATAAATCCACTAAGTCTAATCTAAATTCATTCTAATCTCAACCAATTGAAGTTAACAACAATCAAATGAAAAGGTAGAGGAACAAAATTACTAAGCTTGAAGCTATAGATTGAAGAAGAATTGTTCGAGTAGGTCGCTGCGCAGCCTGTGGGAGAGACGGGATTGGAGTGCGGGCCGAGTCCTGGATGGAGGGCGGCGCACCTGTGCGGGAGACGGGAGTGGATTGCTAGGTGGAGCTGGGTGGCTCGCCGGGAGGGGAACGTTGCAGCGGCGCCGGCAACTGGAGATTCGCTCTCTCCCTCTACCGTGTTTCGTCTATCTGTGCGAGCATGAAGAAAGAGGCAAATACAAAGCAAGGAGGAGAAGGGCTGGCACGGTACGGTACCATGGTAAATTTTCGATTACCACGTACCGTACCGATACCCCTCGGTATGGGATTTTCTGTACCAACCGAATAGTGTCGGTACCGAAACTCTTGGTACCGAAAGTATCGGTTACCGAATGTCGGTACCATGGTAACCGAAGCCACTATTTTCATTCTTCGATTTTCGTTTTATATACACTGTGGTACCATCGGTACCGATGGTACCAATGACAGATTCACATAATTCACATTCACAGATTCTGGTACTGATGATACATGATAGATTTTATTTAAAAATAAATAAATATATATATATATATATATATATATATATATATATATATACACACTCGGTAACCACCGATACCACGGTATTTGGGTTGCCTATACCGTTACCGTACCGACTACCCTTGGTACTGAGACTTCGGTTACCGATTCAGTCGGTTACCGACTTCTTGGTACCAATGACCTGTTGGTACGGTTGGTACGGTTGGTATGGTAATTTTCCTACCACCGCCCAACCCTACGATATTTAGTGTCTGGTATACATCAATAAATTAGGTAGATCATTTCAACATCTATATGACTATATCTTAATATCATTTCCAAACTGGAAAATGTACTTATCAATAGTATCAATATTGTTAAGTAAACTCAACTAATGATCCATTGCGGGAGAGGTGATCTTTATTAGAGATCAATGATTCAAATCCCACTTCGATTTGGGTGAAACTCAACTAATGATCCATTGCGGAGAGGTGATCTTTATTAGAGATCAATGGTTCAAATCCCACTTCGGTTTGAGTGTGAGCCTGTCTAACAACTTGCCAATCAGGTAGACTAAACTTCTGACAAGAAACTGTGATGAGCTGAATGTCTGAATAAGGTTGCAAAGTGCAGGCTTGAAAACCTGAGAATGGTAAATTTACCAATTTGCTTGATAGGGCTTAGATACAGGTTAATGCAATTTTTTAGCTTCTTTAAACACTTAAAGAGTTCAATGGACTAAGGGCAAACACACAATGTACAAACAATCCTGTAATAAAAGAGAGAAATCATCTCATGTCACAAAATTTGTTTAACCTGCTGATTCTTAGTTAGTTGATAAATGGGATGCCATCAATTTCGTTCACGCTGCAAACTTCTGTCTTAAAACAACAAAAATCATTTCATTTTCATCCCATTCCTTGGCAAAATGTTGCAGTTTTGGGATCTCTAATATCTCCAAAAACCCCATTGTGTCTGCAATCAGCACTTCCATTGCTTGACAGATATAGTAATTGCTGATGGAGGGTGGGTGATGCAGTAGTTATGAAGCATGAACCTCATCCTTTTTTTCCAGCATCTTTGTTCGCTAAATCAGAGGCTTCCTTAAATCCGAGTTCTGATAGATCCTGCTTTGCCATTAAGTTTCTGCATAATAGCCCATTGAAGAAAGTTTTCAGAGAGAAATTTGGGGTGCTTCACAATGACCATGCTAAAGAATCAAAAGGATGATGTACTTACTTCTCCATTCGACATTCCAAATACTTCTTGGACAAGTGCCTACATTTTTCCGAATTGTGCCCTTCGAATTTAAGACAGTTGAGATAGTCCTTCTTCTCCTGAGGTGGAATTGATGAAATACTTGTGAGCGTCTTCTATAAAAGTATCAATTCTAATATGGGAGATGTTGCATTTAATGGAAGATTCATATTGGGAGAAAGAGATACCACATCGCATTCATGCAGATGATCCAAAGGGAAAACACCCTTCTCTGGAGGCACAGATCGTGCACCTCTCGAACCACCAAATGCACCGCCTATATGAAAGCATTGATGCGCATCAGAAATTTCAGAAACAGATGCATGTAATGCAAAAAAGTAACAGATTTTAAAAGGAAAACATAATACAACATCAAGAAGAAATTCTCTACTACTGTCCTCTTAATAGTGTCATATGACAATTTCTGGTACAGCTATAATCTCTGAGGGCAAATTCCAATAGATGATCTAATGCTAATGTTATGGATCCCAGGGGTTATCAGACAATATAAATTTGTAAGGTTTATCAGACAATCGATTTCCATGAACATGGTCTTAATCTGGACGAAATGAGATTGATATCACATGAGAATCAACTGAACTTACCAGAACTCATTGGCTCCTCTGCTAAAGTTCTTCTCTTTATCCTATTTCTGCGGTTGGTAGTACTTCAATAGGCGCAAATGGAAGAGATCGAATACAACAAAAAAACAAAAACTGAAAAGTTCACCATAAGTCAAAACCCTAAACGAATTTTCATATCCTACTCATAAATCTAATCTCAAAAATCAAAATTTATAGCACAAATTCACAAAGTATAAAGTATGAAATACTGACCTTTTCAATTCGGAATTGAGATTTGGGAAGAATTAACAACAATGGAGTGTCGGCCTTTCACCTTTGGTGTGCACAGTGCACTGCAGCAGCCCAGAGCTGACAAGCAATGGGAGGGCGGAGCAAACACGGTGGTGACTTGTGCGACGGTGGGGGAGGACTCGCCTGCGGTATGCGGGGTGCGAGTCGGCGAGTCGCGGTTTCTCCCAGCCCTGATTACGCAAGTCTGGAAAAACTAATTGCACTAGGAGATAAGAGATGAGAGCAGTTCTTGCAGGGAGAACGTGGCTACGTGGGGGAGAGAAGTTGAAAATTTTTGTTTTAATTTTGCTCAAAGAGAACACGTGACTCATTCTTTTACAAAGAGTCTGCTTCTAAAATAATAAGTATAAGGGTGGATACATCGATTTTATTTTTAGAATTAAATTAAATTGACAAAATTGATGTCCTAAAGTAAAAAAAAAAAAATCACAATTATTGATTGGAATCTCAAGAGTATTCACAGTTTCACACCGCGGCCACGCGCCCGTTGTTGTACGACCACGAACGGAACAAGTGAGGTGGCCGGCGTGTGGATTAAACGTGGATTATTCAACCAATCACAATTCAGAATAATCGGAAAAGGCCTTTAGGGGGCCCACTTCCACGCGCTCAACGGAGATTAGATAACTAAACCAAACCCAACTCACCCAAAAGTCGGTCAAATCCACCCTCTCCTCCTCCTCTCTCCTCCCTTGAGAGGTGGATTTCTTCAAGCCCTAACTCCTTCCATTCCCAATCTCTCGCTCTCTTTATCTCTGCTTTTGAAGGGGTTAGGGCTCAAATCCAGTCCCAAATCTCGTTCTCCAATGGCGGCGTCTTGTGGTTTCGCCACTTCTTTCGCTCTGGAGGCTCACGTCCATGGCGGCGGCGCGGCGTCGTCCTCTTCGTCGAGGTCCGTGCCGTCAGCATCGCCGGCTCGATTTCTCGGAGGGACTGTGTCCGGGAGTAGCAGCCGGAGTTCCCTAGTCATGAGGCGGCGTGGCTTCGTCAGCCCTAGATGCCAGGTCTCGTCTGATGGTGCTGGATCGCTTGATTCCGTTCGTTCGTCGAGCGTCTCTGCTCTTGAACTGCTCAAGACCTCCGCTGCCGATCGTGAGTTCGTTTATCCATTTTTTGTATTCCCCCCTTTCTGATGCGGATCGATTTGGAGGATAATTGTTCTCTTCCCGAATGTCATCATTGGAATTGAACTGTTTGATGCAAATTTCTGTTTTCGATCGAGCTTGGAAGATTATTCTCAATGCTTTGCAGCCTCGATTTGATTTTCATTAGCTCAAAATGGGTTTTACTACTCTTCCCAATGCTTTGCAGCATCGATTTGATTTTAATTGTCTTCCATTGAAATTTGTAGACAATGGAGGTTCAAATATTTTTGCTTTCGATCAAAGTGAAGTCAAGCACCTGTACATTGTTTTATACTCCATAGTAGGCTAAAAGATGGATTATTTTTGGTTTTCCTGTGTTTTTGGTGAGAAATTCCTACGATAGACATTGCTACATACTTATTTTGTTTTAGACAGCCTATGGCTATAATTTGACTTTCCCGGTTTAAGATCTGGAGTCTGTTTTTAGCGGTTGAATGTTTGATTCAGATCCGATTTATTCAACAACATCATCACCCCTTAAATTTTTGATTGGCATCCTTCAGGTTACACAAAAGAAAGGAGCAGTATTATTGCAATAGGTCTGAGTGTCCATTCTACTCCCGTAGAAATACGTGAAAAGCTTGCAATTCCAGAAGCAGAATGGCCTCGAGCAATCGAAGAGCTGTGTAATTTGAATCATATAGAGGAGGCTGCTGTTCTAAGCACCTGCAATAGAATGGAAATATATGTTGTAGCTCTATCTCAACACCGTGGAGTTAAAGAAGTGACTGAGTGGATGTCAAAGGTATAGCATTCTATATTTTCTTGTCACTACAATTTGTTGTCGAGTGACTCGTGTTCTCTAAAAGAAGATACACAAGCTTAATTTGGAGAATGAAAATTTTCTGCATGATATAAGACCGTGGCTTCATAAAAAAAACTAATTACGCATTCGAAAAAATCAAATAAGAATTTTCGAAAAAACTAATTGACCGTGGTCAAATTTTCCTGTGTTACTTCTTCGAAGTGTCTCGGTCCGGTTGCTTGCACTTGCCGTCATGGCGTCATGGCAGGGGAAAAACTTTCCAAGCATGTTGGCTGTGTATGCTAAGTTAGTACCATTATATTTTGTTTCTTCACCCACTTTTGCATTTCTATCCACTATCACGGTGTTCATGTTCATACTCTAGTTAATACTATAAACTTCATCACCTTTCTACTGATTCGCAAATTGTTTCATCTGGATCTTGTCCATTGCATTCTTTCCACTTACTCTTTTGTAGTTGGGTATAGTTACTCATAAACCTTTCTCTAATGGACAGACAAGTGGAGTTCCCGTTTCAGAGATTTGTAAGCACCGATTTTTGCTCAACAACAGAGATGCTACTGAGCACCTCTTTGAAGTGTCATCAGGTTTGGACTCTTTGGTTTTGGGCGAAGGTCAAATTCTTGCACAAGTCAAGCAAGTTGTTAAAGTTGGGCAAGGTGTTATGGGATTTGGGAGGAACATCAGTGGGTTGTTTAAGCATGCAATATCAGTTGGCAAACGGGTTAGAACTGAGACAAGTATTGCTGCTGGAGCTGTTTCTGTGAGCTCAGCTGCTGTGGAGTTAGCTTTGATGAAACTTCCCGAATCTTCCCATTCCACAGCCAGAATGGTAGTAATTGGAGCAGGAAAAATGGGCAAATTGGTGATAAAACACCTTGTGGCAAAAGGGTGTAGGAAAATGGTGGTGGTTAATCGCAGTGAGGAGAGAGTTGCAGCCATACGTGAAGAGATTAAGGATGCTGAGATAATTTATAAGCCCTTTTCTGAATTGTATAATTGTGCTGCATCAGCAGATGTAGTCTTCACCAGCACAGCCTCAGATAGCCCATTATTTCTCAAGGAGCATGTGGAAGTTCTTCCACCTGTTGATTCAGAAGTTGGGGGTTTAAGATTATTCATAGATATTTCTGTTCCTAGAAATGTGGGTTCTTGCGTATCAAACCTTGACACAGCCAGAGTGTACAATGTGGATGATCTTAAGGAAGTTGTTGAAGCTAACAAGGAAGATCGCATAAGAAAAGCATTGGAAGCGAAGGCTATCATTGATGAGGAAACAAAGCAGTTTGAAGCATGGAGGGATTCACTAGAGACAGTTCCCACCATCAAGAAACTGAGATCATATGCTGAGAGAATCAGATTGGCAGAGTTGGAGAAGTGCTTGTCAAAGTTTGGTGACGATCTCCCGAAAAAGCAAAGAAGAGCAATTGATGATCTTAGTCGAGGAATAGTCAACAAGCTCCTCCATGGTCCAATGCAGCATCTGAGATGCGATGGGAGCGACAACCGCACTCTGACTGAAACCCTGGAGAACATGAATGCTCTAAACAGAATGTTTAACCTCGAGACCGAGCTTGCAGTTTTGGAGGAAAAGATTCGAGCCAAGGTAGAGCAAGCCCAGAAGTAAAGCCATGTGTAAAAATCTCCTACACGACTTCTACAATTCCATCAATTTCGAATAAGTGGGCAAGTCCTGATACCATGAGAGGATTCTCGTGAAGAAACCTTCATGTATCCTACTGTTGGGTTGATATGGATTCTTTGCTTGTACACTTACATTTAACATTGATGTGGATGCTTACACCAAATTCCTTGTATTCATCCGGCCTTGTAAGATAATTTGAGGATGAGATCAAACCTTAGCTACATTTGTTACAACTACCAATCTTTTGTCAGAGTTAATTGCATACACTTGGATTTTGTAACTAATGTACTGCTTAATGCATACCTGTAATTTTCTTTTGAAAAACTATGGTTGTATTATGTGTTTTTTGGTGCTATGTACAAGAAAGTTTCCCCTATACAGCAAATTGGCTAACAGTTTCTCTGTGATTTATTCAGGCATTAAGGATATTGTCTTCTTTTCATCAGTTATCCAGAATCATTGCATTTCTTTACATGGAGATGTTCATCACTTCATCCTAATACAGTGAGTTTTCAGTATCATTGGCATTCTTAGTGTTCTTAACTTCTTAAAGCCTCCTGTCTACTACAACAAGTTCTGCTGCTTCTGTTTATCTATTTGCTATATTTGACTACAACTATGGGATCATGTCATTTTTTTTGGTGATCTCACTGAGGGATTCGAATAATGAGTTTATCTATTTGCTATATTTGACTGCAATTTTACTTCTGATTTGTTGTGCTCAAATATTTCTGCTGCTTCTGTGTTCATTCATGTTTTAGCTCACTAGTGGCCTTTAATCACTGTAATTCCACCTTCTCTCAAGCAAATTTATCATTTCATTACACTGGTGTTTAAATTGTTCTTGGATGCCATCCATTCGGAGTTTAAACCAGACTCTGCAGATGAATGGGCATGGGTCGGTTTCGAGTCCCATTCCTGGATCGACTTGGACTCATGTTCACCCCTAGTTTCCGAAAGAAAGAGAAATGTTGTGGGCACCTCCATCTGCAGATGAAAACAACTGACAACAGAGAGAATTAATTTTTTTTGGTAAAAAGACAGGGAGAATAAATGATTGAGAGCTAAAAGAACCAAATCAGTTTCATTGCAGATGGGGTTGTTCACTTGCACCACTCACTATTTATTTTGCAAGAATGTGTAACTTCCAACACCTCTTCTATCTTACTGTATATCATTGCCAAATCAATGTGCATCTTACGTTATTGTCCCCATGATGCAGCCAAAAAGCTCGCGAAAACTACAGGTTCGTTTCAATTATTTCGCTATGTTTTCATTCGCAAGTTGCGCATTGCCAGTTATATAGCGAACAACATTTGAACGATCCGTAACCATCATACGAAGTCGCCTTTGGATGTACCTTAAGCCTCGAGATCATGACTCATGAGTACCGACATTACTTCGAAACCGACACCCCAACCTTCCAAAATGTGATGCAAAATGGTACACCATTGCCACATTGTTGTGTCAAATTCAATCCCCAATTTTTACCAATTACAGCATCTTTTTACAGATCAAACTAGCCATGATTTTAGTAACAAAGAAAATACAAATAAAAAAGGAAATTTTAAAATCTGGCATTTTCAAAGCCGTGCAAGTCGGTAGACCTGTTGAGCGACTTCTTCATCATCGCCACCTTCGCAAGCCGCTCAGCGGCCCTCCAAGCCGACGTCGGCGTGAGTGGCTCCCCGTTCTCGTCAACCAACAGCTCGTGCTGGCGGCGCCGCTGAGCCGCCATCAACTCCTGCTCGCGCTGCTGCACCTGATGGCGCCTCCGCCACTGAAGCTCCGCCAGCTCACCGTCTAGCCACTTGGCGTATTCTTCAGCTGAAGCCGAGCTTGACTGCGCCACCAACGCCCGAGCTGATACCATTAGCTGCTGAGCCCTCCCGAATTCCCCGTGCTCCCCCAACCAGCGGGCCTCCGCCACTGCCCTCGTCGCCACGAAGAGATTCCTCAGCCGTTCGATCCGCGGATCGGAGGATCGGACGGCGTGCGGGCGGGGTACCAATAGGGCCCGCTCCCTTCCGTACATTACCTCTCCGCTCGCTGGGTCCCGATAACTGCATCGCACTGACATCACATGGTGGGACCCGATTGCTGACGTCGGCACACGTAGCTCTACGAGCAGCACGCGCTCCTCCTCCGCGTAGAGGTCGCCTAATCTGACGGAGTCGCAGCTGAGCAATCTGGGCCGTCCGTTGCAGGAATAGACGGCTGATATTTCTCCCGGAGCGGATCCCGACGAGAAGCCGATCTGGATCCTCAGATCTTGAACGACTACGCTGAGGAGTCCCCCCACGCGCTTCGCGAGCGCGTCCGCTAAGGAGTCGTGGTGGCCAAACCCGTATGAGTAAACCGGGATCTCGATGTGACCGAACCGGGCGGAGGAGACGTGGCTGCTTGGCTGCCGTAGATTTAGGTTGTTTGTTTGGGAGGGCTCTTCCTGGCCGTCGGATAAGAGTATGATGCTTGCGACGGGGTTTTTCTCTCTCCGGGCTTCTAGAACTTTCGCGGCGACTTGTAGAGCGGAGGTGACTGATTTCCCTTCGCCGGTGGAGAGCTGGTCGGTGATCCGGCGGGCGAGACGCTGTCCCTGGGAGGTCATGCGGCGGAGCGGGAAGATTCGATGCGGGGTGGAGGAGAAAGCGACGATTGAGAGCCGATCGGAGGAGCCGAGGGAGGAGATCACCAGCTTCATTGCGCGCTTGAGCATGTGGAGCTTCGCGCCGTTCATGGAGCCGCTGACATCCAGGACGGTGACGAGGTCGATAGGAGCACGGTGGGAGGGTGAGATGAGCGGCGCTTCGGAATTAGCTCCGCCAGCGGAGGAGGGAGGTGGTGGAGGAGGAGCCCTGACTCTTATGGAAACGGCGAATGTCTCGTTGGAGCGACCGGCGGAAATGATGGCAGCTTCCGGTAGGAGCTTCACTTCCACGGTTCTCTGAGCTCTTTTTTCGCAGACGAAATCATCAGTCGCCGTTGACATTTTCATCGGAGTTGAAGGCGTTGGATTTACGAAAAAGCCTTTGAATTCTTCTTCGCCTCCATTGTCCTCCTCGTCAGCCTCCGGAATCGGATTGAACCGAGCACCGGCGGTGGGAGAAAGCAGAGGCTCGTCATCGTTGAAAGGCCGCAACTTGTCAACGGAAGGCCCTGATTGGTCAATATTTGTTTGAACTGCTGATATGGATATTGTCTTCTCAACGACGTCGTCTTGGTCTGAGAATGGGTTGACCGTTTTATGAGCTGAAAACAGGGGAACGTCATTCCAAGTGACACCGCAAACAGGGCAAACCAAGCTCCCCTGTTTTCTAACGTGCTGGGCGATGCAGGGGAAGTGGAAGGAGTGAGAGCACTCCGCAGTGTAGATCGCAGTCCCATTTCCTGCTTTAACATTCTGCAAACACACCCCACAACCGCTCTGCAACGAAAAGGAATCACAAAAATTCCATCAAAATCAAATCTTTAAAATATTTTGAAAAGGGGGAAAAAACAGGGGAGCGTTTGAGAATTTCACCTTGGAAGGGCGAAGGGTAGATTTGAAGATGGAGAAGGGGGAGCGGGGAGAGGAAGGAGCGGAGGCCATTTTCCTCCTGGGGCTCTTCGGTTTCTTCTGGGAGGTTTTGCAATGGAGCCTGGGAGTGGTATCAGTGGATTGAGGCTCTGAGGCGGAGCTGGTGCGGCAATGGAGCATCGGAGTTTTAATCGTCCGTGAGCTGAAACGAGGAGTGGATGGGTTGCTAATGGTGGAGAACAACCGAAGCTTGGCGCAACTTCGTAATGGTTCTGGACTCGCAGTTTCAGAGACCTGGTTCTGTCTCCTTTGTTTCTCCTCTTCAATGGCGTCTTTGCCTCTAGGGATCGTCGTGCAAAACGCCCTTCTCCACCCAGTTCCCATTATCTCTACTTAGAAAAGCACAAAAGAAGAGATTTTTATGTTTAATTGCAGCTTGCAGCTTGGAGATGGAGGACGACAAAAAAGCAGAGATCGGCTTTACCGGGGACAGTTGCAGAAGGAGAAGGAGAAGAAGAAACATGGGATCTAATGAGAGGTGATTAAATAGAAAGGGGTGATGGTTGGGAGGACGTGAGAGAAGAGACAAAATTGGTGGGATGTACATATAAAAATTGAAATGAAATTACAGAGGCGATGGACCCTGTTTTCTCTGAGTGTTACTGCATATCGCTTTGAAGACTTTTGTGCAATCGTTTTCGTTTGTGTTTGGCCTTTTCTGTTTTGTGTATTTGTTGGCGACGGCGTTGATAATTTGTGAAAAGGGAGCAATTGATAGCTTTTGCTTTGGAAATATCTCACTCTGGCACTGAAAATTTTGGGCCTTTTTCTCTTGAATTGACTACTTGGGGTTTGTTTTCAATTTTTGTGAAAATTTTCTTATCCGATCACTTTTTGTGAAATTAATACTCCGACTTTATACATGTAGTAGAGTATTTTTTTTTTTGATAAGACGTATATGGGTAACTTATGTTTTTATTTTACTATTTTTACTTTTTAAATCTCACATAGAATTAGGGTGTGTTTGATAACAAAATTAGAGTTTTTGACCTTTTTGTTTTATTATTATATAGTTTTAAATGAAAGAAAGTTTTTCGGAGCTTTACTTCATTCAGTTGTCTATCCCAAACTTTTCGGAGCCTTTTCTTTTATATACATATATCTCTTCTTTTATTAGCTAGTTTTATCAGCTATCCAATCAGCTAAGGTTACCAAACACATTAATAACTTAATTTAACATATTTTATAGAATAAGCCGTTCAATTTCAGCTACTCATTCAGCTTCAACTACCCATTCAGGTTTAGTTACCAAACACACCCTTAGTCCAATTTTAAAAAGTAAAATAAAACAAGAAAGTAAAATAAATGATCATCTGTATACACACAATATATTAAAATAGAGACATGAGGTTTCTGGTGCAATTTGGTCTGAGTTTTTTTTATAAAACAATTAATATTGATCCAATATATTTAAGTCACGTTAATCAATGACCTCATCTATTTTATTCATGTGCCATCTTATGTATTCATCTCATATTTTAATTGGTTACAAAATCTAACATTTTACCATGAGTTATTTTATAAATTATTGTAGCTTAAATTATTTTATCTTTAGTAATTAAGGTTGATTATTTTAATTCATTATATCTAATAATAAGATTATTATTAATTAATTATCTATTGAATAAATTATACTCCATCCATTTCAAAATAAATTATAAATAGTACTTAGTGTTTGTTCAAAACAGAACCAGCCTGATGGGCAGATTTTCAAGTATATCTATGATTAATATCGGATATTGGAACATCAGAGGCTCTAAATGCCCTTTATTGTGGCAAGAAATCAGGGTTGCTAGACATAGCAACAAACTAGACTTATTGGCTTTAACAGAAACCAAATCAACTAGCCCCCCCCCCCCCCCCCCGGACGCTCAGATCAAGTTTGATGGCTTTCAAAACTATATCTCTATACCCTCAACTGGTCATAAAGGTGGAATTTGGATTCTAAGTCGAAAAGCAAACTTGATTAACAACACATCAATTCTTGAACAAACAGATAGAATCATCATGATTAAAACAACAATACATGGCTTAGAAATGGCCATGATATTCGTTTACACCCCAAACTCGGACAATGAAAAAACTAAATTTTGGGAAAATATCTTTGTAAGAGTAAATAGACACGTGCTACCGGTTCTAATCATTGGTGATCTCAACGATATCGCAAACAATAATGAGAAAGTTGGAGGTTGTATTCCATCAATAAACAAAGGCTCCCCATTCACCTGGCGAAAGATGTAAAGAAAGAGCTTAATCTATAAACTATCCCATTCCAAGACTCCCCATTCACCTGGCGAAAAAACAGTAACCCCTTTAGAAACACATATGAAAGACTTGACAAAGGCTTAGTTCATCAAGACATTCTAAATAAATTCAAAGATCTAGTAGTTCAACATCACCCATTCACAACTTCGGATCATTGCCTTATAACATTGAAAATTGGTAACCCTTCAAATGACAAAGGCTCCCCATTTCGCTTTGAAATGGCTTGGACCACATTTCCAGAATATGAAAATATGGTAAACCGAGTTTGGAAGAACAAAATGCAAGGCTCCTTTTCCTTCAAATTAATCCAAAAGCAAAAACTGTTAAAAAAGAACACTAAGGATTGGTTTAAAACACACACCAACAATTTCAACAAACAACTAGCCATAGTAGACAAACAGATATCAGAGTTACAAAAATCGCTCCCCTGGGGAGCTCTATCGAACAGAGAAACAAATAGACTAAAAAGACTAGAGAATAAAAGACTTCAAATTCTTTCTTTATGTCACAAATTCTGGCAACAACGAGCAAAGGCCAGACACCTACAACTGGCAGATAGAAATACAATATACTACCAATCTTCGGTCAAAATCAGAAACTTTAAATCCACCACCACAAGCTTCATCACAAAAGATGGACATCTGTTAACAGATAAGAACCAAATTAGGGACCAGATTACGAAGGAAATGGCTACAAGATTTCAAATGATGAATAGAATTAAAATTGACCCAAGCTGGATACCTCATATTCGACCAGAAATTATAATGGACCAAAATAATAATTTAATTAGACAACCCACAAACAGAGAAATAAAGTAAACTGTCTTCGGTATGGATGAGGATAAAACTCGAGGACTTGATGGCTTTCCCCCGGAATTCTATTCTAAATACTGGGCAATTGTAGGAGACTCTATCTGTAAAGCAGTCAAAGCTTTCTTTCACTCGGGCTCTCTACTTCATAAATAAACCAGACTTTTATAACTTTAATACCAAAGGTGGATACCCCGACGACAATTAACCACTTTAGACCAATTAGCTTATGCAATACAATCCACAAAATTATTGTTAAAATCCCGGCTAACAAACTTAAACCAATACTTCCACATATTATAAACCCGCTTCAAGGTGCCTATGTAGAAGGAAGATCTATACAAAATAAAACCATAATTGCCCACGAATTTTTTCACTCCTTCCATCGATAAAAAGGAAAAAAAGGATAGATGACCCTTAAATTGGATATGGAAAAAGCATATGACAAAATTAGTTGGAGTTTTATAGAAGCATCGCTCACTAAATTTGGATTTCATCCTCAGTGGATCTCCTGGGTTATGAAATGCATTACTACGACAACTTTCTCTGTAATTGTCAATAACACTCCTGGTCCTCAATTTAAGCCCGATAGAGGAATTCGACAATGTTATCCGCTAGCTGCATATATTTTTGTTATAGTATTGGAATCTTTAGCAAGACAACTTCATGAGGAAGCACAAATGGAAGATGCACTTATAGGAATAAAATTAACACAATCAGGCACCCCTATTCCTCACATAAAAGTCTGGACACTATAAAAACATGATGAACATCTTCTCAAATCTCTCTGGATTGACCATAAATTATCAAAAAAGCTCGATACAATTCTCAAAAAATGTAAATCAAAACCTCGCTAGATCTTTGTCCCAGCAAATGAACATTCCCATAGCACTAGGTATGGAGGGTATATCAATTATCAATGGAAGAGTTAAAAATAGTGTATTTGATGAAGCCTTGCAAAGTCTCAAAAAAAAACTTCCCAAATGGAAAGCTTCTTCACTATCACAAGCAGGAAAGGCTACTCTAATCAGAGCTAATCTTAGCTCCAAAACAAACTGTCTTATGCAAAGCTTTTTGCTTCCAAAAGGAGTGCTCCAACAAATTGACCAAATAAATAAAAACTTCTTCTGGAACAAGACACAAACAGAAAGGTACAATCCGCTAATAAGCTGGGAAAAGATAAGTCAGCCGAAAGAATTGCAAGATTGGGGGTATTGTTAGAGAGTGGAATGGTCATGTTGTGGAAATTTTCAATAGAAAATTAAGTTGCTAAGGGATCTGTAATTCACACTGAATCCATAGCCATGTACTTAGGAATAGAGCTAGCCAGAAGCAGAGGCTGGCAAAAGATCATCGTCGAGGGTGATAACGCAGAAGTTATCAAGGCAACTAAAGACAATACAAAAGTGCCTTGGGAAATCCTAAGAGTAATGGAAAGCATTAGAAGACTGAAGTCAGAGTTCTCTATGATTCAATTTCAGCACTGCTTTAGAGAAGCCAATTCAGTTACAGATTATATAGCTAAGAGTAATCTCGATCTTAATCTATGTACACTCCCTTCGAACATGGAACTTTGTAACATCATCCCAGGGATGATCAAGGATGTTCCTTTTTGTAAGGTCGTCTATTGGTTGCCTACTGTAAAAAAAAAAAGAAAAAAAGATGGTCTTTTATATTAGGTTTTCTAGGTAGGAGACTATAATGATTTTTTTTACGTGTTGTTGATTTTTTTTTAAAAAAAAAATTGATTGGTTAAAATGTGTAGTGGGTATTAAAAATTAATGATGATTTTTTTTTAAAAGTGAAGTGTTTTAGCGCGTGTTTGACAAAAAGAGGGTTTTTTTAGGGGTTGAAGTTTTTTTAGGAGGTGAATATTATTTATGGGGTTATGGAGGTGTGGAAGTTGGAGTTTATTTTTTAAAATAACCTTATAAAAAACCTGAATTGTGTTTGGTGGATATAAGGTTTATAGGCGGTTATGGTGGATGAAAAGTCAAAATTGCCCTTCCTTCCCCCTTCCCCTTCTTCCTCCTTCCTCCTCATTATTTTTTGCTCTTGAACAACAGTCTTCATAATAGAAACCCACCTACCCTCTTTTCTTTTTTGTTGAACGCTTTCAATCGGACGAAGAACGACGCAACAACAAGCGTCTGAAGCCCTATGTCTGACAACAGCCTTGCTCCTCCACACGTCGTCTCGTCAGCGCCGGTGTGGTCTGCTGCGGCCCGGCAAGGAAGAGGTACACTCTTCCAATTTCGATCTCCGCTCTTCCGAATTCGAGCTTGTCCGAAATCAACAGGTGTTTCTTTTGTTATTTTCTGGAAGCATTCAAACAATGGTGGGAATCTAGTTTTGGTTAGGAGAGCAAATACAGGGGAATCTATTCCCCTACTTTTGGGGGATTTCAATTTGAGTGTGAATGGAAACTGAGAGAGGGAGAATGAAGATGAAAAATTTAAAATTGAATTAGAAATGGAATTGGTGTGACATCGTTAAAGAATGAGAGTTGAAAAGGTTGTGATCTTCACTAATGGCGGTATATGCAGTGTAATTCAACACAAAGGGGAAGAGAGAATGGAGAGGGCAAAATTGAGATGATGTGGGTGCCAAAAAAAAAAACCTCCCAAAGCTTGATAGTCCAAGGTTAAATTTTAGCCAAATTTAATCCCTTCAAACCTCCAACTGCACCTCTTTGCAACTGATTGCCAAACACCATCGGCCTAGCTTTTTTTTTTGGGTAACCTGATGAAACCTAATAAAACCTCATAAAAGCTCTTACCAAAACTTGTGTAATATAAAATACGAATTTTTAAAATTTTAATTTGTTACAATTTTATAATTATTAAAAATAAGTGTGAAATCGTAAAAAAAGAAAAAATTAATATCGAATATTATTTTTAGATTATTAAAAAATATATTACTCCATAATAAGTTTGTACTGTAATTATTTTTAAAAATTAATAAAAAAAACAATCCGTGAAGGTCCCTATCAACGACAGCTTGGCAACACAACGTACGCATACTAGGGCTTTTAATGTGTACGTTGTCTAATTTTGATGAATTTCGACATCAGACATCTAAAAATGTTTACCCAAATGACACCGAAAGTTAATCGCCTTACAAATATTCTAATTATGGTTTTATTTATGCAATGAATCAAGTACGTCTACACCCTCCTAAACTAGCTAACTTATTGGGCCCTATTATTGTACGGACTATAGTTCATCCTTGACTATAAAAAATAATTCATCCTCTCCCTTTGTGTATGTTATCATAATGCCACCAACTTTACCTATCATACATTAAATTAATTGTCAAAAATAATCGACCCATAATCACATAATATAATTATTAACAATAATTATTATGTTTTTATGCAATGGGCAGTTCATTTGTAATTTTTACAAATTTTTTACTATTTATACACATTTGTTATGCTGATAAAAAATTATATAAAAAATTATTTAAAAATAATAGTTTCATACTTATTACTAATAAAAATTTACATTAAATAATTTTAAATTTTAATATTTTATATAATTTTTTTTATCATCCTATATTTGTAAGAACAGAGTAAGTATTACTCAATCCGATCGAAAATATTTGATGTTTTAGAGATATGCACGGATATTAAGAAATGTCATTTTCACCTTTAAATACCCTATCAAATAATTTTTATTCCCCCATCACATTTATTATGCACAAATGTAATTGGTTAAGCAAAAAAAAAAAATTACAACTCATATTGATATTAGTGCAAAAGTAAAAAAAGAATGTAATTATTACTGCTAAAACATCAAATATTGTTGATCAAATTCCACCTACTAAAACATCAAATATTTCCGATCGGAGGGAGTATAATTTATAATAAAGCACATTGCAATTAAAATTACCAGCTTGCACGCACATATTCCATTTCGACAAACACATGATGTGTTTATCAGTTTTCGGTGTCGGAAAACTTTTTTGGTCTGGAAAAGGGTTGATGACACATGAAGTCGGTGTCGATCGGTAAAGTAACCGTCAATTTTGTAGACATCAAATTTTTGTGTCAGCAAGTTTTTTCCATGCTAAAAAAGCTTACCGATGTCGGAATAAGGTAAATAACCGTGTATTTGACGATAATTTGCGCCGTGCATATAACAAGACCTCAAATTAACATCAATGAAGGCGGATCCGGGTTGCCATAACTAACCCGACACCACCCGATGTATATAATCAGGGGCGGAGGGGGGGGGGGGGCATGAGGTGGCTCGAGCCCCCCTGGGTTGGGGGAAAAACGTAAAAAAAAAAAATATATGTATTTTTTTTGTAATTTTTGATAATTTAAGGGTTAAAATAAGTTAAAAAGGGTAATAAATCAATAAGTAGGTCTAGCTTAGTTGGTATGAGGTGTGAATTGGTATGATGAGGTCTTGAGTTCAAATCTCTATGGCTTCATTTTATGGATTTTTTTCTCTTTTAGCTTTTTAAATCATATATTTAACATGTTTTCTACTATATTCTTTACAAAAATCATATATTTAATGTGTTTTGTACTATATTCTTTACAAAAAAAAATTTATATTTCGTATATATTAAAAAAAAAATTCCCGCTAAAATAGGCGAGCCCCCCCTCGATCTTTTTCTGGCTCCGCCCCTGTATATAATTATATGTATATAGACAGTTTATTGTGTTTGAGTTGGAGGTAATAAAATTAAAGCTAGCTATATAGCTGTCGATCAAGAGTCATTAATAAATAGAGAAGATACTGTGTAGTTGTGTTGCTGTTTGATCCGCAGGCAAAAATCAGACGATCGATATCTCAGACGACTCTGACGAGTGAATTCCAAGATCCCCACATTTAATTTACTAGTATGTCTATCAAGTATCAACGTACTACTGCTCATAAAATATGGGCCGTTGTGGGAGACGTTCGATCTTTGAATATCTGTTTCCTTTGCTTTGCCTCTTTGTAATTTTTTAGTAACTTTAATTCAATCCGACATTTAATTCGTACGTCATTCCATCTCTATATAGTGGCCTCTTCAATAATACTTCATCCGCTCAAAAAGTTTAAAATTCTATAAAATATTATTATTTAAATATTTTTTTTCAATACATTCATACTTATTAGCAATGACTATATATACGTAGTAATGAGTATGAAATTATTTTTCAAAATTAATAAAAAAAAAAATCTTATATATTTTTAAACTTAAAAAATCGTGAAAAAAACATACTCCGTATAATTTAAGACGGAGGGACTATATTTGTTGTTATGCACATGTACGCCCTTGGCAATAGGAGGAGTAATCCACTAGCTTATATACTAAGGCTTATTTGTTCATATAATCAATGTGGGACTCTTTTGGTCTCTTCACATTCCTTTCATTCTCTCAACACGTCCCAACATCTCATCCTCTTTTCAGCTAGTCCAAGATCGAGAGTCGGGCCGTTTTGGCTTTTCCGCTCTGATACCATACTGAAATCCGTTAGGACTCGGGATCGGGGGTCGTGTGCACACGTGCGCCCCTGTGCTAATAGCATAGCACATAAGTCGAGCGGGGTTCCATCCTAAAACCAATTGGCTATAGGAGGAGTAACCCACTAGCTTATATACTATGGCTTCTTTGTTCATATTGTCGATGTGGGATCACTTCACATCCTTCTTTCTCTCAGTTGTGAAATGGAAATACACTAATTTTTCAGCAGACACACCAATTTCCGCTCCCAGTTTCGCCCATACGTAACAATTAGTACATTCACTTGTATATCGGGGTATTTATCAGCATAATTTGCTTGTATATCGCTTTTATCGGAACATATCTTTTGATAAAATCCTTTGTCAGTATATCAACAATGAATGATAAACTAGCATGGTCGATCGTACTCGATCCCCTTCCCATTCCCCATGGCTTACCTCTCCCACCCTAATCTCCCTAGCCACCTCCTCTGTTAGTTTGATTCCCGCCCGATTCCGATTATCCATCACCCTCTCTGCCCTAACCTTGAAAAACTCTAAAACCACTAACCTAATAACACTACACCACAGACAGAAGCCCTCGTACGATGCCGACGGGACCCCTAGGCTCCCACGATCGTTGACCGTAGAGAATGAAGACGAGCGAAGACCGTCAAGGAATGATTGCCCAAAATTCGCCTTGCGTTGCCCTAGGGTTTTTATTATTTAAAAAAAACATAATTTAATTAGTTAATTCCTTAATTCACCTTAATTTCAACCCTATAACCAACAAAATTAGTTAGTCGGTCCAAAAGTTACTTTAATTACAAAGTTAGTTAGATGAATATAGATGAGATTAATGGGGGATTAGGTTAACTTGATTTTCATGGTCTCTAATCATAGAAAAGGGGTTAGTTAACAAGCTAATTAAGGGATATATATGGTTTTCACGTAATTGGGCTTCAAAAGTCCCAAACAACCGCTTATTGTCAAAAAAGGTTTTTCAATAATGGAAGATAATCCATTATTTAATCCTTAATTAATTAATTAGAGTACGTAGTGAAAATGAAAGCACGTACTGAGATTTCGTAAATCGGAGATTCAGAGATCTTCTTTTACGAACAAGACCACATCACATGCATTCTTCATATATTACTTTTGGCTTCCGATTAGCATGGACTTTCACTATATATATATTATACTAATTAATGAGATCCTTAATTCATACAGTATATACGCATGTACTCTACGCTGTTTTGCATATTTTATGTTCATTCTGCCGGTAGAGAGGGTTAGCTAGCTGAAGGGTAGTTTGGTCATTTCAGGTCTTTACAATTCTGTTTTGGTGGTTAGGCGCTCCTCCCCTCTACTGTATAAATAAGGGAGTTGTGTTCTTCAGATTGTAGAGAAAAATTGTAACTGGTTTGAATGAAAACTTACATTTTCAACTTCTAAAATGGTATTAGAGCTGGATAGATCTCCTTGAGATCTTGATTGTTTGATCGTTTTTTGAGATCTTGCGTCTCTGTGTTTCATTTTTGTGTTTCGATTTTGTGATTCTCTGAAATTGATTGTCTGACATGGCTGGAAGAGGTACTGGAATTCCGCAAAATCAAGGTTCCGGATTTGGAAATGGAAGCGCAGGAGCTGGAATGCGAGCGGGAAGAGGAATCTTCGTCACGCCGCCAACATCAGGAGCTGGTAGAGGTGCTAATACAGTGTTAGATCATGAGATTGATTGTAATGTCCTCCTTGAGGGTTTCCATTCATTGATAAACATATATATATATATATATATATATATATATATATATATATATATATATATATATATATATATATATATATATATATATATATATATATATATTACAAAGATATTGAGCCTTAATGGGATTTAAGCCCACTATACATGAGGAGACCTATGTAATCTATCAAACCCCCGCATTCGAAACGGGAGGGGTCCGTATAGTGAGACTGGAGCGAAAATCAATGAATAATTGTCTAGGTAAACCCTTGGTGAAAATATCAGCGTACTGATAAGAGGACGGGACATGAAGAATGCGGACATGTCCAATGGCAACCTTGTCCCTGACGAAGTGGAGATCAAGCTTAATGTGCTTCGTGCGTTGATGCTGGACTGGGTTGCTAGCCAGATAGACGGCGGATACGTTGTCAGTGTAGACGAGAGGGCGAATGGACTTGACGGGCTGGATGGTGAGGGCAACGACATAAGATAAAGCTCCCCGGTGCTATTACATCTCAGGCGAGTAACCCTCGTAGTGAGATCCTTCACAGAGAAACCAAACGGATCAAACACAAGAGAAACATTATTGTCAGTGGTGAACCGACGGACAGAGATAAGGTTTTTGACAAGTTTCGGGGGCAACAAGGACGTTGTTGAGATGTAATGGGTTGGTAGGGGTTGGTAGTGTGGCGTGGCCAATGCCCGAAGTAGCAAGGCGACCACCGTTGCCGACGATAATAGAATGAGCAGGACCCTTAAAGAAAGAGAAGAGAGAGTACCCGAGGAGTTCGTCATATGAGAGGTAGCGCCAGTGTCCATGTACCAAGCGGCGTCAGGAGGTGCCAACTGCATTGAAGAGAAGGCGTGATGCATATCAGTCGGAGGAGGGTATGCCTGATCAGACGATGACGGGTAAGCCTGATGACCGACGGGGCGAGGAGCAGGACCCAACAAGCCCTGCTGACGATTGGGATATGGTGCTGGTCCGCGATACGACGACCCGGGGTAGCCAAAGGGCATCCAAGGTGGATAGCAAGGGTTGGAGTACCAAGAGGGATGAGGGGCGTCGTACTGCTGCGGCCTCCGCTGGGTGCTGCGGCCGCCGCGGCCGCCTCTCGAGCCTTGTTGATTGTTGATGCGGGAGGGCTGCGAGGCAAATCCTTCGTCAATGTCGCTGGAGGATACCAATGCCGTTTTGTCCTTGGCGGCTTCGGTGGTCTGACGTTGAAGGCGAGTCTCCTCCAGGATCAATTGGGACCGGGTCTTTTCGAATGTAGGAAGAGGTTCCGTCTGCTGAATATGAGTAGCAGCAGCGTTGTATTCAGAAGGGAAACCCGAGGGTACCTGGAGGACGAGGCGGGTGGCGTTGGGTTTGGAGTCGACGACGTCTAGTTGATCAGCCAGGGTCTTGATGTGCTGACAATAGGCGGATATCGACGGAAAAGAGGAAAGCTTGCAACTTGAGAATTCGTGCTTGAGATAGACAGCACGGGTGGACTTGTTGTCTTGGAAGAGATTCTGAAGCTTCTTCCAGGCATCCAAGGCGGTGTCTTTGGGGTTGAGGATGGTGGTTAATAGATCTTTTGAGATGGTGTTGAAGATCCATTGAAGGACAATGGTGTCAAGTTGAGTGAAGAGATCATCGTCTTCACTTTCAGGGCGATTGACGGAGGATTAAATATGGTGGAGGACTTTATGAGCCTTAACATGGGTCGTAAAGAGGTGAGACCACATGGTGTAGGTACTGGATTCATGATCTAGGATGATTGGGATGCAATTTTTGATATTAGAGATTGTGAGGGTGGAGTGGAAGGGCGGTTTGTTGGTGGCAGGGGGAGGGTCGGCCATTGGGACAATGGAGAGAGAGGGGCGAGAGAGGGGGAAAGGGCTGTCGGCAAGGGGTGGCCGATGGGGGGAGTGGGGCGGCGCCGACGGGAAGATGGCGGCAAGGGGAGGCGGCGACTAGGGTTTTTTTGTAGAACAAGAAGAAAAAGAAAATTAGGGTCTTTGGATCTTAGGCTGTGATACCATGTAAGATCATGAGATTGATTGTAATGTCATCCTTGAGGGTTTTCCATTCATTGATAAACATATATATAGGTTACAAAAGTATTGGGCCTTAATGGGCTTTTAGCCCACTATACATGAGGAGACCTATGTAATCTATCATACATGAGTTGGATTTGTGCCGAATCCAATTCAATTTGGAGAATTTCCCCAAGGTATGAATAATGTTCATATCAATCCGTATTACCTCTCTAACTCAGACCATCCAGGTATGCAACTGGTGTCTACTTTGTTCAATGGAACTAATTTCACTAGTTGGAGTAGAGGAGTACGAATGGCACTAGGTGCAAAGGCAAAGTTAGGTTTTATTACAGGCGCTTGTGTGAAACCTGATGAGGATAGTGATTAGTTTGAAAGATGGAGTAGATCCGATTACATGGTCATGTGCTGGTTGATAAACTCGACGACGAGTGAAATTGGAGAGCACTTCATGTACGTGCAGTCGTCTAAAGAGTTGTGGGATGAGATTCGTGAGCGGTTTTACGAATCCAATGACACTCTCATTTACCAATTAAGGAGAGATTGACGGAGGGAAAACCTGTCGTTGATCCCGTCAAAGTAAACTCAAACCTATAACTAGTATAGCAATAAGCAAGAGGTCGATCCCACAGGGAAATTACTATTCAAGTGTGATTTAGATGCCAATTAAGTAACCAAAGAGGGGGGTTTTTTGAGTGTGAAAGTTCCGCCTTTTATCAAAGCGGATTAAAGCAAACAAAAGTAAATAATTGTATTTCAGACAATTAGGAGAAGCAATTCTACCTACAATTTTCCACTTTATTGGATTGAAGCGATCCTTGTAACTTCTTCTCGTCCTATTAAGTTCCCTATGAATGCCCTTGTCCCGACCTAATATAGTTACTAGTCCAACCAGTCCTAGCAACCCTTATCAATCGAACAGTCCCTAAAGAAGGATTTAACCCAATTGATAGCTTTAAGTTCAGAGATTAGCCAAGGTATTTGCAGTCCCTAAAGAGGGATTTAACAACACATTCAACTTCCTACTCATTCAATTAGTTCAACCAGCCCTAAAGCAACATGTTTGCCACTTAGGTTAAGGTTCACAACCAGGAATCTACAAAACCTTAGCGATTGAATTGATCTAACAAGTTGGCCAGACAAGATAGAACAAATCAATAAACAATCAAGCACAAAGAAGTTGAAGCATTCAAATATAGGAAACAAGGAACGAGAATTAGAAACTCACAATCAATCCAAATAAAGCTTCAAATTGCAGGCAGAATAGATGAGTTTAGTTCCTCATGGAAGACCTCGTTCAAAATCTCTAAAACGTCTGATGAATAGAATAGAAGTTATGAAAATAACATAAAACTTGACCTTTTAAAATATCAAAGTCGGCCATGAAAGAAATAAATAAGTTCTAGGGTTTTCATTAATCAAAACGCTGTGAATTAACGCTGACGACCAATGCTGCGGGCGCAGCATAGGTGCTGCGCCCGCCGCACACTGTTTCCTCCAACCCTTTGCAAATTGATTGGCCGCGGGCGCCGCAAGGTTGCTGCGGCCGCAGCCAGGGGCTTTTCACGGAAAATCTATCATGAATTCGCTCTTCTTGTCAACAGGAAAGTTGTAGTTCTCTGAAAGAGCTTTCCAACGCATGGTCATAATAGTCAATCGGACAATCGAGGCCTCCAGAAAGTGCAAAACAAGTTCAGCATGTTTGGCGACAACTTCTGCAGACTTGTTCTTCGTTTAAGCTCGCTTCTTCTTCTCAGGACCTCTTGAGATCTTCATGTAAGCTTCTTCGATCAACTAGACATTCTCATCCAATGCGTTATCAACTCATGTCTCCTCCTCGGATCCACCATTACCTGAAATAATCAATAAAAGCGTGTAGATTCCGACTCCGACAACATAGAGAACTAATATGCAAATCGTGCTTAATCCATCAATGAAATGCATCTTAACTAAGCTAAATGCAACCTATTATGCCTACCTAAATGCATGCTATCAGAGATCCTAGTAATTTGAGGCAAGAAAACCTGTCTATGTCTGTCTATTATGGAAAACTTAAAAGGATTTGGGATGAGATGCAACTTTTAGATCCCCTCCATGTATGCAGTTGTGAAGGGATAAGTCACTGTAGTTGTGTGATTCTGAAAAGGATCTTGGAGAGGGAAACTAAAGCTAAGGTGATGCAATTCCTAATGGGGCTCAATGATGCCTATGAGCACCTTAGGAACAATGTTTTGTCCATGGATCCCATGCCTGGACTAAACAAAGTGTTTCAAATGGCCGTTCAGATTGAAAGGCAGAAGGGAATTACAGGATTGCAATCTGAGATGAATGCTTTGTCAGTAAGCAGGAATGAGCAGGTTGATGGTAATGTTTTTGCTGTGGGAAACATATCTAATCAAGGGAAATTCACTGAGCAGGTGAAACGTGATTTTATGAAGGCCAAGTATGACCGTCAGTGTGACTATTGCAAATAGAAAGGTCACACCAAGGATTTTTGCTTTAAACTAGTGGGCTACCCTAAGTGGTTCAAAGGTCCAAGAGACAGTGAATTTTAGAAGGGAAGTTCTAGTGGCTCTGGCAAGTTTGCTGCTAATGCTGAAGGGCAACAGTTGGAGACACGGTTTGACAATCCTCTGGAGTCAGAAGCTATTAAACCTGATCCCAGCACGGTGAATGCTATTTTTCATGAGATTGTAAGGTTGATGAAAGGCAAAGCTCCTATGTATGAGGGAGATTCTTCAGTCAATCATGCCTTTGTCAATTTTGCAGGTACAATGAGCTTCTCTTTTCTTGTTGGTAATAACAAATCGGATAATTTGTCATGGATTGTAGACTCTGGGGCTACATATCATATTGCTTTTGATAAAAGCATTTTCTGTGAAGTACATTCTTTGGATAAGGTGATATCTCTAGGTTTACCAGATGGCACTTCTTTCTTAGTTAGAGAAGCGGGTACTGTTGTTGTTTCTACAGATTTGAGGTTGACTCATGTGTTATATGTGACTCAGTTTCAACACAATCTGTTATATGTGTCAAAGATTTTGAAGGCACAGAGATTGGGATTTAGTTTTAATGCAGTTGCGTGCATATTACAGGACCTTACCACTAGATGCATCATTGCTAAAGGAACAGAAGATGGAGGACTTTACTACTTGAAAGCTAAAGACAGTGTTGTTGGAGTTCAGTCTAGTGGATTTCAGTTTGATAGTTGCCTTGATTTGTCTTTAAATAACTCTTCTAAGAGTGTTTGTAATAAAGTGGCCAGTTTAGAGTTGGTGCACGCCAGACTTGGTCATCTATTAGTGTCTAAAATGAGATAGTTGGATTTGAGTAAAGGTTGTGATCTTAGTAGCTTCTCTTGTGACTCATGTGACATGACTAAACATCACAAGTTGTCATTTTCTTTTAGTAATTCAATTGCTGAGTTTCCTTTCAAATTGGCACATATGGATGTATGGGGCCCCTATAGAGAGCCTTCTTTGTGTGGAGCCAAGTATTTTATCACCATTCTTGATGATCATTCTAGGGCCACTTAGGTATATTTGATTCAAGATAAGACTCAAGTGTTTAGAATGATTGCAACCTTCATTGCAGTGGTGAAAAACCAGTATAATACCACTGTCAAGTACATAAGGACAGATAATGGTACAGAATTTACTCAAAAATCTTGTGTGACTTTGTTTGAATAACATGGAATTGTTCCTCAAAGGTCTGCCCCAAGTGTTCCTGAGCAGAAGGGCAGGGTGGAAAGGAAACATCGTCATTTGATTGAAACATCACGGGCTATAAGGCATTATGCAGGCCTTCCCATTAAGTTTTGGGGTGAGTGTAACCTCAGTGCAACCTATTAGATAAATAAAATGTCATCTGCAGTCCTAAATTGGAAGTCTCCTTTTAAGGTTTTGAATGGTAAAACCCCTTCATTTGAGAATTGTCCGTTGATCGTCGCCATAACCCACCGCATACCTATACGGTGGGTTATAGCGACGGTTTTAGACCGTTATGGTGACGGTTTTGAATTGTTATAGCGACGGTTCAAATCTACTGTATACCTATGCAGTGGGTTATGGCGACGGTTTTGGAGCGTTATGGCGATGGTTTTAGATTTGTATACTCCTTGACCCATCGTAAGGTATTGCGCATAGGTATGCGGTGAGATCGTTGACTGTCATTAAACCCACCGCATACCTATACGGTGATTAGCGGTGGAAATAGTAAAAATTAGCGGTGGAAATATGCGTTCCGGTTGTTATGCTATGCATATCAACCAAATGATGCTAATTAAGGACAAGTTGGGAGTTAAGGAGAGAAGGTGTATTTTTCTAGGGTACCCTCCTGATCAGAAAGAATTTAAGGTTTTTGATATTGATAAGAAAGTTCTCATTATCAGCAGACATGTGGAATTTCATGAGTTGCAGTTTACTTATAAGAGTTCTATACAGTCAGATACCCATGTTCCTACTCATCACAAGCTCCCTTTGATCAATCCTGCTTCTTTTTTCGATCATGTTCCTATTGTGCATGTGCCCAGAGTGCCAGCAGTCGCCAGTGAGAACTCCTTTGAATCTATTGCTGATGTGGATGACTCTCAATCTCCACTGAGAAGGAATTCAAGTGCAGACAGTACTGGTCATATCAATGACATTCATTCTCCTCATTCCAGTCCAGTTGTTCATGATGATTTGCCTCCGAAGAGGCCTATTCACAGGCCTCATAGATTCCAAGATTATATTTGCTCACAGCTACCCACTAGGTCTGATTCTCAGTCTTAGTCCTTCTCTGTGTTTTCAGTTCAGCATCTAGCTCATTTGTCACCTTCTTATGTGCAATCTTTGATCAATGTTTATGCAATATTTGAGCCTAGAACTTATAATCAAGCTAAGGATGATGAGAAGTGGCAGTTAGCTATGCAAGCTGAAATTGATGCATTGGAAAGAAATCACGCCTGGTCTGTTACTGATTTGCCTCAAGGCAAAAAGGCTATAGGGTCTCGTTGGATTTACAAAATTAAGTACAACCCAACTGGAGAGGTTGACAGGTTTAAAGCCAGACTTGTTGCTGAGGGTTATAACCAGGTTAAAGACAAAGTCTACAAGCAAACTTTCTCACCAGTGGCAAAGCTATCAACAGTTAGAATTATCTTGGCTTTAGTTGCAGCTAAGGCTTGTAATCTACATAAATTGGATGTTAACAATGCATTTCTTCATGGATTTCTTGATGAAGAAGTGTATATGTTACCTCCTCTTGGTTACAGATTGGCTGCTCCTAGTCAGGTTTGTAAGCTCCACAGGTCTTTGTATGGACTAAAACAGGCTAGCAGACAATGGAATTTAGAACTCACATAGTTCCTGGGAAAGCTTGGCTTTGTTCAGTCCTTACATGATTATTCTTTGTTCACCAAATCGGTTGGTGAGTCTTTTACAATGGCCTTAGTGTATGTGGATGAGATGCTTTTGATGGGCAATCACAACACAGAAATTACTTCCACAAAGGCAGCTTTACACTCCACTTTCACTATCAAAGACCTTGGTACTGCTCGGTACTTCTTAGACATGGAAATCTCAAGGTCTTCTCAAGGGCTCTTGTTGAACCAAAGGAAGTATGTCCTGGATATCTTACAGGATGCTAACATGTTGGAGTGTAAACCTGCATCTTTTCCTATCCAGAGAGGCACCAAACTGTCTGCTTCTGAGGGTGACCCTATTGAACATCCAGAGTTATACATGAGATTGGTAGGAAGACTCCTTTATTTGACCTTCACTCGACCTGATATTTCTTTCACAGTACAACAATTAAGTCAATTCCTGCAATGTCCCCGGACACCTCATTGGAATGCTGCACTTTACCTCCAAAGATACTTAAAGGGTAGTTTCAACCTTGCTTTGTCATATCCTGCCATATCAGATCTCAAACTCACTGCCTTCAGTGACGCAGATTGAGGCAACTGACTTGACACTAGTAGGTCCTTATCAAGGTATTGTGTATTTCTTGGGGGAGCTCTTATCTCTTGGAAATCTAAGAAACAAAAGGTTGTTTCTAAATCCTCAGCAAAAAGTGAATACATAAGCATGTCATACACTGCTAGTGAACTCATTTGGGTCCAAGGTTTGTTGTCTGATCTTAAAATCACTTTGTCCTCCAATCCTGTATACAATGCTTGGCCTCCAATCCTGTATACAATGAACGAACTAAGCATGTTCGAATTGACTGCCATTTCATCAGAGAGCTCATTCAACAAAGGTTTCTGGCTACTTCTCATGTTTCTTCCCAGTTGCAAACAACTGATGTCATGACCAAACCTCTTGAAGCCCATCAACATCACATTATGTGCCAAGCTTGACCTTGTTCATCCCCAAGCCAACCTTGAGGGGGGTATGTAGAGAGTGTTAACTAGCTGAAGGGTAGTTTGGTCATTTCAAGTCTTTACAATTCTGTTTTGGTGGTTAGACGCTCCTCCCCTGTACTGTATAAATAAGGGAGTTGTGTTCTTCAGATTGTAGAGAAAAATTGTAACAAACTCTTTCTTGATTTCAATGGAAACTTACATTTTCAAATTCTAAAACTGCCATTTTATTTGCTTTCGTAACTATGTCTATATATTGTGATTGCTTGATGGCGGAGTTAGGAGGCAAAAAATTAATTATATATATAGGGATTAGATTGGATATAAACATCTCTTATAATGGAAACTGTGAAAACATCTACAGACCATCAGATTGGATGAAACCAAGAGTGGAGATTAAATTAGAATTTATATATATTAAAAAAGTGGGGCCTATTAGTAAATGAGTGATTTTGGTAGAGGGCCTTTTTTGAATTTTCAATTGAGTACTTAGACTCCAAATTAATTTAATTAGTTTTATGTAGACCCCTTCTCAATAGAGTGGAACGGTCAATGGTCAACCGCTTGACCATTGACCGGCCAACGTTGACCAACCAATTTGGATTTTTTTTAGTGATGCCATATTTTCCTTTTTTGATGCCAAAATTTTATTATATTTTATTTTCACTTTGATACCATTTTTCTAATGATATGATTGGATGACACTTTTTTAATGCCACTTTTTTTAAACCTTGATGACATTTTTTGTTTACTGTAATGTCACGTTGACCATTGATGCCATTTTTTTTACTGTTAACGACTGATACCACTTTTTTTATGTCAATTTTTTGATGATATTTTTTTACCGTGATGCCATATTTTTGATGATATTTTTTCAAAGTAGTATTTTGATGATATTTTTTCAAAGTAGTATTTTGATGACATTTTTTTCTTTAATGTGATACAACTTTTTTAAAATGGTGTTTTGATGTCATTTTTATAATGTAATTATTTGATGCCATTTTTTCAATCAAATCGATTGATGCCACATGTTTTTAATTTAATCAATTGTATATCGATTTATTTTCATCGATTATACTTTCATTCACTGATGACACGTTTGTGATTACACTTCATTGATGCAATCACTTGTGGTGACATATTCATTAAATTTTTATTCATGGATGACATTTGTTATTACGTTTCATTAATCTCAATCATTTGTGATTACATTTTTATTTGTGATATATTTATGATGACATTTTTATTATATTTTTATACAATTGATGACGCAGGAGAATAAAATGTTATTAGGCTTCATTGATGACATCTTTTATTGACGACTTTTATTCATGGATGACATTTGTAATTACATTTTATTGATCTCAATTATTTATGATGACAATTTTTGTTGATTACATTTTTATTGATGAAATAGGAGCATAAAATGTGATTACACTTCCTTGATGACATCTTTTATTGATGACTATTGTTCATTGATGACATTTGTTATTACACTTCATTGATCTCAATCGTTTCTAATGACATTTTTATATAATTGATTCCATGTAAGCTGGATCGAAGTGAGTAAATCTATTTGGGTGCATTTTGTAAAGTTAACCAAATATTTTTCTTTTAAATTAGGAGTGTAAAACAATAAAGGAACATCATTAGACCACTCATAAGCTCTAAACAGTTTAAACAATAACACTGATAGGATCATTCAAGATTAATAATCTTCACAGAATGCATACACGTACAAAAGGAAACTCACACTCAGTATTGTGTTATTTATATACATCATATCCACCAAAGAAGCTACACTACATTCTCCTCAAATTATCCAAACTTGCCTGTAAATCGTCGTCGATTTCACCACCATCTTCACTTGTCGCTGCTTCAGCTTTTGGAGCTTTCGCATTTGCAGCTGGCGCGGATACATCAGTTGAGGGTGCATTTACAAGCTGCAATTAACATTTAACAATCAGAAAAAATAATAAGGGTTCCTCTATAGATTACACTTGACAAGGAAAAATGAGATAGAAATGAAGGCATCCAAACTATGGAAAATAATTCAACTAACTCCAATTTCCTAACACTGCTTTAAGATGACATCCAAAATGGTTGTGCATGAAATATCAAGTTTCAACAAACTATTTTATAATGTCTGATGCAATGGAATAAACAGGACATGAACTTGGGTCCAAGATTATGGCATCTTGTTAATGAAGGACTTGAAATTCAATTACATCCCTTCTTTTAGCACGAAAAACACCTGCTTGTTCATGTCATTAAACATAACTATGGAAAATAATTCAATTAACTCCAATTTTATACAACTGTGGCATCTTTGTTTTGCTGAAGGCAGTGGATTGTGACTGAACAACAAAGAAATCACTGTAAATTCAGCTACAATGGAAAACAACAAAGAAATCAGAAATGTACCTTCAAAATCCCAAGAACCTTTGAAACATAAATATAGAGGTCGGTTTACCTGGCAGCAACGAGAGATGGTCCAGGAAGGATCTCCATGTATCATGCAAGGGCTTCCTCAAAACTATTGCAGGGCTGGTGATCCGTGTAAAAGCTGAACACATGTTGGTCATCTGTTGTAGCTGGATAGGTTTGAGAAGCACCCGTTTTTAAGTAAGAAAACACAAGCAGTCAAATAGTGTATGAGTTGCAAAACACACCATCACATAGTCTAGCCTGCTATCAATGTTTTACACCTAACAACATAATGAAAAGGCTAACCATATCCGAATCCAAAACAAGGAATCAAGTTGTCATCATCAAAGGGACAACCTCAATTTAATTGCACAAGTCTATCAGTAATTAGTCTGCAATAGGGTAGAATAAGAGCCAATCATTTTCCTGATCACAAACACGTGGCCTGATCCAATTTCAGTTCATTCAAAATCCGATTTCAATATGAAATCCTAAAAAAGAGACCTATTTTTGTGTAACATAGGCATGAAAAAATACAGTTGGCATTCATCAATTAAAATGAAGGGGATGCAAATAGAGATGCTTCAATATAAATTTACTCAAAAACTTACAAATCCATTAACAACGAATGATTTATTTCAACTAGAAGTTACCAGGGAACAACAAAAATAGAATCAATTCATCTAGGCATTTCATCGAGCACCTTGGAGGCAGCTCTTACCTCCTCGAGTCATCGACTATCTTCATCAATCCAAACGCAGTGGCACATTTCCACTGTTTAGGAAGCCCGATTCCGCTGTTTCAGATCCATTTTCACAGCTCCTCGGTATCCTGATTTTCACAAGCAACAATTGGATATTGATGAAATTGGTTATGATTTGATAAAACTGGTCGCAATTTGGATGACTTGATCGGAAATTGAATAAAATTGATATTCATTCTTTAATGTGTATGATTGAAGGAAGTAAAATGAAGAAATTAGGAAGTACCTTCTTCTAAGCTTCTGATCGACAAATTAAGCGCTCATCCAAAAAATCCACCAAATCTAAGCTACAATCAGAGACACGAGAAGCGACGTCGTCAAATTTGGCGGAGCTACAATCAGAGACACGAGAAGCGAGAAGCGAGAAGCGACGTCGTCAAATTTGGCCTTGCCGGAGACCATATCTTTGCGGATGGACTAAAGATGGGAGATTGCGGCGTCCTTGGTGGTGCCAGAGATGACGCGACCTTCAGGAACCTTCTAAGAGGCCTTGCGGCGAGATTCATTGTGCTTAATATATGAGGATGTGAGAGAGATCCATGGCGGGCGAGAGAGAGAGGAAGAGTGTTTCACCAGCGGACGGGAGAGAATGAGAGGGACGAGAGAGGAGAAACGAATAGGGCACGGGGAGTTAATAAAAAATAAAAAGGGTCTAGGGCGGCTAAAAATACATTTAAGGGGCCTAATCACCTAACCAAATATCTCTAAGGGTCTAATTCACCATATTCCCTCTTAGTAAATCTCCACCACCGTTAAAATTTGGTGCGTGAGATGTGTTGTACAAATGCGCTAATCAAGCCGAATACATTCTAGCGCATTATGTTTTCTTTAAAAAAATTTAAAAAAATACTATATTGAAAAATATTGATGGGTCATATGATATGTGGGGATCACACATTCGAGTGCATGCATTATGTGCTAACCAAGTCGAGCATATAAGACTAATGAAGTTTCATCATAAAACCAATTGAAAATAAAAAAATGTCTACCAACTTATATATAAAACTTAAATTCTTTATTTGTCATATCCGAATTTTTACCCAATAAAAAAAAACTTAAATTCTTTATATTATCAACATGATATATATATATATATATATATATATATATATATATATATATATATATATATATATATATATATATATATATATTTTATATCTTCCACGACTTCAACCATCCCGAACCCCGAAAGCTCCGCCATTATCTCTAGCTCTAGGTCACTTAGACATCAATAAATTAATATTCAGTTTATAAGAAAAATGGTCGTTATAAACATGTGATAACTGATACCCAATTTATTTTGTTATGTCATTGTTGCATATGTTTTTGTTAACCTTACGTAGTAGGCCGGCCTGAATAAACTATTAAAATGTTAGTATATAATATTTTTGAGACATCAATGGTGAGTTTACTGAAGATATCATCATAAATAAATTTGGTTATAAATCTTTCACATGGAACTGGGAATATGTGAGAAGACGTAGTCAAATAAATTAAACAATAAAAATGAAGGAGACGTATATACGCTTGTCATGCATGTGTTGAGAACTTAAGATGGGCTAAAAAAAATATAGCTATTGTTAGAAATGTGATGTTTGGAATAAAAAGTTTATTTCCCATTTATATAAGGGGCAAATTAAATACAGTACTAGCTACTAATAAAATACAATGGATGATGAATGTCTTGCATAATGGGAGATGACACAACAATGCAATAGAATCTATCCTCTCTACTTATTTCTTATATAGTTTTATCAATAAAGATATAATCTATACTTAGTGTAAATAAATGTATAAATAAATGAGATCGATCTCAATTAGATACAGAAAAAAAATTGCTTTAGTTTTAAAAAATATTTACTTTCAACGTTACACTGCGAAATTAGTTATGAACACACAATACTAAAACGACCAAACGTAACGATGATCTGGCTACGACATGGCCATCTCATTTGTTTTTTTTTTTAATAATTATAAAAAACTCCGATATGCCTTTCTTCAAAATCAGTAATTGTGTTAATTATAATTTATTCAGGGAATTAATATAAAAATAATTTTTAATTAATTAATCAACAGTCAAATGATATTGCAGGAGAATCTCTTGCATAATTTTTGCCCAGGATATATTTATGTATTGGTGGCCGGTAGAGTTTGGTGACAAACTTACACTTTGCCGTTACTTCTAGAATGAGTCGTTAATAATTATATAATGCCAAATTCAATATTTTACTTTCAGTAAAACAAACATGATTTGCAATATAAAAAATAATTATCTAAATTAAAGAACAATAATACCAAGTTTTATATTTTTTTTGAAAATGAAAGAGATCTAGAGTATCAAACATATTTTGATAAATTGAAAGGTTGAGAAATTTTGACGACTTATAATGTAAATCGGTAAGAGAACATACCAAGAAAATCAACAACTTCATACATTCGCTTAAAAAAAAAGAAGCAATCAGTCAATCCTTTGTGCATGCATCATTTTCCATATATACCTTTAAAGAAAGCAATCAGATTAATATTATAGATCGGCTCGCTCACTTTGGTTTGATTTCGAATTCCGTTGACCGGAGGTTTGATGCAGTGATCAACGATTTTACCTGCAAAGACGCCTTTGGATAGTGATACACCTGAGGTCGACCACTCCCAAAAATTTGCCTCATATTAAAATTTTTTAAAAAAAAACTACAGGGTGAGGTCAGGATTTAAGGGTGGTGGATGAGATGCTTGCATTATAGAGCCACATGCCATGAACTCATATAAACTGAAAGAATCTCCAACAACTACATTTAAATGAATTTAATTAGTTTCATTTTTTAAATCAATTCAATCGTATGGGCTTTCATTGCTTTATTTCTTTATTAATTCATTAGTTTATTTTGAAGTCATAATTTCATGTGAAATAATTGATACAATATAATTTATATCTATACTGTACATCATATATGAATGAAATTGGAGAGAATATTTTTGCACAATATATATCTATCTATCTATTAATATTATCTATCTATTAATATTACTAATTCTGCTAGCATTTTGCTGACGTGTCACCCCCACAATTAAAGTTGAATTTTTTATTCAAATGAGATTTTCTTATTGGTCAATATTATTATGGAAACTTTAAAATATTTGTTTCCTATTTTAAATATGATTTAAATCCTTTTTTTTTTCCGGTTATATTGCCGTAAATATTGAGACATGTTTTCATTTTTTTTTCCGATTGCAATATAACTATTATATATCTATCTATTATCTATTATCTATCTATCTATTAATATTACTAATTCTGCTAGCATTTTTACTGACGTGTCACGCCCACAATTAAAGTTGAATTTTTTATTCAAATGAGATTTTCTTATTGGTCAATATTATTATGGAAACTTTAAAATATTTGTTTCCTATTTTAAATATGATTTGAATCCATTCCTTTTTTTTTATTTTCGGTTATATTGTCGTAAGTATTGAGATATGTTTATTTTTTTCCCGATTGCAATCTCTTTTCGGTTATATTGCTGATGTGTCACGTTCACAATTAAACTTGAATTTTTTATTCAAATGGTATTTTCTTATTGGTCAATATTATTGCTGAAATTTTAAAATATTTGTTTCCTATTTTAAACATATTTGTTTCCTATTTTTATACTAAAATATTATTTAATTTGATATGTTGTATGTCAATTTGTGATCTATTGTAATCGTCTACGTACATTGAACATTCGTCAATTCTTGGCTGATTTTATTCTTGGATATTGAAATTGTTGATATATCATTTTTAACCGATTGCAATATTTCCCACAATGTCTACATACAACGAACATGTAATAATTAATTTGTAAATATTCGATTTCAAAAATTAATTATAAAAATCAATTAGAGCCAAATAAGTGTTATTTTATAATTTAATTATTTTAGACATCTTAAATGTCTATCGAAAAATAAATAATATTTTAAGACTCACAAGCATTACTAATGCTTATTTTACATCTTGGATGAAGCTTCTTAGATCACTTTTCTACCTTTAAGGATCTTTTTTTTACCATCTTACCTTTATTTTCACTATTAATTTCTCTATCTTTCTAACTATCTTTCTCATGAAAATAATCAATAAGTTATGTACATCTACATATTTAACTTCAAAATTATTCACACAATCATGTGCTTATGATTTTTTAATATTTGTACGGGAGCTTATATTTTACTTTTTTTAGATCTATGCTAATGATAATAATTATATATTTATTTCAAATTATATTAGATGGTGTGTTTGAGTATTATTACTACTTTACCTTATTAAATCATTTTCAAAATTTGTATCGTATCTCTTTCCAACTAATTTATAAATTATAAAAAAATATTTTATACATATTTTTGTTGTAAACACGTATATATATATATATATATATATATATATATATATATATATATATATATATATATATATATATATATATATATATATATATATATAAAGAGAGAGAGAGAGAGAGAGAGAGAGAGAGAGAATGGGTAATATGTGCACACCCCTTAGTATTTTTTATATATATATCAATATAGTATTATATAGATATATAAAATGATGTTCAAATTAAAATGGATCAAGCTCCCGTGCCTTCAAGACACGGGTATTACACTAGTTCTAACTAAGCACAATATATATAAAGACCATTAGTTCAACTGTCCTATTATATCTGTATTCATGGGTTCAACCTCCCTCATCCCCCTCTCTCTCTTCTTAAGAGATAAACCCATGAATGTGACATTCACCATATTCATCAAGAGGGGAGGGGTTACCCTAGTGTAATGGGGTAAACTCATCCCATTTCCCATCTCATTTTTTATATAAAAAAAACCACTTTATCCATTTTGTTTTTTTGTTTATTGAATTATTTAATTTTTTATTGGTAGAGAATTGTGGTGGGGTATAAAGAAGGTTAAAAAAATAAGTAATGAGGTAAACTTATGGGTGTGGAAAAAATCTTAAAGGAAGAGGTAGAAATATTGAAAAATGAGATGTCGAAATATTATAAGGAGAGATAAAAAAATTTGGGAGTGGGTTTGCCCCATGAATGCGGATGCTCTTAATCCCGGTACTCATACATGCAAATAACTTTTTGGATAAGGAGTCTGGCCTTCAAATAATACACCAAATTAATTTGATTTTTTTTAAAACAAACTATGATCTGAAAGATAACTTCGCTTATAAGTTGGGAGAAACTTTGTACCCCAAAAGCCCTAGGGGATTTATGATTCTGAAATGCTGAAGAGATAAACATTAGATTACAAATGAAACTGAATTGGAAAATACTCACGAACCACGACAACATCTGGGTCAAACTGATAAAGAAAAAATACCTGCAAAATGAATCGATAATGGGAAAAACAAAAAACAATACTTCATGGTAATTCGGAAGATTACTAAATTTACGTGACCGCTTCTATAAGGGTTTCCTTTGTATTGTGGGAAATGGTGACTCTATAAATGTATGGACAGATCCGTGGATTGACGACTTGTCACTAGAATCTTTCCGGGGAAACCATAATAATAATAAAAACTTCGTGTCTTCGGCTAGCTGAATGAGGAAAAAAATTGGAACAACCTATTACAACAAAATTTCCCCACAATCATTAATACAAAGAATTCAAACCATAAGAATTCCCGACTGGGGCACCCTTGATAAACTAAATTGGAAATTCAATACAAATGGAAACATTACGAAAAAATCCACATATAAACTATTGAACCAAGCCAAAAATGATACAAACAACTTCAGTTGGATTTGACAACTCAACATTTCCCTGATTCTTCAGAATCTCATTTGGAAAAGTTGCAATTTGAGGGATTAGTTGCGACAACACGCCTAAATAAATACTACAGTAGAGTACCCTATCAATGTTGTCTATGTACCAAAGAGGACGAAGACTTCCAACACCTCTTTATCAACTGCACAACTTCTCGTTCAATTATATCCAAATACGAAAAAACCACAGGGAAACAATTCCTATTCACGACACCAATTCCAAATCCACTAGAAAACCTGAGGACAATAAAAGAGATAAATTAATATTTCACCGATTTATGTTTCCTATAGCAGGCTATTTGGGAACTTATGAACAGTGTTATTTTTAATAATAAAAGGATTATAAATGCGACACAAACTGCTCATTATACTAAAACAATGGTGGAAAACTAGGTTCACACAAAAATAAAACAAGCGGGGAGTTCCCCCATTGAAAACGACCACCTAGAGGCTTCTTTAAATTAAATGTAGATGACTTTGTGAAACCCTCGGGCATTTGCAGTGTCAGAGGTATAATCAGGAATAGTTATGCTCTGGTCATTGATATCTTTCCAATGTCAACATTAAAGGGCTCGGCTTTACAAACATAAGCTTATGCCATATGTACTAGAATAAAGGTAGCAATTGAAAAAGGAATCTGAAATATCATCGTTGAAGGAGAAAGTCTTGGAGTAATAACAGTTAATACGTATTGAAGATAAGACGAAAGTGTCATGAGAAATACTCAAAATGATTGAGGAAAGTCACCATTTGAAGAGAAGTTTCAGCAACATCAACTTCAGACACTGCTTCAGATAGTCTAATTCTTATGCGGACTACATTGCTAAATCTAGTTAAACTTGTAACATGATTACCCTTCCTTTGAACATGGAGCTTTGTACATATCATCATCTGGAGGAATGATCAAGGTTGATCTTTGATTTCCAAAGACTTCCTAATTTTTGCCTATGTACAAAAAATTTCCTAATTATATTAGTTTATCTATTATTTTAGAATGTCATGAAATTAATAAATTGGTTTGTCTAACCTACACCTAGGGGAATATATTAGGAAAGAAAAACCTAACAAAAAATAAGTGAATCCTAAAAATAATATTTTCTCTGAACTAAAATATATGTCGTTTGACTTTTCAAATATGTCATTTTTTACAATTTAATATTTGATTATATTGTATATAATTTTTAGTTATTAAAATGCGTGTTAAAAAGTTAAAACGATATCTCGTTTAGCACTTGAGATCCCACGGAGTTATTAAAATAACTCTATGTAAAACTGGTTAAATCTTAACCACTCAATTCTAAATAAGTGGTTTAGATTTAAATTAGTTTAACCATTTTTTAATTTATTTTTTAGGGTCGATAGATTGGTATAGGATAATCCTTTCAAATCCACGGAGTTTAATTCTACGGGGTTCAAATCCACGGAATTTAACTCCACATAGTTCAATTCCACGGGATCCTTACCGTTATTTTAGATATGAGAAAATAGTTCAACTAGTGAATCTAATACAATAAGGGAAAATGTTAGAAAATATATCCATCAATATATAAGGACCTTACTATGTACATAGTGTATTTTTTGCAATTTACACGGTTTGCAACCGTGGATTCACAATGCGCGGTTGCGGTTTTTTTTTTTTCCTTCTTTCCTACTTCTTCTCGGAGAGGCGTGAAGTCATCCGTTCCGTTCCCAGAGATTTCCTGCAAATATCCATCTTTAGATCTGGAAGAAGAAAAGGGATTCGATTTGGAGAACGACTTGAAAAAGAGTTTCGATTTTGAGGGTCGAACTGAAGAATTGCTGCAATTTTTCATGCCCAGGGCTTCGATTTTTAGGTTCGATTTGAAGAATCGCTGCAATTCGCCATGCCCAGGGCTTCGATTTGGATCAATTTGCATCTGGAAGATCTTGTTCTTAGAGGAGAAGGGAGAAGCGGTCAGAGACGAGGCTACCGACGGATTTGGAAGTTGGGCCTTAAGCGTTATGATCTCCAGATCTAGAAGCGGCGACGTCAGGGCTACCGGCGAGAGGACGCGGAAGGAGAGGAAGAGGGAGGAGATGAGGTTGGATATGAGGAAGGCAGAGCACTGGTGGAGGGCGAGGCGGCAGAAGATGAGGCAGTGGTAGAAGGCGCGGTGGGAGATACCAGCGAGAGAGACGACGGAGATAGCGGCGCCGATGATGATGAGCGGCCACTGGAGGAAACGGAGGCAATCGGTGTAGGTAGCGTCGGTGGTGAGCCAGATCCCGCCTCCGAGGATGACGTTTGACAGGAGGACGGTGAGGAAGTTGACGAGACCATTGTTGAGTTGGAGAGAGATGCTGCCATGGTTGAGTTAGAGAGAGAGGCTGCCCATCCGGACTCCGTAAACGCCAAATCCATTTTTTCCTACCGCGAATTCGCAGTACGCGATTGCAAATGTTTTCAGTATAAAATGCGAAAAAATCACCGTGTAAATAGCAATTCCGATATATAATTATACAAATGGAATTTAGAAGATCGGTATAAGTCACTCATAAATTTAATAGGCAAGGTTTAAATTTTATTTAGATTTTTGTATAGGCCGGATTAAACATTACTATTAAGGTAGCCAATTCCCTTCAATCCTATCCACTAAATTTTGCCGGCCAAATTCTTTCCTAATAGTAATTAAAAAAATCACTTCAATAGTTCAATCCTATAAAATCTGAACCAATCATTTGAAGTTTGAATTGAAGTCGTATCAAAAGTAATTGCGGGTGATAAAGTGGGCAATCAAGCATGTGATTATATGATTATGCACCATACTTTCTTTGATGATGAAGAAGTAATGACATCTGCAATTCAAAGCCCGTTTTAACCCTCAAATTCTTGAATTTACCATAACCAAGTCCTTTCAATTGGGATATAAGGAGTAATAATCTAGCTTAAACATACATACATACATACATACATACACAAGATACGGTAAATATTTATCAAAGTTTTGACAGGATTAATGAATGTGTATCATTAAAGTTTCATGTTACTAATTGTAATAAAAAAGAGTATTTACCGACATTATATTTTTGGTTTGATGTCTTTCTATATATATATATGATTGATATGTGATGTGACAAATGTCACATTGCATATTAAAAAATTTCATGAAGTATCTTCCTAGGTATGAGTGATGCTTATACTAGTGTTTGGTAAATGGGTATATGGGCATATGTATATCAATCCAATATAACCTATATTTCTCTTCCTTTGTATTTTTCTTCACTTTAATATATCGTTCTAACAGGGGATATCAAAATAGACGCCCCTCTTCTTTCTTCTTCAACGCTTCTCTATAGAATGGTCTTGCATGTGGATTTCTCCCTCGAGCTTGGATTTCTCAACCCGATCAAGGTATGTTCTTCACTTTTTGTCTATTCTTTTTTACTTTAGTCTTCCATTTGTTGAGAAATTTTCAATCCAGATCTAGGGTTAGGGTTTGTCTTCCCCGTCGAGCCCTTCCGACCCTCTTCCCCGTCGAGCACCAACAGCCGACCCTCAAAACCCTTGCGACTCGAGCAGCCCCCTGTCGCCCTTCCGTTGCCCCTTTGAGGAGCACCAAGCCCTTTTGAAACAGATCCCAAACCGACCCCAAAACCCTTGCGACCCGAGCAGCCTTCTGTCACAGTTCCGACGCCCCTTTGAGCAACACCAAGCCCCTTCGAAACAAACCCCAAACCGACCCCAAAACCCTTGCGACCTGAGCAGCCCTTTGAGCAGCACTAAGCCCCTCTAAATAGACCTCTCTGAGCAACACCAATTCATAGAAAATTTGGCTTTTGTGGAGCCCAAACCGAGATTAGAAATTGACCTTGTGCAGCCTCTCCGAACAGACCCCTCTGAGCAGCACCAATTCTAATACAAATTTTGTTGTTTTGTTTTGTTGATTGTTTGGCTAGGTGTTTGTCTTGTTTGGATTTTTGATTAATTCATTGTTCTACTTATGATTAGAAATGGACGCATATGATTAGGTGAATGAATGTCAACTTAAATCGATAAAGAGAAAGGTGGAAAGACGAAAATTTGTGCTAAGAACAATCGTACTTGTTGTGAAATTTATCATGATTGTTGTTACACACTATCGAGAACAAGCACTACAAATTAAGGAAGTGCAAATGCAAGAAAAGGCTATGAAGAATCTCCATAAATTGGCCAATTTGAATAGGTTGATTGAAGAAAGTGATGTTATATGTAAGAACGAACTTCGTGTGAATAGGCAAACCTTTGGAGTACTTTGTGAGATGATCCAAGAGATTGGGGGATTGCGTAGAACAAAAATTATAGAGGTATGTGAGATTGCTTCAATGTTTCTATTTTCATGTGCATGTCATAAGAAAAATTGGTCAATAACACATTAATTTGTAAGGAGTGGGGAGAGTCTGAGTAGACAATTCAATCTTTGGAGTGGACGTTTTAGAAATACATTAGTCCATGATGGATTTGCTAATTGGATGTCTAGTTCAACTTGATGTACTACTTGTTATTCTCTTTGAACTCCGTGTACTACTTGTTATTCCCTTTGAACTCTATGTAATAATTGATTGATGTATTACTTGACTTATTTATTGCATTATATGAAATTATATATGAATATGTTTAAGATGAGCAAATCGACTGAAACTGGGCGTGGAAAAAACAAGAGGAAGTGGACCTCGATAAAGGAAGAAATGATCTTAGATTATGTGTTGGAGCTTAAAAATGAGCCTAGATGGAAATGTGAAGGTGGATTTAGGAATGGTTACCATCAACAACCGGAAGAAAAGCTTGAACACTTTTTTACATGAAACGGACTGAAGGCTTCCCAAATTAAATCAAAGATGAAGTTTCTAAAAGAGAGATGTTCTATCATTCATGAAATGACAAAGTTATCTCACTTGGGACTAAACAACCTCGATGTTTAGCTGTGAGAAGCAATCTTTTGATGAATTTGTCAAGGTAAGGTTTCTGAAGATAATGGAAAAGTTAAAGTTTCATATGTTTGATTGTCTTTTTTTATGATTTATTTTTTATTTTCCTTTCTGTTTTCGTTGTTTTCAGCTACACCCAAGGGCGAGAGGTTTATGGAAAACCGCATTTCCATCGTATAGCAAGTTGGATCTCATCTACGGTCCTGATCGAACAACCGGTAATAGCATTGAGGACGTTGAGGAGATGGTTCAGAATATGAATGTCGAGTTTATTTATGAAAATATAGAAGACTACTCATATAGTGATGCATACTCAAGACCACCAGTTTCAAATAGGAGAACTGTAGGTGCAAGTCCTCTTGGGGTGACTCGAAGCAATGACCCAATTGTGTTTGTCATATCAGACATCCATACCGGTTTGGAGAAGATGAACGACACCATTAAATACGCCAGCTTACAATTTTGTTCGTGTGTTTTATACCAGTTTGCACATCAGCTTGACACGTGTCTAAAATTAAATACGTCATATATTAAAAACATAACAAATGGATCTTGATCATGTGTTTTATAAATATAATGCAAGCTTACAATTTTTGAAAAAAAAAAACTAATTACATTCGTTCGTTGTTTTTTTCTTAAAAAAAATTAAGTTTTCACTTTAAAAAACTAACACGAACGGATCATTGATCTGTTCGTTACTTTTTTAATGTCATACGTATTTAATGTTGGACACGTGTCAAGTACAGATTCAAATGGATCCTGGATTCGTTCATGTTGAGTATATATATCACTTGTTCTCGGTGTATATTAGCAACAACCAATTATTTTTTAGACGGTTTAAAATTTAAATTACTCCATAGTGGTTTAACTTTTAAGCGAGTTACTTATTTTGAGAATGTTTATTTAGAGTATATCTTCCGCGTTAAAACAACCTAAAACTAGGGCGCGAAATCACTCGTGGGTGACCGATTCATCCGACCCACCCGAGGCCGATTATATGGGTGAAAACCCGAAAAAAACCGGGTGATGGATGGGTGGCGGATGGGTGAAATGGGTGATATGTTTTTCACCCATTACCCGACCCATCACCCGGCCCATTACCCGACCCGCTTAACCACCCGTTAACCCACCCGATTATTTAAAAAAAATCCTAGTTTATTAAAAAATATAGCCTAACATAACTACATATTTATCCGTTTTCTAATTCTATCTTCTCTATTTGCTAATTGTTTTTGTGCAAAAACAAAATCTAAAAGAATATAAATTTATTTTTATTCAACCTCAAATCACATTTTTTAAGAAAAATTATTTTATCTGTTTTGCATACACTATTAGAGTGTTACCAATTTCGCTCGCTTCAGCGACTTTGTCGGCATTTAGTGTGTTAAGGCATGATTTAGCCAAATTGTTTTTTCTTCTTTTAACTATGAGCCTAGCTACGGATTAAAATTCATCTAATTTGATTTGATATTAAACTTTTAATGTTAACTTTGTAAGATGAGGATAGTGATATATTGTAAGAATAAACTTATACATTTAATAAGATTTCCACGTTGATATGGGTTGTGAAATTATCGAATATGATCGATTTCTAAGTATGTCTCGTGACTCATTTTCTTTTAATTTACTTCACCCGATTACCCACCTGACCCACCCGATTCACCCGACGGATCGGGTGATGGGTGAAACTTTAGACGGACGAGTGATGGGTCGGGTGAAATTTTTTTGTGACGGGTCGGGTGGAAAAATGGCTCCACCCATCCATCACCCGACCCATTTCCACCCCTACCTAAAACTGACATTAAAAGGTAGAACCTTGATTTGCTTGGCATGTGAACTCAACTGTAGGGGTGTGCAGAAAAACCCGAAACCGAAAACACGACACGAAACACGACACGAAAAAATCCGAAACCGAAAAAACACGACACGATAATGACACAAACCGAAAAAACACGACTGTAAACGGTTTGTGTTCGGGTTGGGCAAATTGCTTTGTCAGGTACCCGACACAAACCGTTTAAATTTTTAAAAAAAAAATTTAGGTTGGGAAGTATAATACTAGTATAAATAGAATCAAATATGTACCAATAAGCTCTGCTAGCCCAATTGGTTCCATGTAAGTGCATTTACTTTGGTCTTGCAAGTAGACCCGAGTTCGAGTTCTCACGCCCTCCTCTTTTATTTTTTATTTTCCGCAAAGGAGCAAACCCTATCTGGCTCTCCTTTTATTTCCCCCAGATTTCCTAGACAAGTGAAGGCGGCTTATTTCCCCCGGATTTCCTTTCTTCCACACTATACAAACCCTAAGGCTAATCCCGTCGAAATCTCCAAATACAGCGGTAATTGATAATGGCGAACTGAAGGTTAGCGAAGAGATGTCTCGTATGGATCGTTTGATTTAGTGTAAGGTCATTTCCAGATTTAAATATTGTAAATTTTGTTCTTAAAGTGACAATTGCCCTGTATGGATGTTTAAGAAATTGATTTTACCTAAAGTGACAATTGCCCTGTTTGGATGTTTAAGAAATTGATTTAATTTGAATTTACTTCATTCATCCATTTTGTTTATTTTAAATTGCTGATGTTTTAATTTTTCTAATTTCCATTTCTACATTCTTGTAATGCAATGGTAATGTTCATTCTTGATATTGGAAGGTTGAATCTGAAAAGTCCAACCTACTGTGAGTCTATGACAGTGTGTAAGATTTTTTTTAATTTTAAAAACAGCTATTTGGTTCGTGTCGGGTACCCGGGTATCCGACACGGAACCGAATAGCTTAACCGTGTCGGGTACCCGGGTTTAAACGGTTCGGACATATAGGGCTAAACGGTTTCGGGTACCCGACATGATTATCCGGTTTATGTCGGGTACCCGGATATGCACACCCCTACTCAACTGAGAGATTAGCATCTCAATTATTGTAAATTTCCAAAATGATGGAAAACCCAATTGAGTTGAGAGCTTATTCACTTCACTTTATCGCTAATCCTCCTATATCTTAAAGGAGAGCATTTTAGAGAGCAACTAGTGATGTATAGCAATTGGCTAGGTCGGTCAATTGCTAAACTAAAAGCGTCGATTTCTCTTGATGATTCGGCCCGATCACACACTAGTTGCCGGTACGGAACGTAAGTCTTGAAATTATCTTAACAAAGTTAAACTAAACTAAGTAATACTAACTAAAAGCAACATGTGTTATAACTTAAGAAATTTAAACTATCAACACGAAGGAAACTTAATTGAATGGACCTAATTAACAAACTTAAATTAACAAGTAACAGTGACGAATGCAAAGAAGCGAAGAAGGCGAAGGCTCGCGGGAACAGGATCCGGGTTCGCCGGTGCGGACATGGGAGCGCAGGAGCTTGGCTCCTCAGGGCGCTGGTGTGCGACGGTGATCGACGACGAGGGCGATACCGAGGAAGCCTCGCAGGGAGCGAGAGCGGGAGCGAGCACGCGGAGCTGAGGATGCCGAGTGAAGCCGAAGCCGCGGGACACCGTCGCTGGTAGCGAGGGTGCGAGCGAAGGCGAGTGCGAGGGCGTGCACGAGCGCCGGAGCGCGCGAGCGCCTAGCACCAGGACTAGGACGCGACGCCGAGCCAACCGAACACCTTCCTGGTTGTGACGGTAGGGAATAGGTTGTTTTTGGGTTCACTGTTTGATCAAGAACAAAGGTAAGTGACGGTGATGAAGATGATTGCCGTAAGGTAATTGACACATGAACCGGATAGCTTTTGGGATTGATAATCGAGAACTCTTTAATCCATAAAAGGGTTTCTCAATTCTAATTCAATCTGATTAATTCAAAGTGCATAAACATGAATATATAGAAAACCTAAGAACCAATTCTACCGTGCAAGATAGAATTTAGGTTGATAAAGATAGAATTTTAATCCTAAAGATAAATAAACCTAGAAGATAAAACTTAATCTAAAATCCTAACCATCTTATTTAATCTAACTAAGAAATACTAAAAATAAGCAATTTTATAATTAGACTCCAACTAACATAGGAGTTACTAAAAATAGAATATATATAAAAAATAAGAAATATAAATAATAAAATAATTAACGCCGTTTCTTTAACAACTCCCAAGGTGAAGCCTTTTTCTTTCGCTTGAGGATGACATCAAATAGACTATCCACGTGGCAGCCTAATAATCTTCCTATATTTTTCACCTGTTTAAGGGTTCGTCGAATCTGATTTAGGGTTTATCTCCAATCAGGAGAGGCTCAAGCCACAGGAAGAGAAGACCGAGGAGGACCGTTCGTAGACAAGGATCGGCTCGAATCTGGTTGTTCGATTTTAATTCAGGTTTGTGAGACCTTTCCCTTCCTTTTTCCTCTTTCTTCTTCCCCTTTATTTTGGAATGTTTATATACTTTGAAAGTTTATGTCAGATTTATAGGGTTCTTCTTTGTTGATGTTTAGGGTTAATCAACTCCGCTTGATTTGGACTCGAATTCTAGGTTTTTCAAATTGTGTAGAGAGAAAGGTTTGTTCCTAATTTGGTTTTCATTTAAATTCAATTTTCTAGGGTTTTGCCCCAATTCTATTTCATCCTTCAAAGTTTGATTTAGTTGCTTTGTGAAATACAACCGGTTGTGAAATTTTTTTCCCCTGGGATGTACTTTACTTTATTTCCCCTGGGATGAATTTTGGAAGCTTCCTAGTCCTGGATTTTCCTTTCTTTGCTGATTTTTAGATGCTTCATCTGAGGTGAATTTTATTTTTCTATTTGTGCTGCTTGTCTATCATGAACTTGTATTGGATGCTTCTAATGTATGGAGTTGTTGAAGCTTTTTAATTCTGCAATATGCTATGAATGTTAAGTTTGGTTGATTTTTACGATTTGTTCAATTCTGGACGCAGATTCCCATTAAGAGTAGTTGAACAGAAATTCGGTTGATTTGGAAAAGAAACTAGCATTTGGATGCATAATTTGTTCAATTTTGCAAAAGCTATATTGTGCAACTTTACATGGTTTGGTCATTTCTTTTAGAGTAAGAAAATAAACTAGTGTTTGGTCCATAATTTTCTTCAACGTTCAGTGTATGGCTTATTAAGGGTGTTATTATTTTGACGGAGAAGTGCCTGTTTGGGGGGGGGGGGGGGGGGGGGGGGTTCATGGCCTTCTTCAGATTGGCTCTTGCAAGATTGTGAGTTTCTACTTCCAGTCTGTTTATCTGATGGCTTATTTGTTTTTCTCGCCAATACTAAATTGATCATCATCATTTAGATTAAAAGAATCATTGCATAGAATGATTAAAGTGACTTTTAAGTCTTGTCTTTTAGTATTTTTAAACTTCATTAAATTGTCCTTTATTTTAATTTTTGTTGCAAATGATTTGGATACATGTGTCATTCTTCATAAAGAATGTGTGTTTTTTTTTTTAATGAAGATGGGTCTGTTTAGCCATTAATAGTAGTACCTTTGAGTTATCTCAAGTCTTAACTAACTCTTTGCTGTCGGATATGAATGCTTATATGAAAGTGTTGAACCTAAATTGGAAAAAAAAATCAAGCTAATTTTCTCGATTAATGTCTCAATCCACTTCCAAATTGAATGTTAATTGTCTTATTATCATTAAGTTCTGACATCTCTAAAACCTATTCTTTATTTATTTTATTTACATAAAATTTAGATTTTGTGACATGTTTTCAATCTCATGAATTGTGGAGGTTATCTTGGGACCGAAGTGGCTGATTAGGGATGCACAAACAGATTCCGGTTAGGTGTTTCACCTACTAATGTGGTATGATCTCTTGATCGTTGAAACACTCTTATGAAATGCTTCTTCTCACTATAGAGCATTTGGGATAGGGATTCGAGGATGAAAAGGCCTCCTTGGCCTTCAATTCATCAGTTATAGGTGCATTTTCCATGTATAAATACTTGATTACAATTTCTTGTGGGAATTGAATTTTGTTCCCCACTAGAAACTGCAGCCTCAACTGTCTCAATTTGATGACAATGCCATGTTCAATTCTAGGGGAATCCCTTGCTCTGGCTCATCAATTAACGAGCTATATAGTTTTGAATTTACATTTTTGGTTGACATAACGACTATTTAATTGTATCTATGGTTCATCAATTAACTAGCTATTTAGTCTCACTTTCACTAGTAAAGAGTGTTTGATTCTAGGATTTATACTTGTGACCTAAATAATGTTCGATTATAGGTTTTATTTGTGTGTTTGGTTGTTGCAAGCACTCTCCGCATCTTACTAAATTTCTTTACTGGTGAACACGAGTTGAATCTTGGACCGAGTGCTTATGTTAGGCTCAAGGATTGGATTAGGAGCTCTGGTGGTGAAATTGAATTTACTTGGTTTGAGGCTTTGAGAATTCTCTGCAGTTCTTGATGCAAATTGACCACTGTATTTTGTACTCAAACCACCTTTTGTAACTACTTTTATTGATATATTAGAAATTTATGTTTTTCCTGAAATGATAAATATATAAATGAGGTAATTAACCTGTTTACAAAAGACAGAAGACCATACGAAGGGTCCTCTGTAAAAGAGATCGTATATTAAACAAAAGGATCCCTTAAACCTACCCAAAAAACCCAATATGTCCAACAACCATCTCTAACCCGACCTCTCCCATAGTTGCTCTAACGCTATCCTATTCCCAAATGAGTTTTCGTTCCAAGCTTTTCACTAGTGGTTTGCACTTCCACTTAGCTGAAAAGCGAGAACGACTGATGACATTAGGCCCCCAAAGAAAGTCAAGTCTTTGAATAATGACAACTGCTGCACTGATGGATTAAATGATTGTTGTTTATCATACCAAACTTTTTTCTCTCCGTAGATTTTTGTGTTTTTTTAATACTGTCTCAATTATGCTGAAGTTGCTGTAGTTTTGAAAGAAGGTTCTAAAAATGCTCAATTGAGGCATAAGTTACTGAGGACAACATAGTTCCTAAAGTGATACTAGCTTAAAGTTACATGTTTGAGGGGAAAAAACTCAAAAAGACTTTCGTCAGAAGTTTGACCCTGCAGGGGAATCGTCCTTTTAGAAGGGTGTAAGGCATTAAGAGCAGATATTACGTGGTGAAATGGCCATGTGTACAAATCTCCTTTAGGCTAGTGCTAGCGTTTCACTGTTTTTATTATAGAATGTGAGGCAATCTCTTCAAAAGGGCCTCGTATCTTTCGACAATAAAGATGACATCATGTAACTTTTTTAAGAGGTCTTTATTTGTTGTTCTATGGGTTTTTTCGATGTTCTGATTTAGAACTCTTCTTTGTTCGAACATTTGTTTCTTGCATCCTTTTTCACCGGTGATGAAAATTTCTACACGTATTGTTTATCGTTTTTTCTACGTTCGTTATTTTTAGTTATTACTTTTTTTTTTATTTGTGTAATTGATTTATGTGTTAATAAATAATAATTATTTTGTTGGAAAAGAATATAAGCGGAGGTGTTAGTGAAAAGTGATAGTTATCACAAAGTTGTTTAGTATGTAGTTTTTTTTTTTTATATCTTTCGTCATGTATGGGGTTTATGTGGTAGGAATTAATTTTACATATTAGTAGTATAAATAGTCTATATTCTTTTATTCTAACATTTTAACCTCTACCGCTAATATAGTGTATAAAGAAGTTTTTAGCAATGTATAGTTTGTGAAAAACTGAGCCCTTACATATACTGATTTTCACCATATATAAAGAAGTTTTTCACAATGTATAGTTTGTACGTAGATTAATTTTAAAAATCCCGTGCGTCACGCACGGGTTTCTAGACTAGTTTAGCATAAAGCTCAGTCGCACCTAGGCACTAGATGATCATGAATCGTGATGTAGTAAAACCATTTATTCTTATAATTTTTTAGACCATCTCCAAAAATTTCTGCAAAATTCCATCAAAATAAGAAAAGAAAATACATATTTTTCAAACTATTTTTACTTTTAACCCCAACAACTTTTCCGTTTTAAATATTTATAGAATTATTTAATTTTGGAGAATGTTGCAAATTTATATAGAAAAACCTCTTTATTTTTTCTATTGTTTCTCCATTTTAGAGAATGTGATAAAAAAAATTATATATTGAAAAAAAAAATTCTAAAAATTCGATCTTCAAAAACTTTGAAATCTCCAAAGTAGAGAATATGTTAGAGATGTTATTACTACCAGAATTCACTCTCCTATTTGTCCAATTTTAAGTAAAATTAATGTGGTTTACTGATTTCAGATTTGCACCTATTTTAATCAACAAATTTTCAATGAAAAAATGGAGTTCACACTTGATAGGGGTTATAGGTTTAAGATAAACTAGTACGATTCCCGCATCATGACGCGTTTTTTTAAAACTAAAATATTAATAAATATTAATATAGATATTTTAAATTACTCAGTAATAACAAATGTATCTTATAATTATCTAAGAAAATTATTTTTAAAAATCTTATGTAAAATATAATATATAAATATAGATATTTCAAATTACTCAGTAATAATAATATCAATATCATTATAACATTGTTTAAATGTGATGTGTTATAATCAATATTTATATTCAATGTTTTGAATTAAGCCCAATAGTTAGTAAACAAATTTGAGTTAAGCCCCCAATAGTTATATTATATCAGATTGAATTCAATGTTTTGAATTAAACCCAATAGTAAGTAAAATTAAATTAAAAAAAGAATTAAAGAAAAAAAGAGAAAAAAGGAGAATTAAAAAAATGGCAAAAAAAATATGATTGGTCAAGATTCTTAAAATGTCTCTAAGATTAATATATCATCCTAAACTTTTTAAATGAGGAGTTTATATAGATACTTTGTCGGCATATAGTAATAAATAAAATTGATATCAATTCACTATTGTCAATCAACATTTTAGGCTCAACAAACATTACAAGCCACAACCATCTAAAGTTTTTTTTTAAAAAAAAATGTTTTGTTGGCGGTGAATGATGATGTTTAGACTTTACAGATAAAAGGGTCATTCACTAAACAATGTCTAATTTAAGGAGGACAACATAAAACACCTTATCCATTGATTGCAAAATCAACCAAAAAGGTGAAACAACTTGTTTAAAACTTTTTCCCTAAAGGGAATCTACATACTATAAATCTACAGCCACTCTAAGAAGTAAGATCACTAGATCAGGTATTTAGGTGCACTATTTATATACTACGTATATTTTTTTTTTTAAAAAAATGATTATAGGCTGGGTGTCCTTGTATACACCGTAAATTCGTGGATTAGAGCTGCCAATCAACTTCGGATTCGACGTTGTAACGTTAATTATAGTACAACGTCGGATCCAACGTGGTAATATGTGGTATGCAACGTTGTGAATCTAAGGCCATGATGAGGCGGGTTGGGTAGATTGCAACGTTCAATTGGACGTTGTAAAGTGGGCTTTCAAAATGTAACATCTAATCTGACGTCGTAACAATGTTAAATCCAACGTTGTTACAATGCCTGAATTTTTTTTCCAAGGCAGATTACTAATAAATGGACAACGTTGGATCCGAGGTTGTAACAACGTTTAATCCGACGTTGTTACAACGTCCAATTGAACGTTAATTTGCGGTGTATATAGGAAACGCATTATAGGTGCATTACTTGTGGCCCAATCCATTCCATCTTACCGAACATAAAAATGCCTAATTCCATAACAAGTGTCCATGGGCTTGGGCCACATTGTGTCTAATTGTGGCCCAATCAACAAAATCTTCTTTATGAAAGCTAATAAAGTGTTAGGTCATTATTCAAAGGCAACGAAAGAATATGCACCCTTTCCCCGCTACATTGAGACGGTGTTTTCGAACTTTACCTAAACAAACAAACACCAACAACAACATTTCCAGTTTATCCCGTCTGAGCAGGGTCTTGGGGGCCAAGTTGTACACACTTTTTTCCCGACTAAGTCGAGAGAGTGTTTCCTAGTGGCCCAAACACCTGCATAGAGTCATAGCACCTCCAAAGATAAATAGAGTCATAGCACCTCCAAAGATAAGGGAGACTAGAAATGTATGGTGTGAGGAACGGATGAAAACGGGTGAAAGGATACGAATTTGCCACTTCACTGAGACCCAACTTTACCTAAACAAATAAAGGGTAAAAAAGCCTTGATCATTTAATCTTGTATCGACCATTCGTCCCCTTTTAAATTTGTATAATCAATGTGGGACATTCCTACAATTTCACAAATTCAATTTTTTTTTAAAATTTGTATCGTCCATTCGAACCTGTGACACAAACTTATATACATTACTTGCTTTAGCCTATATAACCTACCTAAAGCTTTTTCATATGGTAAACAAGCTCATAGGAGTCATAGCTATAGCCTCAGTATTTCCGGTTAAAAAAAAATGGAAATTTCACGAGGTACCCCTTAGGTATTTCAATTTTCGCGAGATATACAACTCTTTTGCATACTTCGTGTGGTGCCCATGAGGTTTTGATTCTTTTCGCGTCGTGCCCTTGGGGTTAAATTTTAACGGATAAAGGAAACTCTGTTACTTTTTTATTTAAAAAAAAAGGAAAAAAAAAAAGAAAGGAAGAAAGCGCCGGCCTCACGCGCCCCCAAATTTGCATTGTAAAACCTAGATCGATCTTATCTCTGTGTGAAATCCTCTCCTCTGTTCAATCTTAGGTACTAATCGGCTGTTTTTCGAGCGGATTCCGACTTCCAATGCCCAATTTTGTTGTTGTGCTCCTTCTCGGGGTGTGGTGTAGTCGCCTCGGCCAGCTTCAGCACCGTCTGGGTGGTGCTCGTCTTTGTTTCCCCTTTTTCGTCTCTCTGTTTGACTTCCGGCCTATTTCCCGTCCGGTGGTGGTCTGAGTGGGTCCGTCTTCGCCGTATCAAACACGCTCTGAGGTGTGGCTATGGTTTTCAAGCTGTTTCTTGTGTCATGGGTCCTCTCCTTCGTCTCGATTTTGAATCGGTGGGAAGCTTCGGTTGGATTGGACAACAATTTGACCAAGGAGAATGAGATGGGGAGAGAAGGGAGTCTTCGAACGACGAAGATGAAAGCTCTCCCGCCGGGCCCCACCACCACCGAGGCTCCTCCGAAATCCTCTCCCGAATCCAGCGGCGACAACAGTTACCCCAAGGATCCGCCTCCAATTAACCATCTTCGCAGGATCGCAGCTTGTCTGTGGACGCTGATTTCTTTGAGGGGCTGTCTTTCACGGCGCCGCGTTCGAAGGGGGGGGGGGAGGAGGGAGGAGAGCAGGGTTGCACCGGTGTAATAGCTCAATGGATGGTTCGTCTTCGTTGTTCGAGGGGATTCGCTCATGGATGGGGTTTAATCTCTCCCGGTGGAGATGGAGGAAGAGTGGCGGAGGGAACCCTAATTTCTCCCGACGTGGGCATGGGTGAGGACGTCTCTTCGCTTCTTTCTTTCTCTCTCTTCTGTCAGTCCCTTCTGAGCGTTCTTCCTTTCTTTTCTTTTTTTTTTCTTTTTTTTTTAAATTAAAAAGTAACAGAGTTTCCTTTATCCGTTAAAATTTAACCCCAAGGGCACAACACGAAAAGAATCAAAACCTCAGGGGTACCACGCGAAATATGCAAAAGAGTTATATACCTCGCGAAAATTGCAATACCTCGGGGGTACCTCGCGAAATTTCCGGAAAAAAAAGTGGCATTGATGATTCCACATTAGTGCAAGTGGTGATATAAAGATTGATGATGGTGGTGATATCCTTGGAAGAAAAACACAAATTTGGAAATGATGGCCATTGGGGAGTTTGGTCAAACAATGCCAAACACCTCTGAGAAAGAGACACAAATTTTGTGATATTTCAGAGAAACGTGAACCTGTTTTGGCTGCAACTGCCAAGGTGGAGCCATTGCATTATTTGTTACTACTACTCCAATAAATTTCGTTTACTGATTAATTTGAATTTCTTACTTACGAAAAAAAAAAAAAACTCCGTATGAAAAATAATTGTTAGTTATTTTTTGAACTGTTGATATGTATTCAGATTCACCTATGAATTCAACCCTTGAAGTTGAATTATTCAAAGGTAGATCAATAAATCATAAAGTGTGTTTAACTTAATTTGTATGGGATGCGAATTTGAATTGTGAGGTTTGCTGATTGTGGATGGATGAATAAAAGGGAAATTTTTTAAAACTCCACCATTGTAGTAATAGAACACTTCAACTGAATTATATGCTACATACTGAAAAGGATAAAAGGAAGAAGAAATCAAAATCCTCAGAGCCTACAAACCAAATCTTCCAAAAGATAACTTTTTTTTTTTCTCCTCATTATCTGCCAAAGTTCTACAAGATCCTCCCTCCATAACCTGCATTTTTTAGCAATGCTTGCTTTATCTCTTCAGTGCTCACTAGTGGTGTTCTTTGGTCCAATGCCTGAACCCATTGGGGAAACAAAATCAGGGTTTGATTAATTAGATGCTGTCAATGTAGCAAAATCAAGAATTGAGGAATGCAAATACCTCTGAACAATAAGCATGTAATGAGAAGTCATTGAGGCAACTGGTAACACATTGCTGAATTCCTAGCCCCATTGCTTCTAAGGTAGTAATACTTGACATCAACAAACCCGGTTTCCCCGGACAACAGATCTCAACCCGGGTATCCGTGTTTCGCCTCTCTACATTGAACTTGATACAACAAGATCCATACATAGATCAATAAATTAAACTGACCCAAGAGTGTTGAACAATTGTAATAAAACCAGACATACCTTGGGTGAAGTCTTCACCAAGCCATCAATTGGTTTTAGGTCCTTAGAGATGATGCCTGATCCATTCAATTCACTCGAATTCGCTTCAATCTCCTCTTGCAAATTGTTGATCCTCTCTAGAAGGTCTTTCATGTAATCTATTGCATCTCCTAGTATGGATATCCTATCCATCTACACCACAAGAAAGAACAGTGTTAGAACTGTTTATCAGCAATCAACACATTGCGTCAAACAGACTTTTAATTACGAGTAACTTTTTTGTGTAAACTAGAACAATTAGGAGCAAGCTTGTATTGTTGGGATTTACCTTGCTTATGTTAGGAACAACGGACCTTAGAATCGAGAGGCGATCATTCAACCTTTTCCTTCGCCTCCTCTCGGCCATAAGATTCTTAGAAGGTTGCCCTTCAATCCTCCTTGTTTTCTTCTTCTTCTTATCTAAGCACATTTCCATGTCGAAAGCCGGTGTTTCCATCGATTGCGACATCTCCACTTTGCACACAGCTTGTAGGCCAGACCCTTCATCCTCCACAACTGGAATTGATCGGTGTTCTTGGTTTGAAAACAACAGCTCTTCCGTCCTCTTATCATCAGCTACAAAATTCGGTGTGGTGAACTTGAAATCAAAAGGCACATAGAGTTCATTGAATGAACAATCAAGTGAGCTTGGTAGAGTAGGAAGAGGAGGAGCTGGGATTCCATTTGAAGTGTCAAATTCCCAACTGTTAGTGAAGAAATCATTAATTTCTTCTGCACCTCTTCCTACTCCTTGTGACAGCAACTCCTCCAAGAACCCATCTTTATTCACCTCCATTGATCTCTCTTTTTCTAAATTGGAGGAAAACTGTAAGTTTTGAATCTTGAGTTGGGGGTAGGAGACCATAAGATTGGGATGGAATCAAGTTGATGTTAAAATACTCCTCTCTGAAGGTGATTTTCATGTCCTTTTCACCAAAATCTGTGGCCAAACAGTGAATTTTTTTTTTTAACTGCAAATGAAATCAAAACAGTTTGACCCACATTACTGTGTGAGCCTATGGAGTTGCCATCATAAACACCTGTCAGTACTCTGATTGATTGCCTCTTTCTCTCATCCTCAGCTTGTATTATCATTTGTCAACAAACATCTGTTTCAACAAACTGCAATCCCGCAAAAAGATATTGTCTTACGACTGATCAAATCCCATATAGACAACTGGAATAAGACATCGGTTAATGAGGCTGACTTTGAGGAAGACTTTCGCCCGCTTCGACAGTATCATGTCAAAAAACAAAGTAAGAATCAAAAAACAATTTCCTGGCAGAAGCCTCCCCTGGGCACTTTCAAACTAAACTTCGATGGTTCAACACTTTCTAACAGCGAAAGCTCAGCAGGTGCCATGATTAGGGACTGGGTTGGTCACCCGATTTCAGTCCATCACCAACGCCTGGGCAAGCAAAATCCACTCAAAGCAGAAGTCTTAGCTCTTAAACTAGGGATCCAACAGGTGCGACAACTACATATAGGAAAGATCCAGATTGAAGGCGACAGCAAGATTATCATCGATCACTTAAATAGGAAATCCAAATGTCCATGGGAGATCGAACTAATATTGTCGGATGTTCAAGTCATGCTATCGACTATGGAAGAAGTAGATTTCTTCCATGTTCCTCGCATGGGCAATAGAGTGGCGGATAAGGTTGCACACCTTAGCCACTCTGCCCGAGGAGTCGATATTAAAAACGATCCAGGTCTCATTGACCTCATCCGCAAGGATGCTGTCGGGTAGGGTCATCCCACCCGAATTCTTTCCTTATCAAAAAAAAAAAAAAAAAAAAGAAAACAACACCTGCCTTTTTTTGCTCTTTGGTGGAAAGTTTGGGCCCCAATAGCTTCTCCCCAGTCCCTAAATATACGGTGGCTCACCTCTCCTTTTCAGAATAGTTATTGTGTTTTACTATTTTGATAATCATGCCATTTGAAGTGAATTAATATTTTGTAATCAAAGATTTCATCTTTAAAAAAAAAAAAAAAAACTATGGAGTACTATTAACTAAGTTACAAGTTAGCTTATATTTCTAAGCTCAACATACAGACATATACTCCAAATGCCCCCTTTTTCAGTTTAAATTGTACTGTACTGCATTTGTGTTGTGTATGTGCTTTGCACACCCTTTTGGCTGTGATCAGAAATTTTAAGCAGTTAAAGAGTCCGATACAGATAAAAGTGATAATAAACAAGTGTTTCCTACAGTGGCACTGTGGTCCTAATGATGTTAATTTGTAGCTTTGTTTGTAAATCATACAAGGTCAAATAAATCAATTGAAATTGAACCTACACAACAGAAGCAGTATGAATCAACAATGTAATAGTTATGTTTTAGAAGAGAAAAAGACACAGAAAAGGTAATGCAAGAGCAATTACTTTGGTAGAACTCCATGCCCCAATCTTGAGAGATCTTTATTTGAGAACTATCATCCATACATCACATATGTCGGCCATAACAGTCCCCACGTTGAGAAAAAACCTTCACAAGAGAAGCAATCGTTTCTCAAAACATGAAAACACAAGTGTACAAACTCAAAGCTACACCTCGCCTCTAATGCCACTCATTGGCAGAATAATAAGTTAAGGGTTTAGCCTCGAGCAAGTTGATTGTCCATCAATTCTGTGGGTTTCATGCTGCTTTAGGATGCGGAAGAAAGCTTTGGTTGCTTTGTAGGCTGCAGGGCGGGCTCTGTGAACCAAGTCGTGTAGAGGAACTGCTTGTGGCTACCGGCATGATTGCAAATTAGCTTCAATTTCTGCCTCTCCTTCATCCATCTTAGTACTTTCTTCATCTGCCCTTTGCTGCTCACCTCCTTCACTCCTGCCTCCTGAATTCATTCATTTCAAGGAAAAGGAATTGAACTTTTAAGTGTCCATGAGACGAGCTCAAAGACTTCACTGAACATGATTTATTTTCAACCAAATGCTTAATTTTTATGACTATAAATGGGGGTTTGCGGGGAAGATTCCGGAGTTTTGAAACCTATGCCCAAAATTAGGAATGAAATGTGGTGAGTGATGAGTTGAGATCAATGGTATGAGGTATTGAATAATAAGTCCAAAGTGAACTAGATTTGTTTTCTTTCTTGTTCTGCATCCCTAGTCATCCAAATGTTCTCTAACCCACTGCAATCAACGCTATATACTAATTTACACACCATAACAACACTAAAAGATTGCACATTTACATAATGTAATCATCTAATTACAAAGCTCGTTGACAGCCATGATCAATAAACTTAGAATAGCAAAAGAGACTACAATTTGGATAGGGGATCTCTTTCAACTACTCTGCAATCAAACTAATAACCAACATTAGTTGCCTCATCGCCTAATTAAAGCCAAAGTAATACACCTCAATCGGCACTAAACAGCCATCTAATTGAACTTGTGCATTATCTATGAATAACCAGATTTCTCAGTTCTACATCGTTACAGAACAAATGAATTTAACAACGGCAAACCTGCATCTATCCAAATTACTAATTGCAATCCATACAGACATATTTAGTCATATTGCTGAAATTAAGTGTAAAGGGAGGGAGGGAGGTTGAAGGAAACCTGAACACGAGACCAAGTGTCGGCAATGGAGAGAGGACCGTGATCCCTAATGATGTCAAAGAGTGTCCTCGTCATGATCTGTGTTTGCTCCGGCGGAGTCTTGAGCGATACCGATTTCATCTTCGGCTTCAGCTTCTTCGCCGCTAAACACCTGATTGCCGTCCCGAACACCATCTTTTCCGGCCACTTCCTTTTCCTCCTCCTTCAGTAGCTAGTTCGAGTAAACCATGGAAGAACTTGTTTGATGCTCTGATAGAAATGACGAGTCTAGGGTTTCAACTTCAAACCATTTTTCTCTCTTCGCAAATTCGGTCACTCGGCCGATTGGGCCAATGGGTTCTTCCCTTTAATTTGGGCCCATAGTGTTGGGCTTTTAAATACTAACGTTTACTGTTCATTTATTCACTTATGTTAGCCTATGCAACCAACGTGATAAAGACTCGATTCACCTATTCGTCCATGCACAAGAGACCACATACAGAAAATTAAATAATTATACAAAACACAACCTTAGAGCATCTCTAACAGTTTCCCCATTTTGGGGGTTTTGGAGTTTTAAGGAAATTTTAAGGGGTTTTTTAGTCCAACAGATTCACCATCACATTCTTCAAAATGGAGAAGCAGCAAAAAAAATGGAGATGATTCCCTAAATCTGCAGCATTCTCCAAACTAAATAATTCTCCAAATCTTCGAAATGGGAAAGCTGTTGGATTTAAAACAAAAATAATTTGGAGAATATGTATTTTGTTTTCCTATTTTGGGAAAATTTTAGGGAAGTTGTTGGAGATGGTCTTATAGCAATTGACGACCGAGATTTTTGGATAGCTAACTACAAACCCAAAACATGTTGGACAGTTAGAGATAAAATAATTTTTGAGGAGGATCATAACTTTAAAAATCATCAAAAACAAGAACAATGTACAAAATACCACCTAGCACAATAGAAATAATCCAAACAACTCTTCTAGGAAGATGAGGAAATCAAGGGAAAAAAACATCCAATCCAAAGAAAAAGGAAGAATTTGAGATGGAAAAAATCAGTGAAAGGCTCCTTTAAATTGAATTGCGATGCGACGGTGACAGGGTCGGACCTGAGAAATTCATTGCCTGAGGCGAATTACGAAACTTGTGCCCCCACGATAAAAAAAAAATAAAAATTCAAGCCATCAAAAAAGCATACAAAACAAATTCAATCCTGAATCCTTAACATAATCAGACAGTCAGACACAATCCAAATCATAAATCCTACAAATTCAATTCCAAAACCCTACAAATTCAATCCTAAATCCTTAACAATTCAATTCCTAATTCCAAAACCTTAATTTCGCACTCTAAATACAAAACAAAATCTGATTCAAATCCAAATATTTCGTCGAAGTTCGAACAACTAGGATGAAATTGAAGAAACAAACCTGATTTCGCAATTAGAAATTAGAAGAACGGATTTTGTCTTGAACTATTCACTTCAAGAGAGTGCTGAGAAGCCAAGGTCCCAGGGAAGCCGATGGCCGCGATGCGAACACGGAAGACCGAAGATGGCTCAGGCTCACGGCGAAGACGGAGGCTGGCGCCTAGCGAGCTGTGGTTGGAGCCTTGGAGGGAGATTCCGCCGCCGGGAGGGGAGCCTGGATGCCAGGTATCCGCCTGGTAGTCTCTCTTGCGAATCGCCCTAGCACCCTCCTATTCGATTCATCCCTCTTTTTCTGAACTCTGTATTCGCTTTTTTTTTTATGCTTGCAACACAACGTTTCCCATCAGCGTGGTGCCCTCCTACTTGCCAGTATTTGCTTTTTAAAAAAAAAAAATATATATATATATATATAGGGAGTGATTCCCTTGTGCACACCTCTTAAAATATATCTAGTGCACAAATCTGAACCGTTAATAAAGAGGATATGAATAGCTATGATTAAAAGGGATTTTTTTTAATTTTGCTTTAAAAAAGATTGGGCCCACCATCTCTCCTTGCGCACAACCACTCACCTCCGTACTCCATGCGCGTGATGTGCAATTTCATTTCTAAAAATTTGAAGTGGATTGTACCATTTATACGTGTGTGTGCTTGTGGGCCCTCTAGGATAGTTATTTTTTTAATTGTATTTTTTTTATCCTTTTTATTTTTATAGTATCTTTAAATTAGTTATCCATGCACCCAAAAAAAAAATATTTATCCATGTATGAATAAATTTTCACATCTCACCGAATAATGTATAAATTGATTAAAAAAAATAAATTAGTTATCCATGATTAAAAGGGATTTTTTTTCGTTTTAAAAATTTGGCAATTCCACCGAATAATATCTCACGTGTTACCAAATAATGTTATGTTATCTTTTTTCATCTAGTTCATATCAAAATTTACCAATTCCCCTGAATAACTTGTCACATGCTATCGAATAATGTTTTGTTTTTTAGTTCATCAATTTTAGATAAAAAAACTTCGAATCCCTAAACAATACTACAGTTAATCCAAATAATTCTTCATATTTCACCGAATAATGTCTCATATTGCACCGAATAATGTTTTATTTTATTTTATTTGTCAAACAGAAGACTCCATATTCTGCCGAATAATGAATCAGATTTCAATGAATAATATATCAACTCTTTACCACTAGTAACCAAAATTCAACATATACATATGAATAATTGACAAATAATAAATCAAATTATGCATCTAACAAACCCTATTCTAAATTCGACACCCACCCCGCCCCTGCCCCCACCGCCCCCACCCCCCACCCACCCACCCCCTACCCCTGCCCCTGAAACAAAAAAGAACCAGATCGATGAATTGGAATCACCTCCGGCTCGACATCGGAGATTCGAGTTCAAGATTCGCCTCCGCCTTGCATCGCCATCGAATCACCATCGAATCATTGTCGATTCTCCATCGCCTGGGCTCTCTTCGGAACTTCGGCTCGCCATCGAAACTTCTGGTTCGAGATTTGCCTTCGCCTCGCATCGTCATCGAATCACCGCCGATTCACCATCGATTGGGCTCTCTTTGGAACTCTGGCTCGCCATCGGCACTCTGAGTTCGAGATTCTCATCCATCTCGCATCGCCGTCGAATCACCATTGATTCACCGTCGCCTTGGCTCTCTTCGATCGGATCCACCATCGCCTTGGCCTCGCCTCCGCCTGGCCACACCTCTCCTCCCCTCGACTCACCTCCGATTCCGACGACGTCAAGGCCTCTCTCTTCCTCCGTCGAGTCTGATCGAGCCTTGCACGAATGAGTGGGAGATGAGGGATACGGCGAGAATTGAACGATGGTGAAGAGGGAGATGTAATTGTAATCAATCAAGAAGAAAGTGCACACGCGCCTTGTATTGGATTTGGGGTTAATTGAGTATGGGACCCACATTTTTTAATTAAGAAAATAGGTAAAAAAGCCAATTAATCTCAGCCCTTCATTCCATCTTAATTAACGGTCTGGATCTGTGCACAAAGTACATCCTAAGACATGTGCACAAGTTACCTATTCTCTCTATATATATAATATACGGGCCCTTGGGCTAATTGGGCCCGAGGCAAAGGCCTCTTGAGCCTGTATCCAGGTCCGGCCCTGGACGGTGAGTTCTGTGGGTGTGGCGACTATTGGATTTGTGATTCGAGATCACCGGGGCTTGACTGCACGCAGCCCGCCAGCTCGGGATTTTGAGGCTCGAGATTGAAGGTGATTGTCTAGCTATTATTAACGCTATCAATTAACGACGTATGGAGTTGTCCTTGGGAGATCGAAATTATCATAGCCGATGCTCGGAAGCTGCTTCAGGGCTTCCATATGGTTTCCTACGTTCGTGTTTTTTAGGGAGATTAATCGGGATACAGATAAAGCGGCGCACCTTCAGCACAACCTCAATCATGACCCTCAGTGTCTCATCATGGGATCCAGATTCTTGTCTGAAATGGCGCTCTTGGGTGATGGATTAGTAGGGACTGACACCACCCAAACTATTACTTTGTATAGTTGTATTTAAAAAAAAAACCCACAAATTATAACCTTTGAACCAAAATCTAGAATTGTGAATCAAAAAGGTTTGCGGTCCTCAAATGTTCTGGGTTTGTGACTATGTCTGCCACCTTATATGACCTTGTAGTTGGGTAATTGAGTTAATGCATTAATTAAAGTCTAAAAATTGTTTTTTTTCTTGTAAGGGTATGTATTCACGCTAAACAATCCTAAATGATTTTTTTTTATTAAGAAAAACGGTATTTCATCAGAAGGAATTTTTTTAATAAAAAAGTGATATTTGGGTATAGGTATAGAGCGTTAGGATTATTTAGCGTAAGTTCATATGCATAGTGACTATATTAAGATGGATTTCGTCAGTTTGGTTATAGGTCTCATTAGTCCTCCAAAAAACGATGCGTGTTGAGCGTTTTTTTTCCACAATAATAAATAATGACGAACGAACGCTAAGTCAATCAAGTGGATATAAAAAAAACTTGTGAAAGCGTGACACTCCTTGCTGAATTATGTGAATTCCCATCATTTTATCTTGCATTAGGCGTCACTACATTGGCTGTCCACAAGAAATTTATTCGTCTTAATAACAAGTTAATCCATATCAATACTATACATCCGAGTTTATATGATGCATTATGATGTTATGTTTACTTATGAAGTAAATTGTTTGTATTGTTTCTCAAAAAAATAATTGTAATAATTATAAAGAATTTATATTATGAAAATATCTAGTTAAAGAGGTGTCAAGCGACGATTGAAAATATAAATTAAATTTATTATCAATTGATTTTATAATAAAATCTAGTTATAACGGAATTCAAAATTAAAGATAACCAATTGTGGAACTATATCGAGTCGGTTGTCAACCCGTTTTATCCAATTCGTGACTTATGCCGACTGAATAATGTGCTCGGTATTGTGTTATCGACGTATAAAAGGGGGAAAATGTGCATATTTATTTTTGTAAACAGTCGCTGTTGGCAATGGCGCACTGATAGTTATGTGAGGTGTGATAGACTGATATGTTATCCAATTAAGGTGGCGGGCCATGGCTCCAGCCTACTTACACTAATCTTTTTTTTCTTTCCAATTACTAATATTATTAAGATGGGCCCACCAGCATTAGCCCTGACTTCTAGACGATGAACCTGATCCTATTTTTTTCAAGTTTGGCAAATTTCGTTACGGCTCACATCAACACCTTGTTGGAGCTGAACAAGCTAGTATTGCTGGTTTATGTTCAGTTTATTTAGAATATGAACGAACTTGAATCAAGGTTAAATTTTGACATAAACTTAAAAATGTACTCATATTCTACTCGTTTAGGAAATGAGCGAGATCGAGTCGAGTTTTTTTCGAACTTTAAACAATTTTACTTATTATTAGTAACTTAAAGAAAATTTTAGAAATTCCATAAAATTCGAGATATTCGAGTTTAATCCGAACGAGTCGAGCTTTGGACCGAGCTTAAAAATGTGTTCATACTCTGATCGTTTAGAAAATGAACGAGCTCGAGTCGAGTTTTTATCAAACGAGTACGAGTCGAGCTACTCGTGTTCACATAACACCCCTAACTCCGGCTCGTTTCCAATTACCACAATAATTCAAGTTATATACGAGTTGGTTTAGTTCCAAATCAGAGATTTCATTTAACTTTACTCCGTCTCCGTATATATGTATATAAAAAACTTTACTCCGTATGACACATCAATCAACGCTCAGAAGAAGCCTGCAACACAACAAGAATAGCACAGTACACTAACCCGCAATACAACCACAAACCACACCAAAGCACAATCAAACCCCAAGACCTCGTCTCAACCCTCAAGGACGATAATAAAATCATGGGCAGGCTACCACAAAGATAAGCCTAAAAGAGGCGATACAAAACAAGACAAGGAAGAGAAACCGGGCAGAGATGAACCAAAAAGCGACTGAAAAGAGCGGACTACAACAAACAAAAAGGTTGGTTGCGCAGGAGGGTCAAAAGGAAGGGATAAGGTCGGTGTGTGGCCATTGGAGCCGATTTGGCGGTCGGCGAGCGGCGGTGGAGTCAAAGGGTGGCGTAGACCCTGTAGATCAAGGGAGAAGAACCGGTTGAGGCTCCAGTGTGGTGACAGAGGTCGGCGTGTAGCAAGTGAAGCCGAATCGGCGGTCGGCGAGCGGTGGCCCGCCGGAGGAGGGAGTGGCGCGGCAATCCAAGATGGCGGTGGATGCCCCCAAGCTCGGAGAGAGAGCAATCGAAGGGTGACGGAATGAGCTGACGACCGTCAGCAAAGGGCAACGAGAGGAGGAGGCTGCGGTCGGCGACTGGGGACAAGGAGATTGGCTTCGGAGACAGGGCCCGGCGGGAGGCAAAGGCGTGTGTGCCTATGTGGATGAGTGACGAAGGCCAGGGTTGATGGCGGAGGTTTGCTGGCTGGGCAAAGTTGTTGCTGGGCAGAAACGCCATAGGCGGCGGCAAGACATCTCTCAAAGAGAGCGTATTAAACCGTGCTATGGTTAAATTAATAGAGGAAGTATAAATTTGAGTTAATAAGTTAAAAGAGTTTAAGCTATAAGTTGGAAGTGAGCGCAAATGAAAGCAAATTTAGATGTATTATGGTTCAATTGAAACAATGAATATTATAAGATAGATTCAGATCCAAGTCCGGCTTATTTCTTGTGAGTGTAACCATCGATCCATTAACGGGATTGCTAATTGCACGATGTATTTATCGAAAGTTAAACGGTGTACGGGTGCGAATACGCGGAGGTGGGCCACCCCCTAATCATGCTTTTTTTATATTAAAAAAAAAATCAACTGCGCAGATGCTTCTGAAATTGATTTGATGCCTTCTTCTTCCTTCTTCTAGGCAGATGCTTCCGAAAATGATCTAAAATTGAATGAAATTCTCTCTTCCTCCTCCTTCATGTGTACTCCTAATAAAATGTAATATAGGAAGTATAGGCCATTTTGTGTAAATAAGAAGAAGTTACATCTTCTTCTATAAATAGCTCTTCTGGAGCTAACATAACCTCAATTCAGTTATAACAATGAAAGTTGTTGATTGTTTTCTATCTTTCTCTTCTCTTGCTTCCGCATCTTTGTCTCTCTAATCTCAATCTATTAGATCATCATGGTATCAGAGCAATTGATCTGATCAGATTCGTTTCTTCGATCATTGGCTCGTCGTGATCATCTCTGCAATCTGTGTGTGCTTCATCGACTTTGAAGCTCAGAGAAAATGGCGACTCCACCAAATGAAGGCCGACGCCGAGATCTCATTTCATCCATGGATCTTCAAAATCCATTGTTCATCCACCCTTCCGACAACTCAAGTATGATTCTCATCTCAATTCAACTCATTGGTGAGAATTATATGCGCTGGAGACAAGCTATGTCAAAAGCGTTGTCCGTGAAGAATAAAATGGGAATTGTGGATGGATCGTTGATTGAATCTGCTGAAAATTCGTTGCAATGGCAACGCTGCAACGATATTGTTGCTTCTTGGATATTGAATACAATCTCAAAGGAGATTTACTTGACTTTAGATGTGTTTGATTCTGCGAAAGAAATGTGGGATGATCTGTATGAGAGCTTCGGACAAAGAAATGGTCCTTTGATTTTTCAGATCAAGAAGGAAATTCAGGAGTGTCGTCAGACAGGTTGGATGCTGCTGAGCAAGAAGATAAACTCATGAAGTTCTTGATGGGATTGAGTGATCAATATGCTGCAGCTAGACGTCAATTTCTGCTCTCTACACCACTCCCCACTGCAGGCCAAGCACATGCTCTACTGGTGCAGGATGAAACCAGTTCAAATTTCTCACAAGCTCCAAGCTCGTCAACTGATTCCATTGCATTGATGGGAAAACAAGGAAGTGATAAAGACAAAGACAAGCCAAGAAGAGAGAAATGCCAACACTGCAGAGGCAACCACAAATCAGACAGGTGTTGGGAGATGTATGGTTACCCAAGCTGGCATTCATAGAGCAAGACACACCCTCAGAGTGAGGCAGGAACTGATGGCAAGGGACGGGACAGAAATGTGAGGGCTAACATGGTAGAGAACAAAGAAAATGCATATAGCTTCCGAGCATTTCAAGAACTGTATATGGAGAACCAGAAGTTGATGGCCTCTCTCCTGCAACAACTCATGTCCCAACCTGAGAAAGCTTCAGATGCAAATATGTCAGGTAAAACTGTAAGCTGCAGTGCTATGGTGGGTAAGCTTCTATATTGTAGTGCCTTAAAGAATCCTAGAATCTGGATTTTATTGTCCCTACTTTCAAAACCATCTCCTGTGTTACAATCCACAGTTATTCATTTGCCTGATGGCAGTACAAGTAACATTACACGTGCTGGTACTGTCAATCTTCTGCATTCTTTAAATCTATATCACACCCTTTACATACCAAATTTCAAATTCAATCTGCTCTCTCTTAGCCGTCTAATTCAAGACCTTTCTTGTCACATACATCTAATTGGTGACAAACTGTTTGTCCAGGACCCAGCAAAGAGGAGAATGATTACAGTTGGTAAAGAACTTGGGGGTCTGTATTACTTGGTTCCTGAAAGCCAGATGAAGGACATCATCCAAAATTCCAGCTTCTGCAAGACCATGTTCAACCTCAGTCTTCACCCAGCTGTAAATACCTCTCAGAGTCTACCTATGTTTTTACCAAACTCTGTACATAGTGATGACAATGCCTTGTGGCACCTCAGATTGGGTCATGCTTCTCTGAGCAAAATGAAACACTTGTCCAACATTCAAATAAATGATTCTGAATTCTTGTGCTCAGTTTGTCCTATTTCTAAGCAAGCTGAAAATTCTTTTCCCCTTAAGTGCATCTCATGCTGATTATTAGTTTGAGTTTATTCATTGTGACCTATGGGGACCCTATGACACTCCCACATATAATGGTCATAAATACTTTCTTACTATTGTGGATGACAAGAGTAGAAGTGTGTGCGCTTATCTCATGAAAACCAAAACTGAAACCTTCACCCATCTTCAAAAATTCATTCTCATGGTGGAAAAACAGTTTGATGTTCATGTCAAGACGGTTAGGAGTGACTAGGGTACTGAGTTTTTTAACTCTGAAACACACACCTTCTTCTCTTCAAAAGGCATCATACATGAAAGCTCTTGTACAGCCACACCCTAAAAAAATGGTAGGGTTGAAAGAAAACACAGATACATACTTAAAACAGCCAGAGCTCACAGGTTTCAAGCCTCCTTACCTACCAAATTTTGGGGGGATTGTGTGTGAACTGTCACATACCTCATTAACAGACTTCCCACTATACCTCTCAAACACAAAACACCCTATGAAATCCTATTTGATGTCTTACCTGATTATACCAGATTAGAGGTGATACGAGGTTAGCCCTGAGATGGTACGACCTTCGATAATCAAGCAAGAAACTAAAGAAAGACTCAAGAATTAACAAAGAACGCAGCAAGACTCAAGAAACTCGATCAAGATTATCAAGATTCGACCAAGACTCAAACAAGAACTCAAGAAACGCAGAAAGAAAGACCAAGGAAGATGGAAGACTCGACAAACTGAAATAAAGACTCGAAATTGAATAAAGACACGACCTGATAAGGACTGAGTCAATCTATATAGAACAAGATAAAGACCCCAGGCCTCCTCAGAGGGTAGGAACCAATACCAATGACTATATAACCCGCCTCTACAACCCTACACAACCAAGCGGACAACTTGGAGGCACAAAGAGGGGGCTTGTGGATACTAGGATCACCAAGTCTTGCGAAGTTGATGAACACAAAGCAAACCAAGCTGAAACGATATCAATTCGATGACCAACGAGCGCCGCTCAAGTTCGGCCAACATGCACTCAAGTGTTTCACACAACTTTGAGAGAACTAATTCTATTCAATGAAATCAAACTGAATTACAAAGGGGTGAATCGACATATATAGGGCTCTAAGAGCGGCCGGGCCGATTCTAATGTTCTAAGAAGATAAAAGAAGATAAAATAACAACTTAAAGGAATTAATAAAATTACCCCTAAAGTTTCCTAAAATAACTTAAGTAAAGAAAGTTACTAAAAATAACAAAAGGATGTTCTTTATTCCCGTCAAAACAGTGACAGCTTGCAAAGATGTTGATTTTCGGCCAAGCTATAGGTCGAATCTGGCAAAACCTTCAACAGAAAAGTTGTATATCTCTTCGTCCTCGTTCCGACAAGGTATGACACGCCTCAATCAGATAAATATTGAATCCGTACGACCCATTTTACAGAGACGTCGAAAAGCTGTCAAAATTCTGAACGAGAGTCTAAAACGACATTTGCACCTTTGGATCTTCTCCCAAGGTGGAGCCTTCTTTTTCCTCTTGAGGATGACAACATTCTCACGAGCTCGAATCATAGGTGTGTCCGGAGGTGTCTTGGATGGTCCCGCATCATTCTCTCTTTCTTGAAAAGGATTCGACCTCGAATCCAAGGGCGCATATGATGCCGCAAAGGCATCCACACTAGCTCCTGGATCGAAAACCTCATGTCCATGGAAACTCTTCTCAAGGCTGATTGTGGTAGGGATTGACCACTCCGTGATGGTTATTGTCTCAGCTTTATCTACAAAATAAAGAAAAGAAACTTGATTAGTGCACAATTTAGATGTCATAACAACGTCATGATTTACATGATCATTAATTCAAGGCTAGTAATAGGAGAAGAATTTGCACCATCAATGATCATATTAGAAACTTTTCCTTTTTCTAAGCATTTAGTATGACATAAATCTTCTCTTTGATTATCATCACAAGACATAGGTTGAACATTTAAATCAATCAAAGAATCAGCATGCTCATATTCAATGCAATCATCATGATCATAGGCAAGTAAATTAAGATCTTGATCCTTATTAGCAACATGATTTACATGATCATTAATCAGCGAATTATCTATGCTAGAAGAAACATTAAGTTGAGTAGAAATAGGATGAGTTTCTTCCCTTTCAATTGGTGGCACTTCATCTCTAGGTGGGACTCCTTGTATGAACACCGTATTAGAGCCAAAACGTTGAAGCTCATATGTCGTAAAGCGTTTATCCAACTTAACCATTTCTTCATTTAACTTAGCCAAGGTCTCCATCATGGTGTTGAACATGGTGACCTGATTAGACATAGAAAGTAAAAACAAACAAGGAACTATGTAAAAGATTAGTAAAAATTATAAACACCTCACAATTGTGTTTTGCTCACACTCCCTCTCTGATTGATATGCCACGCTTGCTAGGGCAATCCGCTTTGGGAAAACCAACACTCAAGCAAAGAACTAAGCAATCAAAGTATGCAAATCAAGAGAATGAACAACAACAACACAAAAGAGTACTCGAAAAGGATTCAAGGTACTCGACACAACAAAACTCAACTCGACAGGAGCTAAGAGAGAACTCGACATGGGTCAAGTTTACTTGACTCAAACACAGAACTCGATGTGGACAAGAGAACTACTCGACAATTGAAGAAAAGTACTCGACAATGGTAGAGAAGTACTCGACAGTAGCAATGGACACACAACAGTACTCGATCAAAGGGGTAAAGTACTTGAGAAAACTGAAAATTAAAAGAAAAATAAGGAAAGAATGGAAATTTACCTCTTTTGATTGAAAACCTTTAAGTTAGGATGTTGTAGTTGCAAGGTAGGGTTTCAATTTTGTGATTTGTGGGAGGTATGTGTTTGATAGAAGGGTTGTCGACTAGGGCTAGGTAGAATTCACCAAAAGTGGTCCTTTGGAGCTTTCTTGCACTAGGTAGATCAACAAACTCTTTTTTTTTGACTTACTCTTGCCCCTAGTGAATTTTACCCTCCTAGGTCCAAGCTCAATCTTTTTTTTTTTAATCTGATTTTTTTATATATAAACTAATGCAAGAAAGACTCTAATGTAACAAGAGGACTCGAAAATCTGAGAATAATGGTGATAAAGGATAAAAACTTAGCCCTAAAGATAAATAAATAGACAAACTTTGGATAAATATGGTAACAAGATCTATCTTTAGCCTTTTTGATAATTGCTAGATATAATGAAATTAAATCCAACAATTAAATTTCTGATTTTTAAATAAGGCAATGGAAAATAGATAAAGCAAATATTCCAAAGATAGAAAAGGACAGAAAAGATAAACAAACTAGGGTTTATCTTGTGTGGAGGCTGAATGGAGGCTGTCGACCAAAGGCTTACTCGACTATGGGGACAGCAAGCTGCCGTCGGCTAGGATAGTGTACACAAGGGTGCGCACTGATCTGGTCGACTCCACGGTCTCGGCTAGGCTTTGTGTTTAGGCTATGCAACCACAAACAATCACAAACAAGAAGGTTAGTGCAATAATCAAATCAAGAATGCAAGAAGTAAAAGACCAAACAAGAAGGCTGACTCTATTTTTGTGTTTTTGTGTTTTAGGAAAAGAAAAGACTCAATCTTGATATCGGAAACCAAAGCTCTGATACCAATTTGATACGGGGTTAGCCGTGAGATGGTCCGATCTTCGACAATCAAGCAAGAAACTAAAGAAAGACTCAATAATTAACAAAGAACGCAGCAAGACTCAAGAAACTCGATCAAGATGATCAAGATTCGACCAAGACTCAAACAAGAACTCAAGAAACGCAGCAAGAAAGATCAAGGAAGATGCGAGACTCGACAAACTGAAATAAAGACTCGAAATTGAATAAAGACACAACCTGATAAGGACTGAGTCGATCTATATAGAACAAGATAAAGACCCTAGGCCTCCTCAGAGGGTAGGAACCAATACCAATGACTATATAACCCGCCTCTACAACCCTACACAACCAAGCAGACAACTTGGAGGCACAAGGAGGGGGCTTGTGGATACTAGGATTACCAAGTCTTGCGAAGTTGATGAACACAAAGCAAACCAAGCTGAAACGATATCAATTCGATGACCAACGAGCGCTGCTCAAGTTCGGCCAACATGCACTCAAGTGTTTCACACAACTTTGAGAGAACTAATTCTATTCAATAAAATCCAACTGAATTACAAAGGGGTGAATCGACATATATAGGGCTCTAAGAGCAGCTGGGCCGATTCTAATGTTCTAAGAAGATAAAAGAAGATAAAATAACAACTTAAAGGAATTAATAAAATTACCCCTAACGTTTCCTAAAATAACTTAAGTAAAGAAAGTTACTAAAAATAACAAAAGGAAGTTCTTTATTCCCGTCAAAACAGTGACATCTTGCAAAGATGTTGATTTTCGGCCAAGCTATAGGTCAAATCTGGCAAAACCTTCAACAGAAAAGTTGTATATCTCTTCGTCCTCGTTCCGACAAGGTATGGCACGCCTCAATCCGATAAATATTAAATCCGTACGACCCATTTTACAGAGGCGCCAAAAAGCTGTCAAAATTCTGAATGAGAGTCTAAAACGTCATTTGCACCTTTGGATCTTCTCCCAAGGTGGAGCCTTCTTCTTCCTCTTGAGGATGACAACATTCTCACGAGCTCGAATCATAGGTGTGTCCGGAGGTGTCTTGGATGGTCCCGCATCAAAAGGTGTTTAGGTGCTTATGTTTTGTGTCTACAACAAGTGGTTCAAGGAAGAAGTTTGATGCCAGGTCTGAACCGTGTGTGTTCTTGGGATATCCTTTTGGATTCAAAGGTTACAAGGTTTACAATCTTCTCACTCATAAAACCATAATCAGCAGGGATATCATCTTTCATGAGCATATATTTCCTTTTAATGCCATGATTCCTACCTCAAATCTCCCTTTAAAGTCTTCAGTTTTATCTAACACAAATGATACTTATTCTGATGACTTGGCCACCACTCAGGTGTATAATGTTCTCCCTGACTTTCATAATGTGGAACTGGAAAATGATACCTTGTATCCCTCTCTAAACCCACCTTCAAACACAGACAACATTGCATATTATTGTCCGACACCTGTTCCACCAGGCTTTGATGAGATTCCCCAACCCCAACCACCTCTCATTTCAACTCTACCCACAAGATCATCTACAAGAGTCTCTCATCCTCCATCTTGGCTGAAGGACTTTGTATGCCATGCCACCACTTCTACATCACTGCAATCTTCCTCAAGTAAGCTTGTTTCTCCATATCCTATAGCTTCTTTTCTATCTTACACACATTGCTCTCCTTTATATCACAAGTTCATATGTAATGTTTCATCATTATCTGAACCTGATTCTATTTCTAATGCACTCTTGAGTCCTGACCGGAGCAAAGCTATGATAACTGAGCTTAATGCACTTAAGAGCACATGCACATGGAGATTGGTGGCTAGACCATCTGATACTTCTGTTGTGAGCTGCAAATGGTTGTTCAAGCTTAAATTCAAAGTTGATGGCAGCTTAGACAAACATAAGGCCATATTGGTAGCTAGAGGATTCTCTCAAATTGAGGGAGTGGATTACAGTGAGACCTTTGCTCCTGTAGCAAAGATGATTTCAGTAAGAACTTTGCTTTCTGTAGCAGCTGCAAAAGGATGGTCTGTGTCTCAAATGGACGTCACTAATGCTTTCCTCCATGGTTATCTTGAGGAGGAGGTTTATATGGAGCTACCTCCTGCTTATCACAAGTTGAAGGGTTATCAAGCTAGCTCTCAGGAGGAGTATGCAAGCACATAGAGCTCACTTAATACAGGAGGAGGAGGAGCTTTGGTATGCAAACTTGAGAAACCCCTCTATGGATTAAAGCAAGCCCCGTGACAATGGTTTGCAAAGTTCTCACAAGTGGTGAAATGTGCAGGGTATGTGCAGTCTAAGGCAGATTACTCTCTATTTGTGAAGAAGACATCACTCTCTTTCACTGTTTTGCTTGTCTATGTAGATGACATGGTCATCACAGGAAGTTGCTCAAAGGAAATTGAGGCTCTAAAGCAGCATCTGCATAAACATTTCCTCATGAAGGATTTGGGGCAAATCAGATATTTCCTTGGCATAGAAGTAGACAGGAATGAAGATGGATTCTATCTAAACCAGAGAAAGTACACTTTGGAATTGCTCAAGGAGACAGGAATGTCATACTCTAAGCATGTAAACACTCCTCTGGATCCCAAAGTAAAGTTGTCTCTAGAAGGTACAACAAATGAGGTTGATGTGAATGCATACAGGAAGATTGTGGGCAAATTGATCTACCTCACAATTACTCGACCAGATATATGCTATGCAGTACAAGTTCTCAGTCAGTTCATGCATCAGCCTAATGATTCACACTGGAAAGATGTGAAGCGTGTTCTAAGATATCTAAATCAAGCACCTGGTCAAGCAATGTTGCTCTCAAAAAACTCAAATCTCAAATTGAGTGTCTTTTGTGATGCATACTGGATGGGCTGCCCTATGACTAGGAAATCTCTCACTGGATTTTGTGTAATGTTGGGTAACACTCTAATCTCATGGAGGACTAAAAAGCAAACGTATGTAGCCGGCCACTTCATCTGCAGAATCAAAGTACAGATCTATGGCCACTACTTGTTGTGAGATCACATGGGCTGCCCTATGAAGCTGTTTTGTGATAATCAATCAGCCATACATAGAGCAAAGAACCCTGTATTCCATGAGAGGACTAAGCACATCGAGGGGGACTGTCATCTTGTAAGAGATAAGCTCATTCGAAAGGAAATTGCACTGGGTTACATTCCTACAGGAGAGCAACCTGCAGACGTTTTTACAAAGGTTATATCCTATGATTAATATATGAAGAACCTAAGCAAGTTAGGCATTGTGAACATGTTCACCACTGCCTCACTTGAGGAGGAGTAATGAAATGTAATATAGGAAGTATAGGTCATTTTGTGTAAATAAGAAGAAGTTACATCTTCTTCTATAAATAGCTCTTCTGGAGCTAACAGAACCTCAATTCAGTTACAACAATGAAAGTTGTTGATTGTTTTCTCTCTTTCTCTTCTCTTGCTTCAGCATCTCTGTCTCTCTAATCTCAATCTATCAGATCATCAACTTCTCCCTCCTTTTATGTCTCCAACCCAGACACCCACTCATCCCCCAATTTCTCCTCTGGTTCAGGTCACCGTTTGCAGAGGAGTCGCTCCAGGTCCAGGGCGGCGCTCGAGGCCACCGTCTCAGCCCTCCTGAAGCTTCTCAACGCCGACAGGTCTCATCGCTCCCTTCACCCTCCTCCGGCTCCGCCATATCCTCGTAACAACCGAAGAAGAAAAAGGCGGCGAATGCGAAGGAGGGCGCATTCTGAGTAAGAGTCAAGGACATCCTTCGGAAGAAGCACGATGACGGAGCCTCGCCAACGGCATGTTCAGGAGATCCACGCTAGGGATTTGCGAGCTACAAGAAGCGAATTTTAAAAAGAAATCTGCAACTGCGGATTGCTAATGCGCGGTCGCACCGTGTATTTGACGAAAAAAAGAGCGTGTAAATAGTAAGCTCCATCAATTAAACATAGACATTTCATGCAAACAAACAAACAATTAATAGTTGAAAGAAACAAAATTAGAGGCATATATAAATAGAATCGAAAGTGGAAGCGGGTCATCTCATGCTCATGCCCATGCCCATCCCAGTTTTCAAACTGAGTGATTATAATTTTGAAGCACATCACATTATTCACATCCCTGTCCTCATTTTAGTCATTTACTTTGAATTTACCCATCTCTTGCCGCTTTGACTACAATCCTCCCTACATTAGTTACCATCCTATTCCTAGTGAAAACAGTAACACAATCAAAACGTACATGGATATCAAATCAAGCATATTATTCTTTCCCTTCAAAATACAATACAGTATACTTTGATATTTTATTTTTTACATATAAATAAATACTCAAACAAAGCGTAAGCATGGAGCGGACTTTAATCGTAAATTTCCCATCCCATTCCCAATTTCCCATTGCTTTCAAGTTTCAACTCCAGTGGGTCCCACCCCAACCCCTGACCCCACATTCCAACTCTCCCACCGCTTTTCCAAACCCTCGGTTTTAAGTCAGGTTCCCTGTTTCCATTCATCCCTTCCCACTCCACCAACCTTCCTCATTTCCCATGATCGTCCCCAATTCCCAACCCTAGAATCTCTCCCTCTCTCGCTCCCTCTCCCTCCCTCCCGCTTGCCAGTTGCCATGGAGAACTACTCTCTCCAGTCATCCGGCGACTCCTCCCCTCTCTCCCGCGAGGTCGACTCTGATAACCCTTCCTCCTGGGAGGAGCCTTCCGCCGCCAACTACAAGGTCAAGTTCATGTGCAGCTATGGCGGCAAAATCCAGCCCCGTTCTCACGACAACCAGCTCTCCTACGTCGGCGGCGACACCAAGATCCTCTCCATCGACCGCGCCACTGGCTTTTCCGCTGTCCTCGCCAAGCTCGCCTCCATGTGCGACGCCGCCCCGCCCTCCGAGATCTGCTTCAAGTACCAGCTCCCTGGCGAGGATCTCGATGCCTTGATCTCCGTCACCAACGACGAGGACCTCGAGCACATGATGTTGGAGTACGATCGCCTCAACCGCAGCTCTCCCAAGCCGGCTCGGCTCAGGATCTTCCTGTTTCCCGTCACATCAAAGCCGAATAGTATTAGTACTGAAGAGTACCACTCGAAGGAGGCCAAGCCTGAGGGGAATTGGTTCGTTGACGCTCTCAATTCGGTTCAAATCCGGCAGTTGGACAGTTCGTCTCCTCCGACGCCGCCGAATCCGGAGGCTAGCAATCCTGATTTCTTGTTCGGATTCGACAAGACTGTGAACCATACGGTTGGCGATCGAAACCCTAACTCTGCTAACGATGCTTCTGATGTGAACGATCAGGTTGCAGTCACCGATCCGGTGGCTCCGATTCAGAGCCAGATGGAGAGGTTTCGAATTGGCGACGAAGATCATCAGGTCAATCCAAATATGAATGCCACTCATATGTACCAGAGCGAGTACTACAAGGTTCAGGAGACGGTTTTGCCGGCGCCACAAGGCCCGCAACAGGCCGTCCCGTTGCCTATGTCCACCGGCTACTGGCCGGAGAGGCAAGTCGTCGCCGGTAACTATCCGATTGCTAGCGGGATGCCGGCGGATCAGCAACCATTCTACGTGATTCAAACCCCCGCCGGCGCAGTCTACCATCAAAATCCGCCCGTGCGACAGGTCCCTGCCGGACAAGCTTACTACAGCGTTCCGCGTGCAGCGCCGGAGACATACCGTGAGCCGCCGGCGTATAGCGCCGTGCCTCCCCCGCCTTCCTCGTTCATTCAACAGCCTAAGGCAACTGCGGGCATGCAGCCTCTTCCGCCGGCGCCAGCGATGGTCCCCGAGCAGGGGTATACACAGGTGGGATATGACAACGCAGGGAGACCGATCTACTATACTGTTGGCGGAGGAGGGATAGCGCAGCGACCGGTGCCATACCAGATGGTGAGTACGGCGGCAGGTGCGGTTGTCGAGGGACGCGCCGTAGGAATGGGTCTTGATGGTAAAGCTGTTGCTGCAAAGGGGCCTCAAACATAGTCTGTATAAGATTCTGTTTTCATATTTTCTTTTCTTTTTCTTTTTAAAAAAGGGTGATAAAATAGGCATTTTCTGATGCTTGGCAAAGATCTTCTGAAATTTGTTTTGTTTGGAAATGCAATGCATTTTGGTGTTTGTTGACTATGCTTGTTCTTATAAATGTGATTCTACCAGTAGTAACGGAGTGACTCTGTTACTGTTAGTAGAACGATGTCGAAAATTACACCCATCTTGTACGGTAAAAAAGTTCAAAAACCTTGGATACCGAATAGATTTTCATGAAAATTTCCATGTTTTTTCCCTCGTATAGGAAATTGTTGCTCACGTTTTTAGCGGCGCTCACTTCTTAAGAGTGTCAAGTGTAACGGTTGCAGTGATCAATGTGGTGGTAGTGGCGACGGTTTGAAAAAATCTCGTTTTCATACGCGCTTTATAGCTTGTAAAGCTACTTAAAATGTGTAATATTTTGTTAGAAAAAAAAAAGGTTGATACTTGTTGAATGAAGAGGTACGTTGATGTAAAATAATGTAGAGTCAAATGGCATGCTTTGTAGTTTGTACTTTTCTAAGGTCTGGTTGCCTGCCTAGTAGGGCAATTATCTGGGATAAAACAGTGGCGTCGGTAGGAAATAGGTGAAATCTTTGCTTTAGGATTGTTTTTTAAAAAAACTATATTAAAATTATAAATTATGATTTAAATATGATATTTTTAGTGTAAAAACTCATAGAATAAAATTTAATATTATATATTATGGATAGCTTGATGAATAGTTTTTTTCGAAAGAAAAATTATAAATTTTTAAAAAAGAATATGTAATTTTTAAATGAAAAAGGGAATAGATATGGATGGCTTGATGAATAGTTTTTTTTGAAAGAAAATTATAAATGTTTTAAGAAGAATATGTGATTTTTAAATGAATAAAAAAAATAGGATTGAAAAGTATTACAAAAAAAATCCATAAATTATGGTTTAAATATGACATTTGTAGAAAAAATATCCATATGAATAAAAAGTATTATAATTTTTATAAATATATATATATATAATAAAAAGTATTATAATTTGTAGAATATATATATATATTATATATATATAGTATAATGCATATTTTTATGAAAAATATTGAGAGAAAAATCAAATTTTTGATATAAATATGTCTACCAACTCTCCTCTCTTCGAGTCTTGGATATGATACGAAGTTAATATTTTATATAAAAAAAGTATCAAAAAATTGAATGATTTTTTTGTCTGGGAACAAATAGGGTAGATAATACGCTGTCTTTTCCACCAAAAAAAAATAGTGATAATAGAACCTGCATATTAGCTCAACAAATCACATGGATGACATTCTCTCAAATGAGGAGCTCATTATGCACTGGTCCCAGACCCCGAAGGTTAAGGGGTGTCTGGAGTGAGAGATTTTACCTTTTGGAGTAATTAGTGATAATGATACTCCGTAGTAGATAGGGTCTATAAACACTGAACCTGTCTTAACAAAAACCTCGAAGAATGATGACCAATTGCTTGCTCAAGAATTAATGGGAATATTCCGATTTCTGAATTATGAGAGTTGCTTCAACTTGTGTTTGTTTATTATTTAATCCGTGGAGTATGCTCCCATTTCCACAGTCGTTCATTAATGAGTGATTGGTTATGTAATCACGTAATGTTTGGTGATATGCATACAAATTGAACAAGTAAACGTTTCGCCAAAAATCACAAGCAAGAAAAATTCATACCATCTCCTTTGTTCCAAAATATAAAATATCAAATTTAGCCCTTTCAGAATCCGTCACTGGATATATCATCTTTTATCCATCTCAATAATATAGTTTTGGAAATACTTTATTGGAGAGTTTGACTACAATTTTCTCATAACACAAGATGAGGCAACGATACAAAGTTTCAGCAACCAAAACCACTGTTCATTTTTTTCTGGTTAACGAGGGTAACCAGTATGGTGGTAAAGCCCAAAGTCCGATGGCAAGAGTCAAGCGCTAGGTAAACCAGCTTGTGCCGACCAGCTACACCAAATGGTAAGAAGTAAGGTGAGAAAGAGCAGAGGAAAAAAAAAAACAGATGTTGTTCATAGTTCATAACGTAGAACGGTAGAAGTCATACCACCCTTGTACACAAACAAGCTGAAACATTTTCAATTAAAGTTCCATATCAAAAATTCGAAAAATCTATACTCTCTTCACAATATAGAAAGAGTTTGCAATTTACAGAACCATACAACTTCCTATTTTGCTATTTCCCCACTTCAGGGAAAGTGGGAAACTTGAAAAGGAAGAAAGGAAAAACCTGTGGCCAGAAGATGTGGTTAGCGGTCCTCACGCCGAACTGCATTAGGATTCGACATCATATCCATCATCATCTTCTCAGGGGAGTCTTCCCAGTTGGCAAAAGTCTTCATATCAACCTGAAACACATAATACACAAGATGACAAGTGTTAACATCTACACCCTGAAAACGCCGAGAAAATGCCAGTTAGTCGTTGTGAAGGTAAACCTTTCGCCTCTGCTGAGTAAAAAGATCCTCCCTCTTTTTGTATGAAAGCTGTACTTCCTTTGCTCTCTTGCCACCCAGTCCATATACGCAGACATCCGAAACTGTGGCTTCTACTGGCAGAAAACCCTGAGAAAGAAACACAGTGCACGTTACTACGATCACTCAACAAAGATGTTCTTATAGACTGTTCGTGTGGCACATTTGAAAAATTCTGCACGTCTACACTACTTTATTCACAAGAATCACTGCCGTCACTTGCCTGGTTAGGAATGAGGGAACCTGGCTGATATGTTTTGTCAACGGCATGATGTCGAATGATGATTCTTGAAAGATCTTCATTTATAGAGATCCTTTCATTTCCAATGGTCCCTCCAAAAGCAATGCCTACAGGCTTTGGATTCGCCTCATATACCCTCCTGGCAGGATGTAAATGGCTGTACACATAGTTCTTGTCCTTCCCTGCAAGGATTGAGGAAATGCGTTAAGCGCTAGCATAATAATCGGACTTATAGCTCATAAATATACATAGGATTTGGGTACCGGAAGGTGAAAACACATGGAAGGCTGGATATATGGCGTATAGATTCCCTCCGGTTCCATAGAATGTTTCTTTATCCTCAAGCCCCTCTTGTGTAAACACACCAATCACCCATTTTCGGTTGATGGGACTCGTTTGACTGGTATCATTAGAGTTGCCTGATATCAATATTAGCAATGGTGCACAATAACCTTCTATACCTGACCAGAACCTATTTAGTCCTTTACCGTCCCGTGAAGACCTAAAGAAGCAGGGATTCAGATTGTGAGTGCTTTGTATAAAGCGAACTTGGCAGCACATAAAATTCCAAAAACAATATGATTAAGCAAAGATAAGCCCGTATCATAAACCCTTAGGGTTAAAATGACAGAAAAGCACTGTTTCTTGAGTCCTTCCTAATTGGCATAAATTCATTGAACAAGGAGATATTATATTTTAAGCAGATGCATTACATAAGTGCGCATATGTTGCAAGCATGGGTTATTGCACAATGAAGAGAGATGCATAGTAGGATGCTGATCATAGTATACTAATTCTAGATTTTCAACTGTGTGAATTGTTCGGTACATGAGTATCTGCCCTATCAACTGAATAATAAATTTTGAGAACATCAATGGAATGTAGTTGAAGTAATGGCATATGAGGGATAAAAATGAAGGTGATAACATACTGATAAAGGAGGTTATCCTCGTTCACTTCGGTATTGTTAGGGAAGCACATTCCTATGATCTCTTCTCTGACTGCACTTCTCTGTGAAAGTGAAATTGCCCACGCTTGTCCACGTGTCAAGAGATCATGCCTTCTCGCCGACAAAGTTGACGAGTGACCACCTGAAGAAGTTGAAACCCCTTTGCCATCCTGCAATTGATGAAAATACGGATGTCAATCAAAACAAGTGCACCATCATTTATGCTACACTGCAATGAAAAAGCTCCACTAGGGCATTACCCTTGGTTCATCAGCAGCCTTTTGGATGCTTGAACGAACAAACTGCGAAAAACAGTCACCAAGATTCGGCGCTGTCCTCAAAGCCCAGATGTGAATCTTCCCGGCACTAAGTTTAACTGTCAAGTTCCACAAATCACAATCCCAAGCATCAAACTCTTCACTAGTCTCAGAACATGAAACAACAGCCGACGATATCAGATGACTGACATCAGGAAGGATCAGCTCCTCATGTTCCTGACTCTGGCTCCAACCTCTTGAGCTCAATGTCATAACCCAACAAACCCAGAAAATCATTCCCAACTCCTTGGGAGAAAATGATCCACTCGGTTTGCACTCAGCATCATCAGAATCAAACTGCAGCTTCAAAGGAATCCCAGCTTTCTCAGCTGATAAGGCAATCACCCTGAACAATGTGTTCAGCAAGGAAGAGCCAGACATCCTTCCACAACACTTGACATATCCTCTAACAAATTCAACCCAACTCACTTGTTCTTTTTCATGTAAGAATAGAAATTCACAAATGCTGGCACCCAATTTACCCAGTAATTCTGGGAATCCATTGGGTAGGCAGATTCCCCCTTCGCAGCTTATCTTTCTATATTTGGGACTGAAGCATTGCTGAAACAGAAATCAAACTTCAAAAATTCATCACAGATTAAGAAATGCCCAATTCTACTAAACTTTAGGGTTTGCTGGCAAAGCTATATGAAGACGAATTTTCGATAAAAGATCCCAAATTGTGGGAAGTAGTACCTGAAGGGCAGTGAGGGGGATGGAATTGGATTGGGGATCGGAGAGTGAAGAGAAGGACTTTTGAAGCAGAGGGAGAGAGCCCGTGGAAGCTGCTTGTGATTCAATTTCTCTTTGTTCGTCGGGGATTTGCTGGGTCGACAAACCAGCGCCCATTTTTTGATCTGCTAGTGCGCAGTGAAAATCGGGCGTCGGCCAAATTGAAAGGGGGAACTCTCTCCAATGTCTATCTCTGATATCATAACTTCAAGACTCTTCCATTTTGTGTTCCACCTGTCGAGAATTCACGAATCATGGCCTTTCCGAATTCGAAAACTCAGATTCTTCCATGTTTATATGTCCTTCCGGACCTTCCGTGTAGATATTTTTTTTTGTTTTTATACTCATTAATATTTCTTTTGGGTAAATTGCATATAACCACCCATAAAAAGCACTTTACATAAAAAAAAAAAAAACCTTAAAAATGGAAGGTTTTCACAAAACCACAACAACAAATAAAAAAAAATTAAAAGATATTTAGCAATTCAATAAGCACAAAATATAGCGGGCAAATTAGTCTGATCTTGAGTTGCTTCTTCAACCCAACCCAGCCAAATGAACGTGCTACCTCACGCACATTCATCAGAACCCCCAAAACCCAAATATCACCTAAGCCCTAGAATCGAAAATCAACCAAATCGATCGCCCCCATTGCTATGGTGGTTCATCTTCTTCGCTCTCTACCAAGATCAAAAAGACTACAAATTCCAATCTCAAAAGGCTGTTAAAGGAATCTCCCTCAAGTGGATTTTTCTCGACAATTTTCTGATCACTTTCGAAACTCAACTCGAACCTCCTCTCGATTGGAGAGATCTCGTCCTTGCTCTTCAATTCTGGCTTTGGAAAACTTCACCTTTTGATCCCCACTGCAAAAGTCCTCTGCCAATTTCAATCTTTATTCGGAGATTTGGTTCCAAAAAAGAAAACAAAGATATCCCTTTGGGTGTTGACGTTCCAGGCCTGTTGGGTTCTCATCTGTCGCCTCTCTCCAACCCGGTGCTCCTCCTCTTTGGCTTGCCATGTCGTGCGTGCTCTCTGAGTTCTCTACGAAGGTTTGCTTTACGGCTTCAACTCTAAATATGTCAGACCGTCTCTACTCCCAGGTATTGTACTCTGTTATCTTCATCTGGGAAACAGGTAAGTCCTTCTGCCCCCTCTCTACTTTCTGCTACTGGCTTAATCCTCCCTCTGTGAAATCCCTCTTGTCCTCTAAGAATACCATTTGTTGTGCTATAGAACCTTCATCCCGATCTCTCTATATAAACACTAACTACAAGCAGTTATTGGCACACCATCATAAGCTCTACTTTCCTTCTCTTTGCTGCTATTGCTCCGGCTCTCAAATTATTTCTCTCGCTCTTTCCTCTATCATCCTTATGGAAAAGGAAAAGGGAAATCCCCAAGGGGATGACACCCATTCTAACACCAATCCAACCAATGGGAAGCAAGTAGGCGACACCCTTACTAACCAAAATACCCAAAACACTACCTCACTTAAACGTGATAAAGGCAAGAGTAAAATCGATCTCTCATCCTTATATGCTGATCTTGCTAAGTTCAGCTCACCAGCAAAGCCCAAACCTGAATGTATCCTATATGGCCGGCTTTTTAGAGCCCCTATGGAGTTCAAAAAAATCAAAGCCAAACTCATAGCTGATTGGAGGGGGCTTTCTGACGAACCAGTGATTTTGGAGCTCCCTAATCACTGGTTTGAAATTTGGTTTGCCACCCCCACTGATCTGCAGTGCATATGGGAAGGTCGTCCTTACCATGTTTTTGGGCACCTTCTCAACTTGTGCCTATGGAAACCAGAATTTGATCCTATGCTTGAAAACATATTTGCTATTGATATGTGGGTTAGGATCACCCTCATCCTTGATGAGCTGAAGGACCCTGAAGCGGTCAAATCCATCATCAAACACAACAAATTTGGTGTTTTTATCAAAACTGATCCCTTTGTCGATGTCAACCTCAAGTATGCCAGGGTCTGCATTCACCTTGATGTGTCTAAAACCTTCTCCAACACCATCCTTGTGCCCTCTTATGCCAACCAAGCTTCCACCCATGTTATCTGGTTTGAAAAGTTTCCAGATGGCTGTGGAAATTGTGGTGAGCTCTCTCACCTCTTTAATCAATGCCCTCATAGAGCCCCTAACCCAAAGAAAATCAAAATAACCATCCGAAAACCCAGCTGGATGCAGAACCACAATGTTAAGGAGGAGTGGGTGCAAGTCGCAAAAAAGGGCAAACCTCTCAAGCTACCCAACCCCATCACAGCCTTTGGCAACAAGCCATATCTCTCAGGTAAGGGGGGAATGAGTATCTCCTTTGATGCTCTCTCCCACTCCTCCTCCTCCTCAAAGGACTCCAAAGACAACCCCACTCATGAACATCCCCACACTGATTCTGCTTTTTCAGCACACCAAGAGCTCCCAACTGCTGCTCCTTCCTCCTTTGTACCCCCCTGTGCTCCCGCTGGTAGCCCAGTTCTCCCTGCTAGCTTCAGTGTGGTTCCAGGGGCTGGTATGGATGGGGCAGGACCCTCCAACACTACACCTGACCCACTGCTTGTGCTCAGCCTCACTCCTCAGCCCTCTAATGATGAAATCATGGCGCAGCTAGCTCTTCTCCTTGATCCTAGCCACTTCTCCTTTGTTGAGAATGAGATTGATGATGAGATCCTCCCTTGCTTACAATATGAGGTGGATGAGGATGATCTCTTAGGTGCTGAGCTTGAGAGCTGTGATTACATAGCTAATGATCATGCCATTGAAATCCATGATGATATCCCTCCTTCTGATTTGTTATCTGAGGCATCCTATCACACCATCCAGTCCACCTCTACCGTTATCAAGCTACTCTCCTCCATGGAGATGCCACCAAAGGATCACTCCAACTTTGACTCGATGAAGAGAAAGGGCCTCGTCGGGGAAGAAGACACTACATGCTCCAATCTGAAGAGGAGCAAGAAAAATACTTAGTCATGCTGATAGTGAGCTCCCCAAGAGTATGGCCTAGGACTTCCTCATCCTAGTTGTCCCTAGGCATCTTTTGCATCTACATTGCCTACTCTACCACTTTTGGTCTTAATTGGTCACTCCTAGGTCCTTCTTGGAGATCTCATTTACTTTCATGGAGCTTAGAATGTAAATTCCAGTCTTTTGTTGTAAGTACTCCTACCGGAATTATCTTAGGTTATGAAACCTGCTGGAAACTCTATTGTAGCAAGCATCCTGCGTACTGTTATGAAATGGAATATTGGCCTCTCAAGGCTCTTATCTACCTTATTTTCACTATCTGTCTTAGATTGCTATACCATTCTCTCAACTTGCAAAAATTACAAGATTATTACAGTTGGTTGTACCATCTGCACAATATTTACTTGGCTATAACAACTCACTTTGTTAACATCCGATGTATGCTTACACTACTCACTCTAAATCTAACCAAATGTTTGAACCATGCAGAAACACATCACTCTTATTACATGCAGGCCTCATGGAACCTTAGCATAGAGTGGTACATGTCTTCCATGCCTTGTGGGTTGCTGAGTGTTCAAAAGATCATGCTCTGGCACTTAGCTCAGCAAATTCATAGCTGCACTTCTGGGCCTCTCTTGGATACAGCCTCATATGTTGCCGACCAGGCGCTACCGAATTCTAATACCCTACTCCGAATTCATCATGGATGTCTTTGCAATAATTCAATCACTTATTTTATTGTAATAATCAGCCTTCTTGCTTCTTTGAAATTAGATCGCTCTAAGTACCCTACCCTCTCGCCCACCCAAATGAAATCGAGAAAAGGAAGTCTGGTCTTCCCTTTCGATATACAACGACTTACCATTGTCAGAATTGAATCTCATCATCCCCTTGACTTTATCCTAACGGTTCATTTCCTTGGTATAGTTGTCAAGCTATTCAAACTAAAATACAATCGCAAACTAAATTGCAAGGTTATATATGTGTATTATACAAGCTACTGCTATAAAATACTCTATTGGATCTACCTTAATTACTTTAGCACCAAATTTACTCCATTTGCACCCTCTATATGTGATTTCACTCCTAGCTCGTCCATATTTACTTTTTGGTCCATGCATAAACAACTACAAATGATTAATATCAGTTTTTTAAGTTCAACTATGCAAGTATATCATAGCACTCTACCCTCTTACATATATAAATTGAATTATAACCAATCCCACCCAACTGGCACTTATCTTTGCTTTGCTTATTTACCATGGATTAATTATGAGTATCGAATTACCCTCTTGACAAACACTATGGTTTACCTCATTAATTTCTGCAGAATACTGTACCATATGCTTCACTATGATTCTCATTTACATTTAACAAATAGGACAATCCCCATACTCTACTCACAAATCACTATGCTCAAATCTCAGTTGTATCTATCAATTGGATTTGTAAGTTTTAAGAACTATTTGCTTCTACCACTCGCATCTCCACCTTTGTTCGCTAAACAAATGCATAATCTAAGCTCTTATCTATACACAAATACTCATATTCATATCATAATCTGTTTTGAATTAACCCACTCTTTATCCTGGGATCTTCTCTCTGCTTTGTCTTGGGCAACCTGCTATATGCTTCCCTACGTTGCCTGGTTGCGTCTTGATGCTGCTGTCCGGCTGGGGTTTGTTGATCTCCGGCTCTCCCAAGTTTACCTCTGCAATCAATTGGCCTTGTTCAGGTACAACCTCCATCATTGGTTTGGTTTCTCCTGACTTTATCTTGTTATGGCTTATCTTGATCTTAACTCTATGGATATTGGGTCAACTGCCGATAGCAACCCCAATACTCCAAAATCTCCTTATTTACCCACTGGAAAGCATTCGAGTGACACCCGTTCAAACAACATTCCCTCCAAGTCGATGATAAAAGACTTTGGCAAAGGGATTCTCAACCTCTCAACGTTCTACTTAGAACTAATGCATATCCTTCATGATGGTAAATCCACAACACAAACCCATTTAAACTCCTCTGAACTAAACTCACTCAACCATCTATCTAAATGCTTTTATTATAAATCAGATTCCATATCACACATTCGGTTAATCCTGCTGCTAAGCACCATATTACATTCAGTTAATCTTTTAATTCACATCACCCTCACTTTCATGTTTCTTGATCATCTGTCTTGTCTCATTTACTCAGGAAACTGTTGGATGACTAAACCACCAGCTATCTTGCACTCACAACGATCTAGTGGAAAAATAACCATTCTAATTAATTCTAATTTACCAAAACAACGCCTATTGTACTACTGTGACATTAAACATAACCCATTAACACATATCACACCTAAACGTATAAATTATTTAACCATAATAACATCTAAGGAAAAAGCTTACTTGCTTAACAATTTGCAACAAGGCCCTGCTAAGAAACAAATTGCCTTGTTGCTTAATTGGTTGGCAATGTTTGTTGATTTGTTCTATGAACAAACCCCTTTGCGAAAGCAATACCCAAAGGCACCCCTAATTAAAGCATTGGTTATATTATGAAAATAAGCTTCTGGAATATTCGGGGTCTTGCTCGAACAAATATATGGACTCAAATTGACTCGACATGTAAAACTGAGCACATACAAATACTAGCATTAGCAGAAACTAAGCTCCAAACACCTCCAAAGGAATCTCTATGGCAGAGTGTGGGTTTTGATAACCTTAGTTTTTGTCCTTCTATTGGACTATCGGGTGGTCTTTGCCTACTGTGGAAATCTTCCCACTTAAACAAAGACTCATTTAAAATCATTTCTGTGGGGGAACGACATATCCTATTAGAATACCACAATGACAATCACAACCTAACATTTACTATCTTATTTGTTTATGCACCACCGCACCAGCACCAAAAACAAACATTTTGGAATGAAATCTCTACAATTATCCTAGCTACCCCCCACCCATGCATCATTGTAGGGGACCTAAATGACATATTATGCACTGCAGACAAATTAGGAGGGGCCAATCCTACCCCCTCAAGATTCCATAGACTCACAGATTTCATATTAAGACATGATCTAATAGATCTCCCCACGACTGGGAACCAATTTACATGGCGCAAAAGCTCTCAAGCAGAAAACAATACCTATGAAAAGTTAGATCGCTTTCTGGTGCATAAAAACATATATGCAATGCTTCCACATCTAACCATCAAAAATCACGCTTTCACAACATCTGATCACACTCAAATAACTTTAGAACTCTTCCCAAACGAACTTCCAATAATGCAACCTTTCAAATTTGAACTAGCATGGACAAAACATAAGGATTATGAAAACTTGGTTAAGCAGGCTTGGCGGCTCAACCCTACGGGCTCCCATCTCTGTAAACTAGTCAAGCGCCTCCAAGAACTTAAAAAGAAAAGTAAGCTTTGGAGTAAAAGAACATTTGGGAATGTCTTCTCACAAATTGCTAACACCGAAACTGAGCTGCAACATCTACAATCACAACTATTCACAAAACACGACAAAAACATAGATATGAAGCACAAACGTCTGCTAAACAAATACAACCACCTAGTGAATTTCCAAAAAACCTATTGGGGACAGAGAGCGAAGAGAATCCATATCAAAAACATTGATACAAACTCTAAATACTTTCATCGTGTGGCAACCGGTAGAAGAAACAGAAACATAATACGAAATCTTGTCACCAGAGAAGGTATTACCCTTAATACAGTATCACGAATTCGAGAGGAAATTAAATCGGATTTTTGCGGTCGATACTCTGCCACATCTCAAATACAGGGGTCTTGCTTTCTTTTAGATCACATTACACCAGCTATCACAATATCAGATAATGATTGGCTTACCCAACCAATTTCGAACTCTGAGGTTAAGTCTGCTGTCTTTTCGCTGGCCAGAGATAAGTCTCTGGGCCCTGACGGCTTCCCTGCCGGTTTTTTCTGCACATATTGGCACATTGTTGGCCCCTCCGTCATCAAAGCTACCAAAGGGTTTTTCTCCGGTGGAAAAATTCTTAAACAAATAAATCACACCTTTATCGCACTAATACCCAAATGCAACAACGACCAAACAACTAACAACTTCAGACCCATTAGCCTCTGCTCAACCATTTATAAAATAATCTCTAAGATCCTAGCTAACAGATTACGACAAATTCTCCCCAACTTAATTCACCCATTACAAAGTGCCTTCATAGTGAAGCGATCCATCCAAGATAACATTCTGATCGCAAACAAAATATTCCACTCTTTTCAACATAAAAAAGGGTCAACTGGATGGATGACAGTCAAACTCGATATGGAAAAAGCCTTTGACATGGTCCGCTGAGACTTTCTACTTAAAATCCTGGATAAATTTGGCTTCTGCAGTAAGTTCTGTTGTTGGATTAAGGAATGTATAACAACAGTAACCTATTCAGTCCTAGTTAACAATGAACTCACCGACTTGTTCACCCCATCCAAGGGTTTGAGGCAAGGAGATCCACTATCCCCATATCTTTTCCTTCTTGTTGCTGAGGTCCTTGCCAGAGGACTTCAATCTCAAGCGAATTCACCAGGAAGCCACATTGGCATTGCAATCAAACGAGCATGCTACAAGATCCCGTTTCTGGCTTTCGCAGATGACATCATCATTTTCGCTTCCGCGACGAAAACAGCCTGCGACCAAATCAATACAATCACACAAATTTTTTGTCAACATTCAGGTCAACGTATTAATTTTCACAAATCAACATTCCACACTACACCAAACACTGAAAACACCACAATAAACACCATTAAAATGAACTTTAAATTCCGTTCATAACCAATCTAGGTAAATACCTAGGATGTCCTGTCATTACCGGTAAAGTCACTAGCTCCACCTTTGAAGACATTACAAACTCAAGCAAGACACAACTAACTAAATGGACAGCAAACAATCTGTCGTAAGCAGGAAGATGCACACTTATCAAGTCAAACCTAGATGCAAAACCGTTACACATAATGCAATGTTTCTTACTCCCGTTACATATACACAAGGAACTTGATAAGATCAATAGAAACTTTCTATGGAATAAGGGCCCTAAACACAAACCTCTTTGTAGCTGGTTTGAGATGTGCAAATCTCGCTCCAATGTGGGGCTAGGCCTTCGCCTTTCTGAAGACATGAACAAGGCTCTTCAGCTAAAGCTCTTTTGGAAAATACTAGCAGAACCAGAAAACCCATGGGTAAAACTAGTATCCCAAAAATACTTGAGATATAAACCACTCCTCCATTATGAGAAGAAAGAAAATGTATCATGGCAATGGTCAAAACTGACCTCCCTCATCCCCATCTTTAAAAGTGGACTACGTTGGGGCATTGTCAATGGGAAATCAATAAACTTCTGGCACGACCTTTGGATTGGGGATTCCCCCCTATTGACACAAGCTCCAACCCCAAGCTTAATTGACAACAAATTAATGGTTGGAAGTTTCATAACAGATGATCATTTATGGGATATCAATAAACTAAATAACAACTTATTCAACCTTATTAGTAGAGAAACATTGGAACAAATAATCCAAACACCAATACCAAAGCATATCCAACAAGACCGGCTATACTGGGCTTCTAGCAAAAATGGTTGGTTCTCAACTGCCTCAGCAATTGAAATCATACACAAAGCAAAAAATCATTCCACAACGCAATTGCATTGGATATGGAAATTAGATGTGGCCCCGAAAGTCAAAGACTTTTTGTGGCGAATCTCCAAAAATGGCCTACCTACATCTGCCAAACTTGCCTCTCGTGGAGTTGGCGTCCCTACGGATTGCCCTCTTTGTGGTATGTGCTTTGAGAACACTGACCATTTGTTATTTCATTGCCCAATAATAACACAAACAATACAATATCTCTCCCGAAAAATCTATAACCCACTTTGTGGTGTCTATGACACTACCACCAGCATAAATGAATCATTGTGCGCTCTCCATACCTCTCTAAGCAAATCAGAACTTTCATCACTTGCTACAACTTGGTGGTGTTCTTGGTACTTTAGGAACAAAGCTCTCTTTGACAATGTTAAGTCTAATCCTAAAACAATAGTTTCGTTCACAAAAGATCAATTAACTATCTGGGAGAAATCAAAAACTGATGACATAAACTCAGAACAAGGCACTCATAACAAAGAACCCAACCACGGGAAGACCAAAAAACGCACACCAAAATGGACTAAACCAAGAAATGATTGGTATAAACTAAACTTTGATGGGGCCTTTTCCTCTAACAATTTAGGCTCTTATGGATTCCTTATTAGAGACAGTTTGGGTTGTACGATATACGCAGAATCTGGACCCTCCCCAATCTCTTCCGTTATTGGCTCGGAATGCTTTGGCATGTGGAAATGTGTGCTTAAAGCTTTAGAACTCAATATTCCGCGTATCTGCATTGAAGGTGATAATCTTAGCATTATCAAAAGCCTTAAGACATGTGCGTCTTGCTTTGGCGAGATAGAGATGCTTATTTCCGACACTCTATGCGCCCTGACTATGTTTTCAGATTTCGAGATTTCTCATGTCTTCAGGGATAGTAATCGAGTTACTGACCGCCTATCTCACCTTGGGATTGTTTTCTTCAGCTTGACCTCCCCTTCAGACTCAGTTCTGTGTAGTATCATCCGAAAGGATGCTCTTGCCTAGTTGACTCCGCCAACTGCCAAATTCTTTCTGGTTCAAATAAAAAAAAAATAGTCTGATCAAGATACAACTTATTTGAAAGTTTACTATTTGATTATCGTGAGTATTGAGAAAGTAATGATAACTTTTAAGAGTAGAAATACATCTAAAATGATATTACATTCTAGGTGTATTTAACTAAACATATTATTTTGAGCTCACCAAAAAAAAATACTATTTTGATTAAGAATATGAAGTTCTTTATTGTATAATTAACTTCACTAAAAAACGTGTCAAATTTTATAGTTGGAAATTTATGACTACCAATTATAAGTTAGTATGGTAGTTGTGAGACTATGGAGTAGGGAGATTGAATTTGATAAAAACTAGTTTAAGATTTTTTAAAATTTATTTTTGTAAAAAGAAATTTCTGAATACAAACAAAATTGTGAACATGTCATGAAGATTTGAATTTTATGGTTACAACATGTCTTCTTTCAGCCTATATATTTTTTTCTCCTTTATTATCGTGTGAAAAGTCGTGGATGTGATCGAGATATGACAACTCGTTGATGTTTGAGTTCAAGTATATGAGATCTCCACAATAATTCCTCAGAGATCACATGTGTTGCGTCTACCAACAGACATATGAGAAGTTTCTCACGACATTTGTTCTGTCATCGCTTGTTGGAATTTTATGGTTTTCTTTTCCTTGAATAGGTAAATAAAGAGCGACCATTCCGGGGTTCAAACCGGGGACTTATGAGTACTACCCACAAGTCCTTTCCGGTGAGCCATTCCGGAATGGTTTTATGATTTTCTTTTCCAATTCAACTATACCTTCCATTTTCGCCACCATATCCCATGGAGAAATCGCCGCGGACTCTATAGAAAGAAGCCCAAAACCCGCCCAAGTTATCTTCGCAGGAACTTGGGGTTTTCCAATTTCCTTTTTTTTTTGACGCAAGATAAGAATTAGGTCGGGTCGGCCGCAGCAGAGGCCCTTCCTAGCGCATCATTCCGGACGAGAACTAGCAGTTCTGGATCATCCTCACAGCAGACGTCGGCAGGGGAAAGGTGGGCACTACGAGCAAGGTAGTCAGCCACAACATTCGATTCCCTGAAAATATGACGAATAGCAACATGAGTAAAGGACGAGATATCAGACAGTATATCAGCTTGTAGTATCTCTATTGTCCAGGGGCATTTCCAATCCCCCAGTAGAGATTTTATCACCAGTAGGTTGTCTCCTTCGATCAGAAGTGTAGATAGTTGCAACTCCTTTGCACGTAACAAACCCATTCTGAGTCCGAGATTTTCAGCATAAATCACTGAGATCTTTGTACAAACAGATCTGCCAGCGGAGACCACTAAACCCGCAGAGTCACGGATGACAAAACCATAAGACGAGTTGCCACACGGGAGTACCGAACCATCAAAATTGAGCTTATAACAATTTGGCGGAGGTTTATCCCACTTCCCGGACCGATTATGAGCCCTAGTTTTCGTAGCACAACCCCTAATAGCCTGGTTGTGCGAACCGCTATGACTGCTATGACCAGTCGGATCATCGTCTAAACGTTTTGACTGTTTCCAACAGAGACTAGTTGTGATGTGGAACAACAAGATTTCATTGATAGTTACCTTGTTAGTACGATCGAAAACGAGTTGGTTTCTAAAGAACCACATGGCCCACCAAGCTGTAGCTAGAACGACAAAAGTGTTGGTCCCAATAGCACATTTTATAGCAGTAAGAGGAAACACATTTCCCGTCCCGACAGAAACAGTGATAAATCCCGGAATGTGGATGCGTAACGCTTTAAGCAAAGCAGTAGCCATGGGACACCGAAGAAACAGGTGATCACCCGATTCATTTGTATTGCCACAGAAAACACAACCAGCAGGTACATCCACGTGCGACCTTTGTAATCTGGTTTTGGTCGGTAGACCATCTCGGGAGATTTTCCAGAGGAAGTGTCGAACCTTAGAGGACACATCGAGACTCCAGATCCAATCGCAATCGAAATCAGGCGACCCGGTGTAAACAGATATGAAGTAGTTGACAGAGGCGGTTGAGAACTAGCCATTTTTGCTTGGGCCCCAATATAGACGATCTGAAATTTGGTTACTAGGCAAAGTTAGACCCATGATGTGGTCGATATCATCTTGTTTCAGAACATTTGCTAATGAGTCATTTATAAATGTTTTGTTCCACTGGCGGTTGGTGATGAAGTGAGCCACCGAAACTCCCAAGAGATTATCCGGGATAGGTCTCAGTGTTTTGGAACTCAATGGCCTCTCGAAGGCCCAGTTATGGGACCAGAAATCAATGGATTCCCCATTTCCGACCCTCCACTGAAGAGCTGGGAGGAACTGAGGTCTGATGGACATAAGGCGGGACCATTGCCACGAGGTATTACCTTTTTTATTATAACTGTAAAGGTTCTGGCCTTTAAGATATTTTTGTGAGATGACATGAACCCAGATGTTGTCTGGTTCAGAAATTATTTTCCAAAGAAGCTTCATCTGGAGAGCTATATTCATAGACTTCGCCTTATGAATCCCCAAACCACCTTGCAAAGTGCCCGAACAGATTTTGTCCCAGCTAATCAGCGGTGGAGCTTTAGAGGTTTTGTTCCAAAAGAATTGTCTATACACTTTGTCAAATTCGTGAAGAACATGAGAGGGTAGCAAGAAAGCTTGCATAAGAAAAATCGGTTTGGCACTCAGATTTGCTTTGATAAGAACCCGTCTCCCTTCGGCAGAAAGATTTGAAGCTTTCCATTTTGTGAGTTGATTTTTGGTCTTGAGAACCACATCAGCGAATGTGTCCTTATTGGTCCTACCGTTAACGATAGGGAAACCTAAATATTTGTCAAAATTGTTAGCCTGTGGAATGCCAAGTACTGCAATAGTAGACGCTATGGCGGTAGCAGTCGTGTTAGGAGACACTTGGAAGCTGGATTTGTGCAGGTTCACCTTTTGTCCCGAAATTAAACAGTATCTGTCTAAGATAGATAGTACAGAAGTACATGCCGAGTGGGAGGCTTTGCAGAAAATAAGAATATCATCAGCAAACGCTAGGAAGGGAACCTTGATACCCGGACGACCGAAAGAGATACCCAAGTCCTTACTAGCTAGCCCTTTGTTATGCAGTGTACGTGCTAATACCTCAGAGGCTAGGATAAAGAGAAAAGGGGAGAGGGGGTCTCCTTGTCTTAAACCTCTGGTGGGTTTAAATACTGTGGTAGGTTCATCATTAACGAGGACCGAGTAGGATACAGTTGAAACACATTCCTTTATTTTGTTAATAAAGAGATCATTGAAACCATACTTAGATAAAACTCGGAAAAGAAAGGTCCATTCGATGCGATCGTATGCCTTTTACATATCTAGCTTAAGAGCAACCATGCCCATTTTGCCTTTCTTCATCCGAAACGAATGCAAGGCCTCATGAGCAATCAGAATGTTGTCCTGGATGGATCTCCCTTTGATGAAAGCTCCCTGGAGGGGGTGTATAAGTTTGTCAAAAAACTTGGTTAACCGTGCTGAAATAACTTTAGCTATGATTTTGTAAATTGTAGAGCATAAACTAATAGGTCTGTAGTGGTTTACTACAGTCGGGTCATCACATTTCGGTAGAAGCGTAATGAAAGTATGGTTTGTTTGACGCAGTAACCTGCCACTGGTGAAGAAAGCTTTGACGGCTTTTATTACAGAGGGCCCAACTGTAGGCCAGAACTTTTGGTAGAAACCAGCTGGGAAGCCATCAGGCCCTGGAGCCTTATCCGGGCTCATAGAAAAAACAGCCGCTTTAATCTCATTGTTTGTAACAGAAGCCTAGAGCATGTCGTTATCTGCTTGTGAAACTAAGGATGGGATGACCGCTAGGTCTGGAGACAGATCTGAAACAGGGGTCAAAGAGGCTCTGAAACGAGCTTTGAAGTCGCGGACAAATTCCTGTTGGATTGTGTGGAAATCAGATGTGGATTCTCCACCGAGAAGTAGGATAGATTTGATCATTTTTCTTCCTCTTTTTGCAGTAGCGATCTTATGGAAGTAGCCTGAATTGGAGTCATTAAGTTTGGTATGTTTAACTTTAGCCCACTGGCTCCAATAACGACGGTGAAAGTCAAGCATTCGTTCTCTTTTGTTGAGTAATTGTTTTAGGATTTGAACATCCCGACTGTTATAATTTGAGATAAGAGATGTCTGTAAACTAAGGAGCTTTTGATCCGTTACTAGAATTTGGTTATGAATATTGCGAACTGTATTCTTATGCCAGGTTTTGGATAGTTTTTTAAGACCTTTTGCCTTCTGAAGCAATTTAAACATCAAAGAACCTTGTGGGTTTGCTCTCCAAGCTTGCGAGACTAATTTTTTGTAATCGGCCCTTGATGCCCAAGCCAAATCGAACTTAAATGGTCTATTCTTAGACTGAATATTGTGACGAAAATCTGTGGAGATCGGAGCATGGTCAGATCTAGTAAAAGGATGGATCTGTGTACGAAGTGAGTCAAAAATGGTAAGCATGTCCGTGTGGATTAGAAGGCGATCAAGTTTTTCCAAACAAATGACCACATCTTTCGATTTCCGTTGCCAAGTAAACTGACCCCCGCTAGATGGTACTTCTAGTAGTGATAGTTTGTTCTTTAAATCTAGTAAGCGCGTGAAACGCGATGTCGAAGGATAGACTCCTCCAAGTTTATCAGCTGGGGAAGCTATTTCGTTAAGGTCTCCCATGATGCAGAAGGGAATAACAAGTGACTGTATATAAAGGGAGATTATATCCCAGAAGGGTGATTTGCGACGCTCATCCGGTGGGGCATAGACCACAAGAACCGCAAAGCACCGCTTAGTAGCGTAATCTGAGTAGTTAAAGTGAATAAATCGGTGGTGAACCGAAATAAGTTCAATGGATCCTTGTGAGACAGGGATATCTTTCCACAGAAGACAGATACCACCAGAAAAACCAATAGCCGGGTCAAAAGCAACATTCGAGAAATCACATTTACGCAGTGTGCTTTCGGAAGGAACCTTATCAGTCTTAGTTTCTAAAAGAGCTAGAACGTTGATATTATTATTTTGACAGAAAATATCTACATTTGTTCAGAAATTACGGCTCCGGATGTCGAGTGAATTCCAGGTGCATATATTCATAAAAACCTTTTTGGGCGAACAGTTTGTACTAATGATTTGGGCCGGCTTTGGCCGCATCTCGTGGTGAGTCAAAAATGGTAAGCATGTCCGTGTGGATTAGAAAGCGATCAAGTTTTTCCAAACAAATGACCACATCTTTCGATTTCCGTTGCCAAGTAAACTGACCCCCGCTAGATGGTACTTCTAGTAGTGATAGTTTGTTCTTTAAATCTAGTAAGCGCGTGAAACGCGACGTCGAAGGATAGACTCCTCCAAGTTTATCAGCTGGGGAAGCTATTTCGTTAAGGTCTCCCATGATGCAGAAGGGAATAACAAGTGACTGTATATAAAGGGAGATTATATCCCAGAAGGGTGATTTGCGACGCTTATCCGGTGGGGCATAGACCACAAGAACCGCAAAGCACCGCTTAGTAGCGTAATCTGAGTAGTTAAAGTGAATAAATCGGTGGTGAACCGAAATAAGTTCAATGGATCCTTGTGAGACAGGGATATCTTTCCACAGAAGACAGATACCACCAGAAAAACCAATAGCCGGGTCAAAAGCAACATTCGAGAAATCACATTTACGCAGTGTGCTTTCGGAAGGAACCTTATCAGTCTTAGTTTCTAAAAGAGCTAGAACGTTGATATTATTATTTTGACAGAAAATATCTACATTTGTCCAGAAATTACGGCTCCGGATGTCGAGTGAATTCCAGGTGCATATATTCATAAAAACCTTTTTGGGCGAACAGTTTGTACTAATGATTGAGCCTTGTGAGGCAGGTGGGGTTTTCCAATTTCCTTCCACCATGCAGCCCATGCTCTTCCTAAATTAGGGCTTTCCAATTTCATTCACTGTTGGCGCTAAATCGATGGGTGGATCGAAGGTTTCAGAGGCCAGATTGTTGGTGTATATTCAACCTTGGAAGGCGAAGATCATCTCCGAAGCCATCAATGGTGAACTCAGCTCGTTACAATTCAAATTCATCTTCCTCAGTTCCTACTTCCTACTCACCTCTAATTTGGTCATTTCGAGAAGTGATGTCGTATTCATCACTTCTCTTCTGTGATTCCTAATTGAAGATTCAATGAAAGCTTTAACGGTGTAATGCTGGCATATGAGGTTGTTGACATCGAGAGTGAAAAGGCCAAGATCCAATCTGTGTTTTCAACTTTTCATATGCTTAATTTGTTGCAAGCCAGCGTAGATGCGTTCTTCTGATCGTTTGAAGAGTGTTATATATTGTTCTACCTTCAAGGTTTTAGCACAGGCATGCTCATCCGAAATCTGTATTTGTAACAGGGAAACTGAAATCAGGTAAACGAACGATAGAATCTCTGGTAGAAGTTCGATAATCGAACTCGAAAATGAGGGTTTCCGGACCTAGAAACCAGCTGCAAAGGAAGAGGAACCGATTCGAAGATTCATACGGAATCAATTGCAGAGAAAGTTTGGGGAAGAAGAAAGTGGAAATCTGATTTTGGATAGCCTCTGCTGACTTTGGAGGGTTCGCTGGGAATTAAAAACACGAACGAGCCTATTGCTCAGCAAACATAAAGGCCGAAGCCCACTTGAGTGCAGGCATAAGCCTGACTCAAAACCACAAATCGCTATTCATGTTACAGAATTGAATTTATATCAGTTGCAATTTGCGAATCTGATAAAGTTCCCCCCATGTTTATGCAGAAGGCAAGATTGTCAAGGCTCATCGGGAGTCAATCCATCTTGTTGTCGTTGGATTTGCAGGTGCAGTCATAACCGAGGAAGAAATCCGCAATGAATTTAAGTTCAAAAGTGTATGTATCTGCCTTGGGCATGCCTAAACACGTTTTGAGCATTGCTTACCCCTTCAGATTTTGAGTGTATTTACGCTGTTGTAGTTCTGTTGCAGAAACATAGCCAAGAATTTTTCTGCAGCAGTTCAAATAACGACATATCCTTAAAGCTGGAACGATGATAAGATTCCTAGTTAAGAGGTGAGGAGCTTTTCTTGGTGTGATTATCCTTTAGCAATTGATCATCTGTTACACATATATAGAAACTAGACCTCTTATGGATGGTATCCAGTTAGTGTAATTTGAGGCTTGTTGCCTAGGGGGCTATGCTTGTATTCATACGGTACCCTAAGTTTATGCGTGTAATTCCGATTGTGTTACCTTCATCATCACTAATTTGTTTTTTCTAGCTGTTCCTTTTCCCTGGAGTTACATCGCATGAACAAATTGGAAATGTAGGAAGCAGGAGCAATTTGTGATAGTCTTGATTGTCACAGCACAAAATGAAGTAGCTGACAATGTAAACGACTGCTTATAAAATGCCGTTTTGCATTTGATGTTTTCTTAAGCATACTTTACTAAGAAATTTTCTACTGCAGTTTTGACAATGAAGTGCTCCACATGTCTGGATCTCTAGCTCCTGCTAATACTGGAAGTCTGGAAGCATTCGATGGTTGGATAATAATTTGGAAAAATCCTTCAGTGTAAACAGTTTGAAGTTATAGTGATAAAGGGACTTTGTTCAAGTTCTAAAGAGTAGCTGTTTGAGAAAGTATTTCTAATACAATATAAAAATATGCAGGATCTTTAAGAAACGGATGGAAAGTGAGGGAAAGAGAGAGACATGGGAACTTATTAGTGATTTAGTTTACAATGGAACACTTTCTGCCAATAGCCGTGTAGTCAAGAAACCTAAGAGAAGAAAGAGTGAAGAAGCACATTGAAGAATCTATTGTTAATGGTAATCTTTTCTTTCATGTCACGTTAATAGAAGCCTGAAAATCATTTAGTCACTTGTGCTTTTAAATATGTTTAGTTTATTATACAACATAGCGAGAATTGTATCAGCAATTTGTATAACCTCTTTTATTCTCTTGTTTTCTCATACAAATTGTTCTCTCTATTTATGATTGCAGGACTAAGAACTTGCATTACAGAATTTATAATGGAATTTACCTTATTCTAGAGATGCTGTTTAATGAAACACCTAGGCAAGGAAACAATGACTCAGAATTTGTGGATAAAATCGAGTGTATCATTGAGTACACGTACACATGACCTCAAGAGGTTACATTCTTACCTAGATGCTCCTCTTTAGCTATTTTCTTGAGGTATGATGTCTGCATCCTTGCATTTGAAGGTATTGACTTTTGTTTTCTGGAACAAGGAAACTGGTTAAATCAGTGATAGTCAAGGAATATGCGCTGATTCGAAACCCTGATCTTTTGTTGCTGGCCTCAGTCACCCCTCCCTGTAGTTTTTGTTGTTGTAAATCCTTATGAATGAAAATGATTATATCTCCTTGTTGGCATTCACACTGTCACTTGTGAATGGTGTTCTCTTCAATGAAGGAGAGAAAATGTTTTAGATCTAGTGGATTTACCATAAGTAATGACTAATGAATGGGTTTCAAGGGTTGAGACAGAACCCGCAAGTCTGCAATTAAACAATCATTTGATGAATAATGGGAACCCTCACTTACTATATCCATTAATGCATTGCATAATAGTTGAAATAATCCAAATACAAATTAGGGGACATTGATTCTAATATCCCAACCTTTCATATTAGCTAAAGACATCCACAACTTTAGATTGAAACAATCATCTCAACTCTGTGTACAATAGTGAACACGCCTCTAAATCTTTCTGTCCATCTCATATGCACATCTAGCATGCGCTACTGATTGCTACGTCATCCCTTTCTTTGGATTTCACTGACGGAAAATGAATTTCTTTGTATTGATCTTGATCTTTACACAAACCTTGTTCCAATGCAGTGCACCAGTTGATCCAGGTCCTCTTAGCTCAAGGCAACTTATCCTCAGTTTGTGGTCTATGGTCACACAGCATCTGGTATTAGGATAGGTATCACCGTATATATCTACTGACAGTTTTTTCATGTGCATGTACATCTGATGATTTGAAGTTTTTTGGACAAATCTCTACCCATAGGCTTTATCCTAATTAAGTAGACATAAGGATAGGTGTTCAACTGATGCATCATTAGCAGATTAGTCTTAGTATGATCACTAGATCGAAGGTGCAAAAATAATCCTGGGTGTAATTATCAGTGTCATGTAGGTTTGATGTCCTATTCCAACAGCTAAACATATCTTCCCCCAAGTTGCTGAATCATGATTACAAGAAACTAGTAGTTATGACAATGAAATGTTATCTGCTATAGGATCTTATATCATCTGTACTGTTTGATTGACTTGCATAAAGAAATCAGTAGATTTGGGTACTCAACATTTGATATTTCTATGATCTAAAAGTTATAATCTGGGCGGTGGTTGGCCAATCAAATTAAGAATTGTGATTTGGGAAACAAAATATGTTACCTGAGGAATGAAATTACTGATGCTGGAGATTTAATTTTATCTTTCTTCATTTGAACTGGAATATCACGTTAAGCTGTGTTACTTGCCAGTATGGGTTTTCTGCTTCAATGGAACGTGGAGGTTCTTCACAGTTCCCTTTCTGGGCCCCGATCGCCATCATCTAATTGTTGGTAATTTTGTTCATTTGATCTTCATATAGCTAGAGGTTTTAACAACTGTGGTTTTGCTTCTGTTTGTCTGTTGAGTTGGTTGGTGGGTGATATTTTTCTTTTGGTTTTCCACCATTCCATGTGCTGGTTTTTTGGCATCAAGCAGAAAGAGTAACAATGAGGGGGTGTTGCAGAAAACGATATGAGGGCTACCAAGGACAATCCCGTGTAATCCGGCCTGTTAACATGTACTCTATAAAATCCATCAAAAGACATTTTCTTTTAAAGCGTCTAGTTGATGAAAAATGACAAGCCTTTCTTGCAAAGAGGGGTTGGAGGCTATAAATAGCACATGCGATGGACAATATACCTCCCTCCCGTTACACCCACTTGCAAAGAGGGGTGGTAGTAGGCAATGACGAAGCCGGAAAATATTTGAAGGGAGGCACAATTATACAACAATATCGTTTTGGATTAAATCAACATAAAAAATTATATATAATATGACAATAAATGATGTTATTTTATGATAAAATATCATATGTTTATGATAAAATATAATTTTTTTTGTATGAAAGAAGAAATATAAATAAGAAAATGAATTATTAGAATAAAAAGTAACTTAGTTAATATTAGGGTTGTTATATGAGTTGAGTAGCTCGAGCTTGACTCAGGTTTTACTCAATAAAAGCTCGACTCGAGCATCATTTACTAAATGAGTTGAGTATAAGCATATTTTTAAGCTCGATTTCGTCTCAGCTTGATTTAAGCTAAAATAGCGCAAATTTTGTAAAATTTACAAAATTTCCTTTTAAGTTATCATGAGCAATTAAGGTTGCACAATACAGAGTACTTGGGAAGAAATATTTTACTAAGCAAGCCAAGTATGAACTCAAGTCCAAATATAAGTTCGGCTCAAGCTCAACTCATTTCTACAACAACAACAACCTACCTAGTTTGTCCCGTCGGGGCATGGTCTGGGGGGCCAAATTGTACACACTCTTTCCCCGACGTCATCGAGAGAGTGTTTCCTAGTGGCCCAGACACCAACAAATATAAACTCAAAGGAGCTCAACTCATTTCTAAACGAGCTAAATATAATTAAGCCATACTAGACTCGTTTGGCTTGAATAACAATCCCAATCAATTTGTAACTTGTTGCACTCTTAATATATAATAATGTATATAAAAATATTTAAAACTTTCATAACTTCTTATCTAATTGTTGAAATGATTAGTATAACCTCTCGTTTCGAAGCTCTTAAGATGAATTATATTATGTGAATGTTAATTTAAGTAAAATATAAAAACATTATAATCTATTGAAATAAAATTAAAATGATTAATGTACCTTCAATTTTGAAACATTCGTAACTTTTTACTCATACGCCAGATTAGGGTGTATTATATATCAAAACGAAGCTATCGATGAGGAGAACACACTTAGGTAATTCGTCAAATGAGAGGAGGGGCATGTGACCCCCTAACCCCCTAGCTCCGCCTCTGGTAGTAGGGGTGGAAATGGGGCGGGTTGGGAGCCTGGGACGAAGCCATAAAGTTTTGAGCTGGGGGGGTGGGGGGGGTTTCACCATAGTAGTAGACAATAAGATCGAGAAAAAAGTCATAAAACACACAACATGTTATGTAGTACAAACTAGTGTTAAACGATATTACAAATTAGTGCCAAACGATATTACAAACTACTACCAAGATATAAAACAAAAATAAGGATATAAAACGCAATGAATAAAGATTGTATCCTTAACATGTAATAATGTATAACTAGATATAAAAATTTAAACTTGCGTAACTTCTTATCAAATTCTCAAAATAAGTAATATAACCTGCTCTTGAGATGAATTATAATATGTGAATGTCAATTTAAGTAAAATATAAAAGCATTATAGTCTATTGAAATAAAATTAAAGTGATTAATACACCTACAATTTTCAAACATTCATAACTTTTTACTCGGATGTCGGATTATGACGTATTATATTTCAAAACGAAGTTATCGACGAGGAGAATACACCTAAGTAATTTGTCGAATGAGGGGAGGTCACGTGACCCCATGCCCCCCTTCAGCTCCGCCCCTGGGGGCAGATTATAAGCGAAAATCGTCATTCCATCACCCGCCCTGTATATTTAAATCTTTACCTCCCTCACCTCACACCGGCATCCAGTAAGACGACAAAGTACAAAACTTAATTCAGTTGCGGATCCAACTATATTAATGAAAGGGAAAAAAAAAACCAGTAGTTATAGACTTATAGTAACTAGTAACTCTAGCTATTGTAGTAATCTTTCTCCTTCGTGCCTAAAAGCAGCATAATATAAAATTCGATCTATTGAAATTATTATTGTACTATATTACTATTGTTTTAAGATTACGTATTCTTATTTGTTATGTCGAATAGAAGAACGTAAGTTGATTTTATTATTAGCACATCATTAATTTAATAAATATACATCCTACGTTAGCAAGGGCTCGTTTGGTTTATCACACGAAGGACAATTCTCGGGAAATTTCTTCCAAAGTGAATTACCACGAATTGCACTTTTCGATAATTGAGAAAATATGTCTGGTTGAATTTTAGATGATAGGAGTTAAATAAGATAAGTGAAAATTTCTAATTATAAAAGGTGAAATTACAACTAGTTAATTGGGTGATTAGTTTGAATGAACCTTTTAATGAACATACGGATGCTCCAACTTGTATTCGGGATTATGTAATCCCTTTCCCTTCTTCTGGGACTTCAAGTTAATGTTATAACAACACAAGGGTCTAGTCCTCATTCAACACCAAAAAAAAGGTGGAATCCTAACTCATTTAGGAGGAGTAGATATGTTAAATTTCTTTTAAAATGATAATTTGACCCTTGGTTTTTTTTAGTGACAGAAGAAATTCAACCAAATGCATATATAAATATGCTTCCTTGTGTTTCATTTGCCAATCAAATGAGCACTAAAGAATAAGGCGGAACATAACCACATTGACAAACTATTAGGTTTTTTTAAGGAATAAAATTACAAGTTTTTGGCAACAGTCGGGGTGGCCTAGTGGGGAGGAGCAAGGTGGGTGGAAAGGAAGTCCCGGGTTCGATCCTTGCTTTTCGCCCTTTTCCTTGGGATTTTCATCAAAGTTTTGCCTTGTTCCCTACCAGTGGGTCGAGTCGGTCGGCGTAAGCCGGTTTACTTGGTACGTGGCTCTTGTCGGCTGGATCACGTGCTCGAGATTTACCGCCAAAAGTGGATTCCTCGTCATCAAAAAAAAAATATACAAGTTTTTGCTATTGTGTGATAATTGCGCTGGATTAATATGGGTTATTGGAGAATCACCACCCTAATCCGTCCGGTCACCCACTTCACCCATTACTTTTTTTTAATGGATGTTCACTCTAAAAAATAATGCGGATAGAATGAGTGAATAGGTATCCGTCTCACATTTTCGGCATAGGTTGGAGCAGTGCAAATCTTCTATATCACCTCCTACTCTCTTCCCTACATCACAAAAATATTTTAACATATATTTTATCTTTAAGAAAATTTAAAAAATTATATTTATATTACTAACCTCTATTTGTATATATTTATAAAATTTTATTTTAAAAAATCATGTTTTACCATTTTTAAAAATTAAAAAGGCGATATTTAACCAAATACAATTATTAAAATTTTAAAACATGATTTTTTAAAATAAAATTTTATAAATGTATAAAAATAGATGTTAGTAATATAAATATAATTTTTTAATTTTATTTTAAAATAAAATATATGTTAAAATATTTTTGTGAGGTAGAAAGTGGAGTATGATAGTGTTGTAGGGGATCTCATCTGAGGTGGGAGACTAGATAACATGAATATCTTTCTAGATATGGTGGATTGGTGGTTCATTTTCCCATGTGACGAAGGAGATGTACTGCCCTTGTTATGATATCAACTCCTTTACTGCTTTTTCTTTGTCTACTACTTTGGCCAATGTGAAAAGTTGATCTATTGTACCAAAACTCTCTATTTCCCTCCTATACAATCTCCCAATCTACCCCACATTTTATCTTTTTTTTTTTTGGATTAGGAAAGAATTCGAGGTCAGACATAACTGAACCTCAAAGGCTGACGAGTCGACAAACGGATAACCGTCTAAATAAAAATAAAATACAAAAATGGTGCAAAATACATGTCATAACTCTACAAAGACGAAACAGAACACAACTAAACTGAACAAGATGAGGACGTATACGAAAGATGAAACCAAGCACAACCCTGAAGCATCATCGTAGACCAACGGCACATCAGGAGTCACCTATGGGCAGTGAAGATGCATCAATATACACTACCACGACCCCAGCCTATCCCGACTCCGACTGCCAGAACCTCATCAAACGGAGAAGAAAGTCCCGTCACGCCAAACGTAGAACATAACGCCCGAATCGAACGCACCAGAAACCCAAGCGAGAAATACACAAACCCCAATGAGACTTATTTATTTTAGTTATTTATTATAAATTACTACTTTTAATTTAAATTTAAATTCTCCAACTTACAAAGGGTCAGATTTTTTTTAAAATATTTATGTTGGCTTTTTTTCAGGTTGCCCCGGGCCCAAGGCAAAGTCTTGGGCTCAAAAGACAACCCGACATGTAGAACACCATGGCCATTGGCCACAAACAGGAAACCATGACCCAATGAGGATAAACCGAGGACGGTGAGCCCATGAGTTAGGATTGAGAGGCCGGAAACAGGCTGAGACGAATCCAACAGGGGCAATGAGAGACGAATTGCCTATGGATGAATTTGGAATCAAGAAGATCCCCAACCCCGACACCGGTGTCTAGGGATATCGGAGAAAGGAGGCCGAGAAAGAGGAAGATGATGGTCGGAGGTGAGCAACAAGAGTAGTTGACCCGAACCGGAGGTAAAGGCCGATCATGGAAAAGATTAGAGGAGTAAGGACCAAAGCCACTCCAAAAACGCCCAAATCAGAGAACGAAGAAGGCAACCCAGGATAGTGCGACTGCCAAGACAATTTAGAAACGGCTGAAGCCGAATTTGTACCCAAGGAGGGGGGGGGGGGGGGGGGAATTGGGGCCCCCGAAGGAGATTTAGACTCCCGGGGGAGGTTTAGTACTCTCAAAGAGAGTGTGTTTTTATGAGAGAGGTCGCTCCGAACAACCCTACAAAGAATACCTTCATCCGTAATCTGCAACATCAGATCCAAACGAAATAAAAACTCCACCGACACAATTTGCTTTGAAAGTATTCAATGCTTTCAGATTTTTCTATACCCTTTCTAGAATGATCCCGTTAACAAAGAGATTGAAATACAGAACAAGATTCACACATTCTGGATTTTTTTTTCTTCTCCTCCCTCTCTCTAGAATTCTAGAGAGAGGTCAGAGCATGGATGGACAGTTTTTACCCCACACTTTATCTTTTTTTAAAAACAAATTAGATTTTAATCATTTTTGTTATTTTTAAAATTTCGGGTGGTGAGGACGTATATTCGGGGGACAGGGGCTTTGGAGACAGGTGATCTTAATCGGACCATAATGTACCCGTACACAACTCCTCTAATCAAATGACCAGTGACCACAATGTGGTTTGGGCCTTGGGAGGCAAGTGTATTTTTCTTACTAGCAAATTAAATCACTGATAAATATTGCTCTCAAGGAAAAATGAAGCTGCAAAATCTACAGGTTTCCTTTACAATGAGGTTTTTTTTTGTTGGATGCAGTGACACCATCTCTCTGGAAATAGCCTCGAGGGAAATTAGGATCTAAATTTTAGGGTTGAAACTTGAATGTGAATCGGGGTTTTTTGAAATTAATTAGTTGGGTCTTATATTCTTAATAGAATGTCCTTGAATTTGGATAAATAATATGTAAAATTACATATATCATCTTTTAATAAAAATCTATTAAAATTAAAAAATAAAAAATATTTGAATTACAATTACAATATAAGAATTAAACTAATAACGATCACTACAACCCTAACACGACAGACCTAACAAAAATGCTATCTTTTCTTTAGCGTTTTTCCGCCGCTCCGCCAACCTTCACCATCACCTCCAAATCCAATGGTCATCGCCCTCAATAACAAACTGTTTGACCTAGAGAGTGTGTTGCTCTTGGCTCACCGCCGCCATGGCTGCCGCCACAACCCCAACAAACTCTTCTCTATTGAGGGCTCGCCTCCACCGCAACCACCTACCAATCGCTCTCCCACCAAGCCTCCTCTCCCTATCGACCTCAACTCCGACCTCTATCATGGTTGTCCTTGCTTCCGTTTCGCTCGCTTCGGGGGACCTGAACTCGCTCCCGGCTCCCGGTCATCCAGCTCCAGCTTTTGTTAACAAAAAACTACCCCCCTTCCTCCAACGAACATCTTTACCTCCACCTCGCCCCCCTCCGTCTTACTTTAAATCAGTAATTGGTGCGCCCATTGTGTCACCTCTGCTACTTTCGTGGACCGACGCATGTGGTTTGATCTCCTTTGGCAGTCTTATCGGTTCCTTTTCAAACTACTCTTTTGTCTCTATGCATGTTCATTGTTGTCCGTTTGTTCTTCTTAGTACCGCCTCATCCGCCTCCATTTTGGCTTACCTTTTGGTAGCCTAGTTATAATCTTGTTATTGTCCTTGAGGGTTTGAGATGAGTTTTGGGGTTTTGAATGAGTGATAGTGTGGCTAAGGTTTGTGAAGAGTCTATAAGGCGATGAATAATACTCTAGAATGTGGGGGGGGGGGGGGGGGGGGGGATGAATAGAGTATGGACAATTTTCGCAACAATAGAAATTTAGTGCAACTTGTCAAGACCTTGATACAGGCTATGAGGACTTGACGAAGTAAAATCGAATATGATAATGTAAATGCGGAATATAAAAGATGAACACACGAATTGTTAACGAGGTTCGGCACCAACTTGGCCTACGTCTCCGCCTAGGGTTATCCAACCCGTAGGATTCAAACACTTCTTATTTCACTTCACTTGAGCCTAGAACTTCCTAGAGAAACTACCCTTTCTCTATACAAAGCCTCACCGCTTCTATTCTAGCTCTCAACCTTACAAGTGAAATAAAAGCTCACACCACACACCAAGTGTGCTTTGATTGAGTATGAAATACTCTAAGTGTAAAATGAATGACTTGTACAATACGTGCTAGTGTTTCTCTCAACTCTTAAACAATGAACAACACTTAGGCTTTTAGAGAATGTAAGAGAAACTGGAGATGACGAATGCTTTTGGATTCTATAATTGCTTGAGTGCTTGCTTAGATAGTCCTCATCCTTCTTGGCCTTCGTCTTTATATAGTCAGAAAACTTGTAGAGCTTCTTGGAGGGAGACCGTTTGAATTTCAAATACTTTCCAAGACATTTTGAATTCTTTCCGAAAATAATCCTTCCGTTTGTGTGCTTTCCAAGATTGTTTCATCAATCTTCTTCATGATCACGTATAATCAATTGGACCGGTTCTTTCCTTGTATGACAAATGAGATCCTAAAAGAGCATACATAATGTATCTTGCACACAAAATGGGTTAGATGAGAAATATATGTATATAATTTGATTAAGGCCGAATCATATCTCATATCCCAATAATAAAGCCCATTATAATATAGGCCCAACAAGGTTGGCCTTGGATTCTTTCCTGTGAGAGAACAAGTCAATAGAGAAATGCATACGTGATATTCCAAACATTTTAGTTTGGGTTTCAAGACCTTGAAACCCAACTTTTTGTCTTTCATCATCCTTTAGATCACCTGCACGTTAGGTCTCAAGATCTTACAATCAAGGTGGAGTCTTCAATCTCCCCCTTGATGGAAGACAAAACCTGTTTCAGTATTCATAATATAGTTTCAGCAATCATTATAAGGATATAAGCATATTATATAATATGAGCTTAAAATGTTTGGATCATCTAAGTTTTAAAACATCAAGCACTAACCAACCAGTGCCAAAACGCGGCAACCAAAACATTCTCTCCCTTTTTGTCTTCCAACAAAAGGGTAGAGAGGTGAAAATGTCTGAAAATAACAACCAAAAGCCAGGAGTTTTTGAGAGACGAGCAGCAAAATAAGAGTTTTTAGAAGGTAGAGTAAAGAGGGTGGGAGATCAAGGCCTTGAGTCAGATTCCCCATCTGCAGCCTTCTTCTTCTTCCTCCTTAGAGCCTTCTTGCCTTTCTTAACAGAGGATAGATCAGCAACAGAGGATGTGCCAGGGGCGTCAAGAGCAGCAGGATCTTCAGGAGGGGCGATGCTAGCGCCTTCCTCAACCCATTCGCCAAAAGTGGGGTATTGCTTATTGGGTGGAAGGTACTTCCTCCTGACCTCATCTCTGCACCTCTTTCTCCACCTATCCATGGCGTCTTTGGTGACCTTGTCTCTTTCCATTTCTGCACGTTATCTCTGAAGCTCCACATCCCTGTACTTCTTGACCACACCATATTGCTCGACTGTGAGGATGGTGGGTTCATGGTGAGTGGGGCGCAGATTGGACGTTTCTTCACTTGATTTTCACAGTTAAGGATGGCATTCCCTGTCTTGTCACACACATGATCGAAGGTTTCTTGTTCTAGTGGCACGATAGAGCCTGTAGCAGTGTAGGTTAGAGCATTGAAAAGCATCATCTGATCTAGCTTGCAGTTGACCATAGAGAGTAGCTCATGAGGTTGGTCCTGGCGAATCACCACATCCGACCACATTCTACTCAGATCAAAACTAAGGTCTTGAATCTCAGTCTCCACAGCAGCCAATCTGTCCTCGTTCACACTGGGGTCAGCAACCTGTTTTCCTTTTGAATCTTTCCTCATAATCCATTGCCCCCTCAAGTTTTTAGCAATCCCCAATCTCTCGAGACAGCCTTCATCAATGATCCCGCTATAGGTTTGCTTTTCTTCTCCTGATGTGTCGATATCAAAGGCTTCAAAGATTTTGGGCAGGAGGTTTGCATAGGGTAATGGCATAGGACGAGAGGAGGTAGAGACATGGGTCATATAATCGAGAATGAGTCTGGGCAAATCAGGCTCATATCCGTTCATAATTAGGAAAAGGATCTCGAGAAGATTCTCGATCACCAATTCTCTGGAATTGATGCGTGGGAAGATACAACGAGCCAGAATAGTAAAGATGAGCTTGGCTTGAAGGTTTAGGGCAGTGTGAGTTGGTTTGAGAGACGACGAAGATTCAGGGCCTTGAGATTTTAGGAAGAATTCATCTCGTGCTCGTGAGAGACACTCGAATCGGCTTGGGAATTCTTTTGTGGGGATTTCAGTTGGAAGATCAAGGATGAGAGCAAGGCTTTCGGGAGAGAGGCGGATTCGGTTGTTCTTGACCTTGGAATCTTGGATACGAGGGTTAGGGTTCCATTTACCCGATGAACAGTGAGATTAGCATAGAAAAGTCGAGTAAGCAGGGGATAGGCAAAATTGCCAGGGTTGAGGACAGTCCAAAAATAGCTAGATTTGAGGAGGGAAATGCATGGAAATGGCATGGATTGGAGAAGGGAGAAATCGACAGCATCACAGAAGCATAATCTTCGGTTGCAAAAATCCTGTTTCCAGGACTCTGCAACCTCTTTAGAGCAAAACCAGTTAGGGAAAATGCTAGAGGATACCTGGGGAGGACGAGCAGGAGCAGATGTGGCTGGAGCTTTGCCTTTGGATTTCCTGAGCCGAGGTGGTGGCGATGGTGAGTTCTCGCTGGAGTCCTCGGAATGATCTTCAGATTCTTCCATAATCTGCTTGCCCTTGTTGGCCGGCATCTTGTACCTCTTAGCAGATGGAGCAGGAGACGGGGAGGCTGAAGAGCGCTTGGATCCCATCATTTTTGTTTTTGAAACAGGGAGAGGTTTTGGAAACCAGTAAGAGATAGAGAGAGAGAGAACACAGAGAGAGTGAGAATGGAGTGGATTAGGCCGAGAGGAGGAGGGGTTTCTTAAAAAGCAAAATAAACTGGAAACTGAATCGTTTCCTCCTTTTCAAATCGGCAAGTATAGATTAATAACTCTTTTGAATAGTAAGTAATGATTATCTGATTTTTCTAAACCCAAGGAGTCAAATCCATTTGCAAAAATTAAAAAGATTGGAATAATTTTAAAATGGAAAACGAGATATGTGTTAACAGATATTTGAAAGAGATAAAGAAAATCAAAGAAACTCTTGTTGAATATCCATAAGATACCAACTGAATTTGATCCAATATAATTTTATTCGGATGAGCATCTCGGAACCTTATGAAGTCAATGCCTTGAGATGTCAATTGAATTCTGAACTTTCATATAGGGAGTGATTACTCCCCCTAAGAAAGTGTTTCCCTATTAAGCATACCCAACTCCAATCTAATAAAGTTAAAACGATCTTCAGGGAGTGGTTTAGTAAAAATATCAGCTAACTGAAAGTTAGTAGATATGAAGGATATTGATACATCACCTTTCTCCACATGATCTCTTATGAAATGATGTCTCACATCAATGTGCTTGGTTCTCGAGTGTTGTACCAGATTTTTAGTGATGGAAATAACACTAGTATTATCACATAATATAGGGATACCTTTAAGATCAATTCCAAGGTCTCTGAGCTGTTGTGCTATCCGAAGGATCTGAGAGCAACATGCACCAGCAGCAATGTACTCGACTTCTGCAGTTGATAAGGCCACTGAATTTTGTTTCTTAGAGTGTCAACTTATCAAGGAAGATCCTAGGAGTTGGCAGCAACCAGAAGTGCTTTTTCTATCAACCTTGTAGCCTGCAAAATCTGCATCTGAGTAGCCTGTTAAATGAAAGTTACTCTGTTTGGGATACCAGAGCCCAAGGTCTTGAGATCCATTTAGGTATCTGAAGATTCTTTTTACAGCAATAAGGTGAGACTCTTTGGGGTCACTTTGGAATCGAGCACACATACAGACATTGAACATTATATCAGGTCTACTAGCAGTAAGGTATAGGAGTGAACCAATCATACCTCTGTACTCTTTTTGGTTCACATTCTTACCATTCTTATCTTGATCAAGTGAGAGAGTGGAGCTCATAGGGGTCTTTGCTACCTTTGATTGTTCCATTTTGTACTTCTTAAGCAGATCCCTGGTGTATTTCCCTTGATTTAGAAAGATTCCCTTACTTGTTTGAAGAACTTGTAAACCGAGGAAGAAGTTTAATTCTCCCATGAGACTCATTTCAAATTCTCTCCACATAATCTCAGAAAACTCCTTGTAGAGTGAATTGTTAGTAGCACCAAATAATATATCACCAACATATATTTGAACAATCAAAAGATCATTTCCACGAGTCTTGATGAAGAGAGTTTTATCAATCAATCCTCTTTGAAAACCATTTTCAAGAAGGTATTTGGACAATCTTTCATACCAAGCTCTTGGGGCTTGTTTGAGACCATAGAGAGCTTTGTCCAATTTATACACATGATTAGGAAATTCTTCACTTTCAAATCCTAGTGGTTGAGCAACATAAACCTCTTCTTCCAAGAACCCATTTAGAAATGCACATTTGACATCCATTTGAAATAGCTTGATGCCCATGAAAGATGCAAAAGCAAGTAATATACGTATGGCTTCTAACCTTGCTACGGGAGCAAATGTCTCCTCGTAGTCTATACCTTCTTCTTGATTGTATCCTTGAGCAACAAGCCTTGCTTTGTTTCGAATGATCTTGCCTGCTTCAACTGGGGTTTTTGGTTCTACAAGAGAAACAAAAGCATAAAAGGCACACATATTTTTTAATCAAGATCGAGTTTGTACCCCAGATGATGGATCTGATATGATGTCTTGAGCTGAGTGTGAAGAGGCATATTTGAACTTTCGTTGCTTTGGACCCTGATCGCTTGGGATAGTAGCAGCCCTTTCGTCAAGGTCTTGAGTGACAATTTGAGAGTTGGATTCTTCAATGACTGAATCCCGATTTTGTAGTTCCTTCTCAAGGTCTTGAGATAGCTCGTTGGTATCTTGGATTTGTTCTTGCATGTTTCTTTCTTGGTCCCGCTTATTTTCAGCCTTGTCCTCTTCTTCTCCATCCGAATCATGATGATTTAGATTGAGATATGCAAAACCTTCACTTAACACACCATTATTGCTTTCGTCGAATACCACATGGATACTCTCCTCAACAATTTTGGTGCGCTTGTTATAAACTCTATATGCTTTGCTAATAGTAGAATAACCAAGGAAGATACCTTCATAACTACGTGCGTCAAATTTCCCAAGGTTATCTTTGCCATTGTTATGAACAAAGCAAGTACATCCAAAAGGTTTGAAGTAGGAAATGCTAGGCTTTCTTCCTTTGAAAAGTTCATAAGGAGTCTTTTTCAAAATGGGGCGAATTAAGCATTGATTCAAGATGTAGTTGGCCGTATTAACAGCCTCAGCCCAGTAGAATTTCGACAAACCATTTTCCAAAAGCATTGTCCTAGACATGTCCTCCAAAGTGCGGTTCTTTCGTTCCACAACTCCGTTTTGTTGAGGAGTTCTAGGTGCTGAAAAGTTGTCTGAAATTCCATATTCAGCACAAAACAAATCAAATTTAAGTTGATCAAATTCTCTACCATGATCACTCCTAATGGAGACAATAGGTATGTTTTTCAAGGTCTGCAACTCCTTACAAAGTTTAGAAAACTCGAGCAAAGCCTCTGATTTTTCTCTTAAAAAGGAGATCCATGTAAAACGAGAGAAATCATCAATAATAACCAGGATGTATTGTTTGCCCTTTGGAGATTTGACACGCATAGGTCCACACAAGTCCATATGTAATAACTCAAGAGGGCAAGAGGAACTTACAACCTTTTTAGGTTTGAAGGAATTGCGTGTCTGTTTACCTCTTGTGCATGCATTGCATAGATCTTCTTTCGTGAAGTTCAAATCAGGTAATCCTCGAACAAGATCTCTTGTTTTAAGTTTATTGAGGGTGTGCATGCTTACATGACCTAGTCTTCTATGCCATAGGCTGGGGTCTTCTATCAAGACCTTGAGACACTTGAGTTTTGTACCTGTAATATGGTTAGCATTTACGATATAAGTGTTGTTGTGCCTGTGAGCAGTGAGGATCAGATCATCAGTCTCTTCATTCCTGACTTCACACTTGTGTATGTCAAAGCCAACTTTGTTTCCTTTGTCACACAACTGAGAGACACTCAAGAGGTTATACTTTAATCCATCGACAAGATAAACATCCTTAATGCAACTTTTTTAATTACCAATATTACCAATACCAATAATGTTACACTTCCCTTTATCACCAAGAGTAATTGTTCCAGTGGTTTGCTCCTTAAGATCTTGGAATAGATATTTCTTTCCACTCATGTGTCGTGAGCACCCACTGTCCATTATCCATTTTGACTCTTTGTTCTTGATGATGTCCTGCAATACAAACATCAACCTTTCTGGCTAGACCAATACATTGTTTTAGATTCATAATGAGGATAGACCCTATTGGGTAGTCTTGTCCCATTAGGAACCCAAACTTGTTTTATCTGCTCATTAAGTCGAACTGGAAATGTATTTCTAATGATGTAAGGATCTTTTCGCCTATATGGACAAGTTTCCTTAACATGCCCTTTCTTACAGCAGTGGAAGCAAGTAGGTGAACGCCAATAGCCTTTAGCTTTAACAAAAGTGGTACTAGGTTTCTGATAAGACACATTTAGGTAGTGTTAACATGTGCATTTAGTTAGATTTATGTAGGGTAAAATGCATGAGTTTAGAGTAGTTTTTATGTTTTCATTATATTTCAATTAGAGTCGGAATCTACGAGATTTGTGCATGATTTCAGGTGATTGTAAAGAGATGAAGCTAAGATCGAGCCAATGTTGGAAGATTAGATGAGAATAGAATAGCACGAGAGCCAAGGAGAGGAGCTAAACATGTAAAGGATTGGAGTTGTCCAAACTGGCGACGCTGCACTAAAACGATTCGTATGAAGTCTGTATTTATTGGATCGGGGCTTACTTATACTTGTTGGAAAGAGGATTCGAAGACCTACAACTTTCGTGTTTACGACTTTTCCAAATTCGGCCTTAAAAACAGCGAAATCTGGACGTCAAGATTACTGTTCAAAAGAACTCGGGTGGAGTAGGCAACAAACTTGGCCGAGTTCTTTTGTTTCCACCCGAGTTATTCAGCGCGTTCAAGCCGGATTGGGCCATCTTTTGGGCTGAGTTTAATTGATATTATTATTTGGAGAAGAACAATTAGGGTTTGGGAGGTTTTTGGTTTTTATTCATTCATCGTAAGACGTTCAGAGGTTGAAAGGAGTTTTAGGTTTTCTCTTCAAGCATGAACAACTAAACTCCTTTGCTTAGAAAGATTAATCGAAGCTTCAGGTTAGCAATTTCATTGTGAGATTTCTATTTCTTTATACTCCTCTCTGAATATTATTGATTCTCTGCGCCGAATGTTTAGGGTTTTCGTGAATTTTCATTAGTCTGATCAACTGATGCTTGTTCATGATAATCTATAGCTAGATATAGGTAATTACTGGTTGAGTTATCTATATCCTTGAGTAGCAAAGTATAAATCTCTGAAACTGGTTGATTTAGGGATTTGTATAGAGAATTGATTTGCAATTGATGCAATAACTGGTTGTGCGTGTCGATTGCCTTTGTTGATTTCCTTTAGACTTCATCGATTGTTGAATTGAATCTTGATAGTTTCAGGATTGTTTGATAATTAGGGTTTTCAGGGTCTGGTTATCCTGTTAACTAAATTTGATAAGGAATTGGATTCAAAAGACCTAGTCTTTCCACAGCAAAGTATTCAAGAGGAAGTTATCTGTTTGATTTCAATGATCAATGAATAAAACCTGAGTGCTGAGATTGATTGACCTGAGCTATTTTTCTTATATTCATTTCCTCAAGCTATTTATTTTGTTACTTTTGTTTCTTAATTAGTTAGTTCAAATCATCACAATCCCCCCTCTTTGTTTCTTGTTCTTGTTGACACACTTGACTTACATACAAATCGTTGACTCTCTGTGGGATCGACCCGTACTTGCCAAACTACATTAGTTAGGTTAGTCGGATTTATTTGATAGGATTTAAGGCGACTAAAAATCCTCTGTCAGTTTCTTTAGAAAGTTCTTGTTGTATCCAATACCACTCCTATTAATAGAGAGTTGTTGTTCACCCAACATCTTATCAAGATTGGCTTTAGATCTGGTGAACTGAATGAGTGAAGTCTGCTGGTTTTGACACTTATCGGTTAGCTTTGCCTTCTCTTTCTCTAAATCCTCATTACGATTCTTTAGAGAGGAGAGGCTTTGCTTGAGATCAGAATTTTCTGAGCTCAAGATCTTGACTTTAATGTCAAGGGCCGACCGAGTGGTTTCAAGATTTTTCATTTCCAGCGACATATCACTAATACATTTCTGTTGATCCATCAACTTTTCCTTCAAGGTGTGGATTTCACTGTTGTAAGCATCTTCATTAGAAATCATATTTCTTAGGACTTCAGAAAGAACATCGGAGGGGCTAGACATTAGGTTTCTTACCACTTGTTCAAGGTCTTGAGTCTGTGATCCTTCATGTTCAGCCATAAGACAGAGATTTGCCTGCTCTTTTTCAGTGTCTGAGTCACTTGATGAATCTGAGTCACTCCAGGTTGCAAGAATAGCCTTTTTCTTTTGTTCATATTCCTTGAACTTATTTCGTTTCTTCATAAGACACTCCTTTACGAGATGATCTGTCTCGCCACACTCAAAACATGTTAGCACTTTTGGCTTCTTTGACATGTTGGGAGACTTGCCTTTGAATCTAGATGAATCAGCATTTTCACGGTTGGAAAATTGTTTTTTCATCTTCAAAATTCGAGCTAATCCCCGTGTGATGAGAGAAAAGGGATCATCCTCGTCGTCAGATTCATCACTCTCAGATTGTGAGTGATCTTTCTTAGTTTTGAGAGCAAGGTTCTTTGCTGTTGAGGGTACTTCTCCATCTTCCTCGTTTAGTATCATCTCATGTGTAATAAGTTTTCCGAGAAGACCATCTAATGGTAGTGTAGAGAGATCTTGAGCTTCCTCAATTGCAGTAACCTTGGGACCCCACTTGATTTTTGGGAGGCTCCTAAGAACCTTCCGAACTTTCTCTGGGTTGAGAAGGTTTTTCCAAGTGAGTCGAGATTGTTTACAATTTGAGTGAATCTCGTAAACATCTCCTTTACTGTCTCATCATGATTCATTTTGAATTGCTCGTATTGCCTGAGAAAGATATTAATCTTACTCTCTTTGACTTGACTAGTGCCCTAATAAGTAACTATAAGCTTGTCCCAAATTTCCTTGGCACTTTTGCAAGCCGATACACGGTTAAACTCATTAGCATCGAGAGCGCAGTACAGTAGATTCATAGCTTTGTAGTTCTTAGCAATGTTTTCAAGATCAGTCTGATCGTAATCAGATTCAGTTTTATCAACTTGCTTTCCATCGACGGTCTTTTTTGGAACGTGTGGTCCATTCTTGACCAGGCCCCATAGCTCAAGGTGATACGGGGTTAGCCGTAGGGTGGCCCGATCTTCGACAATTAAACAAGAAATAGCAAGAACGAAAGCAAAAGACTCAAATACTCGATGAACAATAGGCAAGACTCGAAATTGATAACAAAGACACGACCGATAGTGGACTGATTCGAACTAAAATAGAATGAGATAAAGACCCCAGGCCTCCTAAGAGGGTAGGAACCAAATACCAACGACTATAAAGCCCGCCTCTACAACCTTACACAACCAAACGGACAACTTGGAGGCACAAGGAGGGGACTTGTGATTACCTGGATCACCAAGCTCTCGCGAGGTTGATGAACTCAAAGCAAACCAAGCAGGATCTATAACCAAATTGCAATCGATGAGCAACGCTACGAATCGATTGACTTTCTCACAGATGTGTTTCACACAAGAATTGTAAATTTCAATAATGGAAGACGTCTGAATTATTCTACAAGGTTCGGCCGGTCTAATATAACCCTAACAAGCTATTTGGCCGAACATAATAATTAAAATAATAAAAAATTACTAACTTAATAAATTAATCCTAAAATCACTTAGAATAATCATAAGTAAATAAGTTTCTAAGTTAACAATCATAAGCAAGTCCAACGTCACTTAGAATAAGTTTCTAAGTTAACGATCACCAATTTCCAACAGGCCGGCTGTGCACGCCCGCGCAGCCGCGGTGCGCGCCCGCGCAGCTTGGCGCACGCCCGCGCACGTCGCCGACGCCTCACGTGCCTCACTGCTGGCTTCCGTCGTCGGCAACCTGGGTTCCGATGCACATGTACGCCTTCATTGGTGGCTCCGGGAATTGGACCGCGCTCAAGAACAAGGAGTGACTCACAAAGAGGAATGAGTCGCGTTGGAGCTTCTTAGCTCGAGCTCTAGTCATCGGTCCGTCTCCGAGTATGATCGGCGCATCCGGAGGTGTAGATGACGGTGTAGAAGATGGTCCCGCATCAACCTCCCCTTCTTGGAAAGGATTCGACCACGAATCCAAGTCCTCGTCCACGGCAAGATATGGAATGAGATCCGCGACGTTGAAAGTAGCACTCACGCCATATGTGCCAGGAAGCTCCAGCTTGTAGGCATTGTCGCCCACCTTCTCAAGAACCTTAAAAGGTCCATCTCCTCGGGGAGCAAGCTTGCTCTTCCGCTCGTTGGGAAACCTCTCCTTCCTCAGATGCACCCACACAAGATACCCTGGCTGGAATGTCACCAATCTGCGGCCCTTGTTGGCCTTATTCAGGGTCGTTCCGTTACATTGTGAGGCCCTGTGCAACTTGTATGTTGAGGGTTTTTTTTCAACTAATTCAAAAGAAAAAAATAATCCACCAATTCCACTAACAAATTACAAAGTGATCCCTAATGAGTATAAAAAGTGAAAATTAACAAAATAAAAAGAATATATAGTTAGAATTTGAGATTACCTATCAAAATCCTTTAGATTGAATGTACGATTGCAATGGTTGAATAAGTTGAATTGATTTTCTGGATTTTTTTTAGGAAGGAGGTGGGAATTGTGTTGAATTTTTGTGACTACAAAAAAAAAAAAAATTTGGAAACTGTAATTTTTTTAGGTAAAAAGAATCGGAATGTACTTATTGGGTTGTGGTAATTTCAATTGGAAAAAAGGGGTTATTGGGCTGGACTTTTACTTGGGAAAAAATTGGAAGGAAGTTGTTTTGTTTTTTGAAAAAAAATCCAGTATGCGGTGCCAAGGAGATTCGAACCGCAAGCTAATTCGAAACTAGCGCACCCTGTTGCCAATTGATCTACTGCATCTTCTTGATACCCATTGAAATTTTTATATACATATATATAGTATAACAGTATAACACCTATACGAGTCCCCCAAAATTTTGAGGTCCTGTGCGATTGCACCTTTCGCACGGGCCTCGGGCCGGCCCTGGCCTTATTGGTGTTATACTCCGCCTTTCGCATAAGCTGTTGACGCGTCCGTCCATGTAGTTCCTTGACGAACTCCACATGCTTTCCTGTGTCAAATGACTCATTCTCTCTCATAGGATATGGAGTAAGATCCAAAGGGGTTAGTGGATTAACACCATACACACATTCAAACGGAGTTAATTTAGTTGAGGAATGCATTGTCCTATTGTAAGCAAACTCCACATGAGGTAAGGCTTCTTTCCAAAGCTTCAAATTTTTCCTTAAAATGGCTCTAAGGATAGTAGTTAAGGTCCTATTGGTCACCTCAGTTTGGCCATCTGTCTGGGGGTGACTAGAGGTAGAGAATAACAATCTAGTTCCCAATTTATTCCATAAAGTCCGCCAAAAATGACTAAGAAACTTAACATCCCTATCACTCACAATTGTCTTAGGCACTCCATGCAACCTAACTACATCTCTACAGAACAAATTCGCAACATTGGTAGCATCATCAGTCTTATGGCATGCTATGAAGTGAGCCATCTTAGAAAATCTATCCACCACAACAAAGATAGAATCCCTCCCCTTCTTAGTTCTAGGAAATCCCACAATAAAGTCCATAGAAATATCTTCCCAAGGGGCTGAGGGTATAGGAAGTGGGGTGTACAATCCATGGGGCATAAGCTTAGACTTGGCCTTCAAACAGTCAATGCATCTCTTAAGGCAATGTTCTACATCCCTAAGCATATGTGGCCAAAAGAAGTGAGACTTGAGTGTGTGGTAAGTCTTATCTCTCCCAAAATGACCCATTAAACCTCCACTATGGGCTTCATTCACCAATAATAATCAAAGAGAACACCTAAGTATACACACTTGGTCTTTCCTAAACAAGAATCCATCAAAGATATAAAATTGGTCGGTAGGACCCTTATCTAGGCACTTTCCAAAAACTTCCCCAAAATCAGCATCATTAACATACAATTCCTTAATGTATACAAAGTCTAAGACTCTAGAATCCAAAGTGGTCAAAAGGACATGTCTCCTAGATAAAGCATCAGCAACCACATTCTCTTTCCCTTTCTTATACTTTATAACATAAGGAAATGTCTCAATAAATTTCATCCATCTACCATGCCTCCTATCAAGTTTATCTTGGCTCTTAAAATGTTTTAGAGATTCATGATCAGTCCTAAGTATAAACTCACTAGGCCAAAGGTAATGGGACCATGTCTTAAGGACTCTAAACAATGCATAAAGTTCTTTGTCATACGTAGAGTAATTAAGACATGCACCTTTTAATTTTTCAGAAAAGAAGGCTATAGGCTTACCTTCTTGCATGAGGACTCCTCCAATCCCAACTCCGCTAGCATCACATTCAACCTCGAAAGGCCGAGTGAAGTCAGGCAGAGCCAGCAATGGCGCATGAGTGAGCTTCTCCTTGAGCTTACAGAACGCCTCCTTCTAAGCTGGACCCCACTTGAAATCACACTGCTTCTTTGTGAGCTCTGTGAGAGGGGCTACGATGGAGCTGAAGTCACGCACAAATCTCCGATAGAAGCTTGCTAGGCCCTGGAAACTCCTCACATGGCCGATATTGGTAGGTGTCGGCCAGTCCTGGATTGCCTTGATCTTAGCATCGTCAACTCGCAATCCGCTTGAACTCACTACAAAACCCAGAAAAGACACTTGATCATTACAAAGCTCACATTTCTTAAGATTGGCATACAAGTGTTCTAATCTAAGAGTAGAAAGTACTTTCCTTAAATGTGCTTCATGCTCCTTAGGTGATTTACTATAGATAAGAATGTCATCAAAATAAACAACAACAAATTTACCTATGAAATTCCTAAGCACATGACTCATTAGTCTCATGAAAGTACTAGGTGCGTTAGTCAAGCCAAAAGGCATAACCAACCATTCATAGAGTCCAAATTTAGTTTTAAATGTTGTTTTCCATTCATCGCCTTCTTTCATCCTAATCTGATGGTAACCGCTTTTTAAATCAATTTTAGAGAAGATAGAAGAACCATGCAACTCATCTAACATGTCATCTAAGCGGGGTATAGGATGGAGATATTTTACAGTAATGTTGTTAATTGCCCTACAATCTACACACATTCGCCATGAACCATCTTTCTTAGGGACTAACAACACAGGCACGACACTAGGACTCAAACTTTCCCTAATGTATCCCTTGTCCAACAGTTCCTGGACTTGGGATTGAACCTCTTAGGTTTCAGTGGGATTCATTCTATAAGCAGGCCTATTAGGCAATGCAGCCCCTGGAATGAGATCGATTTGATGCTCAATTCCTCTGACAGCGGGTAGACCTGCTGGTATGTCCTCGGGGAAAACATCCTTATACTCTTCAAGAAGAGATAGGATGCGAGGAGGGAGGGTAGCTCTAAGCTCCTCACTCAACATATTCAACCCTTTGCATAGGAGCATGAGGGTTGTTTCCCCATCCGCAAACTCGTCCAAAAATGTACTCTTGCAAGCCAAAAATACACCCTTACGCCGAGTAGGGGTAGACATATGGCTCGACTGAGCCTCCTTATCTAACTCACCTTTACTTACCTTCCGCTTCTCAATCTCATCAGCCACCTGGGTTGGCGTCATAGGCTTGAGAACTACATTTTTGCCCTGAAAAGTAAAGGAATACCTGTTAGTAAAACCATCATGCAAGACCTTACGATCAAACTGCCAAGGACGGCCTAATAAGATATGACAAGCTTGCATAGGTACTATATCACATAACACATCATCTTCATAATGTCCTAATTTGATATGCACTTTGACTTGCCTATTCACTTTCAAATTACCACAGTCGTTCATCCAATGCAATCTATAATGCCTAGGATGCTGAATAGTAGGAAGGTGTAATTTATCAATCATCTCTTGACTAGCTAAGTTACAACAACTTTCCCCATCAATGATCACATTAACCACTTTACCCTTAACTAAGCATCTAGTATGAAATAGATTCTCACGTTGATTGTCATCACATGGTGCAGGAACAACACTTAAGACTCTCCTAACAATCAATGATTCTCCATGTTCATAATCAATGCCATCATCATCCTCATCATAGGTAAGTAGATTAAGGGTTTGATCATTATCATTAGCATGCTCTTCATTTTCATCACAAGAATTGTCAGACACATATTCACCCAAGTGCTTAATCATGAGAGTTTTCTTATTAGGACAATCCTTCATAGTATGACCTCTACCATGACATTTAAAGCACACAATGTCCCTAGATCTAGTAGTAGAGGGGTTAGGATTACTCCCTTTGGGACCAGTAGATGTCCCAAACGAATCTCGTCCTGTCCAAGACGCCTTACCCTTGTCAGTAGCTGTAGGGTTGGTTCGACCATCTCCTCTCCCAGGGGCTTGGTTTGGCCGAGAGTTGTAACCGCCGTCAGACCGCCCTTGGTGATGTTGTGGCATGTTTTGGCGCCAAGGTTGGGGCTGTCCGCTCGTCCATCTTCCGCCTTGGTTCTTGTATCTAGCTCCATGTTCAACTTTAATAGCCAAATGCAACAATTCAGTAGGAGTAGAGTAAGGAAAGAAATCAATGTCCTGAGCTAAGGCGGGATGCAAAATGCGAAGAAACCTAGCATTTGTATCCTCATGATGTTCAACAACATTTGCTCGTGCCATGGTTTCTTGCATAATATTAAAGGTTTCCTCAACAGATTTATTACCTTGCTTAAGGTTCTCTAGGCGTTGCCTAAGCTCTCTAGCATAGTGTTGAGGGACAAACCTATTTCTCATTAAAGCTTTCAATTGGTTCCAAGACGCGATAGGCGCATCAAGGGCTCTTCTTCTTTCCTTAATCAAATTATCCCACCAAATAAGAGCAAACCGTTGAAATTCTAAAGAAGCCAATTGAACTTTCTTAGGTTCAGAAAAATTGTGACAGTTCCAGATTTGTTCCATTTTAGTTTCCCAGTCTATATATGCATCTGGATCTGTCTTGCCATCAAAGGAAGGAATTTTTACCTTAACCTTACCTATGCCGTCCCTATCAGGATCTCGAGGATCACGGTATTGGTAACGACCTCCTTTGTCATTCCGCCTCTGGCTTTGATCCCAATAGTCCTCCTCATGGAAGTCATCATCACGCTCCGAGTAGTAGAACTCCTCCTGGAAGCCACGACCTTGACCTCTTCCTCGTCCATGCCCCTGCACATTAGCAAATCCGTTATTTCTACCATTTCTCTCCCCTCGTGGAGAGTTGTTCTCTTCAAAGATAGGATTTTGCAAATTAAGGTTAGGGTTAAGATTAGGATTAGGATTGTGGACTTCCCTGTCATCATTAGGCGTCTCGTCACGCCGGTGATTACCTTGACCACCAAGGTTATTAGAACCCGTTGGTCTAGCCTCCAAGGCCGTCAGCTTATCCATCATTGCCGCCAAGGTGGCATTGAGAGTGTTCATTGTGTTATTGAACATTGCGACGGATATAGTTGCTTCGGAATTATTGTCATCGTTGCCATTGTTGGCATTGTTCGGGTTGTTAACCTGCTGAGACATCGAAACTAAACAAACACAGAACTATGTCATGGTTAGCAAAATAAAACAATCTCACAATGTGTTTCTCTCACACACTTCTCTCTAATTGGTTATGACAAGCTTGTTGGGGCAATCCGCTTTGGGCAAATCAACACTCAAGCAAGGACTTAACAATCAAAAGAGAGTAATCAAGAGAAAGGACAAAGAAGCAAACAACCGACAAGACACAGCACAAAAGTATCGAATCAAAAGGAAGGAGTATCGACTCGATATCGACCTGGAAAGCTCGAAATCGACCAAAACCGAACTCAACAGACAATGTACCGAGGCTGGAGGGGGTCGGTATGGGCACTGCAGTACACGACACACAAAAAGAGGAAAAGAAAATGAAAGAAAAACTTGGATTTTTACCTCCTTTTGATTTAAACCCTTAGTATGGATGTTGTAGGTGCAAGGTAGGGCTTAAAAAAAAATTATGGCTTGGGAGGTATGTGTTTGAAGGTTGTCAACTAGGGCTATAACAATTTCACCAAATTTGGTCCTTAAGCTTTCTTGCACTAGAACAACAATTCTTCTCTTGTTTTTTTAATATTTTTTTTAAACTTACTTTTGCCCCTAGTGAATTTTATCCTCCTAGGTCAAAGTTTCGAATGTGACTCTTTTTTTTTTTTTTTGAATATTTCGGACTGTTTTTTTTTTTTACCTAATGCAAGAAACTAACAATGAAATAAAGGACTCTTGAAAATTAAACGATGGTGAGAGAAAATAAAATTTGTATAGCCCTAATGAAATATATATAATGGAGGTTTGGCTATCTTAGGTAAGTAGATATATCCAAGGCCTTTTATAATCTATGATAGATAAAAGTAATTTAATCTACCAAAAATTAAAATTAAATAAGGCAATGAATAGATAAAACAAGATAGATCAAAAGATAGAACAACAAACTAGGGTTGGGGATTGCAAAGTGCGGCCAAAGATTGCACAAAGATTGTGCACTCAACATATTAGCAAATACATATGGGAGGGTTTTTCTCTCTCTTAGGAGAGAGAAACTCTCCTTGCCTACCACGTTCGTTTGGAACGATTGTGTATCTTTCCTCCGATTTGATTCTGTCTTGGCCAAATCTTCCCCTCAAACCACTAATTTTGGGTCAATTTCTAGTTTAATTGCTATCCTCGAGAGTCTGGTGGTCGGAATCCGGGTTTTGTCTGGTCGTCGGTGGTCTTCCGCCGCCTTCCTTTCTTCCCCCTTTCCTGCTTCTTCGTGTGCAATCTCTAGCCTTTGCTCTTGCGGTTTGAGTTCTTGCTTCCAGATCTTCCATCCTCGGAGTTTCTGGGTCTCAATCTCCCCGTTCTACCGTTGGTGTCGTCCTCTTCCCGGTGGATCTTCTTCTCCGATCTAGCGTGTCATGGTTGGGGGTCGGCGGTGGGCTCGTGTCCGGCCCGTCGGCCCTTCCTGCCCTCCTTGTACCCTTTGCCCTCTTCGTATCATTCCGATGGTTGCTGATCGGACCTACCCTTTGAGCTCCCACCATCTCCGACTACCTTCTGCCCTCCTGGTGTCCTCCGGGCTTTGCTGGGCCTGTCGGGCCCATTGTCCTTTCCCTTGGGCCCAAGTACTTGTTCCTTCGGGCCCAAGTTCTTTTCCTTGGGCTCAAGGGTGCAGGAAATATTAATCTCTCTCTTGATCCTTCGGGCCCAAGTTTCGGGTCCTTCGGGCCCAAGAGCGAGGTTTTGCCTAGTTTAAATCCTTTTGGGTTTTCTCAAGAACTCGATTCGGGTTCTTGATATGGTCCCGAAAGGATTTTGAGTATAACCACCCGAAAGGGTTTGAGAAAATCCCGAAAGGGCTTGTCGATTTTTTTGCAGGTGAAAGCTTATTGGCGTTTTGTTCGAACAGCTTGCGGCTCTGCTTCCGATGTTTCTAGAAGATCTTCTGCTTGGTTGGGAGGGCGTGGAGTCTGTAGTCGGGTCTGGCTGGGGTCGATGTGGTGCGCTCACGGCGACTCCGTATTCGGGATAGAGTTCTTCCTTGGAGCTCGTCTGCACTACCCACAGGCGATAATGTCCTGTTGTACTACTGGTCCGCGGTCCTACTGTTCAGTGGTGCTTGACTGCGTTCTTCGGTGGCTTCCTCAGCTTTTTGGGTGTTTGGTCTTCTTGGGATGTTTGTTGTAGAGTTTATTCCTGTTTGGTTCATTACGCCTGTTATTTGTTTTTCTGTTTGTAGGTTTCTATGTTAGACGGTTCGCCGTCTGCCGACTTCGGTCGGCCTCTCGATGAGTCAGGCCTGTCTGACCTTCGAATTTTTACCTAATCAAAAAAAAAAAAAAGATTGCGCACTCAAGATTGCACAAAGTGGGGACTTTGCCGCTGTCGACTAGGTAGGTGCACAATCAGTGTTCTCGGCTTGCAAGGGGGACTCGACTAGGCTGTGTTTGGGCTAGATGCAACACAACAATCACAAACAAAGGTTAATGCAATCAATTCAAAAATTCAAGAAGTAAAAATACCAAGAACAAGAAAGACTCTATTTTTTTTTTTGGTGGGTTTTTGTGTTTAAGAATGAAAAAGACACAACTTTTGATGTCGGAAACCAAAGCTCTGATACCAATTTGATACGGGGTTAGCCGTAGGGTAGCCCGATCTTCGACAATCAAACAAGAAATAGCAAGAACGGAAGCAAAAGACTCAAAGACTCGATGAACAATAGGCAAGACTCGAAATTGATAACAAAGACACGACCGATAGTGGACTGATTCGAACTAAAATAGAACGAGATAAAGACCTCAGGCCTCCTAAGAGGGTAGGAACCAAATACCAACGACTATAAAGCCCGCCTCTACAACCTTACACAACCAAGCGGACAACTTGGAGGCACAAGGAGGGGACTTGTGATTACCTAGATCACCAAACTCTTGCGAGGTTGACGAACTCAAAGCAAACCAAGCAGGATCTATAGCCAAATTGCAATCGATGAGCAACGCTACGAATCGATTGACTTTCTCACAGATGTGTTTCACACAAGAACTGTAAATTTCAATAATGGAAGACGTCTGAATTATTCTACAAGGGTCGGCCGGTCTAATATAACCCTAACAAGCTATTTGGCCGAACATAATAATTAAAATAATAAAAAATTACTAACTTAATAAATTAATCCTAAAATCACTTAGAATAATCATAAGTAAATAAGTTTCTAAGTTAACAATCATAAGCAAGTCCAACGTCACTTAGAACAAGTTTCTAAGTTAACGATCACCAATTTCCAACAGGCCGGCTGTGCACGCCCGCGCAGCCCCGGTGCGCGCCCGCGCAGCTTGGCGCACGCCCGCGCACGTCGCCGACGCCTCACGTGCCTCACTGTTGGCTTCCGTCGTCGGCAACCTGGGTTCCGATGAACATGTACGCCTTCATTGGTGGCTCCAGGAATTGGACCGCGCTCGAGAACAAAGAGTGACTCACAAAGAGGAATGAGTCGCGTTGGAGCTTCTTAGCTCGAGCTCTAGTCATCGGTCCGTCTCCGAGTATGATCGGCGCATCCGGAGGTGTAGATGACGGTGTAGAAGATGGTCCCGCATCACAAGGTCTTGATCAATGATGAACATTTGCATCAGTGATCTCTAGTGGACAAAGTTATTGCCACAGAAAAGTGGAGGTCTATTGGTTGACCTTCCATGAACAAAACCTCCAACTTGGCCTATGTCCCCGCCTAGGGTTATCCAACCCGTAGGATTCAAACACTTCTTATTTCACTTCACTTGAGCCTAGAACTTCCTAGAGAAACTACCCTTTCTCTATACAAAGCCTCACCGCTTCTATTCTAGCTCTCAACCTTACAAGTGAAATAAAAGCTCACACCACACACCAAGTGTGCTTTGATCGAGTATGAAATACTCTAAGTGTAAAATGAATGACTTGTACAATACGTGCTAGTGTTTCTCTCAACTCTTAAACAATGAACAAAACTTAGGCTTTTAGATAATGTAAGAGAAACTAGAGATGACGAATGCTTTTGGATGCTATAATTGCTTGAGTGCTTGCTTAGATAGTCCTCATCCTTCTTAGCCTTCGTCTTTATATAGTCGGAAAACTTGTAGAGCTTCTTGGAGGGAGACCGTTTGAATTTCAAATACTTTCCAAGACATTTTGAATTCTTTCCGAAAATAATCATTCCATTTGTGTGCTTTCCAAGATTGTTTCATCAATCTTCTTCATGATCACGTATGATCAATTGGATCGGTTCTTTCCTTGTATGACAAATGAGATCCTAAAAGAGCATACATAATGTATCTTGCACACAAAATGGGTTAGATGAGAAATATATGTATATAATTTGATTAAGGCCGAATCATATCTCATAGCCCAATAATAAAACCCATTATAATATAGGCCCAACAAGGTTGGCCTTGGATTCTTTCCTGTGAGAGAACAAGTCAATAGAGAAATGCATAAGTGATATTCCAAACATTTTAGTCTGGGTTTCAAGACCTTGAAACCCAACTTTTTGTCTTTCATCATCCTTTAGATCACCTGCACGTTAGGTCTCAAGATCTTACAATTAAGATGGAGTCTTCAGTTTGGGTTTATGGTTGGTGTGCTTTGTTGTTCTTGTTGTGGTGTAGGTTTCATGTGAATGATGGTTTGATACACCATTCTTGGAGATGTCGTGGAAATGTGATAGATACTCGATGGCTATGTGGAATCAATAATATGAGGTGTCCACGTACTAGTGATCTCTAGAGTTCTGTGTGTGCATCTTCTATTTGGCTGATCGATTTGTTTATTCTATTGACTTATGTTTACAGTGTAGGATGTCATGTACTTTTCTTTTTGCCTTTTTTTTTATGTTATTTACTTGGTGTATATTTTTTTCTGTCATTTGCTTCTAGTAATACATGGTGGTTAGTCCATCTACCGGCTTGTTCGGTCTCTTGGTTATTTTAGGTGTATCTAGAGAATCAAATTTCTTTCCTGACTTAAAAAAAAATAAAAACTAATAATGATCAAAGTGTGTGGGGGAATATAAAATTAAAATTAGTTATAAATAATTCATTTTACCAAAAATTAATATAAATAAAATAAAACAACAACTATTAAATAATTAATTTTGATATAAATAATTATTTTCACCAAAAAAAATCTATATATAAATAAAATAACATTGTCATATTTATCTATTAATATTTTTGATATGTATGAAAATGAAATAGTTTTGATTTATATTTTTATCAGTTAACTAATATATATAGATAAATTGTGACTTATGATAACTTCTTTAAATTATGACATCATATATACAAATTATATATTTAAAAAAATATTTCTTATAAAAATAATATAAAAAAAATTACTAAAAAATTGTGCCAACATTGAAAATTTTTGTAGATCCGCCATTGATCGCACCAAAATATAAAAATCAATCCTTATCGTTTTTTTTAAACGAAAAGAATTTGGTTGAATGGGGAGGCTCGCTATAGCCAAGAACATCCAAGCGGATGATATCATTAAGCTCCAAATCGACCGGGATCGATGAACCCGAGAAGTTAAGGTTAAGGTGTGTGAGACGACCAGCAAATCGATTGACTTTCCTGTAAATGTGATGAATCCGGACAGAGACAAAACATCGTAAAAAGATGAAGGAATCAGAAATAAGTATTTCAATCTTTCCCGGGGTGGACAATTAAAAGCCCCCTTTAATCCGTTAATGATCGTGAGATTGTCTTCTTCAATGATTAGATGGTTAAGATGAAGCTTTGAGGCTGCTTGGATTCCCTTTAAGCCATCTAAATCATCTATAAATCTATGATAGGTAGACTTATTTTTAAAAAATCGGCCAATAGTGAGCCGTATATTAATCAATTTTCCTAGTAAGCAAGCCTTTTAAGCGTGGGTTTGGGGCATGTCAAGGTGGCAAACACAGTCCATATAAATTGGCAAAGGGAGGGATGGGAGCACTTTGCAGAGTTGCAGGTTGTATGTACATTGTACTTGGACTTTCTTTTTGCCCCCCTTCTTAAATCTTACTTGATGCCTTTCATCAACCTCACTCCCGCCCACCGGCTACCCCGGTTTCCAATTAATTACCCCCAATTCTCAAATCCACAGCCCAGTAAAATTCTTTGATTACCTGCATGGCTGCATCCAAATTCTTTGGTTACTACTTGCTACCTATCAACAAGTGCAACGGTGATTCTTGGGCTCTTATAGTTGCCACATAAAAAAAAATTGAAAAAAAACAAAAATTTAATATAAGGGCTCATTGTTTGAGACTCTTATATATGAGACCAAAAAATTAGGACTCATAACTGCCACGTGGCAGAACTTATGTTTTATTTACTCTTAAATGATTTTCGATTGTTTTGCATTTGTTTAAAAAAAATAAAAAATTTATTTTTGAATTTAATTTATTTTATCTAAACATAGACACCCCTCTTGCATATGTTTGTTGAAAAAAATTCATTTGAATAATACCCATATTTTCATTTATAAACATTAAAAAATTATTTTTTTTATGCTATGTTATTATAAATTAATTACTTAATATTTTTATTATTAATAATAATAAAAGAATTGAGTAAATAAAAAGAAAAAATAATAAAAGGTAATTTAAGAGCCAAAGACTTGGGCTCACGAATGAAGGTGAAAATTTTAAAAGTTAGAATGATATATGCTCTTACACTGATGTGAGATAAGAAAAGTAAATTAAGACCCCGAGGTTAGGACTCATCATTCCACGTGCTCTAATTAGTTAGCGTACTAAGCAAACTTATGACAGTAACTTACGATTAACCGGCGCAGGACAGTCGCATATTTCTGACCACAACATATGTTTTGTTATTATTATTTATTTATTTATATCTCAGAAGCATATATATCGTATCATTATATAATGATACTATGAGATAAATATACACATTATATATGGGGTGGGCGGCGATGGACCATGCCCTGTACCGTTAAATGAATTCTACATGTAAAATTGATGGAACCAAAGTTGCTATCCCAAGAAAAGTTCTGACGCAACTCAAATTGGAGACGATCAATGATTGTTCAAATCACACCAAATATATATGCACTTTTATCTTGTTACTTGCAAACAAGATAAACATATACGGATTGAAGATGGGAGATCCATCGTCTGTATAAGATTAGTAATATTAAAATTATAATTGATAACATGATTAGGGATGGAATTATAATATTTTTGTAGGATAGGCTAAATTTATCAACTGCCTAAAACAAGAGAAAAAGATTGATACTTGACCGCTAATTCAATCTAACTTTTGGTGTTTAATGTTAAACATTACTACCTCCGTTGGAAAATACAAGTCAATTGACTTTTTGACACGTTTTTTAAGGAGTTAAAAATTATATAAAACAATAATTTTTTTTATATAGTTTTATATATATTACTAATAAGTATATAATTATGTAAAAAATAAATAAAAAAACATATTATTTTTATATTTTTTAACTTCTTACAAAACGTGTTAAAAAGTTCATGGACTTATATTTCCAAACGGATGTAGTATTTTACTTCGAATAAATTAGGGCGATATTAAACCCTTGACTTCATGCCTGAATATGAGTAGACTTTATTGATTTTATAATATACTAGTATGATCTCCGCGCCATGACGCGATTTTTGATAAGTAAAATCTTACTAATATATTAAATATTTTGAATTAAACTCATGGGTTGAGAAAACAATTAAAATAGTATATATAGATATAGATATAGATTACTAATATTAATTTTATGTTTTCTTATTATTAATTTTATGTTTTGAATTAATCCCATTGTTTTTTTAGAAAAAAACTACTAAAATTATAATTTAGGCTAAGATCAATGCTTTGAATTAAGCTCAATAGTTAGTAAAATTAAATCAAAAAGAGAATTAAAGGAAAAAGAAGAAGAAAATTAGAAATAAAGAAAATCAAAGGAAAATGGCAAAAAAAATGATTGGTCAAGACTCATAAAATTACTCTAAGCTTGACAGGTCATCCTAAACTCTTCTAAATTAAGAGTTTATATAGATAGTTAGTAAAATTAAATCAAAAAGAGAATTAAAGGAAAAAGAAGAAGAAAATTAGAAATAAAGAAAATCAAAGGAAAATGGCAAAAAAAAATGATTGGTCAAGACTCCTAAAATTACTCTAAGCTTGACACGTCATCCTAAACTCTTCTAAATTAACAGTTTATATAGATATAGATATATAGATTGTTTTTTTTAGAAAAAAACTACTAAAATTATAATTTAGGCTAAGATCAATGCTTTGAATTAAGCCCAATAGTTAGTAAAATTAAATCAAAAAGAGAATTAAAGGAAAAAGAAGAAAAAAAAATTAGAAATAAAGAAAATCAAAGAAAAATGGCAAAAAAAAAATGATTGGTTAAGACTCCTAAAATTACTCTAAGCTTGACACGTCATCCTAAACTCTTCTAAATTAAGAGTTTATATAGATAGTTAGTAAAATTAAATCAAAAAGAGAATTAAAGGAAAAAAGAAGAAAAAAATTAGAAATAAAGAAAATCAAAGAAAAATGGCAAAAAAAATGATTGGTTAAGACTCCTAAAATTACTCTAAGCTTGACACGTCATCCTAAACTCTTCTAAATTAAGAGTTTATATAGATAGTTAGTAAAATTAAATAAAAAAGAGAATTAAAGGAAAAAGAAGAAGAAAAATTAGAAATAAAGAAAATCAAAGAAAAATGGAAAAAAAAATAATTGGTTAAGACTCCTAAAATTACTCTAAGCTTGACACGTCATCCTAAACTCTTCTAAATTAAGAGTTTATATAGATAGTTAGTAAAATTAAATAAAAAAGAGAATTAAAGGAAAAAGAAGAAGAAAAATTAGAAATAAAGAAAATCAAAGAAAAATGGAAAAAAAAAATGATTGGTTAAGACTCATAAAATTACTCTAAGCTTGACACGTCATCCTAAACTCTTCTAAATTAAGAGCTTATATAGATTACTTGTTGTAACAAAAAAAAAAATTAAACAAACAAGATGGACGCACACAATTTATCGTGGTTCATCAAATTGGTTATATCCACGCTGAGAGATTTCATTAAAGAGTTTTTTTAAACCAGACGAGGATTACAAGATGTACGTTGATTGATAAACGATAAACCTTAATGAACTTAGAAATGTAGAATACCATTTTTAAACCATTGCTAGCCCCTTGGACCCCTAAATCCCTTGGACCTCTCTTGGTCGAGGGCTCTACTCCCGAACCCCGGTGTTTAAGTACCAATCAATCGGTCAGAATTCAATTGAATTGTGTTGAATTAAGTTTAATACTTTGAGGGTATGCCTAGGTAAGATCATACAGTATAAATTTAGATAATTCTAATTCTATTAGGATAAATCTATATATCCATAAGACTCAAAAGGATAAATCTAAATCAAAATAAATTCTATTTTTATCAATATCATATTATTAGATAAATCTATCTATAATAAATCCTTTAAATAAACCATATTAGATTCAAGTCATCCCAACATTACTCCATTCGTTAAGAAAAACGTGTAGTTTAAGGGGAAAATCCGGTTAAGGAAAAAAAATGTCATTTTAGGTATTTTGGTAGTATTCAATTTTCAAAATTATCCTTATAATAATTATTTATAATAATTAGAGATATACTATTAGTTATAAGGACATCGCAATTGATATCTTTTCACAACTTACTCTAGAGTAGAAATCAACACTTGCTTTCTCCCTTTGAAATATATGGACAATGCGAAATAAAATACTCTTAAAAGACCATGCCATCAGAGAGTTGGATGATTGAGTTCGCTACATATAAAACAACAACGGACATGCAGGACACAAGCGAAACTAGAGGAATCGGAAGACGAAAACTCGATTAATTTAAACGACCCCAAGGTAATCAGAACAACCAACAAAAATAGAAAAAGATATAAAATGGGAGAAACCAAAAGAAGGGTTTGTGAAACTAAATTTTTTATGTAGCCAAGTTACCTACGGGCCAAGCAGCATTCGGGTTTGTTATTCGTGATTCGCTAGGAATTAAGACCTTTGATGTGCGACGCGAACGGTTGCGGACAGGTTTCGGCGTTGCAGGCGGAGATTCTTGGCCTTCCCCACGGTCTCTCAGAAGCATTAAAGGGAGGGTTCACGCGACTTGAGGTTGAGGGTGGCTGCCTTAAGGCAATAATGTCTTAAACTGATGCTGGAAGTGTCCATGGGAGATCGAGATGATTATCTCCGAAATTCTCGCTTTCAGCCGCATCTTTGATGTCATTTCTTTCTCCCACATTTGTAGGGAGGGTAATTGGATCGCTGATCATTTTGTTCGCCTCGGTCTAGAGTCGAACTTCACAGGTTGGATATCCGCGATTGAAGACCTTGTTCAAAAGGACGCTATATATTGAGTGGTGGCCGGTACAACTGCGATTGACCCACCCAAAAATTTGACTGGTATAAAATTCCGTTTGGTACCCCCGAGTTTTTGACAATTCCGGATGGTGTTCCACACTTTTTTTTTGTCCGGATGGTACCCCTGAGTTTTGTCAAAAGTCCGGCTCATGCCCAAAACTCATAGTTTCTTCTTTTTAATGAATAAAACCAACCATTATTTTTATTTTTTCATAAATATGCCCATTTACTTTTAACATTAAACAAAACTACTTATCATTTAACTAAATTCAAAACAAAATTGACGAAATCACCTTTATTTTTTAAAATTAATAAGATCACACATTATTGCCAAAGTTGTAGCAAAAAATACCCATTCTTTCCAAAAAAATTTTTGAAGAAAATCAACTATTATTTTTGACATTACACAAAAGATCCGTTACATATTTTTCATATTTTATAAAAAATAAATCTCATTATTTGTCAAATATTGCATGTACATAATCACCCATTATTTACAAAACTTTGCACAAATCCACTATCTTATTATGTGAACAAAAATAGTTAACCTATACATTATAAAAAAAAAATACTTTGTAAAACCATACTTTGTGTAAAACCACCCTTTATGCTTTAAAAAATGCACAAAATCATTTCTTGTGTAATAAAAGAAGGTGTTATTCATTTCTTTTGTTTGGAATACATAAAACCTAATAAAATAAGAATGATTAATCTCTTATTATATTTTTCTTTTACAAGAAGAAAAATAAATAAATAAAATTTACTTTTCTTTTTCAAAAAAATTATAATCAAGCATTTGGTTAAATTGATCAATCACATTTACAAATGTTTAAAGTTAATGAGATATAAGTTAAATATTGTTTTGAAAAATAATATGTGTTAAAAATATTGCAATAAAAAATTTTGGAAATATTGCAATAAAAATTTTGGAAATATTGATCAATCACATTTACAAATATTGCAATAAAAATTTTGGAAATAATATGTGATTTTGTAAAATTTTAAAAAATAAAGTTGGTTTTGTCACTTTTGTGTTGAATTTTGTTAATTAATATGTAGTTTTGTTCAATGTTAAAAGTAAATGGGCATATTTATGAAAAAATAAAAATAATGGGTGGTTTTATTCATTAAAAAGAAGAAACTATGAGTTTTGGGCATAGGCCGGACTTTTGACAAAACTCAGGGGTACCATCCGGACAAAAAAAAAGTGTGGGACACCATCCGGAATTGTCAAAAACTCGGGGGTACCAAACGGAATTTCCCAAGAAAAAATTACATCTGAACAATAATTGAGAATGCAAATTGATGGAGCAATAAAGTGAAATGTACAATTGTACTGTATTAGTCGCTGTGGAAACATGATCTAAAATGTAAAGCAGCAGTTAACAAATGAAGAAAGACAAAGAACAACTCTTAGGACGATATTACGTACTAAATGAATTAAGCCAGCTAAGGAGTATATATGAAACCAGGGGCGCCATTTATTACTTTATTGATCAATTGTAATGAATTTTATAAATATGCATGATTATGAGGGAAAAGCTAGTTAAGTGAACTATTATAAATTAATGATTAAGCTACCTAACCCTCTATGAATCATTATTTTAGTTTTGTTTTTGTATGCATCTCACCATCTCATACTCTTACTCCCTCCCATCAATAATATAAAATGTTTGACTTTTTGCATGTATTTTAAACTATTTAATATTTTATATAATTTTTAAAATTATACCTAAATAGTAAAAGTCAATTTTTTTTTTGATTAAGTAAAAATTCGGATGCGAAATCGCTATCCGATAGCATCCTTTCGGATGAGGTCAATGAGATCTGGGTCGTTGTATATAGATGGGGTGGAGGCAATATGAGCAAGGTGTGCAAACCTTATCCGCCACACAATTGCCGTTACGAAGGATGTGTGAAAACGAGACTTCGTAAAACCCCAGGAGAAGGGTGCTAATATCACACATGATTAGCTCAATTTCCCATGGACATATAGTTTTAGCCTGTAAATGATTGATAATGGTGAGTGAATCTCCTTCTATTATTATTTTAAAGTCAATTAAAATTGAACAGAAATGATATATTTTTAACTCTTTAAAATATGTATAAAGAAATCAAAATGCTTTATATCATTAATCGAATAGTTGATAAAACTGCACATATTTTCCGCTCTCCTAACAAGCACGATATCCTCAAACAGTCCAGTATGTAGGAGTGGATCTAGAAAGTTTTTAGCGGGGGGTCACCATAGTAATCGACAATAAGATTGAGAAAAAAATCGCAAAACACAACGTGATCAATAGTACAAACTAGTGTCAACATATGGTTTCGAAAATACAACAAATATATAAAACGAAAATAAGGATAAAAAACGAAAAATAAAGATATAAAACGCAATAAATAAACATTGCATTATTAACATGTAATAATGTATAAATAGATATAAAAAATTTAAACTTGCGTAACTTCTTACCATATTCTCAAAATAAGTAATATAACCTATGAGCTCGAAGTTCTCGAGATGAATTATAATATGGGAATGTCAATTTAAGTAAAATATTAAAGTATTATAGTATATTGAAATAAATTAAAACTAAAGTGATTAATGCTGCTGTAATTTTCAAATATTCATAACTTTTTACTTAGATGTCGGATTAGGTCGTATTATATATCAAAACAAAGCTATCGACGAGGAGAATACACCTACGTAATTTACCGGATGAGGAGGGGGGTCACGTGGCCCCCTAGGACCCCCCTAGGTCCGCCTCTGGTATGACCTCATCCACCTAAATGCTATCAGCTAAGCTCTCTTCCAGACGAATTTTTTCCTAAAAAAAATAATGGGATGGAGTAATTAATTAAGTAGAGAATAGAAAGAAGAAAACGGTATTGGATTGTTTAGGGCAAATATAATAAAGTTGAGCGACTTTGATTTGGTGGATAGAATAGAATGGTATGAATGCAAACGTGTTGATGACGATCCAAAATCCTCGATCACTCTGAAATTGAAACTATTGAGCACGAGAGGTCGTCCAATGCAACTCTCTTATAACTTATAATTAACCGGTCTTACATTCTAAGTTGGTGAATTGATTATGATTATTTTAAGTAGAAAATAATTTCATATATTAATTGATGTATATATATATATATATATATATATATATATTATTGTGATTAATAATAATTACATTATAAACTAATACTAGTCGATCCGCTAGCTACAACAGGCCTTTAGCTGCCAATTAATTGGAATTCAATAATTTTGGTTATATATAATTGAACGAATCTTCGTAATCTTGATTTAGAAGATGTAGGTAATGGTAACACTTTGACAGCTGAACCTCTTCGAATCTTTAATCGTACGCGGCTATAGTGCGACTCCATCTGTAATTTGTACAACCTAATTTCCCACTTATTAATTGTGTACTTATATACTTCACATATTGTTTATTATTAATGATAAAAAATTCCTAAAAACAAAATGAGGTTGGTTCCAACGTACAACCCTTATCATGTACCAGTGGTGGATCTAGGAATTTTTCTAAGGGGGCTAAAATTAATTTTGAGAAATTTTTTGTCATATATATGCACATTTGAAAAATATGTTTTTAGAATATATTAGAAAAAATCTTAAATTTTAGATAAAAAAAAAAAAGGAAAAATCATAAATTTGCAGAAAAAATAGTCAATTTTTATAGAAAAAACAGATTTTTTTTAATATTCACTAAAAATAAATATTTAATAAAATATTCACATTTTTAAACTATTTACGAAAATATTCATTTTTGTCAGGTGCATCAGAAAAATGCGATCTTAGACCGCGTTTTACTCATAAAATTACCGCGTTTTACTCATAAAATTTCAATTTTGAAGGTGCAAGCAAAAAGAAATGAAAGAAACCGGGTTTATACCGCATTTATTTTTATTTTTAATTTGCAATAAAGAAAAAAAACAAAAAACAAAAGCACGAACGTAGCCTGAGGCCGGGTTTTACAACTCCTTCTAGCTCTGGCCATGGCCCCTCATTCGCTCAGCCAGGCCAACCTCTCTCCGCGCCTCCTCCCTCGCCAGCCAGGCCAGTCGTCACCCCCCCCCCCCCCAACCGCCTCGTGGCTGAAAATTTATAATCGAGCTTCTTGCTGAGTCATAGCCTAGGGTCGACGGCGAGGAGTCATGCGTGGTAGGAGCTTCTAATCGGAAGAACGAGAGAGACTTGTAGATGGCGCGCAGGCGGTTATGGACTGGTGGTGGGAGGCGAGGAGGAGGCGCGGAGACGGTCGGCCTGGCTGGAGAGGGAGGAAGCGCAAAGACGCATAGTCAAGGTCGGTTAGAGGAGCCATGGTGTGGAAAGGGAAGACTCATAGAGCGCGGCCTCAGGCCACGTTACTTTCTTTTTTCATTTTTACTTTATTAATAGAGAAATAAAAATAAAAAAGAAATGCGGTTTATAATCGCATTTCTTTTGTTCATTTTTTTCCACTTTCAGATATGAAATATAACGAATAAAACGTGGTATCAGACCGCATTTTTCTGATACACCTGAAAAAAATGAATATTTTTGTAAATAGTTTGAAAATGTGAATATTTTGTTAAATGTTTTTTTATTGAATATTTTTTTTAAAATTCAAAAAAACAAAAATAATTTTTAAAAAATAGATTTTTTAAATATATATATATATGACATAATGATTTTGTTTAAATATATTAGAGAAAATTTTAAATTTGTTATTTAGTTAGACATTTTTAGTAGAACAAAACTAATCGAAACAAAAATTATTTTAAAAAAAATTAGGCTAAAAGGGTTTGGAACCCCTGTTCTCAAGGTAATAATAAATACACCACCTACTTACCAATTAAGCTAAACTGTGTTTGTGATTCCTTACTCCTTTTACACTTTTTTATCCATAAAATTAGTAAAAATTACCAAAAAAAACGTTTTTCCTAGGTTAAGGTGTGGCTTCAGCCAACCCCCCCCCCCCCCCCCCCCCCACCCCACACACACACAAAAATCCGCCACTGTCATGTACACAAATCTTATCATGTACACAGAAATTACTATTCTATTTGTCATTGTTCTAAAAATCACGCCTATGTGCCGTCTAGACACCACCTATGTGCTAGGCAACCCTCCGCCGCTTATAGTTAGGCGGGCATTCGTCTAGGTGGCCGCCTTGACCGCATAGGTGCTAGGCGACCCCTCACCGCTTAGGATTCGCCTAACGCTTTTTAGAACACTGTTATATTTATAGGGCTGTTATTCGATCCGAATGAGCCGATTATTGCTTGTTCATATACAATAACTCAAGGAAATTTTAGAAATCCCATAAAATTCGAGCTATTCCAGCTTAATTCGAATGAGCCGAGCTTTGGACCGAGCTTATAAATGTGCTCATACTCGGCTCATTTAGAAAATGAACGAGCTCGAGCCGAGTTTTTATCGAATGAGTACGAGTTGAATTCGAGCTACTCATGTTAACATAACACCTCTAAATATTCGTCTGTTTTCACATGATTATTCGTCTATAATTATGTAATTATTCATCTGTACAAATAGTGTAAAAATATGTAAATTTTATTCTAACGATTAATCGCCCAATACCAGCGAATAATTTCATTCCAACGAATAATTTAATTCCCAATACCAATAAATAATCAGAACTTATTTTTAATCTCATCAGTTGATCTTCTGAAATCAACAGCTCATATTTGATTATTTGTTAATACATGTGCTACACGTACAATAAGAGTTGTGTACATATGATCTATTGTCTATATAGAAGTAATATTATATGCAGTAAATTATTTGTTAATACATGTGCTACACATACAATAAGAGTTGTGTACATATGATCTATTGTCAGGGCCGTGTCAATCATTTTAGGGGCCCTGTACCAAAACTTTAGAATAATATTAGACACTTGTTTTTTTTAACAAAGTAACTACTCTTTAATTGAAATGGAAAAGTTGAATATTTTATAATACAAGTAAAATTAAAATAATTAAAAATTGTAAATCAAACAAAACAAGTAAGTAGATTTCTTTTAAATCATTAACAAATTCATAAATTTTATATAAAACATATAAATTATAATTTTTTTTAAAAAAATTGACTTTAAATATCTAATGCTTACAAAATGTTTACAAATATTAAAGTACTACTATGCATAAAAATATTAAATATTTAGACTTTAGTAAAGTGATAATTAAATGTTACACTATATTAAATATTTTTTTAATAACTTTACTCTATATTAAACACACTTCTATTTTTTTAGCAAATTATATGAAATACCCGTAAAAAAGGTAGATGTTTTTTTAGGAAATTAAATGATTCAAAAAAAGCTAGGAAATAAATAATAAACGGGGAAAAAAAATAAGACTTAAAACAAGGAAAATGCACTAGCGGCAAAGGTCGAACTTGGGACTAATGGGAAGTTGATACACCACCAAGGATAAAAAATCAACTCCCCGACTCAATCAAAATAGTAATAATAGAAATATGGAGGTCTGTAAATGGATTTGGAAGCTTGATATACCACTAAGGATAAAAAACCTGATATGGAAGATAATGATAGATGGATTACCAACCACCCAGCGACTAAACAAACATTACAATAGAGTTCCATCACAATGCTCACTATGTAATAATGCATATGAGAACGCAACCCACTTATTCGTCAACTGCGATTTTGCTAGGCAACTCATTCAAAATTATGAAACTACTAGCGGGAAAAATCTCCTTCTTAGAGAAGATTACGATGAAGATATTAAGGATATCCTCCAAAACAAAAAAAAGTTGTAACAAATCAGCGATAAAAGAGTTAGGTTTTATATGGCAAACAATATGGGACACCAGAAAAATTACCTTTTCAAAAATAAAAATCCAAATGCAACAATCAACCTAGCCTTCGAGATTATCTCAAACATAAAACTATGGAACTCGCAAATAGAACCGGAAAACAAGTCGAACACTCGTAATACTAACATAAATAAGACTAGATGGACTAAACCACCGAGCAGTATCTATAAAATTAATATAGGTGGCTCGGTTAAGCCCACGGGCGCTTGCCAAGTGGGAGGAGTCATTCGTGACTCGGAGAGCGGTTTATTAGATGTATTCTTTCAAAATACATCTCGAGGTACGATTTTACAGACAGAGGCAGAAGCTATCATTGTAGGCATCCAGCATGCAAGAAGTAATGGGATCCGGAAGGCTATCATTGAAAGCGACAACGAGACTATCATTAAAGCAATAAGCAACGAGATCATTACTCCATGGGAAGTCATCCATCAAGTTGAGAAGATCATTATTATGGCTAAAGAGTTCGAGTTTATACAATTTAAACACTGTTATAGAGAAGCCAACTATGTAGCCGACTTCATAGCTAGAAAAGGTATCGATTGTACTAGACCTACATCTCCTCTTACTAAGGATCTGTATTCCATCATCTTAAGGGATGATCCTGGATGTTTGTTACAATTTTTGTGACAAACTCCAACTGTTTGCATACTGTAAAAAAAAAAAAATGGGAAGTTGATACACGTTCCAGCCATTGAGCAGATTGAGGACAATGTAAAATTTGGGAAAGCAGATATTAATATTACGATTTTTATTATTATATTGGGCCCTTAAAATTTTGGGGGCCCTGTTCTATTGATTCACTTGCACATGCTTATTCACGGGCCTGTCTATTGTCTATATAGAAGTAATATTATATGCAGTAAATTATTTGTTAATACATGTGCTACACGTACAATAAGAGTTGTGTACATATGATCTATTGTCTATATAGAAGTAATATTATATGCTGTAAATGTATCAAGATCCAAATAAAAATAAGTTTATTATCGTGCAGGAAGAGTAAACTAATATTCATATGTATACCAGATAATATATTTATTATATACGGATCGAGTATTATACTTTATATTGAATTCCTAATTAAATTATAATATACTCCAATATATAATATTGATTTTAAAAATGATTGAGGCATAAACAAAAGCAAAGAGGGAAAGCTGGATTATGCAGAGGTCATGTAAGAGTAGTTATGTTGATGTGCATGTGATATTGTGATGGGTTAGCCAACGGTGTCTAAAGCGTTCGTGCGCTCAAAAGCCCACTTTGCTGACTGGGAACCATTTTAGGCTTTTAGCTAGGGTAGGGCTACAAATAGAGAACGGGTACTCATTTTTACCGCACTATTTTTACGGGTGAAAATCTACTAAAAACGGATAATATGGGTGATGATCGAGTGAGCTGAGTACGTAATGGGGCAAATATAGGTGATGATTTTTCACCCATAATTCACTCCGATAACTCATCTTTATACTTCACTAATGTTTGTGTATTTCTTAAATTAATGATGCGCTAATAATAAAACTAATTTACATTTCTTTTATCCAACGTGACAAATAAGATTATGTAATCTTGCAAGTTAATTAAGCGATTTTACATGTTTTATAATCCATCTAATAAAATAAGGAGCCTTTATGAGTAATTTGCATGTAAAGGAGTGAAATTATTCATATGTACTAAAAGTGATTATTCGGACATAATAATGTAACTATTTGTATGTATAAACAAGTGTAATTATTTATATCTAACAAATAATTACTTATATGTATGTATGTATGTATGAATAGTCACCTAGTATCTAATGAGATGTATCAAGAAACGTTTGAGCCATTTATGTAATTTAAAGTTAGGGGTCATATTATGTAATTAAGGAACAAGTGGGCTTATGTCTGTTATAAATAACATACCCCAACAGATCCTAAACAACTTCTTCTTTCTCACATTCTCGATCTAAAAACTCATCATTCAGAAGCTTGATTAGCTTCGGTTTTGGTTTTCAATCTTTTTCATGGTATCAGAGCTAGATGCATATTGATTGGATATCCTTTTGCTCAAAAGACTTATAAGCTATATTGTCTTATACTAAAAAATAAGCGTAATTGAGTATATACCCATAGAAAATTATCTAATTGTTATAGGGTAAACGGCAGAAAACTACTCCTTAAATAGAGCATATTATTTAAATCCGCCCCTTAAAATCAATATTGCAGAAAAACCACCCCCTTTATATAGCTCTTATTTACCAAAGACCACTCCGCTTCTATGTGTCGTTAAGGTTTTATTAAATGTCTTTGAAAAAACAAAAGTACCCATATTCATATCATTTTCTTATCATCATTCACTCTCCGCCTATCTTTTTATACATATATACAACTCTAAACACACTTTGTTAATTGAAATTATTCAACAACTCTTACAGTCCTATACTAGCCCATTTCAATCCATGTTTAAATCTCTCCACAACTCCTATACGAGATCCCTTTCAATATCGTCTTTCTATATGATAAGGGTATTTTGGTAATTTATCAATGTTTTCCTCAAAAACTTAACGAAATCAAAGACCGAGTGCTCTTTGGTAAATAATAGCTATATAAAGGATGATTTTTTACAATATTGATTTTAAGGGGTGTTTTTGAACAATATGCCGTATTTAAGGGGTGGTTTTCTGCAGTTTACCCTTGTTTATACATCAATTGAAAATTGATAATTAATTATATACCTATTAAAATTTAAAGATCTTGTAAAATCAGATTAGAAAGTTATCTAATTTGTTTTTAACTTATATGAATCGCAACTTATAATGTGCGATTATTTTAATTAATATTTAAAATAATTTTTGGTTTTCATCTGATGTTTTTTTTACTAGTCGCACGTTTGATACAATTCTTATATGTGTTTTTGGGTAGAGGTGTTATGTAAACACGTCGAGTAAATCGAATTCGTCTCGTACTCGCTCGAGCTCGTTCATTTTTCAAACAAGTCAAGTATGAACACATTTTTAAGTTCGGTTCAAAGCTTGGCTCGTTCAAATTAAGCTCGAATAACTCAAAATTTATATAATTTCTAAAATTTCCTTTAAGTTACGGTACAATGAAAAAATATTTAAATTGTTTAAAACTCGAAAAAAGCTTGACTCGACGCCTCAACCCCATTTATTTCCTAGACGAGATAAGGATGAACACATTTTTAAGCTCGAACTAAAATTTAAGGTCGGCTCAAGCTTGTTCATATTCTAAATGAACTGCATATGATTATGAACAAACAATACTCGACTTGTTCGACCTATAAAACAACCATATTTTCGGGTGGAAATCAGATTTTATTTCGGGTGGAAATATCAACTCCCCTCAAATAACACAGTAAAAAACCGTAACGATTATTCCCCAAGCTTCTATAAAAAACGACGAATCCTCCAACACTCCAACTCCCCTCCGGCCCTCCCCCCTTCCCCCCTATCTCTCTCTCTCTCTCTCTCTCTCAGCTCATCTCGCAACGCCTCGGGATACGAAAATGGCAGCAGGTGCTGGCAAATGCAGCAAGATCCGTTACATTGTACGGCTCCGGCAGATGGTCCGGCGCTGGAGGCAGAAGGCGGCGGCCTCCCGCCTGCAGTCCGTCCCCACCGACGTCCCTCCAGGGCACGTGGCTGTCTCTGTCGGGAGCTCCGGGCGGCGCTTCATCGTCCGGGCGACTCACCTCAACCACCCCATCTTCAGGAGGCTCCTGGTGCAGGCGGAGGAGGAGTACGGATTCGGCCCTCAGTGGGGCCCACTCTCCCTCCCCTGCGACGAGCTCCTCTTCGAACACATCCTCTCCCTCCTCGCCCGCTCCGACTCCGACTCTTCGTCTTTGCTCAATCTCGAGGATCTCCAGAAGCACTGCCACTTCGGGCTCAGTGAATCCTGGCCGTTGATCCACCCCAAGTCCGTCTGGTGAGGCAGCCGAAACGACGTCCTTTTTTGCCGTTTTGTTCCCCAATCGGAGTCAGTCATTCACTCATTCATGTATATAGGACGGAGTAGGAAACCAAATTGTAAATTTTGGTGCTTCTTTTTTTCCAAATTATTATTAATGGAAAAATTGTAGAGGAAAATTAATCAAGCAAATAATTTGGTTAATTATGATTTTAATCATAGTGTATATGGACAATCATAAAAGCGGTTAAAAATTAATTATTATTTTTTTTGGTGTTTATTTTTTAAACAATTTTTTTGGTGGTTTGGATAACCAAAATAAACAAAAATGTGTTAAAAAATAAGGTACAAAATGGAGGTTATTTGGGTGTTTATTTGGGTATCTTATTTGGTTTGAAAGTACAACAATACTCTTAATAACAACCAAATAAACTCCGTTTTTTACAAATAAACTGTTTTTCTCCCCATACGGAGATCATCTTGTTGTTTAAATTTTTAACTACTTTTACTAACCGTTTATAATTTTAGTCAGTTTATTAATCCTTGTCTCGTACAAATCCCATGTGTTGGTTTCTATGGTGTTGTTTATCGGCGATTAGATGATGTATAAAAGTATGAAACAAATCATTCAAAACAATAAAATGATATTGGGAAGTTGGAACATATTTGTGCAAAAATAGAATTGGTTGGTTAGCACACAATTGTTATATGTTTGTACAAAAATAGAATCGGTTGGGCTTTAACTTCTATCACTAAATTGCAGTATGCAATAAAGAGGCCCAGCTAATTTGGAGTCAGCCCACTCATAGAGCCCAAGAAATCAGCTACCAACTGTTTTTCTCTAATGTATGCCTCCAATTACCTAATGGATTGTTTGGTTCGCAATCCAAAACAATTTTTATAACTGGTACCCTCCTAAGAGCATATAAGCTTATTTAGGAGTGAATTTATCAAATTAAATTATCTTAATTTTTGTAAAAAAAACATTTTTTTCCCATTTTTTTTCTTTTTTTTTTTAAATATTTTTGTTCTTTGTTTCCCAACTTAGGTAATAGTTTCCACACTAAGGTGATTTAGCATATCCGTGTTATTCATAATATACTCTATCTTTCTATCTATCTATTAGTAGTAATAAATAAGGAAATTCTCTGACCAAAATAAATAAATAAGGAAATTCTATACATGGAAACAAAATCTTTACCCATACCCATGTCTAAGGATATAAGTTAAGATGTTCAATTGGAGACAAATTCTCCTAAATTTATGCATTAATTTGCCCATATTTTATCTATTTTGATTTTAGTCATAGTTTCCAAATTTACATTAATCTATCTATCTAATTAATGCTAACCCTAACAATAAAAAATTAATAGACCCTGAGCCTTGAACGTTTGTTCCCACAACCCTGCGAGATCTCCATTAATTTTGTGTTGCAAGAAGCCAAGAAGTAGGTAGGAGAGAGAGAGACGCCATCAAATGGGTCGAAGTAGGAGAGTGTGAGACCACAGGCTCTATTTCTTGTAAAAGAAGTAGCATATATACACGTACATTATCGGGTGCATATATGCTACTTCTTTTGCAGAAACATAGCTTTTGATCGATCTCAGACTCTTCTACTTTGAGGCATTTGCTGGCTTCTCTGGGCGTGCGATGAGTCGAGAGTCGATTGATTTATACTAAGTACTTGGATGCATATCGATCCTCGCTCTTGAGGCAAGTTCATATAGCTAGATACTTATTGTATTTTTCATCCGTGTAATATATGCAATTGAAAGTTTGAGGGAACAAGGAGATTGAAGACAATTCATCATTATCTTGTTTAATTGAGTATCGTCTTGTCTTATATATTAGCGGATCAAACATGAGATGAGATGAGATCGTGTAGGAAGTCGAGCATTTTGATTTTCTTGATTAATTTGCAGGGTAGAATTTCCATCATGTTTTCGATCCGTCGAGCTATGAATTAAAACTATACTACATATTGACTCAATTTATATATCCGTGTATACGTATAGAGGAAGATATCAATTCAATCATCGGAATATATCTGCAGCCTTGGGCCTTGGTGGAATCGATTTCGGGTGTTCAGTGTCTGATTCAACTCCATCATACCTTTCTCAATATAGAATCGATTCTTGATTCAAACTCTTTTAACTAATACTGTAATATATTTTTTGGCTTTTCCCCTGCAATTTCAACTTTCTATGTTTTCTCTTTTAGGTTTCTTTATATACATAACAATTTATTGTTTTAGGGTTTGATTACTTGCAAAAAACTTCATTTCTTTTGAGCTTCCTAGCTATTGAGTTAGAATCCCAACCGTTTGTACTTTGTAGACAGATAATGTACTCGAATCCTATTAATCAACCAAAAGTTGTTTTGTAAAGGCAGTTAGATCAGCCGAGAAAGGTACTCTCAAGTTAATCATAGTTGGCTTAATTGTGCATCTCCACAATCCCACCTGTCTTAATTCTTAATTAAAAGGAACATGTTGAGAGTATGATTGTGGGAGATTCCACATTGATTAGAAAATGAATCTAAGCCTTGCATATAAGCCGGTGGGCTACCCCACCTAACACTAATTGGTTTTAGGATGTAAATCCACTCGACTTGTGTGCTCGGCTTGATTAGCGCGTATGCGCTTGGGCGTATGTGACCCCAGTATGACCCACCATTTAATAGATGTTGAGAATTGTAATTCTAGTTTACTAGGAATTGGGCCCAAGCCCAGCTTTGTCCAACGTCTCTATTTCCGACAGTTGCCTCCTTTGGACCTTTTATAAGGTCTCTAGCTGGAAACCCTAATCTTAGAGACGGGCATTGTAGCGCCGCTCCAAAGGGAGCCTGGGAGCTCCTCTCCCATGGCTGAAATCAGGAGAGTCAAGGCTAGGGTTTCGGGCTCTGTTCGAAGAAGCTGAAGCCGAGAGAAGAAGATAGAGAGAAGCTCGAGCTTGGGTTCATCAGTGAGAGAGGCTCGTTGAGCAATCTCCATGTGAACCGAGCTTGAGCAGCGATACCGAGGAGATCCATACGGGCTGTCGGAAGGACTGAAATGGAGAAGGAGAAACCAGCAAGGGCGGTCAAGAAGGACTGGAACTTCGAGGACCACCGGTGCTCACCGACGACACTGCTGTTGCCGAATCGACGAGCTTCTCCGGGCTGAAGTTGGCTCATATCAGGGGGTTCCCATTCCTTGTCTTTACTATTGCTTAGTGTGCTGATTTTTCTTGTTCCTTCTATTGTATTTCAGTCTAGTATTTGCCCTCGTAGGATCTTTGTATCGTTTGTTCTCGTTTTGCCTATTAGAGCATATTGGATGACATCTAGAGCCGGGGACGTAGGGATTAGCCCGAACCTCGTAAACATATCGTGTGTGTCCATGTTATCTTTCCTTTCGGTTTCTTTGTTTAGAATCAATCTAGATCCTTGTGTTTAAACCGGACTAATTGACCACTTCGACCCTAATCGGACCTTTAATGAGTGCAACCTCGATTTACAACAATTGGTATCAGAGCATATGTTCGATTCGCATCTTCCGCTGCTTATTTATTGGCTTTGAACAGCTGTCCATTATTCTGTTTTTGCTTGGTTTCGGATTTATGCATTTTCATGTGTATTTGTGCTGAAATCTGGGCTATATGAACTGATTGGAGGCTGTTTTCAGGGGCTATATATTCTGAATTGTTGTGCTCTTGTTTATGGTCTGATTTTATGAATTCTTGCTGAATTTTCATGTCTAAAATGTTCTTGATGATCCTCTATATGCTATATATGAGTTTCTTGTTTTTTAGACTTGATTGTGTGGTCTTTTGGAGTGATATATGGACTGTTTTGTTGCTGTCCAGAAACTTGTTTGAGACATAAAACACTTGCTGAATTTTGCTTTCATGTTTAGATGCTTTAAATTCAGCCCCATATAAGTGTTTCATGGTTTGTCATGTTTTTCCTCTTCTATAAGAAATATGAGATGAAGTTCCTTGTGTGCTTAGGAATCTTCTTGGCTTGTAATACTTGTTTGTTGATTTATTCATGAGTATTTCTCTTAATTTTCAGCATTTATAAGTATTATCAAGGTGTCTCTCAATTTCTGTTTGAGTGGAAATTATGAATACTCTTAAAGTTTCTATGTTGATGTCTATATGCTTCTATGTGCTCTATCCTCTCATATCTGCGCTAAATTGAAACTTTGAGACTTCTCATGCATCCTCACTGAATCTGTGTTCAGCTTTGCTAATGGATGCCCTGTTTTTCTTGTTATTCCATTCAGAAGAAATCTATATTGAAGTTCTTGACTATGTTAAGAGTCTTCCTAGCATGTGATACTTGATTGCTGATTTATTTATGTGTTTATCATGGAATTTTTTCAGCTTCTTTAAGTATCTATACTTGCTTGTCGATTTCCTCTTGATATGGAGTTTTTTCTTGAAGTTTCTAAGTGCTGATTTTTATGTGTTCTCTCGTCTCACATTTATCCTATGCCTTCTCCATTATTATCCATTGTGGCTTTTACATTATCATGACTTGGGACTCTTGCCTATTCATTTGGTTAAGTTTGGTTCCTAAAGTGTTTTGCCATTAGAATTCTTGCTAGATCTCATAAGTTGTTTATTACTCTTGATCACGGTAATAATATTGATGCTTGCTTTCTTGCTAATTCTATGGTTCATGTGACTAAACTTGTAAACCCTTCTTTAGGCTTGTTGTGCAGCTGCTTGTAGCTTTCTTCTCTTGTCTCATGTGACAGATTAAGATAGCTTCTCTTGCTTGCCTTTGTCTCTTGTTGATAATGTGTTTTTCCTTGACCTTTTATCTTGAGATATTAGGTTCAGTTTCTGTCACATGCATGGATATATGTTATGAAATTCCTTCTTGCCTTAAAACTGGTTCATTCCTTGCATAACTACCTATCATTTTGAGCTGTTTTGTGTTGCTGCACTAATATACTCATTCATGATATATTTATGCAGAAATTTCATGCTCTTCATTGGTAGTTACATGTGTTTTATAGGCATTTGCTCAGATCTGTTTTTCTTCTCATTTTTGCATAATTTGAGATGAAATGAAGTTCTGAATGTGTGGAATTTCCATGGTTGCTTGTCTGCTCCAATTTATAGGAAAACCTTATGATCTTTACTTGGCTTACTTCATGAGAACTAACTCTTTATTTCTTGTGCAAGGAAATATTAAAAGAAGATGTCAAGACCTTAGAAGAACTGAAAATGGATGGTGTACAAATCAGGAATCAGCTAGGTGGCATTCCTTCAAGATGGAAGTAGCATCAAATGTCAAGATGACTAGGAAACCATGATGATGGTACCCTTGGAGATGCTTGCTTTATCGAAGATTTGTTAAAAGAAGACCAAAGGGAGTCTTTCTTACACCTTTTATCTCCTATTTTCAGTTTGTTTGGTCTCTTGCATATGTCTCTCTATGATTTTTGTGTTCTCTAGTTAAGCCTTAGTGATACAGTTTGTGTTTTTCCTTTGTTAAAACTGGTATTGTTGCCTTTATAAGTAATTCTGAGCATGTTGCAAATTCTTAAGACACCTTTGGTGTGCTTGAATTATAACTATGCTTGATTTACTTGATAAAGATCAACTTTGCTTGATCTTGTGTTTCTGCATAAACCATGATTCTGATGGCTTGCACTTTTGTTAGGTTAAACCTTGCTGTTGTCTTACCTTTTGAGTGCAAAATCTGCTGGTTTTATGATGTTTATGTGAATCCTTCATTCATTGATTTCCATGTAAAAGTGGCATGACATCTTTGTGATCATATGCTCTTACCTGAACAAGGTTTAGGTTTAGAAATCATGATATTAGGATTTACCTGGTGATGTATATTTCCTTCTTGTCTATGAGTTCATGCATGCTTACTTGAGTATCTTTGAGATATCTATGTTTTGCATCAACTAATTGCTTAGTTGTAGAATTCTTGACTCCAGGATTTATACCTGTGTATGTGCCTAATGTGTATGAGCTTGGTTGTCTGCCTTGTGTGCCTCATATGCTCCATTCAGTAGCACCTATGACACAACAGCTTCTCTATGTTCTCTTATAGATTAATTTCTCTTTTGTGAGTTAAAAATCTATTGCAAGTTCATAGCGAGAGTTCTTCTTATACTTTGAAATTTTCCTAAGAGAATTGCTTGATGCACTGAGCGTGTGTGCTATTGTGTGTGTTGACAGGTAACTCTCATATGAAAGGAAGATGTGTGACAAGAGTCACCTCCCTGCCCAATAGCTATAAGGTGGTGGTTGTCTCATTGGAGCACACCCAAGCTAGTTGAAGGTGGAGGATCTCCATCACCAAAGTTGGAAGAAGAAAGGGGATGTGTAAAACAGCTTGCAAAGTCACAAAATCTGGTGGGGAAAGGGCTAACCAACTTGTGAACTCACCAAACTTGGTGGGGAAAGTTAGTACTTCTACCCTAATTTTTCATGCTTTTCCAGTTTTTAAAACAAACTTGCCTTGTGTTGAGAAGTATTTGCATATGTGTTGTTTGCTATAAACTTGTCATGTTTGTGAAACATGTGCATGTGAATTGCTATCTATACATATGACTTTTCTGGATGAGTTTATTTTTCAAAAACTTGCATGATTTAGGTAGAAATTTGCTAGCAATAATTTTGGTGGAGTTTGCTCTGTAGTTGGTGATGGATAGCTTTTTACAGCTGCTTATATGTATCTTTTGATCATGTTTTGCAAAAATTCATGCTCTTATAAGATCATTGCATGTTGTTTGTTTCCCTTGCATACTGTTTGTTCCCCTCTTGCTGTCTTGTGTCCAAAGCCTGCTGTAATTAGCTGCCTTGTGTCCAAAAAATCAGCAACTCTTTGTCCGAGTCCAGATGCATAATATGCATGTCTTGCTTGTGTGCGCATGTTTTACTTGCCTATACTTGGATATTGTTATGTTGCTGATTTCTGTTGTCATGTTTCCAATCTGAGTTAAAATACATGGTTTACATACACGTTTTACCTGCTTATACTTGGATAACATGCTCTGGTGCTTGGTGTTTGCTGCTCCTAATTCATAGACTCTTTAGTTTGCATTGTCTTTGGTGCTTGTTCACTTCTGTGGTTACATGCTATACTAAATCAGTTGAGTCTTTGAGTATTTTCCTACATGTCTTAGGATTTCATGAGCAGTGACATATGACTAGCTATACGAGATTGAGATGCTAGTCCTGTCCTTGGTCAAGCTAGACGAGATTGAGATGCTTTGACCTGTCCAAGGGTTAACACTTGCCAAAAATTCAGTTTCATGTTAACTGATTTCTTGCCTGGTTTGTTTCCCTTCAGAGGGCATTGCTTGCTTGAAGTTACCCTTTAAGAGGGCACTACTTGCTTAGCCCTATCTGTCTTGGAGATTAGAGGGTTCCATCCCCTCAAAGTCTCTCTATCCTGGGTCATTGTGACCCTATCTTGGTTTTCTGGCTTTGGACTCGAGGTCTGTTGATGCATTCTCCATATGTTTGCATTTATTTTGCTAGATGTGCCATGAGTGGTTCCTGCTGGATTTTAAGTTCCTATATTTGGTTGACATATCTAACCATGTTCATGTAGGAAGTGCAGGTACTGTGATGACGGAGTTGTTCAATATGCTATAGGCTTTTCTTCTTAATCTTTTTCCTTGTAAACTAGATTTAAGAGGGCAATTGTTGAGAATTGTAATTCTAGTTTACTAGGAATTGGGCCTTTAGGCCCAAGCCCAACTTTGTCCAACGTCTCTATTTCCGACCGTTGCCTCCTTTGGACCTTTTATAAGGTCTCTAACTGGAAACCCTAATCTTAGAGACGGGCATTGTAGCGCCGCTCCAAAGGGAGCCTGGGAGCTCCTCTCCCATGGCTGAAATCAGGAGAGTCAAGGCTAGGGTTTCGGGCTCTGTTCGAAGAAGCTGAAGCCGAGAGAAGAAGATAGAGAGAGGCTCGAGCTTGGGTTCATCAGTGAGAGAGGCTCGTTGAGCAATCTCCATGTGAACCGAGCTTGAGCAGCGATACCGAGGAGATCCATACGGGCTGTCGGAAGGACTGAAATGGAGAAGGAGAAACCATCAAGGGCGTTCAAGAAGGACTGGAACTTCGAGGACCACCGGTGCTCACCGACGACACTGCTGTTGCCGAATCGACGAGCTTCTCCGGGCTAAAGTTGGCTCATATCAGGGGGTTCCCATTCCTTGTCTTTACTATTGCTTAGTGTGCTGATTTTTCTTGTTCCTTCTATTGTATTTCAGTTTAGTATTTGCCCTCGTAGGATCTTTGTATCGTTTGTTCTCGTTTTGCCTATTAGAGCATATTGGATGACATCTAGAGCCGGGGACGTAGGGATTAGCCCGAACCTCGTAAACATATCGTGTGTGTCCATGTTATCTTTCCTTTCGGTTTCTTTGTTTAGAATCAATCTAGATCCGTGTGTTTAAACCGGACTAATTGACCACTTCGACCCTAATCGAACCTTTAATGAGTGCAACCTCGATTTACAACAATTGGTATCAGAGCATATGTTCGATTCGCATCTTCCGCTGCTTATTTGTTGGCTTTGTAGACAGATAATGTACTCGAATCCTATTAATCAACCAAAAGTTGTTTTGTTAAGGCAGTTAGATCAGCCGAGAGAGGTACTCTCAAGTTAATCATAGTTGGCTTAATTGTGTATCTCCACAATCCCACCTCTCTTAATTCTTAATTAAAAGGAACATGTTGAGAATATAATTGTGGGAGATTCCACATTGATTAGAAAATAAATCTAAGCCTTGCATATAAGTCGGCGGTCTACCCCACCTAACACTAATTGGTTTTAGGATGGAACTCCACTCGGCTTGTGTGCTCGGCTTGATTAGCGCGTATGCACTTGGGCGTGTGTGAACCCCAGTATGACCCACCATTTAATAGAACATAATCAAGTTTTACACCATAGCAACATTTCCCCTCTCACATAAATCCCCATTTTTTAAAATTCTCTTAATCATTTTATTAAGGAGGTCATCTCATTTTCGTCTTATGGACATTACTTTTCCAATCACCTCATTCAAATCATAAATCCTAATTATGTAACAAAGCGTTACTTTATAGCAACTCACTCATTGAAATATTAAACGCTACTACAGTTGCAATGTTACAGCATCTCTAACAAATTCCCTCTTTTGGAATTTTCGAATAATTTTAAGGCCAAAATTCATAAGTGTTTTGGTCTCGCGTTTATGACCGTGAAAACACAACACATTTTTAAGATTTGTTTGATGCAATTTCAAGAGTTTTTTTTATCCTAACATGTTCTTCATCTCGTTCTCAAAAATGAAACACAACGTCAAAAATAGAGAAACTTTAATAAATATGCAGTATTCTCTAAAACTAAATAATTTTTTAAATCTTTAAAATGAGGCACTATTGGAGTTGAAATAAAAATAATTTGAATAATATGTAAGTATTTTGTTTTCCCATTTTAGAGACGTTGTTGAGATAATTCAATTAGAGATATGTGAGGTACGTACAATATATATATAGATTGATACTTAACATATGCCGGGCAGCCAAGATTGACGGAGCTTGTTCCCCTGCATATTAAGTGCCATTGATAAAGGAATTTGATATTTCATACATGATTTAATTAATGAGAGAGACGACATAGAAAAGACGTTTGATAAGCAGAGACGGTTAAAATTCATGAATGATTTTGTCTCGAGTTTCTGACCATGAAAACTCTAACACAATTTTAATATCTGTTTGATGCAATGTATTGATTGTTGATAATCTTATACTCGGTATTTTAATAATCATATTAATCACCAAACGGAGTCTTGCGTACATTAGTTGCCTAACAAATCAAGTGATTAACTCGTAAACTTGTTGAAAAATGAGTTTTTATGGACGGATTTCCCGAAAAGGGAAACCCTACGAAGCAAAACGGTTAACCGCATTGCACCCTCTTCACTGGAACATTGGTATAATCTCATGCTCAACTGCATATATAACCCTACGGAGTATTTGTATAATCGAGTGTGTGATTTAAATTTAAATATATTTTTATTGTTAAACAACAATATTACTCAATGCAACGGTACGGTAGTTGGCCGGGCACCACCAAAGAGCGGTGTGAAAAGAGATACAGTAGCAGAGGTACAGTACTGATCATCATCCATGAAGAAGATGTACTGTAACTGTAAGTGTGTACCAGGAAAAATGCAAATTAATTAAAAAAAAATAAAATGGTGGAGTACTGTTTTGGTTGATCACTGCAGGGTCTCTGAACTCGGGTCCGTACGTACCACATTTGAGTCAGAGGTCATGTGCAATCTTTCACCCCCTTTTCGGTTTACAGTTAACATCCATCATGCATCTCTACTCTCTAGTCTCTACTGGAGTATGTATTTTTGTTTTTACAGCAAGCCTATATGCCCTGATGAGAATGTGATATATAGACTTGCACAAAGATATTTGATCCGTCTGAACACGTGTTCAACATTAAATACATCTAATATTAAAAAGTAATAAATAGAACATTAATTAGTTCAACATAAGTAACATATCTGTTCGTGTGTTTTTTTTTTAAAATTATATATATATATGGTTTAAATTTTTTAATTGAACGAATCATTGATCTGTTTGTGATTCGTTTGTGTTATTTTTTCAAAATTAAATAGGTTTATGATTCGTGATGTTATTTTTATAAATTTTGGCAATGATTATTGGATATGTTCCAAATGGTGGGACAAATGGATTGTAGATCCGTTTCTTCTGAGTGCATATAACACCTGATTTGAGTGCATATAGCAACTGCCACTTCGTACAAATGTATGCAGTGTTAATAGTCCCTCAGACACTCGAGAGTATATTATCTCTAAAATTTCTTTAAAATGAAAAATAAAATACATATTTTTTTAATTACTTTTACTTTATTTTTAACGGCTTTCTCATTTCGAAGATAATTATTCAGTCTGTATTGAATTTAACCTATGATTTTAATTTAATTTTATAACTGATTGAAAGTTTTTATTAAAATAGTTAAAACAAACTATTTTAACCTTTAATTTATGTAAAATTTAATATAAAAAAAATTCAAACATAATTAATATAATAAAATAAAATTTATTAACAAAACGCGCAAAAATACGGATAACGATTAGTAGTTATATAGATATAGGATTACTTACAGTCACACATAGCACATCAATACTTAACATCAGGGTCGTGCCAATCATTTTGAGGGCCCTGTTCGAAACTAAAATGGATCATACCAATTAATTACAATATTTTTTTGCTAAATTATAATTATTTATATTTCATTAAAATACTACTATATTTGATCAATTTTAGATTAAATTTATCATTTTTTTTTTAAAAAAAGATGGCCATTAATTGTTTTTAAACACTTTTGTACCTAAAGAGGATTTAGGAGGTTCTTAAAAATATTATTGTACGGGGCAAATAACCCTGAGTCTATTTGGAGAATTATTTGTCTTTCTGAGAAAAATACATTCATAACAACTTTTAAAATTTAAAGAGAAAAACTACTTTAATTCATTTAAAGGTAGATTATGGGTTTGCTTGGATTTCAAATAAATTATGTTTATAAATGTAAAAACTTTTAAGGTGTTTGATTAGCACAATTTATAATATATTAAAATAACATAAATTTAAAATAAAATATCTTGTAACTAGCTTGTGTTATTTAATTATATTAAGCTTAAAATGTAACACAATTTAAAATAAACTTTACTTAATAGTCCAAATGGGGTTAACACAATTTATGATATTTCCTTATAAATTAAAGATATTTTAAATACGGTATAAATAATGTTAAATAAACATTTTTAAAATATTTATATTTATAATTGTTTATAAACCTAATCAATTGAAATCCATATAAAAAAGCAAGGAATTTGTCAAATAAAAAGTAAAGGGCTCATGATTTCTAAATACGAAGTGGGTATAAGAAGTAAAAATAAAAGAAGTTGCCAAATACTGTATAACTCTGTAACTTCCGTGTGTGTATGGAAAATTAAAAAAAAAATCTGTCAAAAAACATCTCCTGGGGGAATTCGAACTCGAGTCGAGAAGGCTCATGCGCATGCCTTATGCCAGCAGGCCGTTGTCCACTTGCACTACAAGTAATGAAAGAAAACTTTTTATACTTAAATACTGGTATTTCGTGAATTATTGGGTCCTAAAAATTTGAGGGCCCTGTTCTATTAAACCACCTGAACATGCTTATGTACGGACCTGTTTATCATCAATTTTATGCTCAACTATATATCTCCATCTTAAGATCTTAAGCCAAATTAAACCGTATCTTATTTACTACTACAGTACTACTAATTAACAAAAACTTTAAACCAAAAAAAGTTGTGAATAAAAGAGATTAACGTCTTGCTTTGTATGTGGTAATTCCCAGGCCGTAACGCATGACCAACATCCCACATGCCGAGTAGGCACCTGTGCAATCATCAAAATCCTATACAGTTTATAGCTTTAAAATTAAATCCTTCAATATCACGTTTATTTTCTTTATACACATCTCAAGAGTTGTCTACATATGCACTACTTTTATAAAAATCCATCATAATTGTATGGCATATGTTAGAAACCACTTTTCATATATAAATGATAGATTTTCTAACTTGTATTTTAAAATTATAGATTAAAATATTACAATAAACAATCTCATAAACCAAGATAAAAAAAGTTACATTATAGGAGCATCTCTAACAAATCTAATACAATCAAGTCACTATAAAATGAAAGCAAATACTTAAAAAAAATTAAAAAAAAATGTTCAAATTAGCATCTCTAACGAATCTTATATAAAATCTCTATAAAATGGAGAAGCAAATACTAAAATATTCTTTTAAAAAAAATATGTTCAAACGACTTTCCTATTATTAGAAATAATTGTGGGCAAATGGTTGATATCTGGAACCGGGAGTTTATGAATGCCGGACTCAGTCTTACAAACAGAGGCGCTAGTAGCCTCCTTTGGCTAAAACAAGCTACAGCGAGCGAATTTGGAGATCTGATTGTTGAAGGGGATAACACACGAATCATCAATTCGAAAATTGTAACAACATTCCTTTTCAGCACTGTTATAGATAAGCCAATGTTGGTGCAAACTTCATTGCAATTAAGGCATATGCACTCATCTCTCCTATCTTGTAGGTAGCTATGTAATATCATCCAGAAAGATGATTTTATTTTCAAAGATATCCGATTTATTCTCTAATGTAAAAAAAAGGATAGATAAATTCATGAAGAAATGGTTATACTACCTAACTTCATACTTGATCTAAAATGGCATCTTTGTGATGGCACCACTTATTGACCTATCCACATCCCAAAACTTGCAACCTTCGATTTTTTGCCGGTATTTATCGTCACCATCAAAGAACATTAAAAATAAGGCACATTACAAATATGCACACACCCCTGAACCCAACAAAATATATACGCCCATTGATTAGTTAAACTTTGTTGGACATACCATTTAAAGTCTTTAACATTATATATAAACATAACGGATACATGGATACCAATTGTCAAACAAACATACATGTGGATGTGTTGGCTGAAATATGACACTTGACAGTAACTCTCAAACGTACAGAGGGCCATAACGTACCACAAATAAAATCACAGAGATGAACCAACAAGGACGAGTTCAAGAGTATACGCAGCTGTACTGATAGCTCTTATCCAACTACCTAAACTCAAACCCCAGGATATAGCTACTGCTATTACGAACGTGTACGACCAGGGTCGGAGCCAGGAAAAAATCGAGAGGGGGGTCGACTATATTTTTGGGAAATTTTTTTTGAAGATATATATATATATATAAGATACAATTTTTGTTATAAAAAATATAGTAGAAAACACACTAAATATATGATTTAAATAGCTAATTTAAGTTAAAAAGCTAAAAAAAAGGGAAAAGTTCATAAAATAAGATCGACCTTATCATTCTATTCCCTAACTCATACCCAACCAAGTTAAGCAAACACATTGTTTCATTACTCTTGTTAACTATTTTTAACCGTTAAATTGTTAAAAATTACAAAAAAAAATACATATTTTTTAATTTATTTTTTACGTTTTCTCCCGACCCGGAGGGCTTGAGCCACCTCATGCCCCCCTCCCTCCGCCCCTGTGTACCACGAAGTAGGCAAGTAAGCAATTGAAGCGCATGTTGAGATATGTGAACCGATCAAAAAGAGTCTTAACATATAAGTCAGTAGACTACTCCTATTATCAATTAGTTTAGTTTTAAGATGGAACCTCACTCGACTTATGTGCTCTGAGACATGTATATTACAGCAAAAAGAGTCGCAAGTATCATATGCAATTTTATTAAGAAAATTTTGGAACACATTACAAGGGTGATTAATAACCATCTGAAACTTGGAATGGACTAATCTGATTTTTAAAAAAAAATTATTTTAGTGATAAGATTGCAATAGATACAGTAAGAGATTACATTACAAAGTGATAAGATTGGTGATTAAAAAAAAGTGATAAGATCTGCGTAAGTTTCTAGATTCTGGATTTGCATATATCATCATGCAAACAATAAGATTACGTTTTGGTTAGTTAGTTATTTTAGATATGGCATATCAATTAGATTAATTAGTAATTTAATTTTTAAATCTAATTCTTTTTTATTATTAATCTTAAATAAATAAAAAAGCTAACAAATACTCCGTAATAATTTAGGTAAGGTAGTTAATTAATAATATTAATAATATTTTCTAAGGAGTTAAGATTTGATTTTATCCTCAAAATTAGATTAATAATATTTTCTAATTAGTTAAGATTTGATTTTATCCTTTAAATTAGATAAGATTTGTTAACCAATTAATCTCCTTTAAAGCTACATAAATCAATTAATCTAATTAAAAAAACCTACATTAAAGGAGAAGCCGCCACATGTCGTAGGCGACTTCTCCTTTAATATTATAATAATAAAATATAGATATAGATTTTGGAACACATTACAAGGGAATTCCAAGTATCATATATGTTCTATTATTATAACTTTTAATATAAAAAAAATTGTAGCTATGCGATTTTACCGAAGATAATTTGAAAGGATAGGGAGAGAATTTACTTTCCCAATTCCAACGGACTTTTCAATTCAAACCGTTGGGGTTTTAATTGTAATACGGAGTTTACAATTTCTATAAGAAAAAAAAAACATTTAAGATAAATAGAAAAATATATCTTTAATTAATTAGAGTAGACCAAACTCCCTCACAGGGCACAGACCACCAGCCACTATCAGAGGAAATGTATCAAACCCTCTCCCCACCTCTCTAAATTACAACTCTCCACTTTCAAACCCCAGTAAGAAAACAGAGCATCTAATTTCATAGCTTAGCCGTTCAAAAAAACACTATCAAACTAAGCTAATTCGGACACATACATAGAAATCGACGCTAGTTAGTAGATCAATAACAACAAACAATGCAATCCCCCCTGTTTGGGGGTTCATCTGAGCAAGGAAGTGAGAGCTTCAAAGACATCTTCTTGACAGGGAATGCAGAGGCCATTATCATGGGTGAACCCGAACTCCTCCTCCGCCTCCTGAAGCAGCCGCTGAAACTCCGGTCGGCTGAGGAAGGCGATCGGAACTATATACCTCGCCCTGTTCTCCCCGACGTACACCGCGAAGTGCCCCTTCGGGACGTCGCACCCGGTCCTCTTCCCCAGGCTCGAGCACCTCTTCACGATCTGCTTCAGCACGGCCGGTTGCTGCAGCTTGTTTGATTTCCTGATGGCCATTTTCTTCAAGTTTGGAGCTCAAAGATTGGATCTTTTTGTGTTTTGGGATCAAAGATTGGATCTTTTTGTGTTTTGGGGGGTGTTTCAGAGTGGAGGCAGGGGAATGTGTGAGGGAGGCAGGGGTTTATATTGAGGAGGGTTGGGTTGGGGACTTGGGGGTAATTAAAGGGGATAGAGAGGGAGAGGGAGAAACAGAGGCATGTGGGAATGAGGGGGCGAAGGACAGACCACGGGTGGGGGTGCCCTAGAAGGCCCCCCGTTGGGCTTACTTACGGTCTGTTGCCCTTCCGTAGGACAACACGGTCCCTCTCCTTTCTCTATCGAGTTTGGCTTCGCCAAATTTACATATATATGGTTCCTATTCCTAAGCCTCTGAATAAAGAACTTGGCCGAAAATGAGTTTGGTAAGTGTCGCGAAAACACCCATTTTTCGCTGTTTTGCACAAGATTGTATTTTAATCTGTACTTCCTGTTTATGTTCATATTAGAGTGTTAGGAAGTATGCAAAATGGGTGTGGGGAATGAATTGTAAGCAAAAGAGGGATGAAGGGTGATTATGTGTATTTTTTTAAATAAAGGGTGGTTTTGTATAAAATGAACAAAGTAAGGGGTGTTTGTGCAATTTATCCAAAAGAGATCAAAAGTGTGACAAAGAAAAGGGAGCTGGAAAAGGCACATTCTCGTGGGTAAAAAGAAGAAGATGATTGAATTCTAATCATTTTACAATGCTTTTGATTAATGATTCTAAAAATTGAAGGGGAATCGGTTACAGGATAATGTATACTACCTCCGTTCAACAAAACTTGTCGTTTACTATTCACGCACGCTTTTTTAGAATGATAAAAACTATATAAAATATTCATTTTTTAAAATTTTTTTTTAAACAAGTTTGTACTTATTAATAATAACTACGAAATTGTTAAAAAAAATTATTTAAAAAGTCGATATTTTATATAATTTTTAGCTCCTATAAAAGCGTGTATGAATAGTAAAACGTCAAGTTTTGTTGAACAGTATTTTTATATTTATGGACTTTTCGTGAGGTAATTTTGTAGTTTATCTTAATGCAGATAGTAAATAAGGGTTTTAAGTTTTTTATCGGGTAACGCTAGAGTAAACAGGTTCTCTTATGCTCAAAACTTGTGTTTTGGCTAGGATAAATGAGTTTGACCTTTTGTAGGGATATATTATGTAATATTGATAAATTATGTAGGGATTTTTAAGAAATAAGCCATGTATGCTTCTAAATTGACACGAAATAGAAGCCAAGGACTATTATGACTACTATGAGAGGCGAAGAAAAAAAGGTGCGAGATCGACAGTAGCGGGGGATGACAATGGCAAGGCTTGGGGCGAGCGACGACAATGGTTGTGTTGTGGAAAAGTTGACAACGTCCAATTTCAGGAGAATTTTGAAAATCGAAGCACTTCGAAGCTATAAAAATTCCTATTGAAATTAGTTAAAATTAATCAAATTGATTAAGATGAATCATCTAAGATATGAAATTAGGGCCAAATATTGCTTGAATGTTTCGAATTTGGAAGTTTGGGTTTCCAAAATGAAAAGACCTTGAAATCACTCAAGATCAATGGAGGTAAATTGGAGAAGGGAGATTTGTTTGAATTTTGTAACAAACTCTCAAATGTTTCGGTTAGGCCCAATAGGTTGGTAGATCCACCTATTTATAAGCCCGGTAGTTCTGTACAAGGACAATTGGGTCCCTAATTTTAGACACAGAATTACAACATTGCCCCTTTACCTATACAGAACCACTATCCTTCATATCCGCCCCTCAAGCTGAGCTTGGGGAGAGAACCAAACCCAGCTTGGAAGCTAAAATTCGATGTTGATCTTCCCCAAGAGGTTTCGTTAAGATGTCTGCAACCTGTAGGTGAGTGCGAATGTTTGATGGAACCAGGAAACCCTCTTGCAATTTCTGCTATGTGGAACACCGGGTTTTTAGCTATGTGGATAGCTGATCTACTGTCACAGAAAAGATGGATGGGCTTGGGGACATCACAATGGAATTCACCAAGGATTGAATCAATCCAAACAAGCTCACTGGAGGTCTTTGAGAGGATACGATACTCGGCCTCGGCGGAGGACTTGGAAACTGTGGTTTGCTTCTTGGTTTTCCATGAAACCAAGGTTTTACCCAAAAACACTGTAAACCCAGTAAGGGACCTGCCAGAGAAAAGGCAATTGCCCCAATCTGAATCACAAAAGGCATGAATAGCTAAGTGATTGGAAGCCGGATAGAAGAGACTAAGGTTGAGGGTCCCTTTTAAGTATTTTACAACATGTAGAGCTGCTTGCCAATGAGGAAGACGCGGATTGATCATGAATTGGCTCAAGTGTTGTACAGCATATGAGATATCAGGGTGGGTCATATTGAGATACAAAAGGTGACCCACCAATCTTCTATACCTCTCTGGATCTTCCAGCAAAATGCCATCATCAGTCGACAATTTGAGTCATCTTGATAAAGGAAAAGGAGCAGTTTTGCAATCCTCCATGCCAATATCTTGGAGAATATCCAGGACATAGCGCCTCTGATTGAGCAATGTGTCTTGGGATGTCCTGGATACTTCAAGACCCAGAAAGTACCTTACTTCTCCTAGATCCTTGATGGTGAAAGCCAAGTGAATATCTGTTTTGAGTTGTAGAATATCAGGCAAGCTGTCACCAGTGATTAGAAGATCATCAACATACACCAACACTGCCAACAGACCCTCGGGAATCCTCTTAGTGAACAAAGAGTGATCAAAAGAGGATTTGATAAAGCCTTTGTTGTGCAGGAATTTAGACAATTCAATGTTCCACTGGCGGGATGCCTGTTTTAACCCATATAAACTCCTCTTGAGCTTACAAACTTGACCTGGTGCTGCCCCAAGATAACCATCAGGAACCTTCATGAACACTTCCTCATCAATGTATCCATGAAGGAAAGCATTGTTGATGTCAAGCTAGTGAATAGGCCAGTTTCTCATAGTGGCAAGAGCAATAAGAATTCGGACAATTGTGAACTTGGCAACTGGAGAGAATGTATGTTTGAAGTCCTTTCCCTTGATTTGGTTGTAGCCTTTAGCCACCAACCGAGCCTTGAACCTCTCTACACTCCCATGAGGCCTAAATTTGATCTTGTATACCCACTTAGAACCAATAGCCACATGTCCTGGTGGAAGTTCGGTGAGGATCCAAGTATCATTTTCATCAAGAGCATGGAGCTCCTTTTGCATTGCCCCAATCCACCTAGGATCAGTTAAGGCTTGTTTGTAAGTAAGGGGTTCCTTTAGGGACATGACATGAACTAGGGATACCACATAGTCTGGTGAGTAATAAGTGGAATCATCAAGACATGTGACCATAAAGGAATCTGATAGGGATTTATTTGTAGTAGGACAAATGAAATCTTGTAAGTGTTTAGGAAGGGTGGTCTGTCTGGATGACCTTCTAGGACCAGGATTTTGGTTAATGTGATGGTTAGAAACTGGTGGGTCATCAACTGAGACAGATGGGGAAATTGGTGAGGTAGATGGTGAGGACTGGTTAATGGAAGGTGGATAGTGGTTAATAGATGGGTTGGGAGGAATCTGTGTGTGGGGATTGGTGATAAGGTCTTGATCAAGGGCTGGGTTTACAAGGGGTAAAGAAGAGGGGATGACATGGGGACTGGGGAGGGTTCAGAGGTGAGGATGCAAAAGGAAAAATAGTTTCACAAAAAATTACATCTTTGCTCACTAGTACCCTTTTTTCATATAAGTCATAAAGCCTGTAAGCCTTTTGACCAAGTGGATATCCCATGAAAACACACTTCCTTGCCCGAGGAGCCATTTTGTCCTTTATAGGACCTCTCACCAAAGCATAACACAGACATCCAAATACCCTCAGAGTGTTGTAATCAGGAGCTTTGTCATGGAGCTTCTCAAATGAAGTTGCCCACTTCAATACTGAAGATGGCATTAGATTGATCAGATGAGCAGTTGTGAGCACACATTCTCCCCAAAATCGGACAGGTAAAGATGCCCGAAACCTGATGGCTCTAGCAACCTTAAGCAAATGCCTGTGTTTGCGCTCAACCCGGCCATTTTGTTGAGGAACATAAGGCACAGACAACTGGTGTGTAATGCCTTTGCTAGAAAAGAATGGCTTGCACTTGAAGAACTTTGTACCATTATCACTTCTAACTGTCTTAACTTTGACAGTGTACTGATTCTCCACCATGGTAATGAAATCACAAACTACATTGCAGACCTGAGACTTTTCTTTAACCAGAAATACCCAAACATATCTGCTAAAGTCATCAAAGACAGTCACAAAAGACTTAGCCCCATTGAGACTAGGGACTTTATATGGCCCCATACATCAATATGGATAAGCTCAAAGCTTGTAACAACAATTGATTTACTAGATTCAAAGGGCATTGAATGATGTTTTGCTAGAGTACAAGCTTCACAAAACAAATCAACATCTGCAGTAACTTTGCAATCAGCTATATGCTTCAGTTTAAAGAAAGAAAGATGACCAAGCCTATCATGAAAAATCTAAATGTGACCAGGTTTATTACAGTCTTTATTGCTATGACTAGAAGATGCGGCACCTTGCACAAGAGCAATGTGGCTAAGAGCTCCAACTGCTGCTCCATCAGTCTGCAAAGATACTCTATACAGTCTTCCTAGTAGTCAACTAGCATCCAGCAAAATATGACCATTCTTAGGGTCCTGAAACAAACACTGATTCTTCTTAAAATTCACATCAATATTTGTGTCATCAATGATCTTCCCTACTGATAGCAAATTAGCTTTGAATTCAGGCACATAGAACACATTTTTCAAAGGTAGACCTGAGATTACATGAATATCTCCAACTTCTTTAACCTTTTTAATCGAACCATCAGGCAAGCAAATACTGATAGGTTTATCCAATTTTCGCCTACTAGATAGGGTTTTATCATTGAAAGTCATGTGATCCGAAGCCCCAGTATCAATAATCCAAGACACATCATTATCTTTGTGATTTCTAAATAAATGCATTGCAGAAACAATACATGCACTATTGGAAGAGGCTATCTGGTAAGACTTCTTGCCTCTCATAGTACGCAATACCTCCTGATATATGGAATTAGCCATAGCCATGTCCATCTCAGAATCCAGACCTGATTCCACTCCTTCTTCAAGAGGTGATTCATTGATTTCTGTCACAACTGCAGCAGTTCTAGTCTGTTTCTTGCCTTTGGGATACTTGAACTAGTCAGGATACCCTATGATCTTGAAGCATCCTTCGACTCTGTGCCTTTTCATACCATAGTGAGTGCAGAGCATGTCAGATTTATCTTTCTTGTTGGATTTCTTGCCATTCACAGGTTTGTTCACAGAAAAAGCATTCCCATCCTGAGAATTATTGCCACTGCTCTCACCTCCAGAACCTTCTACTTGTTTAATTAAGTAGTAAGCTCTATTGAGGGATGGAAGAGGATCCATTGCAAGAATCTGATTCCTCACGCTCTCGTATCCATCATTGAGTCCCATGAGGAACTGAAGTAGCTTGTTTTGATCGCCAATCTCTTGGATCTTCTTGTTGACGTTGCAAACACACTTCCTACAAGTGCATTTCACAACACCTTCCAAAGTGAGAATCTCATCCCAGTGCTTCTTCAACTTGTTGAAGTATTCAGGCACTGTCAAATTTCCTTGACTCATGTTGCTAAGGGATTTCCTGAGTTGGTACAAGAGAGGTCCATTCGTCTAAGCGTACCTCTCAACCAGCTCTTCCCAAAGTTGATGAGCCGACTCTGCATAAACGAATCCTTCCGCAACTTCAGCGCTCATGGAATTGAGCAACCAGCAGCGCACCATGTAGTCGCATCTCTTCCATCTCGGAATATCTGCTGGTGACACATCCTCAAGCTTCAAGCTGCCATCAACGAACGCAATCTTGAATTTCGCTCCTAGCGCAATCGTCACACCCCGGCTCTAGCTCAGGAAATTGGATTCGTTGAAAGTATTAGCAACGATCTGTGATCCTGGATGATCTGAATTGGATAATCCATATGGATCACTCATATTGCTCATTCCTCCGCTGATTTCTCCAATCACTTGATTTCTGATTTCGGTGGAATCTCCCATCGCTTTGCTACTCTGTCTTCAACCTTTCACCTTGGATTCTACGCACTGTCGGATCTTCCTACCACGCGCTCTGATACCATGAAAAGAGCTTGAAATCAATCAAGATCAATCGGCGCAGCAGCCATGAACACCGAGGAAGAAGAAGGTAAAATGGAGGAGGGAGATTTGTTTCAATTTCGTAACAAACTCTCAAATGTTTCAGTTAGGCCCAATAGGTTGGTAGATCCACCTATTTATAAGCTCGGTAGTTCTATACAAGGACAATTGTGTCCCTAATTTTAGACACAGAATTACAACATTGCCCCTCTACCTATACAGAATCACTATCCTCCATACAAAATTTAGAAATTTTTGTTTCAATTGGAAATTAGACGTGTTGAAATTGGACGTGTTAAAATTGAACATGCTTCGAAGACCGAATTTTCAAAACTTTGCCACCACATAGCTGTTGATTGTTGTCCTCGCCTGCCTGCCACCAAGGTTGGATTCGTTGTCGTCGACCCATGCCATTGTTATCCTCCGTTGCTGTCAGACTCGCACCTTCTTCTTTGCCTCTTAGAATTACCCTTTGCCTTTGTGTCATGTCGATTTAGATGAATATGTGACTTATTTCTTATAAAAAAATACACGATTTCTCAATATTACATAATATGATAATATATCCCTACAAAAGTCCAAGCTCACTTTTCCCAACCAAAACACAAGTTTTGGGAGCGCAACAAAATGTTTAAAATCCACATGATTAATTACCTGACGAAAAACTTAAAGTTATTTACCATCATAATTAAGCAAAACCACGTGATTATCTCATGAAAAAAAAATCCGTTTTATATACTACTTATTTTGCTATATGATTCTTGATTAATTTATAGTTAGGGTGTGTTTGAATTCTTATTAAATTAAATTATAATATAATTATTTTATAAATTACAAAGCGACTAAGCGAGGGTTTAGTGACTATACTTTGCAACACTTTGTAAATTGTACGTAATGCAATTCAAACAGTTTATTTCAAGAGATGGGTGAAGATTTGAGTTTTCTATCAAATAAAAAGCGAATATTATACACACGGTTAAAATATCATCAAACGCAGTTAGGAGTTGATATGCAATTTTGTATAAAAATAGGTCATTGACACCGAATTTTCAAGTCGATAGAATATATATCTCATCTGGAAGCCAGAGTTAGCACACAGTTTTCAAACAAAAATAGCTTCGTGACACCGAAAACCAATGTCGTGCCGTATACTTGTTAAAAAAAAAAAACCTTTGTAAATATTAAACCGGACTAGAAAACATAGCTTGAGGGCAGCCTAGACATTAACTCTCATTTCAAAGCCACAATTTATACTTTTGTCCCCCATTCTATAGGGTACATCTTGACACAAAAGCATTCCTAACTTGTTGTTTATTCCCCAAACCCCAAACAAACACTACCCACAAAGCTGTTAACTCCTCTGATTTAAGCACCCACCTATAGTACCTACCACTACCACATATTTTAACAAATAATATCTCCATACACTTCAAATTCATTTTGGATGATATGAACATGGACTAATTAATTAATTCCAAGTTTCAAACCAAAAACAAAGGTGGCCCAAACCCAAACCCAAACCCAAACCCAAAAAAACAAATTGTGGACCTTAAAATTAATTTATAGGCTTCCCACTCCTTTTCATGAAGTTCAGGAGGGTAAGAGGTAGTATCTGGGTACATTACAGTACCAGAGTGTACCTCCAAGTAGAGGGATTCAATGGGGGATTTGTGACTTATCTTGATTGTTGAGCCTGCCTTTGATTCATATATCTCCTACAAATTTGATCTGTTGACAATAAAAAGTTGTTTAAAATAACCCTAAAAGTGGTTCACATGCGCACATCCACAGCCACAGTAGCTATTGCAGATTTGCAGAGTTTCAACCCCACTCTTTCCTCCAATCACCTTATCCTATATTCCTACCAGAGATTGACAAATCCTATGTTATGAGCGTTGTCTATCCACAAAAAGCTATGCCTATTGGGATTTTCTATCAAGTCAAAAAATATTTTATCTCATACATTTGGTTTGACAATTTTTAAATTAGATTATGGGGTTCGGTCATTTTCTTTCAGGGTTTTCTTTTTCAATAAAATATCTTCATTATATGTATTAGGGCACATAATAGACAAACCGTTACAAGATTATTTTTTTACCATTCAATTTGGTTTGACCATTTTTAAATTGAAATTACCTGTATAATGATTTTTTTACCATTCAATTTATCATGAATGTGTTATGAGGTAAAACAACGAGACGTATTTCACTCTAGTAGAAATATCTTATCTATTTATTAATATTACTAATTCTGCTAGCATTTTGCTGACGTGTCACGCCCATAATTAAAGTTGAATTTTTTTTTCAAATGAGATTTTCTTATTGGTCAATATTATTATGGAAACTTTAAAATATTTGTTTCCTATTTTAAATATGATTTGAATCCGTTCTTTTTTTTTATTTATTTTCGGTTATATTGCTGTAAATATTGAGACATCTATCTATCTATCTATCTATTAATATTACTAATTCTGCTAGCATTTTGCTGACGTGTCATGCACACAATTAAAGTTGAATTTTTTATTCAAATGAGATTTTCTTATTGGTCAATATTATTATGGAAACTTTAAAATATCTGTTTCCTATTTTAAATATGATTTGAATCTGTTCCTTTTTTTTTTTTTTTCGGTTATATTGCCGTAAATATTGAGACATGTTTCTATTTTTTTTCCGATTGCAAGATATCTATCTATCTATTAATATTACTAATTCTGCTAGCATTTTGCTGACGTGTCATGCCCACAATTAAAATTGAATTTTTTATTCAAATGAGATTTTCTTATTGGTCAATATTATTATGAAAACTTTAAAATATCTGTTTCCTATTTTAAATATGATTTGAATCTGTTTCTTTTTTTTTATTTTCGGTTATATTGTCGTAAATATTGAGACATGTTTCCATTTTTTTTCCGATTGCAATATATCTATTACTAATTATGCTAGCATTTCGCTGACATGTCACACCCACAATTAAAGTTGAATTTTTTATTCAAATGAGATTTTCTTATTGGTCAATATTATTATGGAAACTTTAAAATATCTATCTACTAATATTACTAATTCTGCTAGCATTTCGCTGACGTGTCACGCCCACAATAAAAGTTGAATTTTTTATTTAAATGAGATTTTCTTATTGGTCAATATTATTATGGAAACTTTGAAATATTTGTTTCCTATTTTAAATATGATTTGAATCCATTCCTTTTTTTCCGGTTATATTGTCGTAAATATTGAGACATGTTTCCATTTTTCCCGATTGCAATCTCTTTTCGGTTATATTGCTGATGTGTCACGCTCACAGTTAAACTTGAATTTTTTTATTCAAATGGTATTTTCTTATTGGTCAATATTATTGCTGAAATTTTAAAATATTTGTTTCTTATTTTAAACATATTTGTTTCCTATTTTTATACTAAAATATTATTTAATTTGATATGTTGTATGTCAATTTGTGATCTATTTTATTTTTTATTCAAATGGTATTATCTTATTGGTCAATATTATTGCTGAAATTTTAAAATATTTGTTTCCTATTTTAAACATATTTGTTTCCTATTTTTATACTAAAATATTATTTAATATTATATGTTGTATGTCAATTTGTGATCTATTTTAATCGTCTACGTACATTGAACATTCGTCAATTCTTGGCTGATTTTATTCTTGGATATTGAAATTGTTGATTTATCATTTTTAACCGATTGCAATATTCCCCATAATGTCTACATACAACGAACATGTAATAATCAATTTGTAAATATTCCATTTCAAAAATTAATTATAAATATCAATTAGAGCCAAATAAGTGTTTTTTTATAATTTAATTATTTTAGACATCTTATAAATGACTATCGAAAAATAAATAATATTTTAAGACTCACAAGCATTACTAATGCTTATTTTACATCTTAGATGAAGCTTCTTAGATCACTTTTCTACCTTTAAAGATCTTTTTTGTTTACCATCTTACCTTTATTTTCACTATTTATTTTTCTATCTTTCTAACCATCTTTCTCATGAAAATAATCAATAAGTTATGTACATCTACATATTTAACTTCAAAATTATTCACACAATCATGTGCTTATGATTTTTTAATATTTGTACGGGAGCTTATATTTTACTTTTTAGATCTATGCTAATGATAATAATTATATATTTATTTCAAATTATATTAGATGGTGTGTTTGAGTATTATTACTACTTGACCTTATTAAATCATTTTCAAAATTTGTATCGTATCTTTTTTCAACTAATTTATAAATTATAAAAAAATATTTTATACATATTTTTGTTGTAAACACGTATGTATATATATATATAGTATTATATAGATATATAAAATGATGTTCAAATTAAAATGGATCAAGCTCCCATGCCTTCAAGGCACGGGTATTACACTAGTTTATACTAATACTAATAACATATCATTTTTGTATCGTTTCATCCACTTAGATATGTCTTAAAAATCCATATATGTTACCAATATAACTATGAATGTTTATCGAAAAAAAGGAGCAAAGGCGATTATGGATGTTCTCAAGTTTTAGAACCGGAAGCTAGAGGGAAGGTTGGGAAGGAGGTCATTGATTCAAATAGACTCCCAAAATAAAGACCAAAGAAGAATTATACAACAAGCATTTTTGCAGGTCTTTGTAGAGCCTGCAATAGAATGGGACACATAAATTTAAGTAGAAAAAAAAGGAGAGGCAAGCCCATGTTCTGTGGAGGAGATTGGTTAATTTGTTAAATTTATTAGACATTGAACAAAAGAGGAGAGGGGGTAACAATGCACATATAGGACCACTACCAAACACATTCACACAAGCAAAATTTACCATAAGTTAAAAAAGGAGGAAAAACAAAGTCAGGAAGCACATGAGAAGAGCCCATGATTCAATGAAATCTATGGTAAAAGACAACACTTGGCCTTGTTACTGGTCCAAATCTTCTATCTTATAATCCTATCCGATTTATTGTTACCTTGTTTTATTTTGAACGGTTTTTCTATTGGGCATAGGATAAAAGCCTGAATTGGAAAAGATTTCCTACCCAAAAATTAAGTGATCATAATTCATATCAATCTAATTAAAAAAAACTAAACTAATTAAAATTAAAAAAATATTTCTAAATTAGTGCTATTATCATATGCCTCAAGAGCATAGAATAGAAAATTCATATTATGAAATTATGAAGATGTCTAAATAGTGTTACTTTGCGTCGATTGTTACATCATAATTACATGTATGAACACAAACGTTTGCTCTAGAGGTACTCCATGTTCATCATGAATTTTCAGTACGTGTTGGAGATGTATAAAGCTAGCGATGAAATTGCGGGTAAAAGAGATATATTGTCGCAAATTTGAGAACTGTTTAAGTGTTGAGAGGAATCATTACGAACAAGATCTTATATTGGAGCACCACAAGACCTATAAAAACACAACAAGAGACTATTTATACAGCCTATTACATATGTTTATTCGATACCTCATCACCAATATCGATCTCATCTCTAATATGCTTAAAAAAAAGAAGTTTTTTTTTATGTAATCGAGCACATGTATTTTATACCCGTGGTGGTAACATGATTTCTGTTGGATGTAATACAGTCTTACTAGAGTTAGTTACAACAAGAAAGGATCCAAACTGTATAAATAGTGCACTTCATGTAACAGATTTCAGTTGATCAATAATAACAAAAACAGAATTTCTTCTCTCTTCCTCTCTCATTCTCTCTTCTCTCTTCTCTGTTTTCACCATTTCCGAGCTTGATTGAGCTTCGGTTTCTTCAATTTCGTAGAGAAGGGATAAGATATTTAGTTCGAATATATTTTTTGGTGAATATAATAAAGAAATTTTAAAAAAACTATTTAAATAAAGCCATAAAGTGTGGTTTAAATATGATATTTTTAAAAATTAATAGATTTTTTTATATATATATATACAGTGTAGAATGATGAAACTTTTTTGAAAAATATTGAAAACAAATTATAATTTTATAAAAATATGACTTTTTTAAATGAAGAAAGTTGACACTTGACAGGGTGGAAAAATTTGTAAGAAAACCCCATAAATTATGAGTGTTTTTGCTAACTAGCTTATTTTGAACCTTTAATTAGATAATTAGCACCCAAATAAATTTTATTAGGTAGGCTAGCACCCTTCCCAATCGGTCAACGTTGACCGACTGTTTCGTTTTTTTTTTTTTACCAACTGATGCCACTTTTTTTGATGCCATTTTTCATAGTGTTTTGATGCCAAATTTTTAATTATATTTTTTTTCTTTAATGTGATGCCACTTTTTTCAAAATTTGATGATATTTTTTTGTTTACTGTGATGTCATGTGGACCATTGATGCCTTTTTTTTTACTATTGACTACTGATGACATTTTTTTATGTCAATGTTTTGATGATATGTTTTTTTACCATGATGCCATATTTTTTCAAAGTAGTATTTTGATGACATTTTTTTTCTTTAATGTGATGCAAGTTTTTTGATGCCACTTTTTTAATCAAATTGTTTGATGCCACTTTTTTTTAATTTAATCAATTGTATATCAATATATTTTCATCAATTCTACTTTTATTCACTGATGACACATTTGCGATTACACTTCATTGATGCAATCATTTGTGGTGACATTTTTATTACATTTTATTGAAGACTTCATTAATGACATCTTTTATTGATGACTTTTTCCCATTGATGACATATGTGATTACACGTTATTGATCTCAATCATTTATGATATTACGGGTGATGACATTTTTATTGGTAATATTTTTATACAATTTATCAAGTAGTAAATTCGATAAGTGTTGATTTTGTGTGAATTCTTGATTTGTTGAATGACAAAACAGAATTTAGGAAAAGAGAAAGGACTCCATTGACAGAGAGTTTGGAGACAAAGTTTGAGGAAAGAAAACTCATAGTTATTCAACTGAATTGTTCGACTATAAAGTGAGCCTATTTATAGGTTGATATATGTACATGAAATAGGCTAAAGCCCAATCTTTAATTTCTAATTAACTTTGACTAACATATTGACTTGCTCAATCCGAAATTACGATTGTCTTCAACACTTTGCAAATTGCACACACGGTAACAATAAGCAAAATAAATAAGAAGTTGAGGGATTCATACTACATATTGAACATCGAATATCCAATCTCGGTTGAATCTTCTGTTTCGTGAACAACTCGACCTCTAACGTACCTCAGGCAAGTACGCTTAGGGATGGCAGCCACTTGGTCATTGTCGATATCATACCAATAGAGTGTTCCGAAGCGGTGACTCACAAGCAACACGAGTCTTTTGCCATATTCACACTCAGAAAGTGTATAGGGTTGTATACGAAGGTGGAGGTAAGCATAGGGATCAATATTTATCCTCGACGACAGCTCGATACTTATCCTCGACGTGTCGATAGTAAACAACAACGTCCAAGACTCATGGACCCCGTACTATTTCATCACCCACAAATGACCTGTTTAAACAAATAAAGTTTCAAATTAGATTGAATGATTAGCAGACATAGATAACATTAATAAATTCAATTTTTTGTGGGAATTTTTTTTACCGTATGACTCTTGTATTTGTCTCTTATTGCCACCAAGTTTCCACCCTTTCGTTTCAATTGCAAATCGTGTATTAATCAAACACATTGCTCTAAGACAGATGGTGAGTATCCAAAGTACTTTCGTAAGGCAGAATCCTACAATATTTGTACGGCTATTTTAAATTCCAAAATATATAAATGCTGCCAAAGATGACAAAAGGTAAATGCTTACCCAGGGATGCTTCTTTGGATTCATTGTGAATTTTGCAAGGAAAATTACTGCTGTTGCAACCAAGAAAGGTAGGAACTTGACACACCCATAATCTAGCAAACTTAGCTCATCCAGGTAGAACCCAAGAAACTCCAACTTTAAATTGCCACTTTGCATATGCAACATCAAAATTAGAAGCTGATTTTGAAGATTATCTACAAAATCCAAAGCACAAACTGAAAATTAGTAGCAACTTACTCTGAGATTTTCTTATGCACCTCTTGTGAATTTCCTGAAATTGTATTAAAATAAAAAGGAGGAACTATAAGCATTCACCCAAACTTTTTAGACTACAACCTGAATAATTAAGGCATATTATGTTAGTGTAGCTGGTAGCTCATATACCTTAAAAAAGGCTTTACTGTTGGATTTCCCATCTCAAATTTAAGGGGCTTGAGGATATCAGATTCCATCTTAACACGCTTCAAAATTCCAAAAATAAAATATAGTCTAAGTAAAGATCTCAAATATACCATCCTTAGCCAATAAACACAATCACAAAACAGGAAATAAGAAACCATTAAAGAGATCAACATAGACTCTAAAAAGAAACCGTCAACGAGTGTGTAATAGGCCGAGTGTACAAGGACTCTAAAAGGTTAATGCATCAAATCACATCAAAATTACAGCAAATCAATGATCAACATGGATTTATTTCTCTTAATATTATACAGTTATTCTGTAATTCTACATCCTGATGCCATCAAGAAAATGGATTCAAGTAAGCAACCTCGCTTCCAAGTTAATTACTTTTCTATATAAATTAACCTTAAGAAGGAAGCCCTAGATCACTGTCAATCTTGCAAAATCCCTGAACATAAATGTAACCCTAAATCACCATTTCTTTAGATGTTTGATAACAAATTCAACCATGTAAACAAACACCATCAGACTCTCAATTTCATCACAATAAAACTATCAATTCTTTTGTTTGATATGTGATCAGAAATATGCCGCACTTGAAGTTTTTCTTGCACTAGTTACTGGAAATTCTAACCTGTAGAAGGAATCGGAATTGGTTCGTAACTAGGACCCTCGTCTTGCCTCTTAGTTCCTCCTTGATACATTTATCAAACACCAGAAAGAAAGCATTCCATTCAAGATGGCAACGAGAAAGCACACCAACTCCATTGATGACAGAAAATGCAACAACAACAACAATCAATCAAAAGGTAAATTCTCATAAGAGAAGATCACATCGGATTAATACAACAACAGATTTCAACCACAAAAGGCAAATTCTCATAAAAATCAGCAATTCAAGAGGAATCATCCGCTACTGCACCACCAGTCCATTCTGATTCTTCTAATCTTAGACCCCTATATTTGACAACATACAATAGAGATTCAACAGTCCAATCGAGATTCCATTTAGAATAATGAATCCCACCATTATCGACTCAAGGCGAAAAACCCCAATTTTTCCACAAATATTCGCAATTGAAAAACCCTAACTTCACCTAATCACAAATCCCCAAATTAATCAATTTATCCCAAACCCTAACAGTTCAGATCTTCAAATAATCTAGGTAAACTATCAATCAATACGAAATTCAATATGAAAAAGATTAGAGTGAAAGAGATTTACCATAAATCAAGGTAATAGGGGTTCAAATGGGGGAATATGAAGACAAGGGAGGAGGAGGTTGAAGAAGAGGAGCCGATCCTGCGCGCGGGAAGTTACTGTGTCGGCGGCGGCTGGCGGTCGACGGGAGGTGGCTCACGGAGTCGCGGTGAGAGCGGTGTCCAGCCTGGAGCATTGGTGCCTAGGAGGAGGAGGAGAAGCGTCCGAGAGAAAGCTCACACAGAGCAAATGAGCGAGAAAGAGAGAGGTACAGGGGGCTCGGGGCTGGGTGCTAAGGGGCTAAAAAAACATTAACGGATGTTAGAACGCCTAAATATGAATTTTAGAATTAAAAATATTCATATTAATAAAAATAAATAAAAAATTTGCAATATATGTGTAACATAATGAACACTTTTGTAAACAATATTTTTGTAAAAAACTATAAAATATGATTTAAATATGAAATTTTTAATTAGAAAATTTTGTTAGAAATAAAGAGTATTGAAAAAGGTAATATTGAGGTTTGAGCTCATGACTTCTTGCATTAATTATTTTTCATTCCTTTCCTTTACAAACACTTCCTTTTCTTTATCTACTTTTTTTTTTATCAGGAAAGATTTCGGGTGAGAAAACTCTACCCGAGACTCCGAGAGCATCCTTACGGATGAGGTCATGCAGACCTAAATTATTTGAGATGTTGGTACCCCGGGCGGAGTGGCCAAAATGTGTAACCTTGTCAGCCACTCTATTGCCCATGCGGGGAATGTGAAAGGAAAATACTTCTTTCACATCCGACAGTAGGGTTTTGATATCAGTCATGATTAATTTAATTTCCTAATGACATTTATGCTTGTTTTTCAAATGATTTATTATTATTAGAGAATCTCCTTCAATTTGAACTTTGTCTAAGAGCATTTGTCTAATTTTTGTACTTCTAGTTTATGGACAAGGGCTTTAGATTTAAGTGGAGTTTGGGAACCAAGTTGCTGAAACCCAATGTGAAGCGGATTTCCCAACCAGTCCCGAATAATTATGTCAACAGAGCTATTTGAGTTTGACAGAGTTGAACCATCGAAATTGAGCTTATAAAAACCTATAGGAGGTTTTCTTATTAAATGGATCATAAATAAATCATACATTCGGTTTTTTAAAAAGACATAAATGGATCATGGATCCATTTTATTTGTCTAACAAATTCATTATTAGTTTACATTGCTTTTTTTAAATACATATATAAAAACAATACCATAAGATTTATGTTACATTAGTTCCATAAAATATAGGGTAGTCTCATTCTACACACCTCAACGTACTTTTACTCTTTGAAATATCTTATATATACTCTTTCTATCTCTAAAAACCCTCTTTCAGTCCATCAATTTCGCTATGATAATAATATATCGTTCGAATTTTCTTCGACTCCTTTCTTATTAAGAATTTGCTTACCAAAAAACCGCTCATTCGAGGACCAAGTAATGACACTCTATACATCCTCTCGATCCACCAATCCACCACAAGTTTCAGTCGAACCACACTACCCTTTATTATCACCCCTAACACCTCTAAATTGGGCATCCATCCCGCCACTTTTGTCAATCCCTTGAATCACGTTTAGATTTTACTTTCCCTAAAGTCAATCGACCCACTATCTATGTCATATTTGTTATTGGGCCAAAGCCCACAGCGGCACAACCTACCACACCCCTTAATCACCTAGCAAATTCAGCCGACCATTTGCCTTATTATTGCGTGATGCTTCAGACCCATCCCACACATTATCAATGAATGTCCATCGTTTTTTTCCCATCCATTGTAGAAGACTACTCTAAGTACGCGTATATGACTTTTTCCTATCTCCTCAAAATCAAATATCCTCTAATGACACATTTTATAATACGTTCTATCCAAATTGATGGTGGATTCGAATTTTCTCCCCATAAACCTTTACTTCAATCCCTTGCCACCATTCATTGCCTTATATGCCCCTATTCTTACCAATAAAATGGAACCGCCAAAATTTGACGCCGTCAAATAGTCGACGTGATGAGACTTACCCTTATCAAACAAGCCTCTCTCTCCCTACACTCCTGGGACCTCATATTTGAGACTTCCTCTATCTTTCTAAACCAGCTACCCTCCTCTGACATCCAAAACAAAACAACATTTAAAAACGCTTAGAATTTCCCCTGGAAGATCAAGATGATTATTTTTAGCCCCCGTTCGAATGTTTTCTCATTCGATCACATTCGCGTCCAGTACATCTTTAACAAATACTACGTACTAACTGAGCATGGGTTGTGTTGGGCGGGCTTGGGTCGGGCCTTTGAGATTTTAGCGATCCGTTGTACCAGACCGGGCTTGAGTCAGACCCGTTTTTTGGGTCTTGTACCTTGTCCAAGCCCGCCCTTGTTGGAGGGTCGGGCCGCCCACCGGGCCTACTGGGCTTTTTTTTTTGTTAGGAAATGATTCGGAATAGGGGAACCCTACCCAATAGCATAACCGGTTAAATTACTGAATTTTCCTTTTAGCTAATATCCATAAATCAAAGACAATTAAAGACATAACACGTATAAATCTATACTAATACACACTATGTACACACTGTATTTTATATACATATATATACCCTGTTTTGAATCTATATATACAGAGGGAGGTTCAAGTGGAAACAACCCTTCCCATAGAAACTCCATTACAATGGAAACTTTTGATCTCAGCCCTTCGTTTCTTGATCAATGGTCATTGGAAAGCGGTGACAATTTTGTGATTTAGGTGAAATTTAAGGCTTGTTTTTTTTTTTAACTTATCAAACCCTTCTATTCAACCAATCAACACGATCAGTTCAGACGCGTCTCTCCCTTCCTCAACAATCGCACACACCGCCTCCTCTTTCCCTCCCTTGCTGGTCGCCGACATCGCCCTTCACTTGCTGGTCGTCGGCGTCGCCTTTCACTTGTTGGTCGCCGCCGCCTCTCTTCCTCTCCCTTCAATCGCTGTTTCTCTTCCCTGTTATTGTCCCTTCCGCCGTTGTCTCTTCAGGGCGAGAGCAAGGTTCAATTGAAGACGAAGGACAATTTTGATAAGGGGCGAGAGCAAGGCATGCTCATCTGATTTGATTTAAAAAATAATGATTTGATTTTGCTATTTGATTTTGCTGTTCTGATTAGGGGGCGAGAGCAAGGTATGGTTTGGATTTTGATTTTAATAAAACTAATCAGATTCGATTTGGGCTATGGTGACTATACTCGATTCTGATTTGATTTAGCTATGGATATTGAGTATGCTCGTCTGATTTGATTTAACGGTTTTGATTGTTTTTGAATTAGTCTACTTTGGGAAAATGTTGAGTTCATGTGATTTGATTTAGGCTGTGTTTTCCTCCCAAATCTTAAGAGGTGGACTGGGTACAACGGGTGGGGGTGGAGGCATTCTCCAGTGTTTTCCTGCAGATGAAGGGGGTGGGGATGGGAGGCGAAATGGGGGTAGAAGGGGGTGGGGGTGGAGGAATTTTCCTACCTTGGGGGAGGGGGGGGGGGGGGGGGTAGGTACAAGGGGTGGAGGATGGGAAGGTCCTCAAATTGCCCCTGGATTCATCGCATTGTCACAACCCTAGCAAGCAAGAGAAGAGAGAGCGACGAACGACTGTGAAGCGAAGAAGAAGAAGAAGATCCGGCGACAGGTATGGCCTTCTCCCTGTCGATTGTGGTGGTGTAGGTCATGTACGACGTCCTGGTTTGCTGGTTTTGCAGTTGTGATTGGCGTGTTTGCTTTCTTTCTTCTGGTTGCTCTTGTTTCATTCTCTTGTTCGCTGTAGATTGGTGAAATACAGTGGAATTTCTGGTTGCTCTTGTTTCTTTCCCTGTCGATTGTTAATGGAGTGGGGTTCATTGACAGAAAAACTTGTGGATGGTAAACTTGCAACATAAACCCTAGGTAGCCCCAATGTTCCACATTGGGGCTTTTAGATCTGACAGTTAGGGTTCCAAGTGCACACAATCAAAGTTCTGAATAGGTTGGTTGATGGGTATGCATCCGAGGTTGATGTTTAGGTTTATACATGACTCTGTCATATTGGTCTTCATGTGATTACACCAACAAACTGTTGAACTGAGAAATCAATTAGGAACGAACCTTTGCACGTGGAACTGGTTGTTTAGCCTTAGCTGAAACTTTTATGCTGTTGTTCTTCGTTTGATTCAAGGGAATGTGTGAGATTTTTTAATCCAAAATTCTATCAACTGTCAACAATTACCCAGTTTCCAAAACTTCAATCTTAACTAGTCTGACAGTTAATCTATGGCAAATGGCATAAAATTGAATATGATAATGATTTTGTTATATATAAATTATATACATTCAAGTCTCATATTTAAATTTCCAAAAATAAAAACAGAGAGAGTTAATAAGGGGGAGTAATCAACTAACCACTTTATTCCTAAATGATACAGTAGAGACTCATATTGTAACTCCCTTACTTATCCCTGATCATCCTCCCTTATTTGCAAGAACAAACAGACAAGAATGAGTGGAATGGAGGCTTTTGTTTCATTGCATAGTATATCTGAAAGTCATTATATTCATATGCCAAACTGTTCTATTCTGTTGAAAGTGTCTCCTCTTATTAATGAGTGAATCTAAAGGTGATGACACACAGGTTGTTAGTTTCCTTTTATGGCTAAATTTTGAGAGTGAAGAGTACGTACTTTCATTTGATGGTTACTTAGATACATTTTGTACATTTCATATGCATTTTGAAATGTGTTTTTAATATGATGATGAATTACACAAACCTTCTACATTAAGGGGCGGTTTTGTGCATTTACTCAGCAACTATAATTGTAATTTATTACTGAAACTCAAACGCTCTCACCTCTCACTTGATGAATTAGTTAATACTCCAAAATTCGGTTATTGTCTTCGTTTTTCCATGTGTCTGATGTATGTATGATATCCTAATGGTTACATTATGTGTTCATTCCCTCATGTATTAGGTCACCATGGTGAACTCGGACTCCGACTCCGACTTCAGCTACCAATCGGGGGATCTAGATAAGTATTACTCGATTCGGGGGGATTACCCCTACGACTATCCAGAGAATGTGAGTCTTGACTACTTGCGTTGTTTATGTTTATGTTAATCATTTCCATCTATACGTTCATCAAACTTATCTCACCTATTCACCCCTTCAATCGTTTCGTTTGTGACTGTAGTGGGGTCATTATGAAGCGGGACAACCGTCCACTGAACCTATCCCCCCCCCCCTAGTGAAGATCGTGGAAGCTCCAACACCGTCCCTGTACTTCCAGACCTTAACGATCCGACCCAGCCCCTGCATGACCGCATTCACCAGCTGGAGTCATTGCTGGAGGAGAGTGACCACCGGGAGCAGTAGAACATCTTTTTGGATATGTTGATTGCATATCAAGTTGAATGTGGCGCAGCGGAACCTATTAGCAGAGGTCGGATAGCATGCGATTTCAAGGCCGCTACTGGTAAGGAGTGTCGTTCCCAGACCCTTAAAAACAAGCATCGAGAATTGAAGCAAACGTGGACCTTGTGGCAACAGTTTACATATGGGGAGACAAGGTTTACTTGGGATGCCGATAATGGATGCGTCAATGCACCTAAGGAATGGTGGGATAAGAAACTTGGGGTATGCGATATCATGTACCTAATTTGTTGAAAATTTGCTAATATAAAATGTCATCCACTACCTAGATAACTTGTGACAATTTTGGTATTTCCCCCCTAGGAGAATGTATGTTTCACACAATTCCGATCGAAGGGCATCCAACCTGAGTTGGAAGAGTTGTTACACGAAACAACAAATATATCCTTCACACTCAACAACAATAAAAGACACAACACAAACCATGATCGAAGTTTAGCAACTACACAAGACACACGATCACTCAATCGACACATCGAAAGTCTATCTCATTAAACGGCGATACGAATCTAAGATACCCCTTGGGGAGGGTGAGGCTCCCACCCTCCATCTCATAGACTCATTCCAACCACTTCAGTCGGGCGTTGTTGTTGTTCAGGTTCAGAAAAACGTCTCGCTGCCCGACATGGGCGCCGATGAGGGAAACGGTGAAGCACCAGAGTGGGTCCCCCTCCTGTAGGAGGCCGTCCCTCACCAACTCCTAAACGATGGCGAGTGCGTCTCCTGTTATGGAACCAGGCTTCGAAGACGATGCCTCCGTCTGCAACAATGACCGTATCAACGAGTTTGTCTCCTTGGTGTTATCGACATGCTTCTCAAACAACATCGACCCCTCCAACCTATGCGTGCTCCGCTTTCCCGGGCCTTGAGTGCTCGTTGAAGCGGATCCCACAAGCCGCTTCCCCCTGTTCAAATGCCCTTCTCCGGGTGCAATTTCGGGGGGAGGGGCAGGTGTGCCCCCTGGTGTGGGAGTCACATGCACCGGCTGGGACGGGATGGTCTCACCCAATCCCTCTATGTATGCGCCTCCTCTTAGTAGTGGGTCGACTTGGGATCCACGATCCCCGTACTCCCCGTCATCTTGACTGTCCTCCCCTCCATCGTCAATGGCGTAAGACGTCTCAGTAACACCCGGCCTCTTCGAAGCGTCCATGGAGGGGGCGACGCAAAACTCGCCTGTGGCGACTGCTCCGTCATACAGTTGGGTCCATAACTCCTCCAATTCGGGGGGGGGGGGGGCACCCTTCTTTCGAAATCGGCTGAACTCGGGATGACCCTGAGCATAACCGGAAGAAATGGTACCTCCACACATCGAAATACTAGTGCCGCAATTGAATATAACTACAGCAGTGGCGATGACTTACCTTTAATTTCTTATCCCACCACTCATCTGTCGCTGCGATGGTACCTTTCGCAGCATCCCAACCGGGCCAGTCTCCCCATGCTTAAGGGCTTTCCACTTTGTCCATTCAGCCTTCATATCCCGGTTATGGTTTTTCAAGGTATGAGAATTACACTTCTTTCCGGTCATTCCCTCGAAATCAACCTTAAACTTCTCCCACGTCATCGGTTGCTCTTTACCAACAGACTTCTGGTAAGAGAGGATTATTTCCACAAGTATCTTGGACATATCGTACGTCCAATGCAATGGGGTTTGTTTCGGATCCGACGTCTCCTTAGGGGCACAAGTTTTTTTTCGGTGCCATTCTCACCAACTAAAACCAATGTAACTAAAGGGCAATGGATTATTTCACAATCAGCAACTAAAGGTAATGAACAACATAAAACAGATAAGACAAGAACAGAAGATGCAAAGGCAAACATGAACATTTACAAATAAAGACATGTAGTGTGGAACTTCCCTTCCACCACATTATTTATGCATCAATAGAAGAAAGAGTATAAAGAACAACCATCACAAAAGCAATCACATTATGTATGCATCAGCACATTGATCATCTCAAAAGCAATCACAAACTCCTTCATTACCACTGTGTGATATAAGGAAAAATAAACTGCCATCAAAACTACACTGACAGACCCTATCGTTACACAAAATAAGTTGAGAAACACCCATTTCAACAAAAAAATTCATTGTTCACAAATTATGGGGTAAATTACAATTGCCCACTGATGCCTTGGTGAATACTGCCCGTGGAATCCCATCACAAAAACAAGGATGACATAACAAAATTGAAGTTGTTCCCTCAAAGATCAAGTGGTAAATCCACAATTTAAACTACGAGGCTGCCTAAATTCGTATCACATCCATAGGAATTACAAACCCTAAACCTTGAGTGCGAAATAGAAAACTCACATCGCAAATGCAATCTGACAGCTCAGTCGACAGGTGCTTTGGAGCTCAGCAGTGGCGACAGCCTCCCTTCAACGATGGCTTCCTCGGCGCTGCAGCACAACCGCTAGATCTGGGTGGCTATGGTGGACGATCGGCCTGCTCTTCGACGAAGCTGAGGGATATGTTGTTCTGATAGGAAATGGGGGAGAAGAAGGATATTGTTTTAATTTGTATTCAAGGGTAAATTGGGTATTTGACATGATTTGCATCTCTTAAAAACTCAAATCAACCAAACACCATACGTGATACTTTGTCAAATATATCCCCACCCTTTCCATCTCGTCAAATATATCTCCACCCTTTCCACCCCTTAAAAATAATATCCACCCCTTAAAATCACCTGCGCGAGAAAACACAGCCTTAGTTGATTTCAATTGTGTTTGGGAAATTTGTTGTTATTGAGTATGTAGATGATTTTGCAATGTTAGCAAAGAATTTGTTTGCCTCGATCACTCGCCGCCTCGATCAATAATAGGTGGAAATTGGAATGGAAGTGGTTTGCAACCTATCTAACAGGAATCCGAAATTAAAATATCGTCTACTTGAGCTTAATTGATTTGGGGAATTTTTTTCCTACTAGCGTCCTAGCTGGTTCTCTGTCCTTATGATTCAATTTGATAACTTTGATCTCCATATACTTGAAACGTCAATGACTTGGAAGGATCATATATGCCAAAGTTGTGAACATGAACATAGGTATCCTAAGTATCTCCTTTGTCTTTAAATGATAAACGAAAGAAAACAAAAGAAAAGAAGATTGAAGAATAAACTACAAAGGAAAAGAATCAGCAACATTTACAAGGAGGTGAGTATCGCACCGAACAATTAACTATATTAACGAAGCTTATTTTTGTACATGGTTTGATGGTGTGACCAATTCATAGAAAATAACTCTTATGTTAGTTTAGTTATTGGTATTACTGAATTAAGTTTTATCACAACTACCTTGGCTACTTTTTTTTAGTCTATTAGCTCAAATAATGGAGCAATGTGTTATTATACACATGATATGGGTTCAAATCCAATATAGACTTTCTCTACATAGCCGATCTAAGAAACAACCAGACACCAAACATCTGAAATGTGAAATAATATCTAAGAAAACAATAAGACAATAGCTAAAAAATAGAAGCAATAAGTTGGAATCTGAGACCTTGTTCCAAGAAGTGATCATAAGAAAAACGAATCTATGTTTGTGTAATTTTTTTCTATTTGTTCTCAACTGTTGCATTTTAGTTTGAAGACTTTGTTGAGTCTCTTTGTTTCAGATTGTTACTTCTATTTTTCATATCATCTCAAATTTCAGATTATTATCTCAGAGTGCTTCTCTTTCGTATTATCTCAAATTTCATATTATTTATGAAATATTGCTTCTGAAATGTTTCTGTTTGTTTCTTAGATATGTTGTGTAGAGAAAGTCTATATGGGATTCGAACCCATATCATGTGTATAATAACACATTGTTCTTCCATTAAGCTAATAAACTTAAGCAATATTCATAAACTCATAACTGAGCTTGCTCTTCTCAAGTTCACTTCTCTTTTATTAACATAACCATTCTCAGTAAAGATATTCCTTCTCTTTTAACCATTCATTCTGGAAAGTTTCACTTCTCAATAGCACCAATAGCAACTTCAGAAATATTCTCAATCTTATCAATTTCACTTCTAAATATCAATAATACAACATGAGAAATTTGTTCGGCAAAAATAGACAAGCATAGCATACAACAATATGACAATCTTCTCAATTTCACTTCGCACATTTTGATGGACTATGAAGGCGAATATTATCACTACTTTCCTAAAACAACATTAGTGCATCTTATTAACATAACCATTAACATGTATTTTTGCTTGATAAATGCTACTAAACAGAACTATGACAGAATGAATGGTTAAAAGAGAAGGAATACCTTTACTGAGCTATCTGCATTGCGAAATGGAGAATATAAGGGTGAGCTTCTTCGTGTGTATACATATCTGAGACATGATAGAAATACATCATCAATCCACATAAGTGCTGACAGCATATTACCAAAATCCAAACCATAGCCCTAATTGAATTTAACCATAATCCGACCGTATCCCTAATCGAATTCAAAATTTCCCAATTCAAAAACAATTCAAACCTGACAAGTACCCTAATCCAAACCATTGCCCTAATCAAATTGAACCATGTCCCTAATCATAATCAAAATCCGAACCTCACAAGTACCCTTGCTCTCGCCTAATCCTCATCATTCGTCTTCTATTCCTTGCCGCTTGCCCTATCAAAATCAAAATCGATCTAGGCGAAGAGAGGAATAGGCAGAGAGTATTGAGATATATTAGGATATTTGTCAGATATATCTTTTCTTATATCTTTATCATATCTTATCTAATTAGGATAGAATTTCTCTCCCACATGTATCTATTTAATCAGGTTCAATCAATGAGAAAACACAAGCTTTTCCCTATCAAAATTGTACATGGTATCAGAGCTTAACTACGATCCTCTAAACCCTAACCCACCGTCGGCCCTTAACACCGCCGCCGCCACCATCTTCCGCCATCACCACAACCTATCTCATGGCTTAACCACCAGCGGCCCTAACGCCCGCTTCTCCCTACTACCTTCATCCTTCCGATCACCCGGGTCTCTCTATTTGTCCGATGATTCTCAAAGGAGATAACTACCAAGAATGGACCATCGCTATGAAGAATGCCTTCTCTTCTAAGTGCAAAGATGGTTTCATCGATGGTTCAATCACTCAACCTGCTGCTACCTCTTCCGATCTTTAGTATTGGCGTCCTGTTAACGCTATGCTCATCGGATGGATCACACAATCTATCGAGCCCTCCTTACGCTCGACAATCACCTACTTCTCCACCGTCAAGGAACTCTGGGACGACCTATCCCAGCGATTCTCCCTCAGCAACGGTCCTCGGAGGCTTCAACTACGCTCTGAACTTGCTCGTTGTCGTCAAGACGGTCAGTCCGTCGCCTCATACTTTGGCCGTCTGACCAAGCTTTGGAATGAACTCGACACCAACCTCGCCTCTCGGACATGTACCTGCGGCAACTACGCCAAGGAACGTGAGGAGGAGCGCACCCATTAGTTTCTTATGGGCCTGGATGATCTCAATTATGGGACCCTTCGTTCCACGATCGTCGCTCAGGACACGCTTCTCATTCTCAACAAGACTCACTCGCTCGCGGTTCAGGAGGAACGGATGTTGTCAATGCGCACTACCCAACAACCTACCGGCGATGCTCTCGCTTTTGCTGCTCAACAGCGCTCGTCTCGCCCCTTCTCTGCTCCTATCGACAAAAAGTCGATGTTTTGCATCCACTGCAACAAAGACGGTCATGATAGCCTCTCTTGCTTCAAAATTTTCGGCTACCCGGACTAATGGAACCACGGCCGTGGCGTCGCTGATCCCGTCACTGGTGCCCCACCGCCGAAGCCGAAGTCCCCTGCCCCTGCCAGTGGCGCTGCTCCTGATTCGGTTCCTGATTCGGGTGCTGGCCGAGGTGGTGGGCGGACCACTACCGCCAGCGTCAATTATGTCCTCACGCCATCAACTTCCGCATCCGGCTCCCACAACATCAATCCTTCTGATCGAGCCGGGATCAGCCTCTCCAATGAGCAGTGGGACCGAATGTTGGCCATGTTTCAGAAATTCAACAATAAATCCGGTTCTGACACCTTAGCAGGTATTGTCTCTTCCCCTTGGATTCTTGACAATGGCGCCTCGATTCATATGACGGGTGATCATCGGTTGCTCCGGAATATTCATACTGTTGATGAATGGCTTATCAAGTATCTAGATGGCACCACAGTCTCCACTAATCAGGCTGGATTAATCACTCTCTGTGGCTCTTTTGATATTACTGCTTTATACGTTCCTGGCCTCACTTGTCAATTAATCTCTCTTGGGTGTTTAACTGCCGATTTACGATGTGTTTTCACCCTCACTGATAAGCTTTGTGTGATCCAGGACCGCACTTTGAAGACGCTGATTGGAGCGGGTGAGGTTCGGAATAGGATCTATTGGCTCTGATGGGCTTCTTCGTTCAAGTCTCTTGGCGTCAGCAGCTCTGCTTGTCACCTAACCAAGACCGAATCCCCTTCCCTATGGCATCAACGACTTGGGCATCCATCTTTTTCTTTGCTTTCCTCATTACCAAACATTTCTAGTCATAGTCTCTTAAATAAAGATTTACCTTGTGATTTTTGTTACAAAGCCAAACAAACTCGTCATTCATTTCCTACTAGTTTATCAAATGCTTCTGCATCTTTTGATTTAATTCATTGTGATATTTGGGGTCCTTACCGTGTTCCATCTTCTTCTGGTGCCTCATATTTTCTCACAATTGTTGATGACTTCTCTCGGGCCACTTGGGTCTACCTTATGGCTCACAAATCGGAAGTCTCTCATTTGTTGAAACAATTTTGCACCTTCACAGTTACCCAATTCCACAAAACAATTAAACGTGTTCGCAGCGACAACAACTCTGAATTTCTTGCCCTTCGTCCCTCTTTTGCCAATCTGGGCATCCTCTTTGAGTCCTCCTGTGTCGCCACTCCTCAACAAAACGGCCGTGTCGAGCGTAAACACCGTCATATCCTTAATGTGGCTCGAGTCCTCATGTTTCAAGCCAACCTACCTGTACAGTTCTGGGGTAAATGCACCCTTACTGCCTGCTTTCTCATCAATCGTACCCCATCACCTGTCCTCAACGGCAAATCTCCCTATGAATGTCTATTCCAAAAGCCCCCAGACTACACACATCTCAGAGTCTTTGGATGTCTATGCTATGCATCTGTCATCCCTCGCTCCTCAAACAAATTCTCACCTCGCAGTCGCAAGTGTATATTCATTGGGTATCCTTTTGGACAGAAGGGGTGGCGCCTATATGACCTCGCTACCCGTCAAACCTTTGTGTCTTGTGATGTGTCTTTTCATGAGAACATCTTTCCTTATGCTTTTTCTGAATCCCCTGCCCTTGAACCCCCTAACTACCCTTCCCCTGCCACCTATGACGATGCTCAGCAGCCCGCCGACACCCCCCCAACAGCCCCTCAACCCCCTCCTCCTCGTCGGTCGGCTCGCCCCCACACTCCGTCAGTGCTGCTAAGAGACTACGTCTGCCACACTCTTCGCAAGGTAGATCCTATCTCGGCCTCATCAGCTTCTTTCACGTCATCAGGTACCCCTTACCCTTTAGTAAACTATGTCGATTTGTCTTCAGTTACTCCTATGCACAACCAATTCTTGACTGTTATTGCCGCTACTCCAGAGCCGTCTTCGTTCCAGGAAGCATTCCGTCATTAGCATTGGCGGGATGCTATGCGTTCTGAGATTGATGCTCTTCATCGCAATGGCACTTGGGAGGTCACAAACTTACCTTCTCATAAGAAGGCTATCGGCTGTAAGTGGGTCTTCCGTATCAAATATAATTCAGATGGCAGCATTGAGCGGTACAAAGCTCGTCTTGTGGTTCTGGGCAATCGGCAAATTGAGGGCACGGATTTCTATGAAACTTTCGCTCCTTTTGCTAAATTGGTTTCTGTGAAAGTATTTCTTGCTGTCGCCTCTATTCAGAACTGGGAACTCCATCAGATGGACGTTCATAACGCCTTTCTTCATGGTGATCTTGATGAAGAAGTTTACATGTCTCTGCCTCCTGGGTTCTCTGGTACTGGCTCTTCACAGGTATGCCGACTTCGCAAATCGCTCTACGGGCTTTGCCAGGCACCTCGCGGCTCGCAATTGGTTCTCTAAGCTGGCGTCTGCTCTTCGACAGGTCGGATTCTCTCAGTCTTATGCTGACTACTCTCTTTTCTCCTATGCTCGGTCGGGTGTTATTCTACATGTGCTCATTTATGTCGATGATTTGATTATTACCGGCAACAACTCTGCATCTATCACTCGGTTCAAGGCCTATCTCCACTCCTGCTTTCATATGAAGGATCTTGGTCTACTCAAGTATTTTCTGGGCATTGAGGTTTCTCGGACTACCTCTGGCATCGTTCTGTCTCAACGCAAGTACACTCTTGACATTTTGGGTGAGCTGGGTCTCCTAGGCTCTAAACCGGCGACTTTTCCAATGGAGCAGCACCACACCCTTGCACTCGACGCCAGCCCCCTTCTTCCAAAGCCAGAACAGTATCGTCGGGTCGTTGGTCGACTCATCTACCTCACCATCACTCGCCCTGATCTGCCTTACTCCGTGCACACTCTGGCTCAATTCATGCAGCAACCACGCCAGGGGCACTGGATGGCTGCATTGCGAGTCCTTCGGTACCTCAAGGGCCGGCCAGATCAAGGTTTATTCCTCTCTCGTCACAGTGATCTTCGACTAATTGCATATTGTGACTCTGACTATGCCACGTGTCCGTTGACCCGTCGATCTCTCACCGGCTACATCGTCAAGATCGGCGAGTCACTAGTGTCCTGGAAAACCAAGAAGCAGTCTACGGTTTCTCGCTCTTCTGCTGAAGCCGAGTACAGAGCCATGGCAACGACTACTTGTGAGTTGATTTGGCTCAAGTCTCTTCTCCGATCTCTTGGATTTGATCATCGGAGTCCTATGCGCTTATGATGTGACAATCAGTCAGCCCTTCATATCGCCAACAATCCGGTATTTCATGAGCGCACAAAACATATTGAGGTGGACTGTCACATTCTGCGAAATCAGGTTCAGTCAGGCAACATCGCCCTATCTCATGTTCCTTCTTCTCATCAGCTGGCAGACATCTTCACCAAAGCATTGGGAGAACAACAATTTCATCTTCTATTGTCCAAGTTGGGCGTTCATCTTCGTCATGCTCCAACTTGAGGGGGAGTATTGAGATATATTAGGATATTTGTTAGATATATCTTTCCTTATATCTTTATCATATCTTATCTAATTAGGATAGAATTTCTCTCCCACATGTATCTATTTAATCAGGTTCAATTAATGAGAAAACACAAGCTTTTCCCTATCAAAATTGTACAGAGAGCGACCAAGGTAGATGTAGAGAGCGACTGAGGCAGAGGCGGAGAGCGACCGAGGGGAAGAGGTGGGACCGAGGCAGCAGGAGCGAGCTTGAACCAAGGGAAACAGCGAGAGAACATGGGTTATGAGTTGGAGGCGGCAGGAGAGAAGATTTTTTTTTTTAAGCAAGATAAGAAATTCAGTTCTCTAGACAAGCCTAGAGAAACCGAGAGACCGGACAAGCCGGTGGATGGACTAACCATCATGTACAACAGAAGCAAATAACTGAAGCAAATGGCAGAAATAAATAACAGAAGCAAATGACAGAAAATAAAAACGTACAAGCCATCCTACACTGCGCAATACAAGCTAAAAAGGAACGAAACCAACGGCCAAAGGGACAACGCACACAGCGAACTCTGGGGACCAGCGGACACCTCAGATTATGGACTCAAGGAGCCTTCAAATGTCAATCGCACGTCCACGACGTCATCGAACATGACACATCAATCAACGCTCACAAGCAGCCTGCAACACAACAAGAATAGCACAGTACACTAATCCGCAATACAACCGCAAACCACACCAAAGCACAATCAAACCCCAAGACCTTGTCTCAACCCTCAAGGACGATAATAAAATCGTGGACAAGCTATCACAAGGATAAGCCCTAAAAAGAGGCGATACAGAACAAGACAAGGAAGAGAAACCGGGCTGAGATGAACCAGAAAGCGAGTGACAGAGCGGATTAAAACAAACAAAAAGGTTGGTGGCGTAGAGCTGATGGGCACCGGTGGAAGGCAGCGGAGGCAGTGGCTACGGTGGCGGTAAGTCAAGGCGGAAGGAGTTGAAATCTTTGAATTGAGGGCGAGATGAGCCGAGCACTGGCGATGAGGCAGGGCGGTGAAGGGAAGCCATGGTGATGGTGGCGCCGGCGGTAAACCACTGATGATGAGAGGCGGGATGGCGGTGAAAGGAAACCATGGTGGTGGCGGCGGCGGTAAGCAACTCCCAAAGGTGGGAGGCGGGGGAGGCGGGCCCGGTGAGAGGCAGAGGAGGGGGTGGCCAAGGCGGTGGGCACTCGAGTCGCCAAAAGAGGCGATTTGGAGGACAGCGAGAAGCGGCAAACGGCGGCCGCGAAAGTGTCGGTGAGGCAACAGGACGAAGTAGGGTAGGCTGGGGAGGAGTCGGACGAGACGAAGGCGGGCAGGTAATGACTGCTGGGACCAGCGCTGGTGGCAGGAGGGGGCTGGTCCGTCGAGGACTGATCTACCTCGACAATCTCGACATGGTTTGGCAGGAGAGAAGATGGCGAGAGCTTGGGGTTTTTTTTAATTTATTTTTCTTTTATTTTTTGTCATTAAATGAGTAAAATATTAATAACCATTGATTAAGAAAGGGAGAGCTGAGATCAAAATTTTCCATGGTATAGGGAGTTTTTATGGGAAAGGTTGTTTCCACTTTAACCTCCCCCTATATATATAAATATACACCATATATAATATATATACACATACTGTATAAATATATATAGTTTGTATTTATGATAAAAAAAAATCATTATATATATAATTAAACGTATTATACGTATAATATTATAATATTAATATATACCGGGCCGGGTCTACCGAGTCTCATATTGTGCCCTCATATTGGGTCGGGCCTACCTGCTCACTTGGACCTCATATTCGGCCCAAACCCAGCCCGGTGGGCCTGTCGGACCGGGCCTGTCGGTCCACTTGAGTCAATTGTTCTACTTAAGTCCGTCTTTTTACCCGGACGTGTTGGGTAGGCCGGGCGGATTAGCCAGGTTTGCTCAGGTCTACTAACTCATCAGCTGATCGACAAATCGATTCATACAATCATGAATCATATACGCCGCCTGTGGATTAAACGAGCGGCCCAACAGGCAACAGCATATGCCCCGAATCATCCCACACTACCAGAGTCCAGCTGGCCTGTTAACCCTATTATGCCCCTCGTTCTTAAATAGTGAAAACTCTACAGGAAAGTATATACACAAGGTTATTTTCGTCAAATCATCCCGATTTAATTTGCCCTAACGTCGTCCCCAGAGATTTCCTTCGTCCTCGACCGCTATTTCGCGCCTCCAATCTCAGCGGCCTCCCGTCGTTCTTCAACTCCCTTGTTTCTCTCTCCTTTTCTCCTCCCTCCGCTAATTAGGGCTTTTTTTCCTTCCCTTTTCGGCGTTTCTATTTCATATTTGTTTCGCCAAACGCATTTTTTTGGTTCAATTGGGGATTTCCAGAATCCTCAATTAGGCCTCAGAGAGTTTCGTCGGCGAATTTGCGATGGGAGTGCCGGCGTTCTACCGCTGGCTGGCGGAGAAGTATCCGCTCATTATCGTCGACGTCATTGAAGAAGAGGCCGTTGTTATCGACGGCGTTAAAATCCCCATCGATACGAGCCAGCCTAACCCTAACAATCTCGAATATGATAATATGTACCTCGACATGAACGGGATCATTCATCCCTGTTTTCATCCCGAGGACCGGGTATGTCCTTAATGTTTGCATTATCTATTTTCCTTTACTTTATATGCTTTTGTTCTCAATTGTTTGTGATCTATCCAGTTTGTTGCTAGTGTACGTGTAAACGTGCAATTATGTTTTTCTTCAGTATTCAAAAGTTTTACTTGCTGCTAGTTTCAGAGTTCAGCTGGTCCGATGCCATTGCGAGCTGTATTTTTTAACAGTATCCTTGCTTTGATGATAAGTGACATGTATTGCCATGGGCTGTGACTCTGTGAGCTTACGAATGAGAGGTCAATTTAAACTCTTTTCCTTCTTATTATGATCAAATAGCTGGAGAGCGAAGGATGCTATTTCCTTGGGTTGATGTAGAAATTGGTTATCATGGAATTGGTTTTCCTTAGGGCAATGAGAGGTCAATTTGATCGCGGTTTTAATGCTGCTAATCTTTTAAAGTCTGATTAGACAATATCTGTAAAATGGGGTTAGGGGAAATCTATGAAACATTGACACCTTGGGGAAGTGTCATATCACATTTTAGAAACTCAAAACCATATGCATGTGAAATATTGGAGAAACAGTCAAAAAACAGTTTATCAGCCATTTTTGGATTATATGGTTGATTTTAATCAGTTATGTATCTTATGGACAGTTATCTGGTCCTCTTTACATTTTGTTAAGATTAGAATAGCATATAATCCATATTGTTGTTTATATGTTGTATACTTGTGTGTTCCCTATCCTTTTGGGATTTCTACTTCCCTGTATCCGTTGAGGGTGTCTTTTCCATGCCCTTGCTCATAGGTCGTAATCTGTTAATAACATGCAATGTTTTACGGCACATTCATGTCAAAACAGCTGGTAAAAGATGTTATCTTCATTTTCTCTATTCTTTTTACCCAAGATGCTGGTCGAGGAGTACATGGTGGTGCACTTATCTGCTGACTGCGTGTCTTTTGCATTTATGTCTGTATACACTTGTGTCGAAAACTCTAGGCAAATGCCTACACTCTCTACTGGCAACCATTTTCCTTTATATTTGTATGCTATTCACTCAGCTTGAATAATTCTGTTCATTTCCCTCTCCTTGCCTTGTGCAGCCTGCTCCAGCAACTTTTGATGAGGTCTTCCGCAATATTTTTGATTACATTGATAGGCTATTTGTGATGGTTCGGCCAAGAAAATTGTTATACATGGCTATTGGTGGGTGATGCTGAACTGGTCATTTGTAATTTGAGTAGAATATTGTGTACTTCCCTTCTTTAGAAAGGTTTGTTCATTTTATGACTTGAATTTAGATGGTACTGCACCGAGGGCTAAGATGAATCAGCAACGTTCAAGGCGTTTTAGGGCTGCTAAGGATGCAGAAGATGCAGTATGTTTCTTCTGAAAGCATCTTTGTCCTTCTCCAGTTTCTGTCTCAATTAGCTCTCAAGCTATGTAATTACTTTTATGTGTTCTGCAAAGCTTCATGCATACTGGTTCCATTTGTAATGGTTTATTTTACTAGGCAGCCGAGGAAGAAAGATTGCGTCAGGAGTTTGAAAAAGAAGGAAGAAAGCTTCCACCTAAAAAAGAGCCATCGCAGACAGTTGATACCAATATTATTACACCTGGAACAGAGTTCATGGCTGTTTTGTCAGTTGCTTTGCAATACTATGTTCATCTCAGATTGAATAATGATCCTGGGTGGAAATCAATAAAGGTATTGCCACACAATCAGTGGTCACCTGAATCGTGATTCTAGCTTTCAAATCGTTTTTTCCAGTTGACCTTTTTGTTCTGCGTGTCCTGTTGCAATGTAAGGAAGTTTGTTCTGATATTTTGAAGGTAATTCTGTCTGATGCTAATGTTCCTGGAGAAGGAGAACACAAAATCATGTCTTACATACGCCTTCAAAGAAACCTTCCCGGTTTTGATCCAAATACCCGTCATTGCATGTATGGGTTGGTATGTTCTCTTGCAGAAACTTCTCATTTTAATTGCTTGCATATGTTATTGCAAGTGCGTGCCTTGTTTATTGACTTTATTCCTCTACACAGGATGCTGACTTGATCATGTTGGCATTGGCTACTCATGAAGTTCACTTCACAATTCTCAGAGAGGTTTGGGATCTACCATGTGCTTCATATGCTATTATTTTTCACAATAATCTAATTTTTGTTTTAAGTTTTCATTTACTCATGAGGTTGGTAATCTGGATTTACTTCACCTTCTAAGGGGGTTGCTCCATGATGTAGGTTATATTCACCCCTGGACAGCCAGACACGTGCTTCTTGTGTGGTCAGGTGGGGCATTTTGCAGCAAATTGTGAGGGCAAGGCAAAGAGAAAGTCTGGAGAATTTGATGAAAAGGGCGATAATGCTGCACCCAGAAAGCCTTTTCAGGTCTTTGATCATCTGTATTATGTCTCTTATGCATGTGATTTTCTGAATGTTTTTTCTTATGCTTGCTTTCCATGTGCAGTTCCTCAATATATGGACTCTGAGGGAATATCTGGAATGCGAATTCAGGATTCCCAATCAGCCAGTGCAGACTGACTTTGAGCGCATCATTGACGATTTCATCTTTATGTGTTTCTTTGTTGGCAATGATTTTTTGCCTCATATGCCGACTCTGGAAATTCGTGAAGTGAGTAAGCTCCCTTTTTTTTTTCCTCTTTAACTTCTAGGTTTATGAAAACTTGAGTATCGTGTTTGTGTGTGGTTGGATGCACTTTTTGTTTACACCTTTGTTTACAAAATTGATAGCTGGTTCAATTCCTACTTATTGGTGGCTGGTCCTTTGATGAAATGTGAATTGAGACTGACTTCTCATGTGTCTAGGGTGCTATCAATCTTTTGATGGCTGTTTACAAGAAAGAATTTCAATCTCTGGGAGGCTATTTGACAGATGGAAGCAAGGTAAGTAGGTGACTAAATGCAGAAAAGTTGATATAGTTTTGTGTGTATGTGTTTTTAATAGCACTTTTTCCCCCCTACCATTTGTTGCAGCCTAACTTAGAAAAGGTAGAGAGTTTCATACAAGCTGTTGGATCATATGAAATTAAAATATTTCAAAAAAGATTACGCCAGCATCAAGTAAGATTGTTTTTCAATAAAATGTATTCTAATATTCTATTGTATAAATAGAAGAATTTAGTCTTACTTGATTATTCAGCGACAAGCAGAGAGGATCAGGCGGGAGAAAACACAAAGAAGAGGAGATGATATGGAACCTCAATTGAAACCGGAGTCCTTAGTTCCTGTTGCTGGATTTCATGGTTCCCGTCTTGCTTCTGCATCTGTGCCATCACCTTATCAGAAACCTGAATCTGGCCACTGTTTAGAAAGCTCTGAGCGTCCTAAAAAAGTTGCATGCTTGTCATCTACAGCAACAATTGGTGCTGCCATTGTTGAAGTTGAGAATAGTCTTGAGTTGGAGGTATGATCCTTCTGACTCTAATCTTCTCTCTCATTATGACAATCACTTTACTGTTTCTTGGATCTGTGTGCTTCCTTTTTCCTGAGCTCCTATGTGTGTATGGGTGAGTGTTAATGCTTTTCATGCTATTGATTGGTTTGCTTATTATGTCCCTCATATTCCAGAGTAGTGAGAATGAAGAAGATTTGAAATTAAAGCTGAAGGGGTTGCTTCGAGAGAAGTCTGATGCATTTAACTCGGAGAAACCAGATGAAGACAAGGTGTCCCTCCAAACTGCCTTAGTCACTTTTGCTGGACAACTACTTAATTTGCTGGACAACTACTTATTTTTTAGTATGATTTTGGTTTTAATGCCGGAACCTAAGACACACACGGTCATTGTATCTGTCCATGGAACCAATTGTATACAACATGAGTCGGTTCTTAGTTTTCTGTGGTGATTGCTTTTGCGGTTTTTATCATGCCATTTTTTTTTCAATTCTTGAAAGAGTGCCATCTTGAAATGTTCTTGTTCTGCTATCAGATCAGGTTAGGTCAGCCTGGATGGAGGTTAAGGTATTATGAAGAGAAATTCCCAGCAAATTCTCTTGCAGAGCTTGAGGAAATAAAGAACGATGTTGTAAGTGCTATGAACTTTATTCTGTGTGACTTTTTCTGTGGGATAAAATGATATCCACAAATGTTGATAAACATTCTTTGACCCGGTGGAAAATGCTAACGAAAGAGTGCGATTATCTCCTTCCATGTAGCCGTACCTAGAATTTACTTATAAATCTAGCTTAAGAAGATAGGATCATGTGGATGTGTGAAACTATACTACTAATAGTAGCCCTTCATTTAGCATCTGTTGTATATGCTGCATTGCTGCTGATTTGCATGTTGGTTATGATCATGTTTTTAAAATTTTCTTTCCAAGTTATAGAATTTAAGATGTGCCTCAGCATTACTTTTCATTTTAAAAGGGTTCATGTTGGAGAGATGGATTACACTACACCTAGGTCAACAACAAATTCCTTGAATCAACACTGCAACAGTCATGCAGGCCACGTACCTATTAATAGGGAGAAGAAAAGATGGAGAAGTTAGTGATGCCTAGATTCCTGTGATTCTTCTGTCTATTACTATGAAATCGGTCTTTGTCACAAAATAACTTGTGGCTGTTGAGATGCCTGACGTTGGAATATTTTGCAGAATGAAAAGTTGGTTAGTGCTCTTTGTAATGCATTTGTTGGTGCATGATTTCCCTGCATGTGCGATTTTGCAGGTACAGAAATATGTAGAGGGATTGTGTTGGGTTATGCATTATTACTATGAAGGTGTTTGCTCATGGCAGTGGTGAGTCAATGTTGAGCTTTTGTTGTTAAGTTTGCATTCTGTAAATGCTTGAAAAGTAGGTTTTGCATATGGGAATTCCAAGGGACAAAAGTTTTCAAATTGAAGCTATTTGTTTCTTTTTTTGGGTAGTGCGTTAAGGTCCTGTCGATGTTGTTTTCCACTGGCTAATTTTTATCATTTTTTAAATCAAAGCATGAAAATCCATGTTCATTCATTTCTAAACTCTTAAATAATCATGCTTCTTTGTTGCAGGTTCTATCCTTACCATTATGCTCCATTTGCTTCTGATATCAAGGATCTGGACCAGTTGACTATCAAATTTGAGATGGGCACCCCATTCAAACCATTTGATCAACTATTGGCAGTTTTCCCCGCTGCAAGGTTTCATTTTCTACCATGTTCCTTTACATATTGATTTTACTGTTTTCATCCTAATAACAGTTGTTTGCAGTGCCCATGCACTTCCCGTAGAATACAGGAAGTTAATGACTGATCCGAACTCGCCAATTATTGACTTCTACCCAGCAGGTACTTCATTATTGCCATGCAGGCAAAATATGCATTTTTAAACTAATTGTGCAGTCCAGTATTATGTTCATCTGGATCAGTTGGAACAATGTTCCAAATCTCAAGTGTATCTGTGAATCGCAGTCTTTGATAAAGAACTGAAATTCATCTCTAGTCCTTGTTTTGTTGTGGCTTAGGCCCTCTTTAACTTATTTAACTCTTTATAGGACAGGAAAGTTCCAAGACTCCACTCTAAACTCTTCATGTTGTTAACTATTTTGTGTTTTTTTAAAAAAAATTCCTGCTAAGGTGCTCTTAAACCTGTGTTGCAGATTTTGAAATCGACATGAATGGAAAACGTTATGCTTGGCAGGTGATTTTTGGACTTATTATATGTACACACAATTGTTTCTTATTAAAGTTTTTCTACATAGCAAGGGATATTGATGTTTCCATGTGATGTTCAAGGGCATTGCAAAACTTCCTTTTATTGAAGAGGAGCGCCTTCTTGCTGAGGTTGCTAAACTTGAACATACATTGACGGTAGGTGACCGGTATTGCATGTTAACAGCACTATTTCAGAAGAAAGCTATTTGTCTAAGTCAGTTCGCTTGTTTGTAATAGACTGACGAAGCACGAAGAAACAGTATGACATCTGACATGCTTTTCATCAATGTATCTCACCCGCTGTCCCCATATATCTTCTCTCTTGATGATCGCTGCAAACAATTACCCGAGGCTCAGCGAGTTCAAGTGAAAGAGAAAATAGATCCAGCGGCCAGGTATGTTGTGAATGTTGCAGATGAGCAGCTTTCTATAAAGGTCTTATTGATTCTTTGGGTCTCTAAGAATATCTTTTGATAGCTCCTAGTTATGGATGGACATTGTGTCCAACCTTGATCCACCTGGAAGATGAGTGAACATATATTAAATAAATGTCTATTTGTATATATTTTTGTTTGATATTTGGCTTGTTCTAACATATTACATAAGTTGCTTAGGATTGAGAACTTTTCTACATGGAAGATATTTCTTTGTGATTTTTCATTTATTATCCTTGTGGACCTAAGCTTGTGGATTTTTGTTATCATTTTTATAGAGCCTTAACCTTATAAGTTCTCTCTATTTTTGTTGTTGTTTTGTGCCTGTTGATATTTTGTTTGGCTGTACTTGAGATAATAACTGCCCTAAGATTATTTTGTCTGAGCTGAGCTGATTTGATTTAGGTCTGCATGCAGTGGTGGGATGAATGGTTACATATCCCTCTGTGCTGGAGAACCATGTCCTCCAATTTTTAAGTCTATGGTGTCTGCAATGGAAGATATTTTACACAACAATGTCCTGTAAGTTTGAGGAACGTAAGTGTATATATAGAGTTTCTGTCCGGTTCTTAATTCAGCTTCATTGTTGTTTTGCAGATGCTCTATATACAAGCTTCCAGACTATCATACACACATTTCAAGACCTCCGCCTGGGGTTAATTTCCCAACGAAAGTAATCAGATATCTAGTCCAGTCCTTGTTTTTTTTCCCCATCAATTGGGTTGATTTCCTTTAAATGTTATCAGGCTAATTGATTGCATAATCCTTGCACTTAATATCCATTTGTCAGATTGTATCCATTGGTGATCTAAAAGAATCGTTGTTATGGCACGAGGAAACTGGAAGGAGGCCTATGAATAATGGAAGGTATGACGGGACTCCTCAATGTTTTAATTATCCCTTGTAACATCTTTTGTAAAATCAGATATCAGGTTCTGAACTACTTTTTACGATAGAGCTGGCCAGTAACTGCGACACTTTAATTTTGTTTTGCAGATTCTCTACACATGTTTCAAGACCACCACCTGGGGTTAATTCCCCGAGGAAGGTAATAAGAAGTCTAGCAATCCCTGCTTTTTCTGATTATCATTTGGCGGGTTCCTCAGAATGTTAACAGGCTCCATGAATTACTTGTTCTTTTGACCAATTATTGCATTATCCTTGTCCTGAATATCCAAATTGCTGATTCTGTCTATCGGTGATTCTAAAGAATCTTTGTTATCGCAGGAGGATTATGGAAGGGCGCCTATGGATAATGGAAGGTAGGAAACCTTTATCACTTGTAATTTTCTTGTGGTATCTTTTGTAGGAATATAATTCAGGTACTGAACTGCATTTATATGATAGAGCTGGGCAACCATCGCACCGCTACAATTGTTCCCCCCTGCCAAATCCCCCTGGAAGCATCTCCGGTCCTGAGCTTGGAGATGCTGCACACAGGCTTATTGTCAATAGTTTACAGCTGGGGGGCGATAACAGGAATATTATCCCATCTCCGAATGTAGGAGCTCCTTGTAATGCAGCACCATCTCCCCATTCAAAAAGTCACAGTGCTTCGGACTGCAATACAGCGGCTCACCCAATCACTGATTGTCATGGCAAAGGTCATCAGCAGCAGAAATCCTATGGTCCTGAGCTTGGAGATTCTGCACACAGGCTTATTGTCAATAGTCCACAGCTTGGGGGTGATCAAAGGAATGGTATCCCATCTCCTAATGTAGGATCCCCTGGCATAGGTCAGCAGCAGCAGAAATCCTGTGGTCATGATCAACCAAATGGTGCACCAGGATCTCGCAAGCAACGCAAAAGGAAAGTATCTAATCATAATAATGAGAGAAAAAATTGCCAGCAGCCTCCTCAACCCCATTCGAATGGACTGAAGAATCCTCCTAGCGATACCGCTGCTCCTGTTCCCGGAGCGGACCTTCATGGTCAACCAAATGGTGCACCAGGATCTCACCAGCAACGCAAAAGGAAAGCATCTAATCATAATAATGAGAGAAAAAATTGTCAGCAGCCTCCTCAACCCCATCCGAATGGACTGAAGAATCCTCCTAGTGATGCCGCTGCTTCTGTTCCCGGAAAGAGCCTTCATGGTCAATCAAATGGCGCACCAAGATCTCACCAGCAACGAGACCGGAAAGCATCTAGTCATGATAATGACAGAAAAAATTGCCAGCAGCCTCCTCAACCCCATCCGAATGGACTGGAGAATCCTCCTAGCCATGCCGCTGCTCCTGTTCCCAGTGCGGACCTTCATGGTCAACCAAATGGTGAACCAGAATCTCACCAGCAATGCGACAGTAAAGCATCCAATCTTAATAATGACAGGAAAAATTGCGAGCATCCGAATGGACTGAAGAATCCTCCTAGCGATGCTGCTGCTGCTCCTGTTCCTGGAGCAGACCTTCAGGGCGTCCAACCCTGTAGAGTTGGCAGCGATGATCCACAGCCGAACCATGTGGCCAAGCGACTAGATTCTAACCGGAAGCCATCTTCATCTGGGCGCGCTCACCAATAGGCAAATTTTGTTGTACCACTAAAGGTTGGTAAGGAGCTGCTGGGGCTGCTCAAAGCAATCCCAGTTGCCTAATTGTTGTTTTATTTGCTAGTCATTTATCTCAAATTTTGCTTCTTTGTACACCTATTAGAGGCCTGCTTTAATGTGCTTCTCATCTGTTGTATTTTTTTCAAAAAAAAAAAATATGGTTTAAAGATTAAGAGGTGAGAAATACATCTCTTAGGGGTGCTAATGTTATGACAGTCTCCATAGGAAGTTTTGACATTGCTTGAAAATTGAAACCTCATTTTTCTCTTAGCGTTTGAACAAGCTGTTGAAGTAGCGGTTTGTCCGTCGCAATACACAAGCCATATGCAGCGAGTGGGTGGGGGTGGTGGGTCACTCTTGTTATCCAGTTGGTTTAATTCTCGTGGGGTGAATTATTAGGAGTTTGAATGAAGAAGATGGAAGCCGTTGCACAGGACTAACAGTAGAGGAGGTGTAGGGTTGATTCCACGTGAAAGTCATATGACGAATTTCGTTGGTATTCATGTCAATGATTTGACGATTTCATTGGAGAAATCAAATCCGCTCGTGTGCATACCCCAATTTCCCAGCCTATCATCATGGTTGGTAGTTAGGACATTATAATTCACTAGGGGTCCCTTTCTCCCTCATCCTCATCTTATTCTTTATATGTTTTCGCATTTGGCTTCGAATTAGTAATGTATATGAAAGATGAAAAGATGCCCTCCTATGTAGGGTTATAGAAAAACAAACCCTTTAAAGGATGGCTGTCATCTTTTTATACTACTTTCGAGCTTATTTGAAAGTATGAATTAGATTAGGATTGAGAATTTGTATATTTGTTTGGTTAGATTTTAGGAATTAAAGGAGCAAAAGATGCAAATGTAGAAGATCAGTATTACTTAATTCAGATGTGGTGCGTATCAGAACATATTTATAAACTTTTTTTTTTGGATATAAGTAAGAATTCGAAATAACAGACACTATTAATGTCTGTTAAATCGAGAGGGCGAAAGATCGCTGGACGGATTGACTGTTATGATACAACAAAACCAAAGAAAATAATCAAACAAAAAGCCCCCATTACCCTTGGAAAAGCAACACAAATCTCGAAGTAGAAGGTCTGAGAAGGTATGTGAATAGTGAGAACATATTTATAATCTAGTTGAAGTTGAAAAAATAAATTAAAATACTTTTTAAGTTTACACTTTACAAGGCATGGAGCATAATAGACATAAAATATTTTCCCCAAAATATTTGCAATTAAATGAATGAAAAATCCAAGTAAAGTTAAAATCAAATTAACTTAAAGTTTCCAAGTAAACGAAAATATCCGAGCAAAATTATTGTTGATTCACATACCTCGTTCGTGGACACTTCATTCATGTTATGTTATTTTAGTGGTTTGGAGCAAGGTGTTAAGGAGGTCTCGGATTCGATTTCCGTCTTCGCCCCTCGCTTTGGATGAAAATCCAACATTTGACTTGCTCTCTACTAATGAGTCAAGCCAGTTCTCGCCGATTAGGTCACATACTCAGGATTTATCACGAAGGTGGATCCTTATCATAAAAAAAAGAACCTTTTAAAATAATATATATTTTAACTTTCTTTATACTATCTTTTAACCCCGGGAATTCATTATGAAGGACGGTGATCGATTTTAACTTCCATGTTAATTGTTGAACATGGATACATTATACATGCAGTGGCGGATCCAGAATTTTGGTTAAGGGGGGGCTAAACGTAAGTTCATTTTGATGGGTCTTCGTAATGTCGGATCATATTCATTAACGGGTTCCACAATGCCAAATCACTTATAATAACCTAATGTTTCTCCAGTCAAGCTCTTTTATCACTCCTTCTATCACCTCTAGAAGCATCTTATTCAACCGCAATTCCATTACATTTTGAGATGGATTAGGAATCTGGTTGGTTGAAGGAGTTGAAGATCCAACCCTTAGAATAGATGACTTAGATCGAATAATAAACTTGTCCATATTATATACTCCTCTAAAAACAAATCCAAATCACAAACCACAAATTCACAAATTTATTTCTCAAAACCACGAATTATAATCACAATTTATCGGTATTTATTATCAAAATTACAAACCCTAATTGAAATTTAACCTAAATGGCCAAATTATTATAAATCCACAAATGCTATCTTGCTTAGCAAACCCATTCTCTCGTGATATGGTTTATTAGGCAATTCAAATAAATTTGTCTCTTTATAAACATAATGTACAGCAAGTAGGAGCGAACAATCCTGCAAATCGAAGCTTGCGGCAAAGGAGTTTTCAACCGGTAGCAGAAAAAACAAATAAAAATAGGAAGAATAGAAAGAAATGGAGAATCAAACCCGAGTCTCCTGCCTAACCTATGTGACTTCCGTCACTCTCTTACCAGTACACCAACGTGTTTTATTGATACCTTAGGCAATCTACTTAATTTTATTTTCCAAAAACCTGGCACATATATATAAACATATACCTTTAAATTTTCGGATTTGGGGGGCTCTAACCACCCCGAAACCCCCGTGGATCCGCCTCTGCATACATGTATAAAATTAGTTATATATTATTGTCTATTTTTTTATTTTAAGTTATTTTTAATAGAAAACGTAATGTGTTTTGAATCCTAACACCTTGGAGATGTCCTTCAATTAATTTAATAAACTAAATTTCAAGATCAATATATCATCCACACGTCGTCTTATGTTCACACTTCTATTAATATTAATATTATTGGAGATACTAAAACATGAATTAATTGACCATATAAAAATAAGTTAACTTATTTGCTTGTCTAACTCGGTCAGTTAACGTGTTCGTAGAAACTAAGTATTATATTTATTTCGTAATCTTTACCGATCTTATAATATTATTGTACGTAACCTTCATATATCTTTGGAGCTAATTAATATCTAAATGTCAGACAGATTTGGTAATTGCGAAAGCATTTTTTCTCTATTGTTTTTTCGCACTGAAATTATTGTTCCCAAATTTTAATATATAATTGGAATTTTGCTCATCCAAACTTGCATTATTGCAAAGATACTTATTTTTATATACTGTTTTTCTATCCAACGCGCATGATAAGACTCTAAATTGAGAAAGATTTCCTACCATAAAAATAAGGGACTCTAGAAATCTATTTAAAAAGAAAATAAACTAATTAAATTTTAAAAAACATTTCCAAATTAGTGTTATTATCCTATGTCCTAAAAAATTATTCGTACGACGTAATAGAATTATTTAGATATATGGAGATTATTCTTACGTCGCAACTTGATTATTCATACAATTTGTGTACGAATAATTATATTATATTATTGCATATGAATAATTTTGGCATTTAAATTTTCCATCAATTCAAGTCACATATATCCGTTGTTCGTGATCTTACTGTACGTATGTATTTGTTCATAATTTACATCGTAAGTGATCTTATATATAATGCAATTAAAGATACTTTTTTTTTTTGATATTTTGCATACAATTATGTGTCTAATTAAGTATTATGAAATTAATTTGATTCAAGGAAAAAAAACAAAGGGAAAAACACAAAAGCTATCCAATTTCTTACTCCTTCCGTCCCACAATAGATGTCTTTTACTATTCATGCACGTTTTCTTAAGAAGCTAAAAATTATATAAAATATCAACATTTTATTAAATATTTTTAAATAATATCATACATATTACTAATAAGTATATAATTATTTTAAAAAATTAATTAAAAAATGGATATTTTATATAGTTTTTAACTCATTAAAAAATGTGCATAAATAGTCCAAACACAACTATTGTGGGACGGAGGGAGTACTACATAAGACCAAAAGGTTTGTGTTAGGTTGTTCCTTATTCCACCTCCCAAGGTTTAGAGTAATTAACTCTGGAGATGACATGATTAAGTTATAATTACCATGCAATATAAAATAATCATACTTTCAAACTTAAAATTAATTGTATTTAATTAGTACTCCATGTCCATATAATGCATGGCTTGGTAGTTAATTTGTGTGCATTTGAAGTTAATTTTACCGGTCAAAATATAGATGAATGGATTTGTTGAATATATATACCTCATCCTTACGGAACCGCTTACAAAACCAATCTCCACATTAAAGGACACATGAACTTCTAGAAGGCAAAAAAAATTATAAAAAAAAAATCCAATTAAGATTCCTTTGAGAGGTTGGGAATGTGGAGATCCTCTTCCACATTAACTAATTAACACACTTAAAAAATAATACCAGTATTTGGAATTGCCTAAGATACTGTGTGATACCATTAGAAATATCTTTAAGTATTTTTTTTAATTTTTTTTATGATATAAGGTACATTAACTCTCACTGCAACCAAATCACAATATTTAGGTTTTTTTCCTTAATTAACTCATGGAGATATTTTAATAAACTACAGTATCTATTAAGCTCTACACACATATAAGTATAATAAATCATCATTTTTAAACCAAATTTTGATAATACACGTACAAGAAGTAGTCAATCCATCAATATTATAGTATGCTATAAACATATATTTTAATATATTTTTGATGCAAGATTATTTTGAGGCCTTCTCCATCTTCAATAAAAATCTTATATATATAATGTAATTCACTAAATTGAATCATCAATCTTCATTTTTAGACAAAATATTTCAATTTTAGTAATATTATGTTACTAAAATACCCTTATAGTTTACTTTAATTTAGGGTTCAATTCCCACGTATTGCACTTCTTGGGAATTGAAAAAATATGTTTGATTGGATTTTAAATGGTAGGAATTAAAATAGGGAAATTGAAAATTTCTTTTTATAAATGGTGGAATTGGAACTTACCTAGGGGGAAGTAGGTAAGTTAAATTCCCTTGAAATAGAAGAATTTAAATTCTTGGGTTTTCTTGTGACTAAAACTCCAAACAAACACATATATTTCATCCACTTCTTGGATTTTTCAGTTGCTAACCAAACGAATCCTTTGTAATTGATTGTTTTATACCCTATTTATTTGTTTTTAACAAATTGATATTCTATTTCTTTTTTAGTAGATAAGTAATTATGTAATTTTCCAGACCGAAAAACATTACCTATATAATTATAATTCAATTTAGCAATTTAATAAATAGATTGTCTAAAATTGGTCTTTGGTTCTTAAAAAAAATAGGCGTTTGAATTTATTTTGCTAAAATAAATATGGTTTGGTAAAAAGATAATCTGATCATATTTTTACTATAATAGTGGGATACCGCTGGTGTCATTATTTGATTACACACAATTTCTTAATCTTGGTGTAATATGTCGTGAAATCATCGCTTCCTTGCGAGATTACACACAATTCTTCCTAATAGCAAATCGTTGAATCAAATTTGATTGCTCAAACCTCTGACCAAGATCTGTCCAGATCTCAGAAACGGAATCACTGTGAATTATGCTTTCGGCAATTTCTTTATTCACAACATTCACCATCCAAGATGCTACCATATAATTGCATCTTTGCCAGTTTCTCAAATCATCACCAGCAAAATCAGGTTTTACAATTGATCCATCTATGAATCCAATTTTATTTTTAACAGATAACGCAATCAACATAGACTTCTTCCAGGTCGCAATCAACATAGACTTCTTCCAGTTGCGACTGATCGAGAGTATTCAAGTAGCTGCAAATCAAGTAACTGCGATTTGAGGATTCAAGTAGAAGCGATCGAGAGAGCCGAGATGCTGTAATAATCAGGCTACAAGGAGGTCGACGATTTGGGATTCCAAGTAGAAGCGATTTGGGGATTAAGTGTGGAAGGAAGGAGGTGAATAGTGAGAGGAGGCCGGTGAGACAAAGATATGAAGAGGGATGGGTCGTATAGGTTAAAAAAAATCTAATATCCCGCTTGTGCATAGACAACGGTTATTTTACTTATATGTATATATATTCGTTGTCTTTGTAATTACAAAGACAACGATTTCCATTAGGCATAGACAACAGTTTTGTAAATCGTATTATTTGAGATGTTCTCTATATACATTAGGGGTGTGTAGAAAAACCCGACACAACAGTCACGACACGAAAAACGACAACACAACACAAAAAAATACGAAACCGAAAAGAAACGACACGAAAAATGACACGAATCGAGAAAACACGGTTGTAAACGATTCGTGTTCGGATCCGGGAAATCAACATGTCGAGTACCCGACACGAACCGATTAATTTTTTATTTTTTTTTTAAAGTAAGGTAGTATAGTATTACTATAGATAGAAGCCTCCATGGATCAATATATTCCGCTAGTTTAGTTGGTTGAAGGGAAGCACATGGTCTAGGCGATTGTAAACAACCCCAGGTTCGAATCCTATCGATGTTGTACGCTATTCAAGGGTTTAAGATTTTATTTCTTTCAGTTTCAGTCTTTCACGCCGACAGTTCACAATCGACCAAAGAAGTGAAGAACCCAGTGAGTATCGACCGATCCTAACCCTAACTCTTTCAAATCTCAATCTGAAATCAGATTTGAAAGTGAAATCGCCGTTCGTTCAAGGGTCTCGACATTCCAAATCAAATCTGAAATCGAGTTTTGCCCTTCGTCTCTGTCTCAGAACCCTAACCCTAACAACTCTCTCTCTCTCTCTCTCTCTCTCTCTCTCTCTCTCTCAAATTTCAATATGAAATCAGATTTGAAAGTGAAATCATTGTTCGTTCAAGGGAGCCCGATAAGAAATTAGGGTTTACGAAGAAAGAGGTTTTCGTGATCCAACACCGGAGGAGCCATGAAAAGAAATCCGAGCAAAAGGCGTCGTCTTCGGATTCAGATGCGGCGAATTTCCCCGATCTGAAAGTGAAATCGTTGCCCTTCTCTTTACTTGTTTTCTAGGATTCTAATACACACACACACACGATATTTGTAAGTACCATTATTATTGTATCTAATAGACATTATCCTTCCGTTGCATGATCTGAAAGTGCATCAGCCCTCGAGCTCCAACAGTAGCAGCAGGCAGCAGCACACGGGCAGGGAGAAGAAGGAAACCAAAAAAAAAAGTTGTTTCATGTCAGGTACCCGGGTATCCGACACGGAACCAAATAGCTTAACCGTGTCGGGTACCCGAGTTAAGATAGTTCGTATACGGTTTGTGCATTTTGGGCTAAACGGTTTCGGATACCCGACACGATTATTCGGTTCTTGTCGGGTACACGGATATGCACACCCCTAATAGACATGACAATGGTTTTTTATATATTTGTTGTCTTTGTAATGACAAAAACAACGGTTCCAATTGTGCATAGACAACGGTTCTGTCAATCGTATTCATTGATATGTCCTCTATATGTATGACAATGGTTCTTTATATATTTGTTGTCTTTGCAATTACAAAGACAACAGTTTTAATTGGGCATAGACAATGCTTCCGTAAATCGTATTCTTTGAGATCTCCTCTATATCTATGACAATGGTTATTTATATATTTGTTGTCTTTGCAATTACAAAGACAACAGTTTTAATTGTGCATAGACAACTGTTTTGTCAACCGTATTCTTTGAGATATCTTCTATATATATGACAACGGTTCTTTATATATTTGTTGTATTTGCAATTACAAAGACAACGATTATAGCTAATAACCGTTGTGCGTCCCAGAAGCTCTAATTTTTGCCTATATAGACAACATTATTTTAGAAACCGTTGTCTATAAGACGTTGTCTAAAACCTTTTTTGTACCAGTGAATAGAAGGAGTAGCCCACCGACTTATATATTAGGACTTATTATGTTCAACTTTCGATGTGAGACTCTTTATGGTAACATTCACATATCTCAACAACTAGTTTGGATGGGTTGGACCTCGATGGATCACATTATCATAGCCAACACATATATCTTCTGAATAAGCAATTATAAATATACTTATAGATCACCCACTAATTAATACAGCTTTTTTTTTTTACAGTAAGCAAATACAGTAATAGGATGTCTTTGCTCATCAAATTGAAGATCATCCTTGATCTTCGTAACAGATGATGTTACACAATTCCCTATTTAAAGGGAAGGTTAGCATATTACAAATATCCCTAGTCTTAACAATATAATCGCCCGGCTTATTTGATTCCCTAAAACAATGTCGAAATTCTATGCCGGAAAAGTTTTTCTTCATATTCTGAATCTTTTCGATCACTCTGAGAATCTCTCAATGCGTGCTGGTGCTCTCGTTGATAGCTTTAATTACTCCTAGGCTATCCTCTAGCCTTCAACGATGACATTATGCAATCCTCTGTCAAATGCTAGTTGAACCCCTATGGAGAAGGCAAAAGCTTATGTTTGGAGAACCGATCCATGTGGGATCATTTCTTGAAAATTATCGATAACTTGTCCTACATAATCCCTAGCGATGCCCCCGATTTGACACTCGTCAGAGGGTTTAACCGAACCATCTACATTTATTTTGTAAATGATCCTAGGTGGTTTAATCCATTTAGAGTTTTTCTCTCTTCTTTATTTTTTTTTTGGTAGAAAAAAATCAATAAAAATTATGAAGGGCCCAACCGGGTTCGAACCGGTGACCTCTTGATCTGCAGTCAAATGCTCTACCACTGAGCTATGGACCCTTTATTGTTTGTTACCATTTTCATCCTTGTTCGGTAGGTTCCAATCCTTTATGTGTTGTGTATTATTTGTTGATAGAGAGAATCGAACCCACGATTTTTTTACATAGTTAGTTAGCAAATCTAAAAAATGTTTTTTTAAACGGACAATTAACTAGAGGCATGTAAAATTGGTTCACTTCAGATAACATTTAGGATTAGTTAAACTCAATTAATTCCATGTTTAATTGAACTTCAAATTACTTGGGAATTAATCTCACATATATCATAAATCATATATTCAAATTAGTGGATATGGATCCATGGACGATGACGTGTACAAGCTCCAGCCTTCAGGGTTACAACCGGTTTGATGCTGTATTAGTACGTATTAATGTCAAAGCAATTTATTAATCACTTTATTAATATAAATATATATGCAGGAATACGTAAGTAATGACATAAATATATATGGAAAACTATTCCAATCATGTTATATGATTTTAATTAATGATATGTTATATGCGAGGGGAGGGAGGAGTGGTGGTGGGAGAAGCCCACATGATTCCTCATAATTGCATTTATATTTAATTTATATATATACTGTTGTATTGATATGTGGTTTTGACCATTGAGTTTTTTTTTGGGAGAATAAGAAAAAATATGGTGCGTACTTTAATTTTCCAATGAATGGTTAACATATGTTGATCTGATAAAATGATTAACATATGTTAAAATAATATAGTATAGCCCTTGAACTATATGCCTATTTTCATATTTGAACTATATGCCTATTTTCATATAATAATACTCCTTCCGTCTCGAAATTCATGTCGTTTTAGCCTTATATACAAATTTTAATAAAAGCACTCATCCATCAATCAACATCATCATTCCACTAACTTTTTCATTAATTTTATTACCCACTACATTTTTTAACCAATCAAAACCTTCAAAAAAGTCAACAACACACAAATCAATACAAATCATTACTATCCACTACCTAGAAAACCTAAAACGACATCTATTTTGATACAAAACTAAAGAGCTAAAACGACATGAATTTCGAGACGGAGGTATAATACTCCCTCTGTTTCAAAATAAAAGTCGTTTGTCTTTTTCTGCACGCTTTTTAAGGAGATAAAAACACTATAAAATATTATTTTTTTGATCAATTTTTATTAATAATTTCATACTTAGTAGTCATAATTATAAACTTATCGAAAAAAGTTCATTAAAAAAATAATATTTTATATAGTTTTTACATCATAAAAACGCGTGTAAAAAAGTCAAACGACTTTTATTTTGAAACGGAGGGAGTACATGTGAAAAATGCACCAAATAAAATGACTAAATGAGCTTTGTAAATAGCAGCATTAAATGGTACAACTTTATAATATTTTGAAGATCACAGTTTAAGATAGCATAAAATGATTAGATTATATGGACTTTTGGATCACAGTTTAAGATAGCATACAATGGAGGAATTAGAAATTTTTTTAAATCAAGAAAAAATCTATATAATAGGATAATAAATTTAATGATTTTATTTTATGATAAAATGTCATCGATTTATTATAAAACGCTATTATTTTTTCTGTTTACAAAATATATAAATAAATAAATGAAATTTCCGGAAAAAATTAACTAAATAAGAATAGAAAATGCAATATAATAAACGTTAATTCATTCTCACCAAAAAAAAATAAAAAAAATAAACGTTAATTTAATATTAGGGTTGTTATATATGAGCCGAGTAGCTTGATTCAAAGCTCGACTCGATTTAAGCTCAAATAGTGCGAATGTTGTGAAATTTATAAAATTTCCTTTAAGTTACTATGTCATTAGCAAGTAAAGTTGCATAATAATTGGAAAAAATTTCAACTCGGGCTCATTCATTTATTAAACAATATAATCAAATATGAGCTCAAATTCAACTCGGGCTCATTCATTTATTAAACAATATAATCAAATATGAGCTCAAGTCCAAATATAAGCTCAACTCAATCTCAACTCGTTTCTAAACGAGCTAAATATAATCAAACAATACTAGTCTCGCTCGACTCGAATAACAACTCTAGTCAATATGTAACTTGTTACACTCTAAACATATAATAATGTACAACTAGATATAAGAAAAAAAAATTAAACTTGTGTAACTTCTTATCTTTTTTTTTTATACAAGCTAGGTGAAAATTTGGGGGTGGTCAACCACGGTTGAACCACTGTTCAAGAGCGTCCTTTCGAACGTTGTCATCAATCTCAGTTGGACAACGCTCCTCGGCTATGGTTGAACTCAACCTCAGATGCGCTAACTTGTCATCTGCTTGGTTACCCTCTCGGAAGGTATGAGAGAATGTGACCACCTCGAACGAATTGGAAAGGTCAAGTGCATCGAAGATCGTCATCTCAATATATAACCCACGGGCACGTCCAGGTCCCTTTAAGGGCATTGATAACTGTCAAGCAATCACCCTCCAACTCAAGACGAGTAACTCCCATTTCATAGGTTCAAGTAAACAACATAAAGGTCGAGACTCTCCGCATGAAGCGTGGAGACCTGACCATGACTACACACACCACAGGACACCATGCATCTCTGACGATCACGGATGATAAAGCCAGCCGCGACTTGCCTAGAGGCTACCTCCGCTCTGTCAAAACTTTGTTTCATAAAGCTCTTCTTAGGCTTGTCCCATTTTACTTTTTTTTTATGCGTAGTTCTGTTTTGATGGTTGTTTGGCCATGTTGTAACTTGTAACCTTGCCGTCTTTTGGTTCCTCGACCTGCTTGTGCTTTTTCCCAGTTTATCCTATATTGTTTTATATGCTTTACCTATTTTTCCATATTCCTGATATCCTAGTTTTCAAAAAGAATTTTATTCCTCATTGACCAAAACACCCCATAGGGCGAAAGCTAGTTCCGATTTCTGCTCTGCTGGGAGTTTGAGAAGATTTACATGTATATCCTTGTATGCCTTATTAGTTTTATATGTATTTTGTATTATTCTTTCAAATTGTTTCTCCATTCTACCAATAAATGTTAAGGTTGTTTGCATTCAATGAATAAACGTGTTGCATCTTCCTCTCAATGGTTGCAGAGAGGACAATCTAGTGGGACATCGACTCCTTTGTTTCTTAGTCTAATTTTCGTTGGTGTTTCATTCATGGTGTTTTTCCATATGAAGTTTTTAATTTTAAGTGGGAAGTCGATTTTCCATATCCAGTCTAGTGGTTCAATGTTAGACCATGTGCAACCATGAATTTTTATTACCTTATAGGTCTTAAAATGTAAAGTCAGGGTTACAAGGCAAACCTTAAATGGGAAGAGGTTGGAAGGGGTTACCTCTTTCTACTAAGTAACATCTTCCCTTTTTATTTTTACCTTTTTTTTTATAAAAAAAAATACACAAGTGGGTCATTACATCTTATTCATCTTTATTTAGTATGTTAATAACTTAATTGTATTAATAATATATATTTACTATTTTAATATATAAATTATAAAATTAATTTTATTTTTTTTCTTCATAATCTGAGTATAATTTTTTCCTATATATACCATATCTTGACCTATTGTATTTTGCACTTCTTTTTTCATCTTCTATTTTCATAAACTATGGATCACAATCATCCAAATACCCCACCCATCCCAAACATCCATTTTGATCCAAATCTTGTCAATAATCCTCAATTTCAAATGATGTTACAAATGTTTAACAATCATTCAAAACCCGAATACCCAAACTATAATCCAAATATATATCAATTTGCTAGGGAAAATCTGACAAATATGTATAATCCTCTTTTTCTCCCAAATCAACAACCAATAATGTAATGTTATTATTTTTGTTATTTTTCATCTATATGAAATAAAAAATATTAATATCAAGCACTTATGAATTTTATTTATAAATAAAAATAAATGAGATAGAAAAGGTGGGGAACAAGGTAACCTCATGATTGCAAAGGTAACCTCTAAAGAAGAGGTGTCATATTATGATAAGGGGATGAAAATTAAAAAGAGGAAGAGGTAACCTCATGGTTACTCATGCTCTTAGTCCTAGTTGCTTTGGTGATATTGTCCAGGGCACTAGCTCGATATTGAGAACCATCCATTCCTTCTCGCTTTCCAGTATATATAATCTGTTATCGATTTCATTTGTTGGGATATGGATGTCCAGGATCTCCTTCACAACATTCATGGGAAGGTTTTCCCTCAGTCTTTCTACATTTCATGTTTTGTTTGGCTTTAAGTATTGGTCAATCATTCCGTGTTCTTCTATTTGGTCATGTAGGTGGTTTGCAAGTGTGTGTCATTGTTTAACCATTTGTCCTCCCAAAATCTTATTGTTTTTCCATTTTCAATTTGCCAGATTAATCATGCGCAGAAATTGTCCTTTATCCCCATCAATTTTTCCCATTATCATGATGTATTTTTTTTCCTTGTGTAGTCCCAAATGTTGTACGTCCTCTTTTAGGTATTTCTCTCTGATTATTTTCACCCCCACATTCTGAGGCTCCGCCAATATTTTCCATAGTAGCTTGTATTTTGTCTTGTGTAGTCCTAGTCTGTCCTCATTTTTAGGTATGCATACTTTGTCCCAGCCAATTAGTGATTTATCTATATTGGATCCTTATTTAGGGTTTAGGGTTTTAGGGGTAAGGGTTTACAAAAGAAGCATCTATTGATTCGATCTAGTTTTGTGAGTGTACTTGTTGGGAGCATGAATTTTTCATAACTTCTTATCTAATTGTTGAAATGATTAGTATAAACTCTAATTTCGAAGCTCTCCAGATGAATTATAGTATGTGAATAGTAATTTAAGTAAAATATAAAAGGATTATAGTCTATTGAAATAAAATTAAAGTAATTAATATACCCTCAAAATTTAAACGTTTATATAACTTTTTACTCAGATGTCGGATTAGGGCGTATATATCAAAACAAAGTTATCGACGAGAAGAATACACTTAGGTAGTCTGTCAAATTAGAATACACTTAGCCACTCCCAGCTTCGACTGCCAGAACCCCAATGATGAAGAAGAATGCCTAGACCCAACAAAGCAAAGTCGCACGCCACTTCATGCATAGACAGAGGATGAAGCTCAGTTCGAAGGCGGACGAAGCTGAGTTGAGGCGGTCGGAGCCAATGTTAGGGCTCCGTCTCTAACTATAGAGCTCTCTTTGTATTACGGTGTTGAGGGATTACTTATTTGATTAGTGTTTCGTTATACATTTTTAAATGTATTTAATAATAAATTTAAATGAAATATTTTGTAAATTTTGCCAATCAAACACCAACTATTTAAAATTTATATTATTTTAAACACATTGAATAATTTATAATGAAATACCACTCAAGTAATTACTCCATCTCAAAATATAAATTGTTTTATTTTTAAAAACAATTTATATTTTAAAACACCCCTAAATGTTCCATACTTTTAATTACAAATGGCATTATAATTAAAATATATATAGTGCAGTGCAATATACATATAATTATTTATTTAAAACACCCCTAGGAGAGACATGATTTAAAAAGGGTGGGAATGGGAAAGCTAGCGGTTGACATCCTCTCTCCCACCTATCATCCCCAACACTCCTTTAGCAAAACTCAACTCAACTCAATTTAAGTATCTCTGTTTATCTCCATTTGTACTTACTTTGTTTCCAAAAAAAAAAGAAGCCAGTTTGCACAGAAGAGATTCAATCATCATATATATAGGAAAAAGGAAAATGGAAAATGGAATGAAATCAAGGTTCAAAAGAGTGTGTGTCTTCTGCGGCAGCAGCCCCGGGAAGAACCCCGTCTTCCACCTCGCCGCTCTTCAGCTCGCCTCACAAATCGTTTGTTCCTAATTAAATTCCTTTATCTATTTAACTTATTAATTATTATTTCACTCGCGGAAATTCACAACACCGTCATCGTATCTCAGGTAGAAAGGAAAATAGACTTGGTATACGGAGGAGGGAGTATTGGTCTGATGGGCCTCGTCTCCATGGCTGTTTATAACGGAGGCCGTCATGTCTTGGGGTGCGCTCGATCACTTTCTATTCCTATCCCTCTTTTACTAATACGGAGTACTACACTACATACATGTTAGTTAAAATTCTAACTAGTTTTAAATATATAATTAATTGCAGGGTAATTCCAACGACCCTTATGACCAAGGAGGTGAGACCTTTGCTCTTCAATTTCCATTTTTTGTTTTCACTAACTGAATAATTAATCAGCAAATTATAATAAATGGAAAGAATGTAAAATGAACAGATAACAGGGGAGACGGTAGGGGAAGTGAGAGCAGTCTCAGGGATGCATCAGAGGAAGGCTGAAATGGCCCGCCTCGCCGACGCCTTCATCGCCTTGCCAGGTTCCTTTTCCACTTTTTAATCCATATATATATATATGCGCAATAAGCTCTATATATATAATATTTTTTTAAAAAAAATATCATAATAAGGAGATACTACGTAGTAAATTCACAACCACATAGTGTCTCTCAAACTAATCACACCTAATTCTAGAGAATACCCAAGTTGCTATACTTAATTTAGGATGAATCTATACTTAATTTGTTTATAGAGTTGAAATTAGAAATGAGAATAAAAAATGAAGGGTTTCAAGTTTTATACTCCGTATTTAATAGAGATAAAAGTTTTATATTTTCACAACTCTTTTTTTTTTTTTTTAATTTTTATACAGAATTAACATTTATGTGTATATTTACTTATAAATGTGCAGGTGGGTATGGCACCTTAGAAGAGCTGTTGGAGGTCATCACTTGGGCTCAACTTGGCATTCATGATAAACCGGTTAGTATATTACCATTTTAAGACCTGACTTAGTCTTTGTACCCTCGTCCGAGTTTCATAACCATGTATCGTTGTGTTTGATAAATTAGTAACGAGTAGAAAAGAAAGAAAGAGAAAAGATATGGAAAATGATGAAAAGGATGGGAAGGGGACAATCTAAAAAAAAATGAAAATTTTCCTTATGTTTGGTTTTTATATTTGGTTTTTAAGAGAGAAATGACAAGAAAAAATTCATGACCGAAGCTTTAATTTTAATTTTTCCATCAAACTCCATCATTTTAGTGGGATTCATTTTCCTTTCCTTTCACACAAATTTTATGTCAATTAATTTTCGTATGGTTTCTAATAAAATCTTTCTAATTTAATTATCCAAACAAGTGATATTGATTCCTTTTATTTCTGACACATTAAAATCCCGTGATTTCACTCCAACAAACAAAATGCAAAAGAACCGAAAATGAAACAATATAAAGGCTAAGATGTACAATTTTGAATTAGAAGATAAATCTCGAACTAATTGATATCGAATTACAACAGGTGGGATTACTAAACGTGGAGGGATACTACAACTCACTGTTGAGCTTCATAGACAAGGCGGTGGACGAAGGGTTCATCACCCCCTCCGCCCGGAGCATCATCGTGTCAGCGTCAACTCCCCACGAGCTCATGTGTAAGCTTGAGGTACGTACGTTACGCCTGTCACTTTCACCCTGTCACCCGCACCCGCGGCCCTGTACCGTACCTACACTAGTTTACATATATATGCTCGTGACTACATTCGTACTTACGTGCCGACTAATGTGATCCGTCAACGTGGACGTCGGATCAACCGCAGGAGTACAAGCCCACCGATGGGGACGACGCCGCGACCAAGTTGAGATGGGAGGTGGAGGTGGAGCACCACCTGGGCCTGCCCACATCTATCACTATGTCAGACATTGCTCGTTGACCTCTCCCCAAACAAGGCCCAACAAAATTGCTTATGCTTGTAATCTTTTTTTTTTTTTTTTTTTTTTGTTAAATAGAACATTTACTTGTAATCCTTTATTAATAATAATTAGATAGTTTCAGTGTTAATTAGTCCGGAAACTAGTGGTCTTTGCTCTCGAGTTCGAGCTAAGTGCTACACTGTTGTTTAAAACTGGTAAAATTTGACCCGACTCACTCAAACTCAGACTCGATCAAAATTCAAAAATCTAGTACCATGCATAACTCGAACTCAAATCTGAGCCCGACCCATTTTGACTTGATACACGAATGGACACGAAAATAGATAAACTCAACCTAACCCATAACCGACCCGTCCTTGATCCGACCCGAACAAGACCCGACTCTTCCTTATAATTACTTTGATTTTCTTATTTTTAAATACTCAAATAATCTCATATACTAAATAACTGAAGTTTAATAGGTAATAATTAAGATAAATAAAAAATAATCATCATTTTATAATAAAACTTAATATGACCCGACTTGATCCAACCTGAATCCGACCAAACCTGAAATCCATTTGACCCGAACTTATCCGACCTGAAAACTGACCGACCCAATCCGAACCCGACCGAAGATACATTATACTATACTCGACATACGATTGAACTCGAATGGGTATATCCGAACCCGACCCGAACAACCAAAACTATCTAATTATGTTAAAAAAATTTAGTATTTAAAAATCAACCATCGGATATCTAATTCATCAATTAATCCTGCACCCAAACCCGACTCAAACATAGTTTGTTAAACAAACTATGTTAAAACAAAAATACAAAATAAAAATAGATCAAAATTAAGAGATATATTCAACCCTTGGATATCTAATCTATCCATTAATCTACCCTGAAACTATAGATAAAATTTTAAATAAATTGATAAATAAGTGGATGATAGATTAATGGACGATGGATCGAGTCGGATACGAATGAAGTTTTAAATATGTTAAATTAGAATGTTCATAAGTTAGTAAAGTATTTGGTAACCTACCTAATAGAGTAACTAATACAAATTAGTTGATGAGATATGAGAAAATGAAGGAATCATTTTGAATAATTCACTAATGATTGTTGAATTGAATACGAATGAATGAAAGAAAGGTTTAGTGGGATGGTGGACTCCACCAAAAATCCTATAACGAATCGGTTAGTGAAATGACTCATTTTGGATATAGAGGGCCGGCGCATTTTATTTCTGGACTTAGTTACTTTGCAATCCAATTAATTGGGCCTATTATAGCCCATGTATTTTAATTGGTGCAATCTATTTTTGCACTTATCTCAAATCACCTCCGACTCCGACTAATGTTTGTGTTCGATTTGTCTCTGTTGGGGTTGCATCAACACCCTCATTTGGGCTTTGATCATATGGGCCAAGGATGATGGAGGTTCTTCTAGAAGCTTCTCCTCTCCAATCTTCTCCACCCTTCCATTGGTTCTACAAAGATCTTCTACCTTCCTTTTGGACTTGAATGAAATCATCAACCTTTAGGTCAAGGAACACTCTAGAAGTTTTTGTTTCTCCAAGCATCTCCAAGCTTCCTTCATCCACCTCCTCTTGATTTATCTAGAGCCTTCTTTCCACCCTTGGCCTCCATAACTTCAAGTCTATAAATAGGAGGTTCCTCCCCACATTTCAATCCAATCCACAAACATTTGCCCATCAAAGCCTACACACAAATTAGTCTCCTTCCAAGCATCCTATTCCACTTTGTTGTAAAGAGAGAGTATTTCTCATTACCCCTTGTAGTCCATACAAGGTTTGTTGTACTCTTTCTTATTTGATAGTGGATTTGTTGGCTCTTGCCGTCCGTGGGTTTTCCTCCCGGTACTCGGGTTTCCCACGTTAAATTTTTGTGTTCGATCTTGCCTTATTTCTCTCTATTCGTGATTCCGTTCTTTCCGCTGCGCGCTCGTTGTTCTTATTACCACTAAATCCCTAACAAGTGGTATCAGAGCGTCTAAGATCGTTTGGGAATCACTGTTGGAGAGTTCGGTTGAAGGCCCTTCTCAAGCTTTGGATGGAAGTCAACCAAGTTGTTGGTTTGTGATTGGAGCTTAGATTACTTTATATGACGAAGAGTTTTGTCATGAAGGAGCGTCTCTATACTCTTCGTTTGGTTGAAGGTACCCCAATTCAAACTCATCTCAGTGAGTTCTTTTCTATTGTTGATCTTGAGAATCTTCTACCTCTCGTTATGATGATACTCAATTGTGGCATATGAGTTTTGGCCACTTTCGTGAAAAGAACATGCATTATTCTCAAGGAGAGGTCCTTTAAGCAGCTAGCTTTTTGATGATCAACATTTGTGAGCATTCTATCTTTGGCCTTCAGAAAAGGTCAGCCTTGCCAAAGTTTGTCTACACCTATCGGTGTTTTGGATCATGCTCATTCTCTTTGATGGGGTCCTTCTCGTGTTATTTATCTCAATGGGCGTTCGTATTTTGCTGACCGTTATTGGTGACTTTATGCAAAGTCTTTGTGGTTCTTTCTACGCCCCAAGATTGCTAAAACGCTCCATTCTGAATGCCCTTCGGGCTTTATGCGGCAGATATCTCATTCGGATATTGATGCAAGGCGGAGTTTGTTGGGTTTGCATTCAAATCCTCGTTCGGGTTTGATTGATCTTGATTGAGCTTGTTTATATTTGGGTCAAGGAGTTATCATCAAGATGAATTATTTGAGAGCTTCTAGAAGCTTCTCACTTGCTTGGGACAAATGTGGTTCTTTCCGAAACCATCCACCACTCTCTAGAGAATTCTATTGTCCTTATCATTCCACCTTTCTCTAAAATCTTCCCAAGCCTTATCCATCCCTTCCTACTCCAAGACATTATCCCTATAAATAGAGACTCAAGCTTAGCCTCTTGGTGGATCATTCCCTTGAATTATCCCACACCATTCAAGCTCCATCCACATTAGTCTATCAAGCCTCCACACAAAGCCTTCATCATAGAAACACATTCTATTCCACTTTGTTGTAAAGAGAGAGTTTTGTCCATTACCCCTTCTATTTCCTACAAGGTTCGTTGTACTCTTTCTTATTTGATAGTGGATTTGTTGGCTCTTGCCGCTCGTGGGTTTTCCTCCCGGTACTCGGGTTTCCCACGTTAAATTTGTGTGTTCTATCTTGCCTTATTTCTCTCTATTTGTGATATATATATATATATATATATATATATATATATATATATATATATATATATATATCACAACGAATGGACTTGGCAATCGGGCCGAAATCAACAGTAAGTGCCCTTCGGGGCTTTATGCGGCATGAGCTTATTCGGATATTGATGCAAGGCGGAGTTTGTTAGGGTTGCATCAACACCCTCATTTGGGCTTTGATCATATGGGCCAAGGATGATGGAGCTTCTTCTAGAAGCTTCTCCTCTCCAATCTTCTCCACCCTTCCATTGGTTCTACAAAGATCTTCTACCTTCCTTTTGGACTTGAATGAGATCATCAACCTTTAGGTCAAGGAACACTCTAGAAGTTTTTGTTTCTCCAAGCATCTCCAAGCTTCCTTCATCCACCTCCTCTTGATTTATCTAGAGCCTTCTTTCCACCCTTGGCCTCCATAACTTCAAGTCTATAAATAGGAGGTTCCTCCCCACATTTCAATCCAATCCACAAACATTTGCCCATCAAAGCCTACACACAAATTAGTCTCCTTCAAAGCATCCTATTCCACTTTGTTGTAAAGAGGGAGTCTTTCTCATTACCCCTTGTAGTCCATACAAGGTTTGTTGTACTCTTTCTTATTTGATAGTGGATTTGTTGGCTCTTGCCGTCCGTGGGTTTTTCTCCCGGTACTCGGGTTTCCCACGTTAAATTTGTGTGTTCGATCTTGCCTTATTTCTCTCTATTCGTGATTCCGTTCTTTCCGCTGCGCGCTCGTTGTTCTTATTACCACTAAATCCCTAACAGTCTCCAATTGATGAAGTACAACTTCTCTGGCTCTCTAATTGTTCCGATTTACATCTGAGGTTTTACCGATCGCCTTCCTGATTTGTCAGGTGAGTCTGCCTATCAAGTTTCTTAGATGTTAACTTGCATTGACCTTGTTTTGTTTTAATCTTCTTGCAATTTATCTTCTTATTCTATCTCTAACTTCACCGGTACCAAACTTTCAACTCCAACCCCTGCCGACGTCGCCACCGATGAAGGTCGCCGTTGCAACCCCTGCAATTCATCATCTAAATTCTGTTTATATTAAAATAATTTAGATAAATTATAACATTAAAAATATTTGATATTTTATTAATATTGATATAAATACTTTTAATTCTTTTTATCCCCGATATCTATCTTCCCTCTGCTTTCTCTCTCCACTCGACTTATCAACCGGATTTAGATTCAAGTAACTCTGTTCTCAATATCTCACCCTCTCTGCATCTTCTCTTCACCTTCTCTCTCCTTCCTCCTCGTTGTTTCACAAAGCCTCGTCAGCTGAGTTCCACGTAGATCAGCCCTTTGGGAAACAAGGGCCGACATGTCGGGAATCGGAATACTACTGGATCTGCTCAGGAAAAACCCTGAATTTGTCTCTTCGAGTTTGCATTCCTATGGCTCCTTCTCCGCCAAGGTCGCCGTCTCCGCTGCCACCGCTTCCGCTGCGGCCTCCTACCCCTTCGCCTTCCGCGCTTTCCTCAGGTATCTCTTCACACTAAACGTTCCCTTCCTCTTCCCTGTTCGAGATTTGTCTAAAGTTTGTGAATTTGAAGTTGCTTGGACGGAATTGATCAAGGGTTAATAGAATTAGGGAATAATTTATCATAATGTTTGGGGAATTTGATCGGTTACCTCAATATGATGTGTTGTATAAGCTGTCAGGTTTTGAATACGTTGATTGGATTAATATTCGATTCAATCTTGTGTCTTTCTCTCCAATTTGTCAATAAGGGCATCTATCAAAATTCATGAATTGATATGAACGTTGGGAATGAATCGATTATTCATTTAAAGTCAAATAATCTTTTGTATGCAGCAATGCAGCAATTCCAGTTGCTCATTGTGATGCAGCCCCAGCATGGAGTCAGGATCTCATGCCTAGTTCTCACAATCCACAGGAATTCGATCTTCGACCTGATTTGATCAAGTATACACCAAAACAATACAATATTGAGCTTAGCCCCCTTTTCTCTGCCTTTGAATGGAAGACATTCACAGTAACGACTCTGAGATCTTTCCTGTTGTTTTATCTGCCTCTGCTGGAGCCCCGAGCGAATTCGGATGAGGATGATGATGACGACTTCCTGCAGGATCCTCCTTCGGAAGAGCATCCTGTAGACTTAGTCACCCCTTTCAAGAAGTCAGTTAAGCAAATTTTGCGCGAGGTTGGTATTTTACTTGTTTCCTCATGTCCCTGAAATTAGGTTATTTCTATTTCGTCCTGTGCATTATGGGATTTGTTGCCTTATATCAATGTTTTTTTACTGGATAATATATATAGATATGATTTGTATTGTGATGAGTCTGGAATCTGATCTGGCCCTCAATAACACAGAGAAAGAACGAAGTCAATTCCAGTTCACAGACAAGGAACCATTATAGTTTCCCTAATGATAAACAGCTTATGAAATTGGTTTTCCCTGATGATACAGATTTTGTGTGTTTCCATTTATTAAGGCGTTAAAGTTTCGTTCTCTTTTTTTGGTGTGATCAAAGTTTCCATTATTCTTCATAACACTTTCGAATCTTTGAGCCATTTTGTGTGATTATCTTTTACTTGTTTGTGAATTGAGATTTGAGGTTTGATTTTAAATAGCTGTGTAGATTCTTGTACTTATTTTTTGTAAGGCACTTGTTGAAAATTCTGTAAAAAATTTCTGTCCTCCGCCTTTATTAGCACTGAAATGTGATTCATGATATCAGAGTACAGTGCTTACAACCCGGCGGGTTTTGGAGAGGTTGGCAGTTGCTTATATTTCACAGCGAATGGCATGGAAGCTTATCAAAGGTATAGATGCTTTGAAATAGAATAATAAGCATCGGTTGAGTTGATTGATTGAGTTCTTCCACTTCTATCTTTAGTAATCTTATAGATAAATTCATCGTATGGTTCCTTGCAGATGCTCCCAAATCTGCAGTGCGCAAGGCACACAGGAGAATGACAACAACCGCATATTTCTGCAGTGTACAAAAAATGACTTTCCGAGGTAGGCTTTCATTAGCACTAACTTTATACTTGTAGGTCTTGTTTGTTAGAAGAGTATGAAATGAGAAGGAAGCAAATCTTATACGCAAGAAGTTAATTATAGTGAATGATCATCTCTTTATTTTTTGTGAGTCGAGGAAGGGGGGAATTATTATATGCTGATGGAGGATGATTACCCTATGCTAAAATCATCCAATGAAACGGGGAAATGAAACAAATTTTGTATGAAAAATAAGAGGGTAATGGATACAATTTTGATGAATGAGGATTAGTCTTTAACAAACGAGGATTAGTCTTTAAGTTAAACTCATGTCCTCCTTTCTCTTGAGCAGCACATTCACTAGGGGTTGCAGCGACGTGGATTGTCCAAGTTGGGATTGATATCTATAGATGCCTCGCCCATTTGTTTGGCTCAAAAGAAAACGAGTTAGAAGAAGTTGATGTTAAAAAGGAGCTTCAGCTTCTTGGGAAGAAAATTTTTGGTACCACTGTAAGGTGCAGCTCGGCTCTCGTCTTTGCTTCTATTGGAGCTGGCATTTGTGCAACTGCAATTCATCCTTCAGCTGGTCAATGGATTGGTAAGAACTCCTGGCACATGTAAAAGAGGGTTTTCCTACTAACCCAAGGATGCCCTCATATTTCACTTGCTTCCCTTAACTTTGAAACTGTTCTTGATTTGCAGGTTGCGCTCTTGGGGATTTGGCTGGCCCTGTAGCCATAACATTTTGTTTTGACAAACTACTTCATTATCAGCTGTAGAAAGTGAGGACCTTTTAACCTGCTCAACCTATGTGCGTGTGGGTCAATCAGTATTTTCCGCCATGCTATATATACTTCTCTTTTCTGCTGTTCTTTTTACTTAGCACTGCTTATTTTTGGTGATGCCCAATGGTAATGCAGATTCTTTCTGTCACAAGCCATCCTCTGATTATTTGAGTATCCGGTTCTCCAATTTGCTGAAGATGTTTCAACGACCATAACCACTGCAGTCCACAGTTATCATAATGGATTTCAGAGCCATAAACTTGGGATTATTTTTCATCCTGAATGTGATTGGTGTTTAAGACGATTCAATGCCAATCCATCCATTGTAGTATTGGTAGGTGTAATTTATGAACTCTTAGAGCATCCGCATCCATGTAACCCGATTCGGTTCCTTAACTCTCATTTTTATTTTTCTCTCTCCTTAAGAAACCCAACATAATTTTTAACTCACGTCCCTACAACCCATTTTATTATAAACAAATAATATAAAATTAAAAATAGCCCTACCACTTACCCTAAACCCCTCTCTTTCTCTTTCCTCCTTTCTCACTCATGTCTTTTTTTCTTGAGTTTTTAAGGGTTCTTTAGTAGTGAATCCATCCCATCATTCCTTACCAAAATATATCTCTCCTCTATTATTTAATTATTAAGTTCCTTATTTTTCTCTTTAAAACACCCCAATGTGGGTGCTCTTACAGCTAAATAAACTGATTTCTCCGTTCTCCTGGCAAGGATGTATTTGTTTATGCTAGAATCTGGAAGGCCCAGAGACGGACACTTGGACTGATAATAAATTGTTTTTTTTTTTTTAAGTTATTCTTTTTGTTATTTTTAATCAATGTTTCCATCTATATATGAAACTATAAGTATACCTCATCTAGGTGAGGGGAATGTCGGTGATCCACACTTCCCCAGGAGACGTCTATTTCCCTTTGTGGGCTTCTGTTATCGTCTTTTCGGCGTCAAGACACCGTGTTAGTCTCCAAACTCTCCCGTGCTCTCGGCATTCACAACCTATCTTTGGTCTTCATCGACTCCCATGCGGGCCGGACTGATTGCTAGATTGAGCGGGTGTGACTTAGTCTTTTTATCTTTTGCTCTCTTCTTTTGGTTTCTTTGATGTACAATGACAGTTAGTCTGTTTTCCGTTTACAACTTCTCGATTTACCAGATTTATGTATGTATGTATGTATCATACACTTGTTTATATGACTTTCTTGATACCTATGCAATAATAATAACTATATATTTTGAGTGACTCTAATTAAGGCAGCCTCGAAAGCATTGTTTATATTTTTAATCAGAAATATATAACATTTTTTTAATACAATGTCATTAGCCTTTATTAATGTGTAATTAGAAATGAAAAAGTCTAAAGGCATATATATATGACTTATTATCTACTTGTCTAAATGAATAATACTACCTTCGTCCAAAAATACATTGCTTTACTATTCACGTACGCTTTTTTAAGGAGGTAAAAACTATATAAAATATTAACTTTTTGATTAATTTTTTTTTAATAATTACAAACTTATTGATAATATGTTTGTAATTATTAAAAAAAATTAATCAAAAAGTTAATATTTTATATAGTTTTTAGCTTATAAAAAAACGTGCGTGAATAGTAAAAGCTCATGTATTTTTTAATAGAGACGGTATAACTTATCGTTTGGATTAAAGAACATGTCTAAGCCAGTACAGCAGCACGTGAGAAATGCAAGGCTATCTTTTGGGAGATTTAAGGCATCCATCATTCATCATACTCCCCACCTCGAATATATGCTCTGCATGTCCCTCGTTAGTAGATTATATAGGTTGATTACTTTTACATACTTTATGCAAGGCTGACATCTTAATTAAACGTTAAAGTCTCTTTTGCTTGGAACCCTATTTTAGGGTGCGTTTGGTTTGGAGTTGTTTAAGTAACTATAGAGGTTGAACTAGCTGAAGTTGTTAGGTTAGCTTTTTAAAGTAGCTCATTTATTGAAATGACCGTTTTTTTTTTTGAAAAGTTACTTGAGTGTTTGGGTTATACAATTTCATCTGCTTTGGATAAGATATATAGTAAGGTATGGGTTATATAATTTCATCTTCTTCCTGGAGTTTGGATAAGAATGGCCCAAAATCCTCTGCTCTAACAACTCCCTAACGCTTTCGAAACTCTGCAACAATCAAATGTTGTTTAGCCAAACATCCAATATTAGCATCTGTTCATGTTCAAAAGCTCCTAGAAGCTCCTAAACATCTATGCTAAATCAAAAGAAGTTTTTGGTGGGAATGGGAGAGAGAAATAGAAACGAGAATTGTGTCGGGTTTATTTTGTCTTTAGTTATAAGGTTGGGATCCATCTTTCTAATTAACACATAAGCATGACTCTACCTACAAAGTACAAACCCCAACACGCCCTAAGTAAGGATCCATCCTTCTAACACAAAAAGTTAAATAATTGTGTAGGACTTCACCTCCCTTATATTTTGGTTTTGATTTTCACCTATTTTTCAATGTGATACCTCTATCCACAAACCCCAATAGTTTAATATAGTACATAATAGTTTGTATACCAACGAGTTATTTTCAAAGTTCATATTATTTTCGGTTTAATGGTAATTCATATTATTTGGGGTCTTTTCCTTTGGGTGTTGATAGATACATCGCAAATGGTGATTAAGGATTTGCACGTCCTTATTGATGTACATGCACGTCGTTAACAACGTGCAAGTGTGGAATTGTGCACGTCGACTAGCAAACTAGGGTTTGCACGTCCTTAACAACGTGCAACGTGCAATATTTTCCAAGAGTGAAACATGTTGGAATATTTTCCAACGGTGAAAAGTGTTGGAAATCTATTTCCAATGTTAAGACCGCTTGGAGGATTTTAATGAACATTTCCAAGGGTTTATAATGTTGGAAAATCATTCCAATAGTAGTTAGCGTTGGAAATGTTGTTAAATATACATTAAAAAACAAATAATTAATTAGTTCCGGAAGTTGCAGGTGAAAAAAATCCTGAGTTTGTTTTGATTGTGGTAGAACATGCATGTACATATTCTAATTAATTATTTTTATTAAGCATCTAATAGGTGTGTATATATATAGGGTAAAGGTTCAGATGAAATGAAAAATACAGTGAAGTGGTGAAATGAATGAATATGGTGTCATATATAAATATCATGTTATTTTTAAATGAATATATGAATATTAGGTTCTTTGAATATGAATATAATGTAAAAATAAGTATACGGATATGATATTATTTATACTTACATAATATGAAATAAATAACATCATGTTCAAGTAGTTAATTAAATTTCGGTTCGTTGATTTATACTTGGTTTATATAAAATCAAACTTATGTACGTAGTTAAATTTCATATACTAAATTTTTATTGATTTATATAAAATCAAACTGGCCTTAAATTCCATTTATCAAAGCTTCATTGATGTATACTTTATAGCTTTTTTGTTTAACTTGACTGTGAATTTTTGGAATGGGGCATGATTTAATTTTATAATCTATATATATTCATTAAAAATTCTCTAATGCTTAGTTATCAGAAATGTTGTTAAAATCGAGATTCTAGATCGGATCGGTAACATGGTGTAAAAATTGGATTATAGAATTGAATTGTGAGATCATAAGATCTCGCCAACAATTGTGTACCCTTGGAAAATTATAAATTTATTAATTCCATATTTGGTAGAAAATTATAAATTTATTATAAATGTTTTGGAAAATAATCTAGTATTCCAACAATTGTGTACCCTTGGAAAATTAATCGTCACTGCCAAATGAAGAGGTTGACGGTAAAAGATCGATTTTTAGAATTTCCAACAGTTGGTTCTTTTCAACACTTCAAATCATTGGAAATTACCACGTTAAAAACCCTGGAAAGATTTCCAAGGACGATTTTAGCAACGGTGGAATAAACGTTGGAATTTCCAAGGCTTTAGCTAAAAACATTGGAAATTCCAACCTTTATCACCCTAGGGATTTCCTATTAATCCAGTAGTGTGCAATATTGCACGTCCTTAAGGACGTGCAAGTACGTTTTTAAAAAATAAATAAAAACGTGCATGCACGTCCGGGCTCGGGTGGCTGCAAACCCACCTGCACATCCTTAAGGACATGCATGCACGTTTCTTTCGACGTGCATGCACGTCCTTAACAACGTGTGAATTTGCGGTGTATATAGCCGAAGCGTTTCCTTTTTTGATCAACGATTATTAAAATACATGATGCAGTTTTTTGATCTCATGATGCAGGGATTGATGTATGCAACTTTTATTGCACGTATTTTTGAAAGAAACTTTTAAAAATGAAAGGAGAGAAAAAAAAAGAAAAGAAAAAAAGGTAGTGGGGCCCAGAGCCGAAGAGGATTTCAAAAAATCATTTCCCAGTACCATTTCGTTTTTTTTTTTTTAATCCTCACGGTTGCACACTTGCTTGCACCATTACTCACACTGCGCCTCCTCCGAACTCGCAGCCTCTTCGCCGTCGCTTGTACGGCGGCGTTATCCAACTGTATCCGCGCGCCGTCCGAGCCAATTGCCTCTCTATTTTCCGTCTGGGCCGCTTCCATTACCTTCCGCTCCGATTGAGCTTCCGAATTTATCGCTGAACAGCTGCATTTCTTGATAATTTCTGTCGTCGAAGAGGTGTGTTTTGTTTTTTGCCTTCTGTGCGTTCGATGGAATGTGCTGATTCTGTTTTCGCAAATTTTTCTATGAAATGGTCTCTGAAGATTGTGCCGCTACTTCAGATCTCGTTTGCTTTTGATTTTGCTCTTTAATTTATCTGTTTGTGCGTTTTCGCCTCAACCGTGCAATGAGTTCAGATGTCGGCAGTCTTTTTCCCGTCCTTTCTAGCAGCATCTAACTGCTAGAATTTGTTTGTTTACGTATAAGTACTAAGAGAATCTGAGCTGCTACTCTGTTTTGGAAATTTGAATGGAACTGAATTTAGTGAGAAATTCCAGATGCTTTGTGGTGCGGATCCTGCGACGGTCGAGACGCTTTTGCGATTGAGCTAATAGTGTGATTATCTGCTTTGATTGAGCTAGATGTTGTGGTTTTCTGCTGTCAAAGATGTCGGAATAGAGATTCTGTCGATTGTACTTCTTCATTTTCATCTGAAGGTTCATAGTTGAACTTCATATCATGTTATTCCCGTCCTTTATGGGAGCATCTGACAGCTAGAATTTGTTTGTTTGCCAAGAAGTACCAAAAGAATCTGAGCTACTTTTCATCATTTTTGGAAAGCGGAATGAAACTCATTTTGGTGACAAATTTCAGATGCTTTTGTGATTGGGCTAGCTGTTTTGGTTTTCTGCTGTCAAAGATGTACAAATAGAGATTCAGTTAGATTGTAGTTCTTCATTTCCATCTGAAGGTTCTAAAATTGGCATTTTCTTGAGATAGTTTGTCTTCCAAAAAATCCGCGAACTTATGAGTGCGTGATATGGTCTTCTGGATTGTGTTGGCACACAAACAGACCGTTAACCTGTGTTATGTGGCTTAACTTCATCACTTTTGGCATTTCCTTTTCCAGGAATACACAATGATTGGATCCTTTCTTACCAGGGGACTAGTGTATGCTACTTGTTATCCTTCAAAATTACTTTGTATATATGTATATCTGGTTCATAGTCCGCCTTCATCGTTGATTCTATATCTTAATCTTGTCCAGGATGATATTTGGCTATGCATATCCTGCTTACGAGTGCTTTAAAACCGTGGAGAAAAATAAGCCAGAGATCGAGCAGCTCCGCTTCTGGTGTCAGTATTGGTATGGTGCTGTGGACATGAGTGTATCTAAAATCTAAATAGTTGGATTTTCTACTTGAAAAATTTACACACTATTTCTAAACTTTCAGGATTTTAATCGCTGTCTTGACAGTCTGTGAGAGAATAGGTGATACTTTTATTTCATGGTAGGTGATGATAAACCAATTGCTTGTTTTTGTACTAGTGCCCGAGGTTGAATTTTGACATCTTTGAGATTTTGTTGCTTTGAAGGGTTCCAATGTATAGTGAAGCTAAACTGGCATTCTACATATATCTTTGGTTCCCAAAAACAAAGGTATGTTCTGCGTTTTTGCAAATTACAATGCACGACTTTTCACTTAGCAACTCCTGTTTATTTCCGATTTTGAAAAAAAAAAAATTTTCATGTTGCTTCATTCTCAGGGTACAACATATGTGTATGCTTCGTTCTTTAAACCGTATGTTGCCAAGCATGAGACAGATATTGATCGCGACTTGATGGAGCTTAGGACTAGGGCTGGAGATATGGCTGTATTGTACTGTCAGAAGGCTGTGAGCTATGGTCAGACAAGAGTTTTTGATGTTTTACAGTACGTTGCTTCACAATCCACTCCAACTACAAGGCCTCCTCAGAATCAGGTAACTAACTCCTGATTGAATGAGGTTTTATAATTTTATTTTTCTATTTATATAATACTATTACTAGTACTCGGAATCTTGTTAAAAATCCTATCTCAAACTTTGAAAGTGAAAAGTAAACTTTAGATGAATGCCAACTGCTAAGGCATTCGACAGGCCAGATGCCACCTGATGTTCCTCAATTTTACTGGGAGCTTAATCTAGAATCGTTAAACTGAGATTTAGTTGAGCTTCATGTCATGTTAATTATGGATCCCGTGTTTATTGCCAAATTTGTTTTTGCAATGTTAACTATTCAAACTAATCTGACTGCAAGCCCAGTGCTGATCATGATATGTGCGTCAGCTTGGGAGGGACATGAGTTCATGCTATTTTGTTGGCAACATTATAGGTTTCAGAATTCAGAACTACTGTGTTGTTCTAACAATTTCTTTGTTTTAATATTTCAGACTAAACAGCAGGCCCCTGGAGCTGCTCGTCAACCTGCTAGCACGTCCAATGGCCAAGCACATAAGACAAAACAGCAGGTTGAAGAGCCTCCATCACCTACTTCTAGCACTTCTTCTAGTCAGCAACAAAAGGAGATAGAACAGGAGCTCAGCTCCTCACCGGCTCCATCTGCGGCTGCTCCTGCTCCTCCACTTGTTCATAATTCACCAAGAAGATTGAAGTCGGCCCCTGTAAGCTCTACTCAATTGACAAAGACTGTTCAGCAGTCTGATCCAGCCAGTTCCAACAACTCAGCAATAAAGAAGACGACATCAGAGCCACTCGATAAAACCGATCAATCCGCTAAGGCTGTGGACGAAATGCAGACAGATTCAATGCCTTCACAACAGGATAAAGCAAACGTCGCCCCTACACCTCTGTTGGAAGAAGCAATCCGTTTCACACGTGCCCGGTTGAGGAAGGCCAGGTCTACATCAAAATAGGATGGCATACAGGTTTGTTGGCAGACTTGAAGGCAGTGGGGAGACGAAAGTATCGAATAAGGCATTAGCAAAAAAATGTCTGGGGGCGAGAAAAAGCACCAAATTTGGTTGAACGTGATGAGACGGAGAGCTTATAGCCTTATACAGTGATTTTGATTGTATATGTTTCTCCCTTTTCTGTTTCAATTCAAATTTCCTACTTGTAGTTGCCCCGTGACTTTTGTGCAGACGGTTTGGATAACATTAGATAATATCATTGGCAATCTAACGAGCCCTTAACTTAGTGAGCTAATGCCTGCCATGAAAGAGGATTTTACTTTAATATATACAGTGATGACTGATGAATTCATATCTGGCGTTTTGAGATGCATCTGAATTCAGAAAACAAACACATAGCTGATATCCTGAAGCTGAAAACGAGCACCTTTTGAAATAAAAACTGCGTTTATTACCATATAGATAACCATACAGTAAACATAAGGCAGCCTAATTACAGCATCTGATAATCCGACACAGTACGAAATTGTTTCAGACATAGGCAAAGGCCCCTAGACATTGAAGAGTGTAACCTAGAGAGCTTAAATTTAGGCATTGGGTTCAGCTCCGCATATCTTAGTCCCGCTAAGAATATATCCACCAAATGCACTCATCTGCATGCATGGGTGTGTTCTTGACGGAAGAACCTAATACATGATGAACAGGAAAATTTAGCACTTGGAAAATCTGAATGCAAAATGGGACACAAAATTATTGCATTGTAAGAATTTTAGTAACCTGATATTCTCGAAGCCATGGTTCTGTAATTTGCAAGCCAACTGCCATCCTCTCAATCTTTAGATTATGCAAGCAGGTCGCAAGAGGCTGGCAGGAGGAGAAAATCTATTGTCAAATCTAAGAACAAATTACAATTTCATGTCCATTTTAACTAGAGAAATCAAACCTGAAGATATTGGTGATAAATAGCAAAAGGCGCTGAAGATGACAAAAGTGGAAGTAGCTTTTGCACTAGAGTCCATGGATCAAGCGCCGGAGCAGCAACTATTAAGCTGAACAATAGTTTAAACTAAACAATGAGATGATCAATCAGAAACAGTTCAGAAACTACACATTTTTATCAGGATGGAATTGTCGAAGTACCTAGAAAAGCCCCTTTCTCTCCATAATTTGATAAGCTCTTCAGAAGCTTTCTCCCCAGCTTTGGAAGATTTGCAAGCTTTAGGGACAGCGGATCCATCCATGTCAGCAACAATCTCTGATGTCTCAGAGCTTAGAATGTGTTCTTTTGTGTTGACTGGATCGCTGATTGAATCACCGGAACTTGGTTGTTCCTGCAGAAGCAAAGTTTAGTAGATGAGGAGGTGAGGATTGGATTACATTACAATTTAATAACAAACACACAATACTTTATTATCTCCTGATGCATTGGTTATGCTTTTCGCTTCAACAACTTGTTCAGAGGTTCCACTTTGGGCTGGACAGAGGTCACCTAGAGAACACTTAACTATCCTGAAGAAAGATACAAGAATGAGAAGGTTTGAGATGTATTGTTGAGAAAATCAAAAGGCTGCTGAAGATATGCAGAGTAACCGCCTGAAAGGGGATTATCTTTAAGCATGTGTGAGCTGTAGCATCAAACCTTTTGCATGTTTCATCACTAAAGTTGAATATTTTCACTATATCCATACGATATCCTGTTGCTCCCAAGTATGTATTGCAAATGTACCCTGAACCTGTAATGCTTCATTACATTAGTTGCAGTAAGAATAGAGGATTCACATCCTCCAAACAAACACAAAATATTACAATTTGAAAATCACGGAATACATATAGATCATAGGGCAATTATATAGCATGTCTAAGCAGTAAAATTGCGAATAGAAATGCCAAGAATGCCATTCCACCAGTATTTGAACAAAAGGATTGACAGGTACCTCCTAGACGCTCTGCAACAGCCCCTGTAATCAACCCACCAACCATGTCTACCAGAAGGATATCTGAGTTAGCTGTAACATTAGCCAGTGAAAGTAGAAGAGACAAAGTATCCAATCGCAAGAACCTGAAAATGACCACAGACAATGTTAGTATATACTTTTTATTTTTCTTATTCTGTTTCCTTCTAGAAAAAAGATGTTAACGTGCAGGCAACATGAAAAGAATGAATACAAAATTTTCACAGGGAAAAAGAGTTGAAAACAAATGCCAAGAAGTAAATGACATTACCCAGTCCTATCAGGATGTTTCTTGAAGCATGCTTCGCATATACTGGAAGAGATCGTAGGATAAGAAAAGAAATGAAAAGTCAATATTTGAATTGGTTCATGAATAAAGCAATGACATAGAAGCTTCAGCGTTTACCTACGTGCAGAAGGCCGCCTTAAAAGTACTCTAGGTGCGTATTTCTTTTGCTTGCGAAGCCTATACTTTTCCTGTTGACAGATGTGATTCATTACAGATTTACAGATCTCTCAAGACAAAACACAGTAACAAAGCAATGTATGAACCACCTGGGAGAAAGCTGTTTTGTTCTCAAAAGTGGCACTATTAGCAATCAAAGCTTCCACTATTTGATCCCCTTTTGTGCCTTCTCTAAACCACATAACTCAAAGTCAGATCCTCGGGGATTTACTTCAGATGTAAATATCTCATTCGGATTCTAGCATACTTAAAAGACCAACAACACTGACCTTCGCATTGCATCGATGTCTTCACCGGTGAGACTTTGAGCAGTATTATTATCAACTAAACCTCGGTTATCCCTCCTCTCTTCCTCCATGCTATTACTTTCCTTCTCTTGAACATCATTCCCTGAAAAAGGAATCAAAATAGAATGTAAAATCAAAGGCACTTTCAAGAGAGAATACAATCAACTGCTTAATAATTACCAGCACTAACAAAAATCAAAGTACATATTTTCAAGATCCTAACCCTCCGCATTCTGAAGCATCCGAACCAAATATGGACCGTCTTTTCCATTTTCCACCTGAAACACTGAGCCAAAGGGAGCCCCAATCAATGGCTGTAACAAGATATTCTCCTTTCCCAGCTTCAAATTCCTGAAATTCCATCAGATGTCTTTCAAACACAGAGAAACAAGAAGCAAGATTCATAAAAAAAAATAAAAAGGTAAAATGACATGATAATAGCTGACACAATGAGAATTTACTATCTTACGCAGCTGCAGAAAGCCGAGCAAAAACAAGGCGGTCACCGTCATTAACGTCTAGCAAGACACTGCAACCTTCCCAGGTCACTCTATCATTTTGACGGGAGCTCTCAATTGAAGACATTTAAAAACCTGATCAATTTGATGCTTGTTTCAGGAAAACAAATACAGAATTGGAATTGGATAAACTCAATTCCACTATCAACACAAGTTACATACACATTAGAATCTCGTATATTTATACGTCTAAGACAAAACAAAACAACAATCCGAACTCCTTGCTGCAATAAACCCTAATTGCGCCAATCAATTAAAGTCACAACATCGGTGAGAGAGATATGAAATGGAAGAACTAACCGGCAAATAGAAAGAGACGAAATTAATCGACGGTGAGGAGCGAGGAGAGCACAGGACTACGTTGGAGGCAAATTTGAAGGTTAATGGACTGCAATCTGAAATTTCCGAGGAGGGAGACAAGTCAGACAAGTAAAAGAGTAGTTTTTTTGAGTTCGGATTAGGCATTTAGGCGCTTTCGGCGAGATAGTCAGTATATCTGACAAACTGAGTAGCTATGGGCTCAACTGGGCTTGTCTTATTGGGCTATCATTTTTAGAAAGCCCAATGGGCTGCTTTTGGCCTTCATTTCATCTACTTAATTGAAAATGATCCATTATATCACTCTTCCTGCTCTCAGATTGATGGAGAATGGTGCCTACATAAGAATGCAAATAGTGGCGGATCTAGTGAATAAAAGTTAGGTAAGCGAAACTATTGAAGTTAAAACTTAAAAAGAGAGCAAAATTTTGCCAAGCCAAAATACAATTCTCATAATATTTCATCCAAAACCCAAAAGAGATCGATTTAATAACAAGAGTTACTTGATATTTTTAATAATAAATAATTCCATTACAAATTCAATATGCTCTACCGAAATTGTGCTCTACGATCACCAGTTGACTCAAAATAATCAATGACTTCCTCTGAATCAATAGTGTCAAGTGTCAACATACTGTTTTTCAATATGTAGCAACATACAACTTGAAAGATATCCGTCTTCCATTTTATTTCTAAGCCTGGTTTTTATAATCTTCATTGCTGAAAATACACGCTCGGTAGTTGCAGTAGAAACAGGAAGTGTCAAGACCAAACGAATTAATCTATCAATCAAGGGAAAAAGTTGTGTCAAGCCCGTTTCAACAAGTCGTCTACACAATTGTGCAAGAGTTGATGGTTCTTGAAAATATTTATCACAAACTACTTGATACTTGTAATGCTCTAACTGTAATCTCAAAGCAACTATCTCGGATGTATCAAAGTCTTTCGGATAAAACTTCTCAGCAAGCTTGCAAATCTTATCCATATCAAACTTCTTGAACTGATTTTTAGGATCCAATGCAACGCTCATAATAAGTAGCTCTATAGTTTCCTCAGTGAACATGTCATTCAATTCCATCATCTCGACATCTATGATCACATTAAACATGTCAAAATGATAATAATGTTCATTTGTAACAACATTACGTTGTTGACAACCACGACCAGTACCCATTGAATAAGTCGCATCCATATTAGGCATTTCAAGATCATGATCTTCACCAAATTGTCGGACACTTTCAAAAATAACTATCCCAGCCATCATCTCTCAAAGTTTGAAGAAGTGCCTTTGTACTGGAAACCAAGTTCATGGCATTAACAATGTCTTGTGACTACTTTTGTAAGGCTTGAGAAAGTAAATCAGTAATTCCCATCACTTTGTTGGTGAGTAACAAACAAAACACAAAGTCAAATGCCCTCAATGCCTTAAGGTAACTTTTTGCATTACCTCTTACACTTTCTAGGAGAACTTTATCATTCATCATGCTTTGGAGAAGTAGACTAGCTTCCTTAAATACATGGACTAATGTACTAACGGAAGAAAAGTGAGACCCCCATCTAGTCTCACCTGCTCCCTTCAAACTGTGGATTTGGTTAAGCCCTCTTCCCGTTTCAAGATCTTCACCAGCTAATTTTTCTGCAATTTCCGCCTCTTGAATATCTTTTAACTGATTCGTACGCTTTGATGAAGAGCCAACAAACCCCACAATGGAACTTAGCATCTGAAAGCACAATTGCATATCATGTACATCTATAGCACATGCATTCAAAGCCGATTGTAATCGATGAGCAAAACAATGAACATAATAGGCATATGGGCAATCTTCAAGGAATAATGTTTTCAATCCATGAAATTGACCATGCATATTGCTACCTCCATCATAACCTTGACCACGTATATTTTGGATTTGAAGATTGTTTCTTGAAAGCACACTACATATATGCTTCTTCAGATTAGTTGAAGTAGTGTCTTCAACCGTTAAAATATCAAGAAACCGTTCTTGAAGAAAGCCATCTTCATCAACAAACCTTATGATAATGGCCATTTGCTCCTTATGAGATACATCAAGTGATTCATTGACTAAGATACAAAACTTGGCATCTCCAATTTCAGCACGAATTCTACTTCGAATTTTGGTGGCAATTATATCTAAGATCTCCTTTTGAATTGATGATGCAATGTACCTGGCATGCTTGGGAGCATTATCAAGAACAACTTTTGAAATGTCTTCATTCAACTAGAGCATTAGTTACGGTTGGAGGCACACTATCTTCGGATATACTATCTTCGGATATGATCTTGCTTATTCATTGGAAATGTATAAATCATTGCACGCAATCTAGGATCAACTTGGACAGGGGATTCAACTAGAGCATTAGTTACGGTTGGAGGCACACTATTATCATGTTCTAATGGAGCTTCAACTTCATCAATTCGTAAGGAAGAACATGGAATAGAAGTCTCTGGTGGTGTTAAAGGCCGAGTCTCTGAGCTAACTGGTGTTGACATTTGATTATCACCATCTTTCTTGTAGAAAGAAAACAAATTCTTCAATCGTTTAGGTTTCGGATGATCAGACATCCTATTGAATAAAAAGTTACGAAAAAAATATTATATAAAAGAAATAAATTATACAAGTAACAAATTCATTCTAAAAAAATTGTATTACAATAGATTACTTAATAAAAATAATGAATTGTGTACTGTAAAAGCAATAGACGCATAAAAATCAATAATTTAAGTTTCTACAATCAATAGTAAAAAAGACAGAAACCCTAATTCCCAAATTTAATAGTGAGAAAAGAATACTATAGTATTATATTAAGAGGAGGGTCAATGAAAAAAAAAAAAAAGATAGTTTTAAGAGGAGAGTCAAGAAGCACATACCAGATTGTTGAAGAAAAACAATACTCTGTATGAGAGAGAATTAGAAATTGGGTATTTGTATAGTCGTGTCGGTCAGCCGGTGTTGTCAACTTATTAATTCTAATCAATGGTGGGTTTGTGAGGAACTAAGGGTTTTATTTTAAGTTTTTTTTATCACTAAACAATTAGACCTAAAAAAAGTTAGTGCATGCTATAGGTGAGTTGGTTTGTGTACGTACAAATTGTAAAAGAATTCGAGAGTGATTTGGGCTTGTAACTTTTGGGTCCAACATAATTTAATGGGTTGCCCATTATGATTTAATTTTAGCCCCAGCAAAAAATAATTTTTTAGCTATAAACGTGAAATTTGACCCGACAATTGCTGGGTTAGCCTACTAAAGCATCCGCCCATGAATGCAAACTTTGGATTTTCGCATAAAAAAAAATCAAAATGAATTTTAACGCGGGATTTAGCGGAAAAACTCTCCAACTCGAATTTTAAGACTCTTAAAGCGGATTTCGGCCAAAATTTGAAATTTTTATTCAAAATAGATTTTATTCCACTTTCACATGCCGAGAATTGGAAAATAATAACCGGATTTCATTATTAAATTCGGATTGAAAGATTTAATTTTTATTTTGATCGAGTCGGGATAAGACCGAGAGAACGGGTTCAGGGTTTAATTCTGGATATTTCGATTTTGGGACACCTTGTCTTCTTCTCCTTTGTTTCTATCAGACCCGCAGATCACTTCCTGTCCATTGATCTGATGCACCCATCCTCCAGCTCACCTCTCTGTATTTCCTTTCCAAATCAAGCACAACCTTTCTTCACACTCTCTTCCTTACCTGTGTGATTTCCCCCATGTCAGAAAAAATGTCAAAGACTCACACAACCCACTCCCCTGATTAAATTCAGAAGCAAAGCCTAATTTGACCAAAAGGAAAGCAAAGACAGCCCCTTACTTTTTATTCACGAAGTCAGAAGCACAGTAGCTCATTTTCCCACATTCCTCCTTCCTCCTCCGGCGACCCGAAGCAGGAGCAAGCTCCATTATTCTCCTCCTCCGGCGAGAGCAAGCTCCCTCTCCCCTTGGGTTCAGCCGAGAGCAAGCTCCATTATCCTCCTCCGGCGACCCGACGCAGGAGCCTAGCCCTTGTTCTGTCCGAAGCCGAAGCCGCCCAGGTCACAACACCTTCACCTCCTTCCTCCTTCGAGTAGAGAAGCCCCAGATTCCTCACCTCCGACGCACAGGAGCCCGGAGCCACCGCCGTCGCCCAGCGCCGTCTTATTCCTTCCCTGTTTCCCGATCGAAAACCACCGGTGAGGTTCTCTCCCTCTCTTTTATGTCGAAAACTCAAAGGTTCCACCTTTCTTGACCGAATGTTCAACCCAGGTCTGAGAAACCTCCCCCGAGACTCCGGCGAGCCCCAATCGGAACTCGGGCGAGCCGAATCGAAGCCGACGATTTCGAATCCGCTCGGTGAGCTCCTCTCTCCTCCTCCTTCTTCCCTTTCTTGCTTGTTTTCTGTCCTTGGTGTCGGGATGAGTAGTCGGAAGTCGGACCCAGGCCGCCGGCGAACTCCCCTCCATCTCTCCCTCTGTCGAATCCAGGGGATGGGAAACCTGGGAGAAGATGAACAGTGGGCTTTTGGACCGGCCGGTTTTAATTAAAAAAGGGTTCGGTTCATTTTATTTTATAAAGAAAACCGGTTCAGTTTAAAATGGAGATGGGTTGGTCTCTTTGGATCCGAAAATGGGAAGAGATGTGTGGTTTGGGCCTAATTTTTGTGGGCTGGGTTCTGCGTTTTAAAAAGAAATAAAGGATTGGGCCTATTTTTATTATTCCATCCAATTCTGGGCTTAAGAAAAGGTGTTGTTCGATTTTGGGTCTTAATAAAAGGAGAGGGTTGATTTGGATAATTTCCAAAATAGAAGAGGGCCGGTTTTGGAAATTTATAATTATAAGGGTGAGATTTGGTAATTTAAAAGGGATGATTTGATTAAATGAATATGGTTTGGTTTTATAAATGTGACTTATAAAGATGAATCTTGGAAAATACTCTAACCTTGTCAGATTTCGAACTCTTGTAACTTATACCGTTTAAGGATGTGATGCTTTGGTTTTGAAATGAGAATTTGACATGAGTAAGAATGTGTTATGAAAACTTGATGGGGATTTGGAAATCTCGGAATGACTTGGCTTTCAGATGTTTTCTCGTATCGGAAAATGGTTTTGGGAACATGGTCTCTGTGTGTGTGATTAGTGGCATTGTAGCTTACTGCATTCTTTATAATTATAATAGGTGCTTGTCGATTGGTTGGACTCTGCTCTTTGTTATATCTTGATGTTCGGCTTTTCAGGTAAGTTCCTAGAGCTTACTCAGATTGATTCCCATTTGCATGTAATCATAGGATATACTAGGTGCTTGCATTCATGATCAGCATGTCATGTAGTACCATGCTAAGGTTGCATTGACCGTTGAGCATTCTATTTCTTTATGCGTATGTAAACAGAACGGCCGTTATCTGTGAAGTAACTAGAGTCATTGCTAGGGTTATAGGACGACCTAGTCCTATCGGGTCCCGTCCTGAGTCAATCGAGTCATGAACTTCCTTATATTATGAGATGTCTGCTGGCTTTATTGTGGATACGGGTTGGGCATGCGTGCCGCCCGATTATAATGGAATGCATTCACGAGCTGGCCAGTCTCCGCCCTATCGGAAGGGGGTGAAGGTAGGAGAGGGATATACCACTTGGTATTCGGTGCTAAGGCCTTATTATATTTACGCACTCGATCTTAGGAGCATGTTAGTGTGTTAATATTCCGCCTTGCATCTAGAAGCATCTTTATTAGGAATAGCGTATATGGTATGATTACAGTAGGACGTAGTCCTGTGGGTGGGCCTCAGTCTGATCCCACACCCTGTATTTTTTTTTATAGGTATGTCATATATGTGTAATGATGCTGATTTGGCTCCATGATCGCGGGTTTTGACATGGCGGAAAGAGAGAGTTGAGACTCTGACTTTACTAAATTATTAATGGTTTAGATTTGAATATTTAACTTACGTTTTGACCCGGCTCTGCCGTGGTACCCCTTTTGTATTGTACTTTACTTCCACTTCTGTATGACTATGAGTTTTCTACGCTTAGACTTACGGCAGGTACAGGGGACTTCCCCGGGGATTCCAACGATCCCTTGAATTTTGGGTCTGAAATCCCACTTCAAAATGTTAGGATAGAATTTCAAACCTTCAACCTGTACTCAGGGCGCAAGATCTTAACGAGGGCTTTCATCCCTCGAAACGTAACCCGGGAATCATAATCCCGGGTCGTTACAACTAAAACTTCCCCATTCTCATGTAGGCGTGCGTGTGCATCAGTGCGTGTTCACCACATGCTTCAATTTTTTTTTACTGTTTGTAGGTGGAAGTGGATTGCAATTTTTTTTTTGGTTTAATTTTGCCCTTTTGTTACGGCATAATTACTATACTATACAAATCATAATTTTGTATATATGACTAATAATTTTTTATTTATCAATAATGTTTCTAAATTTTTATAAATATTTTATTTTATTTTTTATTTTGCCATTTTTTTGAACTACAAATAAATTTTTTAAAAATTGGGCTTCTATATACGAATAATGATTCTCGATTTACCGAATAATAATACTCCGTATAATATAAATAATTAATTATATATATCCCAACTAAATAATTTTTCAAATTATACAAAATACTTTTTTTAACAAAGCAAAACTTTAACAAATACCCAGTACTCTGTATGCAAGTTATACATGGTAGTTCTAATTGTGCATTTTGAGGGTTGGTTGTGTATATTTGACAATATATCTTCTAATTAAATGTGTTCTATTTTCGCAAATATTAATTTTCTATATTTTGAACAATTTATATTGATAATTAAGAAATCTTTTATTCGTTTACATAAAATATATTATTCATGAATACATGGGAATATGAGGCATTATTCGACTGTATATGACATGTTATTCGTTAATAAGTGTCTCTTTACGTATGAATAATCATTTTTGATTCAATGAATAATGATTCTGATTTTTATAGGTATTTTCCATTTATTCAATATTTTGCTAGTTTTTTAATTTGTCAAGCTTTTCCAAACTATATAGCAAACTTAACAAAAGGGGGTTTGTGTATACGAATAATAATTCATAATTTAATGCATAATTTTTATATATAATTCTTTCAACCTTTCTTACATCCGAATACTCTTTGTGGTCTCACCGAATAATGTACATTTTTTTTATTATCCCTTTATCCTCTTTAAATCTTATAAATGTATAAACAATCATTCTCTTACATATAAATAATCTCTTTAATTTAACCGAATAATCTCTCAAATTTAACCGAATAATTACCCCTTTATATACGAATAATCTCTTAAATTTAACCGAATAATTATCTCCATTACATTGTAAATAATGAAAAAGTATATACACACTAATAATATTATCTTTTGCAATCAAGTGAAATAAACTCATAAAATTCTTCTCTTATATACGAATACTATTTGTGATCTTTTCGAATAATGTATAATTTTATTGATTATTCTTTTGACCTCACCAAAACTAATTAAACTATCTACAATCGTCATTTTACGGATGAATAATTTCAGTCGTTTAACCGAATAATTATCACAATTATCTTATAAATAATCATCAAGAGAGATTGGGGTTTTTTTTTTTTTTTTTTTTAAATGAGGTGATTTTTTTTGAACAAAAAATGAGGTGATTGGAACAATTGTTTTTCAATTATAAATCATGAAAATACCGACACCTAGGCCCTATGCTACTGGATGGAGTTAATGGTAAAAGACGTGGGGTCCACAAAATTTTAAACAAAAAAACGTGAATAAGGAGGTTGGATGGTAGAAATGCATAATTACGGGGAGATGTTATTCACGCGCATCCCGGCGTGTTTTGGTTTAATACGGAGGCTCCACTCATTTTTTCAGAAAAAAAAGCATGAAAATTAGGATAAATCTGGACCTTTAATTTTCTTCCATTCTATGGTGTAGATTTGTTCTTACGTTCTCATCTCAAGGGGTGTTCTCACCGGAACCAGCCTATATATATATTAGAGAGAGAGAGAGAACGGATCAAATGTTAACAACTCTTAACATGTTTTGTGTTAACAAAATAATGTCCCTTGGATTAATGCAGATGGAAGGCCAGGATTAATCATTGATTTTAATATATTTTTTTAAAAAACGTGGGACCCGCGGGGAAAACTAACCCACTCTCAGCAGGAGCGTGTGATTCTTGTAACTGCACAATTTTGGAAGCAGTAATTCAAGGGATTGTTTTTTATTTGGTGATTTTCAACAATTTCTTTTTTGAAAAGATCATGTTCAATTATTTTGGGTTATGAAATCTTTGGAAATCAATGACGGTTTCATCCAAACGGACGGTGAAGAAGAGGATATATGATTCATCAAAGTTTTTTAACTTCATAATTTTCCAAGTAGTCGTTAATATTCGGCAAATTTTATCAAAAATTCATCATGGTCACTCAATTATTCATCAAATTTTTTGTTAAAATTTATCAAGTATTCATCACATTTACTCAAATATTCATCACAGTCACTCAAATATTCATCACAATCACTCAATTATTCATCATAGTTTTTGTTAAAATTTATCAAATATTCATCACAGTCACTCAGATATTCATCACAATCACTGTGTTATTCACAATTTCCCAAATATTCATCAATATTCGATAACATTTAAGTAGTATTCATCACAGTAACACAATTATTCATCAAAGTTAAGAATCTTGTCACCAATATTCATAACACGCCCCTAGAGTATGAAACATGACCTATTGTCGAAGTCGGCGGGAGTATCTGATAGCGCACAGCTTCAGATCTACTGTTGAAGTCGACGGTTTCTTCAATCCCTGCTCTATTCCCCGGTCGAACTTGGATGTGCGGCCTTCGGATCTACTGTCGATGCTTCGTCGGCGGTTCTACTTCCAGCCACACCGACTCAAGTAGCCGAAAACAGTTGCAGCACTGCCGCCGACGCCGCTCAGATGTGTCCTTATCGCTAGAATCGCCTTTTTGGAGAGTCGGAGAAGAAGTTGGTGGAAGATTGCTTTCTCCCCGATCCTTCTTTATCCTATTTAGGTTTCCTAGAAAATTGATTTTGTGTAGTGAGAACATGTGTTTATGAAACCCAGTTAGTGGGTGTTTTTTTATTTTAATAATATATTTAATTAAAAGGGAGAATAATCTCATCCATCAATTTTCCCTCAATATATATATGGCTGTGATTTGTTAACACATTAAGGATTGTTTACACTAGACCTAACCTCTCTATATATATATATATATATATATATAAATATAAGAATGCACCATTATTGAAAAGTGGATGATTATAACTTTGTACTATTTTACATCCCTTGAAAATTTGAATATTTAAAAATACTACGTATTGATTAAAAGTGCACATTTTCATATAAATTATGCACATATATACACTATTGTTGCACTTTTCAATGTTTTCATATATATTAAGAGTATTTTTCAGATTAACCACTTTCCTTTGAATAAAACTCAAATTTAATTATTGGCGGAATGAAATTAAAATATAGAGAAAGACTACCTGATTTGGTACGTGTTAAATGAAACACGATGGTATTGGACAAAATAATTGCATATTAATGAAGTACTCCGGAAGGAAACACGAAGAATATTTGTTGATGTTGTTCTTCTTCTTTTTTCATTAAACTAATGTCCCGGAAGGAAACACGAAGAATATATAATAATAATAATAATAATAATAATACTGTGTAGTTATATTATTATGGAATAAATATGGAGCACGGGTAATGAAGATGAAGGTGTGGGCACTTAATCATGTATTCATGTCTCGTAAATGCAACTCCCCATTTCCATTTTTGAGGGACATATTACATATAATGTGCAAAATCTTATCTGCCTATGATAAAAACAAATACGGAGTACTGTTGTTTAGTGGATGTGTTAATCAATAATCATGTCATGTTTGCCTTGTCACAACACATATCCTCATCGTTCCCTGTTTTAGGTATTGCTCTTTGCCTCCTCTTCTCATTACCTGAATCTAATATATAAAGCATGTTAAAAGTGGAATCCGGCGCCCAATATATCTATCTTATAATAAATAAATAAATAAATAAATTTGATATAATTCTCGTTTTATACCGTACAATTGAAATTTACATAGTACTTAGAGTTGGTCCAGTTCGAGTTCATTTCTTGAATTTGGAGATCATATAAAAAAGAAGGAAATGCGAAAGACATTGAAGAAAAAAACATGGCCAAATTAAAATGAGATTAAGATTCTCGGACTAAACAAAAATAAAAGCTCAACAGGTACGCCTGAAAAGATAGTGGTGAATTTTTGTAGAAATAACAGTACAGAGTTTGTCCAAATTTATTATATGTTTAGAAAAATTAATAATTTAGATTGACCTTTCTGGTTGATAGATTATATGGGTCTCGTATTGTATAGTGGGCCTAAAGGTCCAATACCTTATAATCTATATATATATCATTGTCTAATAAATGAAACCCTTGAGAAAGACTTTACATCAATCTCTTCATCTTACGTGGTATCACAACATTTTTTCTTCCTCACGGAACCCTAATTTGATCCTCCTGCCTCACCCCTCATCTTCCGCTGTCGGCGTCGTCCCCTCGCCGCCGATCTCTCTCTCCCCTTGCCTCACCGGCCTCGCCGACCTCCTCCTCCCTGTCCTGCCCTACCGCCAGGGACGGAGCCAGAAATTTATCGAATGGGGGGCGATGTTTTATACAAAATGTTGATTCACTATTCGATATATTTTTTTATAGTACGTTTAGCAAACCAAAACTATTATATTTAGATTAAACGATGATATTTTAGTTTAAACAACGTTTTTTTAGTTCAAAACACAATGTTTTTTTGTTCAAAATGGCGATGTTTTAATTTAAAATTGTGTCAGTAGTTATTATATATATTTTTTCTCTTTAAACGAATAAATGATGTCGTTTTAATTGGTAACAACATTTTTTTCGTCTAAAAAATATATCGTTTGAAACCTACAAAGTTAATCTGCAACTTGTTGTTCTCTTAGCATGCAATAACGTGTAACAACATATACAAACTTTAAACTTGCATAATTTCTTATATAATTATCGAATTTAGTAATATAACCTCTTATTTTGAATCTCTTTGGTTGAATTATATTGCCGAAATATCAAATTAAGTAAAATATAAAAGAACCATGCTATCGACGCATAGAACAAATATAGGTGATTCGTCGGATGAAGGGGGAGGGGGGGGGGGGGGGGCGTATGCTCCCGCTTGCCCCCGCCTAGATCCGTCTATGCCTACCGCCGCCACCCCTCGCCTCTTCCTTGGCTATCCGTCTCATCACCGTGGTTACCTTTGCCTCGATGTAAAGACCCATAAGCTCATTCTGTCCCGTCATGTCATTTTTAATGAGTCTCGCTTTCCATTTTCTTCTCCTCCTCTCCCCTCTTCCACACCTCCTGTGTCTCAGTCTGAGTCAGAGTCTTCTTTCCCTCACTTTCTCCTTCCCTAGAGCTCTCCCGGTGCTCCTGCCTCCCCCCCTACACCACCCCCACCGCCACACCCTCCTCCTACCACCAGACCGCACACCCACATCATCTCCGGTGTTTCCAGACCTCGTCAGATCGTCTCCATGAACGCCACACATCACCCCGCCATCCCATTCCCTGCGTCCTCTCGGATGCCCCCTCGTCACACCCGATGCCGCGGCCACATCATTCCGCAGCGCCCGCCGCACCCTCTCCTGCCGTCCCCACCAAATCCCAAACACCTTCTGCCTCTAACCCGACCTCCCTTTCCCCCATCCCCACCTCCCACAAAACAGCCCTCCTCGACCCGAATTGGCAGGCGGCTATGCTCGACGAATACAGGGCCCTTACAAGGAATGATACTTGGGTTCTGGTTCCTCGCCCTCCTGAGGCGAACGTCATTCGCTGCATGTGGCTTTTCCGCCACAAGTTCCGCTCCGATGGGACGTTGGAGCGCTACAAAGCTCGTCTTGTGGTCAACGGTCGATCTCAGCAGACAGGTATTGATTGTGATGAGACATTCAGCCCCGTGGTCAAACTTGCCACTATCCGAGTGGTGTTGAGCTTAGTGGTGAATTTTTGTAGAAATAATAGTAGAGTTTGTCCAAATTTATTATATGTTTAGAAAAATTAATAATGTAGATTGACCTTTCTGGTCATGCAATCACTATTCTCAACCCTATCACATATTTACAAGAAGATATTTGGCTAAATGTCCACTTTTGTATATCACTTTTGCTAATTGTCCACCTAAACTACCATTTTGTTAAATGTCCAAAAACTTTTTGAAAACCCCGTTTTGCCCCTTCTTTATGTTCGTCAATTTCCATTTCATCTACTCCCAACTTGATTTGGGAAAAATGGAGATCCTAGCCTTCCGCCTCCCAACAACTGAAAAAATGGAGATCCCGCCTCCATGGCTTCCGCCTTCCGTCACCGCCCTTGTTCTCCTCCATCTCGAGATCCGACGAAGCAGAATTACAAAATCTCGGAGATATGAAGAAGCCAGAACCAGAAATCCTCTGTCGTCGTCGGCCTTCATCCTCGGCCTCCGTCCTCCGTGCGATTGTGCCTCTTCTCGTAGATCTGAACTCACATGAATCTCACATGCCGCCTCCGTCTGGAAGTTCGCCGTCGAGGTCGGCTCTAGGGCTGATGCCGTCGAGGCCGCCCTTCACACCTTCTAGATCGAAAGGAATCGAGTCGGAATTTCAGATCTGAAGATGGCGATGTCGATGGCTAAATGGCGATCTGAAGTCGGAATTTCGGTTCGAATTTTTCTGATGGTATTATTTCCTTGAATTTCAGTTTCTTTGTTTCAATTTCTGAATTTGTTTCTGAATTTGTTTCAATTTCAGTTTCTTTGAATTTGTAATTTTCGTCTGTTATTGTCTTTTGCAAAGGCCGACGTATTGTTTCAATTTCTGAATTTGTTTCAATTTCAATTTCAGTTTCTGAATTTGTTTCAATTTTAGTTTCTTTGAATTTGTTTCAATTTCAATTTCTGAACTTTTCCGATGGTGGAGTTAATTTGCATTTCCCTGTATGTTAGGTTATGTATTTGCTTGAATTCATGATTGAACATTTTCTTTCTGATATTCTTGAATATAGAAAATTGAATTGATATCCATCGTTTAGAAGCTGCGTGAATGCTTTGACTTGCTCTTTTTTTTTAGTTTTGTAGATCACAATCCCCATTTTCCATGAGCATTGGAAGCACGCTTTCTTGATGACAGTGTTGAGATCAACTCTTTATGGAAGATTTCAACTCATGGAGAAGGTGTTTTGTTTGTTTGTGTAGATGAATTGGAAATTTATGATGTATAGATCCTTCTAATGTCACTTTCATTATATAGATGTATTGGAAATTAGAGGTGACACTCTTGGAAATTCATGATGTATATTTTTTTTTGGTAATATTGTGTTTGATTACACTATTTTTTGTAGAGATTGTGTTTGATTACAATATATTTTTGATTAAATTGTATGTTTTTTTATTTATTGGGAAAACTAATTAAAATACCCCCACCATTGGGGGTATGGTAAAAATATATCCTCAACTTTCAAATGTAATAAAAATATCCCGGCCTTTGCGTGTAATGATAATATATTACCACAAGTTTTTTCATGAGTCAATAATGCTGACAAGACAGCTTACGCGCATTTTTTACAAGGGTTTTCTTGAAAAATGTCCTTAGAAAAAAAATAAAGAGTTGGACCGGGTTCATACCCAACGCCTTTTCCTCCCTCATATCTTCTTCCGTGGACCGTTGTCGCATCTTGAATTGTCTTCCAGGTAGCTCATGGTTCCTCTTCAATGTCAGTCTTCCTCCCTCGTGGTCGATTATCTTGAGCTGTCAATCTCACATCTTCTTCCCCTTTGATTCGTTCACGGATTTGGGTGGGTAAGTTTTTTTCCCCTCTTCGTTGTTGTTGTTGTTGGTTTAGTTTTGTTGTCGGTTTGGTGCTATGAATAGTCGTGTTGTGTTAATTTGAGGCAATTTTGACCAGATTAGTCTTCCTCCCTTGTTGTTGTTGTTGTTGTTGGTTTAGTTTTGTTGTTGTTGTTGGTTTAATTTGTTACTGTTTTATTTTTTCCTTAAGGAAACCGATCAAGAAAACTCAATTTTAGTGCTAATTTGTAAAAAAAAAAGGCTTTCACGTATGTTGTCTTGTCAAAAAAAATCAACGTAGGTTGTCTTGTCAGCATTTTTGACCCGCCAGAAAACACAGGGTAATATATTACCACCACCCACAAAGATTGGGATATTTTTATTACATTTCAAAGTTGATGATATATTTTTACCATACCCCTAAATGTTGGGGTATTTTAATTAGTTTTTCCTTATTTATTTTGGTCATATTGTATTTGATTACACTATATTTTTTTTTAATTTTTCATGAAATTACATGTGTCACCAAGAGTGTCACCTCTAATAAAGGTGGTGACAGTGATACTGGTGGTGGTGATAGCGATAGGAGTGGTGACAACGATAGGGCGTTGACAACGATAGAGGTGGTGACAACAATAAGGGTAGTGACAACGATATGGGTGGTGGTGACAGTGATAGGGGTGGTGGTGACAGCTATAGAAGTGGTGGTGACAACGATATGAGTGGTGATGACAACGATGGGAGTGGTGATGACAACGATGGGAGTGGTGACAACGATAGGGCGGTGACAGCGATAGAGGTGGTGACAACAATAAGGGTGGTTACAACAATATGGGTGTTGGTGACAGTGATAGGAGTGGTGGTGACAGCGATAGGAGTGGTGGTAACAGCGATAGGGGCGGTGACAGCGATATGGCGGTGACACCGATAGAGGTGGTGACAGCAATAAAGGTGGTGACAACAATATGGGTGGTGGTGACAGTGATAGAGGTGGTGGCAGCAATAAGGGTGGTGACAGTGATAGGGGTAGTGGTGACAGCGATAGGAGTGGTGGTGACATCGATAGGAGTGGTGACAGTGATAGGGCAGTGACAGCGATAGACGTGGTGACAGCAATAAGGGTGGTGAAATCAATATGGGTGCTGGTGACAGTGATAGGGGTGGTGGTGATAGCGTGAGGAGTGGTGGTGACAACGATAGGAGTGATGACAACGATATGGCGGTAACAGCGATAGAGGTGGTGACAACAATATGGATGGTGATGACAGTGATAAGGGTGGTGGTGACAGTGATAGAGGTGGTGGCTGCAATAAGGGTGGTGACAGCGATATGGGTGGTGGTGACAGTGATATGGGTTGTGGTGACAGCGATAGGGCGGTGACACTAATCTCGTAAAAATTTTTTTTTGTCACCCAAAAATTTGTTTATCATCGTACATGTGTCAGCAAAGTTATTTCACCAAAGTCATTGACCGGTGTCACCACTTATAAAGGTGGTGACACTAACTTCGTAAAAAAAAAAAACTGTCACCAAATTTTTTTGTGTGTCATCAAAGTTGTGTTACCAATTCATTGACTTTGACCGGTCAATGGTCAAAATAAAAATGGGAAGGAAGGAAGGGAATGGGAAGAAGGGGCAAAAATGTAATATTATGACATTTTGCAAAAGGGAAAATAAAAGTGAATATTTTGCAAAATGCCTCGTAGAAAATGGACACTTAGCTAAAAGGGCCTATTTACAATTGTAATTTTTTTTTTTGAAATGATGCTCTAAAATAGACTATTGAACGAATATAGTTTGCCATAGTCGGTTTCGATTTTCAAAATAAAAAAAGAAGAGGAAGTAATGGAGCAGTCATTGAAGATGGTTGATTCCCTTTTCTTCTGCATACATTGCACGGATAGCTCGTAAGGCCAATCGATCTTCTTAGCCACCATAAAAAGGTGTCTTTAATTTGCTTTGCTGAATTTGAAATTTGAATTGCGAAATTCCTATTCAGACTAAAGATATATTCCCAATTGAAATCAAATAAAAGATGAATCTGTGATATATATAAAAACTGGATATGTTTTGTCATTGCTTTTATCGCCCATCATATATAACCAGTAGGGAAGGGTGGGAATTATAGATATTTACTTTTGTGTAACATATGATCGATTTGTTGATTTTTTTTTGTTGTTGTTGTTGCATTGCAATGAAAAAGTAAGATTTCCAATGAAGATTGTGAATAGGGTTCCTACTATTTTTTAGATAGATAAACCAATAATAACCCTGATTTCATTCTATTTATAATGCTTTATTAAAACCTAGTAAAAAAGATAGCAAACCTTTTCGACGAGTCATATACAGGAGTACTTGTGTTTTTTTTATAATTTTTTTTTTACAGTAGGTATACATTAGGAAGACTTCACTAGAAGGGTGAAACACTTTCTTAATCATCTTGACGGATGGTGTTACAAAATTCCTTATTAAAAGGGATGATAGAAATATTGCAATTATCGCCATTTCTTGCAATATAATCAGTAACCTTATTTGCTTCTCTAAAACAATGCTTGAATTCGACTTGGTCAAATATACTGCCATTAGTTTGAATGTTTGATCTTCTCTATTGGCACATAATCTCTCATTTGAAGCTCCCGTTATCTTTGATTGCCTTAATTTCTTCTCTAAAGCAACCTTATTTGTGTTTTTTTTATATAATTAATATGGTATCCAAACAGACCATATTTTTACTCTCCTACGTACGACACAACTGCCGCGACATTATACATGTTGAAAAAATCGATCATCAACTTCATTTGTCCACTCTTTCAATCAAACACAATTAATCCTCAATACTCCATCAGTTCGACGTGGCAACCAGAGGTCGAACCCGTCAGTTCAAGGGCAGGGTCGGTCGACCCGGACCCTAATCCGGAAAGACCATGCAAGGTCGATTGACCCGGCGGGTTATATATTTTTTTTTAAAAATGGTTTTTAAAATTTTTTTTGACTATTATATATATAAAAAAAATGATGCGTAAAACTACTTTCTATCCCCGACTTCATTTTTTGTTATGTGGTTGAAGAAATATGTGGGAAGATTTTATATCTCCATACAACTTTATAATTTCATCCACTACAATTTCAATGTGGGATGTAAGAGAGAAAAATATGAGAATATATTTTCTCAAATTTCATTTCCAACGTGGAAAATGTATGAATAAGTGAAGTGAGACTATATGACGTACATATCTCCATACCACTTTTTTCATCCACTATAATTTGAATATTTATATAGTTTTTAAAATTATATAAAAAAAACATGCATTAATAATAACAACATATTTTGTTGAATGAAGGGATTATATGACATACATAGGTAATTTATGTTCTAAACTTACATTTATATACATATACTTATAAAATTGTAAATAGATATGTTCTAACAACATATCTATGTGGGTGTTGTGGTTGATTTTATGAAGAAAAAAATTTCCACCAATTTTTTTTATTAAAATAATATGTTTAAATAATTTATATAAAATTATCATAAGACACAATCTATCAATATATATTTTAGTTAATTGATAAAATTATTATACAAAAGAATTATTTATATCAAAATTAATTATTTGGTAGTTGTTATTTTATTTATATCTATATTGTTTTTTGCTAGAATGAAAATTTATATTTAGATTAATTATTTTATATTTTCTGCACACTTTGACTATTATTATTAATTTAATTTTTATATTATAATTCAAATTTATTTTTTATTCATAATTTTAATATGGTTCTTTGATAGATAATAAATGTAATTTTATAATATTGTGTTAACATATTCTCTGCATATGACGAGACATACACTAGTTTGTATATAAACATTGAAAATTATAAATATATGGATATGTTGTTGTAGCTTCAGACTATAACATACCAAATAAAATTGTTAGACCATCTGCAACATCTTCTCTAAAATTTTCCTAAAATGGGGAAACAAAATACTTATTCTTCAAATTATTTTTGCTTTAACTCCAACATCTCCCCCATTTCAAAGATTTGGAGAATTATTTAGTTTAGAGAATGTGTTAGGTTTATAGGTAATGTTGTTTTAATGGGTTGAAGGAAAATTCGGTTCTTGTAGATCCTTGTGGATAATCAAGACAATTTGAGTAGACCCAAAAAGGGTAATCTCATGGGTAGACCTCGAAAGGTAATCCCGAGGGAGTAGGCCAAAAAGGCAATCTCCACCGAATTCTTTTAGGCGACAAAACTAAGTGTTTAAGCCCTTTAGAAAAGATATATAAAATGGCTTGGATAATGGCAAACGAGTCACTCAAATAAATCGAGTTTTCCTTCAACGTTTATTGCCCCTATATGCCAAAAGGTTGAACTACAATAACGTTGTGGGATAAAACGTTTCCTATACAATAAAAGGGTGGCATCCCATTTCATTATTGCATATATACACACCTTGTTGTGTTTTAAGTGTTTGTTATTCCGATTGAGAGAGATATATCGGAAAACTCATGCCTTTCCAAGTGGACGGCAAAGACCTTTTATAGGCAAATTGGGGTGGTAGTTTTTGGGTGGTTATGGGTAGTTATTGGAAGTTATTGGTAGTTATGGGTAGTTATGGTGGTTGGGCGGTTACCCCCAATAACTACCCCCAACCGCTGGCCCAATAAAAGCCCAATAAGAACCAGCCCAATTAAGGACAAGCTAGCATGACGGGGCTAGCATGGTGAAGCTAGGTCACTCATAAAATATAAAATATGCATGACATTTATACGAAGCTGGGTGTAGCTACTATGCAGCTAAAATGACTAAGCTAAAGCTTCAATGAAGCTAAAACCCTAATCAAGCTCAAAATTAGAGCTAGGTCATTTTTGGAGTTCCGAAGCTCGGGTAGCTCTCAAATTTTGCACCAAGGCTTTAGAGCTTAATATCTTCCTTTACAAATCATGAGACGGTGATTTAACTCACTATAAGTGAACAAAAATTGATCATAACCATATTAGATAGAATACTGAGCATATCCCTATTGCTCACTTTTATGGAAAGCATCCGAACAAGCTCAAGACCGACTTTGTCAATGCTGATATCATTGCTTGGGTCTTTCCTCCTGATTTTCGTTCTCCTTAAAATCTTAGAATTACTTAGGGCCGATCTCATGGGCCGTGTCTCCCACACACCCTAAGCCCGAGTGATGCTCTTAGTAATTCTCACACTTAACATTTATAATTTCAGACAAATGGATTGATAACTTTTCACAAATCACCAACAGAATGCTGCTGATTTAAGGAATCCTCTCTATTTTTTTCGCTCATTCTTCATTTTAGAGAATGTGATATAGAATCTGTTAGACTAAAATATACCTTAAAATTCTTCAAAAATTCCAAAATAGAAAACTGCAGAGATGTTTTACATTATATCCATGGGATGAGATCTTAATATTTTTGATAAAGGGTTAAAGAACCTCGATCACTTTCAAAATCAGACAAACACATGCCCAGATTAAAACATGCAATGATTAAACATAAAAATACCCAATATTGTACCTTTTTTCTCCTATAAAATAAAAATAAAAGCTATATATGGTAGAATAAGAGAAACCCCTCCTTTATGTATATCCTCAAAAGGAGCCACCAATTGTTTTAAATAGAGGTTTCGAGTTCGAGTCCTGTCAATTCTAAACGGTCGATAAATCCGAAACTCCCTCGCCTTGCGTCTATTTCAAGCCATGGGTCTTCTCCATGGCTCCTCCACTCCCTCACATTCGGCGAGTCGAAAACAATCCAAAAGCCATCAAACAGAGAACGAAAAGCTTGAAAGACCACCTCCACCTCCCTCTTCATGGGATCATTTCAAGAGCCTTATGTCGTGCAAGCAAACAACGGGCCAGCCCCGGGCCTACAACCCCTCCAAGAAGCCCATCGGGCTGTCCTCGTGCGGCTCTATTTGCAGCTTCCGGGGCGTGGTCCACGGCAACACCCGGGTCATCCACCGGGCCGACACTTCCCCCGAGAAGCCCGGCCACGGCTCCTCTAGCCGCTCTCTGGCCAGCTCCGTCGCCTCGACTGGGACCGGCAGTTTCTCCACAAGGACGACGTCGTCCTCGTCATCGTCTAGGGGGATGCAACTGAGGAAGCTCTCCGGGTGCTACGAGTGCCGTATGATTGTCGATCCCAGCAGGTACGCACCGACACTTTAATTTCCGTCGCACTTAAAATTTTTGTAACTATATAAATGAAATTAAAATGAAACGAATTAGATATCCGATAACACCAAGAGGGAGGGTATGTGCTTGCTCGCAATGCGGAGAGATTTTCCCAAAGGTTGAAAGCTTGGAGCATCATCAAGCAATTCGACATGCCGGTAAATTGTATATATTCTGTGGAGTAGTTAATTTGTTTGATTTACATAATCCAGTACTACTTGATTTTAACCACAGGTAGCAGCTGAACCACACAATATACTTCGTACTCCGTATTTGATTTTGTACTTGACTCTCTCAGTTACAGTATGTACTGTGTACAGTCCGAAGTCAGTAGTCAGTAATGTTTGCTGGTACGTGTTGGTGTTGCTGCAGTCCCAGTTCACTTGGGTGTTAGATAACTTAATAAGGTCAAATTTTGCTAAAAATAATGATTTCGGTTGTTTTATTTACCAGTAAGTTTTCAAAAGCTACAGAGAAGTATAATAAAATTTTATTTCAAAAAAAAACATTAATTTCACTTATTAATAATGAGTTATTGTTTTATTATCTTAAAAAGATTTTATTATTTTTATATATCTTTAGAAGATTTATATTTTTAGAAGGTTGATAAATATTACTATAGATAAAATATACTGTAAAATATGTATGAATAGTTATTAAAAAATGTTACGTAGAATTTTATATAATTTTTAACTTATCAAAAAATTATGTATGGATAGTAAAATATCATGTAAATTTCTAAAATAGCACGGAGGAAAAAATTGGCACCAGTTATATTCAGTGAGACCTTACATATATTAATGAACACTATTATTAGAGTTTTTTCTCCCTTAAAACTCGCATAACATGTCATGTAACTGCTTAATTTAAAATGTTGTTTAGCCTATTACTCATTGAATTTGGTAAATAAAGAGCGGTCATTCCGAGGTTCGAATTGGAGACGTTCTAGGGGTACGTACTACCCACAAGTCTTTTTCAGTGAGTCATTTCGGAATGGTTCTTTAGCCTATTATTTCGTATATATATGTAACTTATTATGACATTATCTATACGTATTACGTACTACCAAGTATTATTTTTCACAATTTGAAAATATGGAGTTATTCCGGCCAATTTACTACCCATCAATAAAAGTTTTTCACATTTATTCAGGCCACTATTTTAAGCAATTTTTCAAAGTTTGAAATAGACCCTCCTTTTTGTCACCTTAGAGAATGCCCAACACTTCTCTAAAAAAATCTCCAAAATAGAGAATTATAAATCACATATTCTGGACTTTTTTGGGTTGAATTCCAACAGATTATCCATTATGGAATTTCCTCCAAAATATATAAACTCTCCAAATTTAAAGAATGATCTTAATTTCTTCTTCGCATTCTCTATTTTAGAGAATGTAATGGGGAAGCTGTTGGACGAAAATCAACCTTACTATTATCCAAAAACCCAGTATGGAGAATCTGTTGAAGTTACTCTTAAATCCTGAATCTATCTGCAACTACCTGATTTTTTTTTTGTTTTGACAATATTTTTTTGGACTATAGTCTCACGGAATTAAGTTTTAAAATATTTCAGTGGATACAATTTTCTTTGATTAATATTGTACGTACGTAGCATCACAACGGTAAAAACAAATTGACATTAATCTAAAAATTGTGTGGGAGTCAAATGCAGTATCGGATCTGGATCTGGAGGATTCAGGTAGAAACATAGTGGAGATAATATTCAAGTCGAGTTGGATGAAGAAGGACGATCCCATTTGCAACATCGAAAGGATCCTGAAAGTCCACAACACCCCTCGAACCATCCAACGGTTCGAGGAGTGCAGAGACTCGGTGAAGGCACGCTCTAACTTCAACTCCAACTCCAACACCAAGAAAAACGCCAGGTGCGCTGCGGACGGTAACGAGCTCCTGAGGTTCCATTGCACCCCCTTGGCTTGTGCTCTCGGCGCCAACGCCTCCTCCTCCCTTTGCACCTCCATCCCTGCTTGTGGAGTTTGCACTATCATCAGGTATATATACAATTCTTCACTCTTAGTTTTGTTCTGGTAGAGTCTTGGGAAAACTCTATTGATAGATTTGTCTTTTTTATTAAAAAAAAAAACAAGTTAGATTTTTTTGAAAGAAATGGGGTTAATTAGTGGGGTTGAAATTAATAAATGGAAGGGTTGGATCTTTAACCATTTATTATGAAATTGACGGTTGAAATCTTCTCAACTTTATCAATAAAACTATGTTGGAATATAATCTCCTTACACTTAACTAGTTATAATATAATTTAAAAATTGCCAAAACATGTGACTCCAAAATATATAAAATACACACCACGAACCAACTAATTACTAAAAGTATTAAAATTAAGTGTTTTTTTGTTGTTAAACTAACAATGCAATTTGGCATATAATTTTTGGATTTAATTTGAAACATTGGGCTTTTAGTTGTTATTAATGACATGTCAATTTAAGGGCTATAGCCTAATAGCATCTCTAATAGGCATTTTAAATTTGATTGTGTGTTAACCGCTTTTGCATCCTTTGATACCAAAGATTGATAGAGATAACAGAGTGGGAAATTCAAATTTAACCTTTTTAAAGCACTTTTTGTACATAAAAATGATAATGGGGGGTTCTTTGAATGAAAAATAAATTTATGGATAATTTTATGTAAATTTTTATTTTATGGGTGATTGTGTGAAAATTCACCTATTTTAAGGGTACCAAAATAAAAATATGATATTCGTACACACGTAGTAGTAATAATCTAAAAATGACGAGACAGGCACGGGTTCCAAGGGAGCAAGGGAGTGCGGACCACAGCCAGCAGTGGGAGGGCCCACGACCTTTTGGACTACTTTGACGGGCGCAGGGCCATGTTGGTTTGCCGTGTCATCGCCGGCAGGATCAGGCGGACCCCACTCACCGAGGCCGAGGATGAGCCCTCATCTACGGCGGCGGTAGCGTCGGTGACTGGCGCTTCCTACGACTCCTTGGCCGCTTCCTCCGGCGTCTTCTCCAATCTGGAGGAATTGGTGGTGTTCAATCCTAGGGCCATCCTTCCTTGCTTTGTTGTCATCTACAACACCCTTAATTGATTATGTCAATTAAATAATTTGTCAAATGTGAAGTTTAGTGTCTAAGATTTTTTATGAATTGATGAGTGATTGTGTTTGCTTAGTTTGGCTTGTATATATTTTATGCTTTAAAGTTTAATGCATTGTATTAAAATTTTAATACTCTCTTGCATGATTTTTTTAACTTATAACGATGATCACTATGATCTCGTATAAAGATTATTTATGAAGGGTCTTCCTATATGCACCGCAAATCTGTGATTAAGCGATGCTAATGCAACGTCGGATCCGACATTGTGTTGTGTCATACACGATGTTGTGAAGTGGGGCGTGGATGGACACTTTACAACGTCAAATTAGACGTTGTAAAATGGGTCTGGTCGGGCCACACAACAACGTTTGATTTGACGTTATACTAACGTCGGATCACAAAAAAACGTCCAATCGAACGTTGTTAATTAGACCATCTATATATACCGCAACGCTTGTTCCCGGAGGCACGCCACCTGCCATACACGAAGGCATCAAACCCAAATTGCTTTGTTAAATATGATATGTTTCAGTGATGGGAACCGTTTCATTGTTGAAGTGGGGGAGACACCGTCGTCCACCTGAACATGATGCTTGCAACTGCAAGCACATGAACTATAATCATTTATTTCGATGCAATCTATTTTCTATGCAGGGTTGCCGCATCCTCAAGAGGTCAACACAGTTGAAGTTCAGGTGTAAAGAGTGTGACGACGACCCTGTGTCGTACTATATACGGATCACTGAGTAGATAAAGGATATGCTGATCGTTTTGTACGTCGACCTGTCTCCGGCGCGTTGTCGCAGAGTAACACAGTATGCAGTTGATACAGTAGCGCGCCTTGCCCAAGATGAGATGACGACATATGCGTACCAGCAGGTGCAGATTCGAATATACCCAAACATTCATGAAGAGTCCGTCAGTAGTTGTTCCGTTTAATACAACAACCCTTGCTGAAATGTTATGTTAAAAAATGTTTGTAATTTTCTATTTTGCGCCAACTGATGTTCGTTTTGCTTGAATGATTGTTTTTTTTTATGGTTTCTACGTCTTCATAACAACAAACATTCAACTATCAACTCTTAACTAATTCATAGTCAAGAAAAAAACAAATACAACAGTAACAACACGAATAATAACAACTTTTAGTAGCAACATGCAAGGATGACTAACAATGTAATAGGGCAATGATAACTGAACATCGTATTATGACTCCTAAACATGGTTTAGGGTACGACCTTCCTGAAACCGCAATGCTCTAAATCTATCAAATTGCTCTTGGAAACAAGTATCCCATCCGTTGACGATCGGGTGATGGTATGTCGTTGATAGCATGCATTTAGGTAGGCATAATATGTTGCATTTAGCTTAGTTAAGATGCATTTCATGGATGGATTAAGCACGATTTGCATATTAGTTCTCTATGTTGTTGGATTCGGAATCTACACGCTTTTATTGATTATTTCAGGTAATGGTAGATCTGAGGAGGAGACATGAGTTGACAACACATTGGATGAGAATTTCTAGTTGATCGAAGAAGCTTACATGAAGATCTCAAGAGGTCCTGAGAAGAAGAAGCGATCCTAAACGAAGAACAAGTCTGCAGAAGTTGTCGCTAGACATGCTGAACTTGTTTTGCACTTTTTGGAGGCCTCGGTTGTCCGATTGACTATTATGACCATGCGTTGGAAAGCTCTTTCAGAGAGCTACAACTTTCCTGTTAAGAAGAAGAGCAAACTCGAGACGGATTTTCCGGGAAAGACAGATGCAGCGGCCGCCTCATGGTGTGCAGCGGCCGCCGCCAGGGTCGATGCAAAAAGAATACCGATGCTGCGGCCGCAGCATACATGCGGCGGCCGCCGCATCTGCCGCCAGCGTGGATACGCGTCGTTTTGAATACTTAAAAACCCTAGATGCTTTTGTTTTGATTAAGGGCCGACTTTGGATGATTGATAAGGCCACTTTTAGTTATTTTTCCAAACTTCTACTTCTATTCTATTGATTCATCAGACGCTTTAGAGATTTTGAGCGATGTCTTCCATGAGGAACTAAACTCATCTATTCTGCCTGCAATTTGAAGCTTTATTCGGATTGATTGTGAGTTTCTAATTCTCGTTCCTTGTTTCCTATATTTGAATGCTTCAACTTCTTTGTGCTTGATTGTTTATTGTTTTGTTCTATCTTGTCTGGCCAACTTGTTAGATCAATTCAATTGCTAAGGTTTTGTAGATTCCTGGTTGTGAACCTTAACCTAAGTGGCAAACTTGTTCCTTTAGGGCTGGTTGAACTAATTGAATGAGTAGGAAGTTGAATGTGTTGTTAAATCCTTTTTTAGGGACTGCAAATACCTTGGCTAATCTCTGAACTTAAAGCTATCAATTGGGTCAAATCCTTCTTTAGGGACTGTTCGATTGATAAGGGTTGCTAGGACTGGTTGGACTAGTAACTAAATTAGGTCGGGACAAGGACATTCATAGGAAACTGAATAGGACGCGAAGAAGTTACAAGGATCGCTTCAATCCAATAAAGTGGAAAATTGTAGGTAGAATTGCTTCTCCAAATTGTCTAAAAACCAAATTCGTTTGCTTTGCTTTCTTTACTTTGCTTTGATAAAAGGCGAAACTTTCACACTCAAAACCCCTCTCTTTGGTTACTTTAATCGGCATTAAAATCATACTTGAGTTATAATTTTCCCTGTGGATCGACCTCTTGCTTATTGCTATACTAGTTATAGGTTTGAGATTTACTTTGGCGGATCAACGACAGGTTTTACCTCCGTCAGTCGTCCATTCATGCGTTGGAGGAGGTAAAGGAGCGTTGAGATGTAACCATATCTCCAATAAGTATAGTAGAATGTTAAGTTTGGTAATTTATGAATGTTAATTTATGGTTGAAGCGAGAGTAACAATACATATCATACTCACCGTTGCGAAATGATCTTGGTTCCCAATGCAAGTCATGCCTTGTATGGCCTCGTGAGGGGCGTCATTTGGTTGTTCAGTGTATATAGGGAGGCATGTGAACGACATGTGCCAAGATAAGTCGACAAGGGGCACCTGGTAGACGGTTGCAAATACAAGACCCATGATTGGCAGCTCGATCCAGTATCTTCGGTCACCTCCCACTATGTCGGAGTAACTCTACAGGTCGAAAAACTCTCGCACCGAATACCCTCCTATGTAACAACTAGCGTAAAGTTGATAGTTCTGTTCCAAATTAAATGGTTGCACAATAACCGTTTCATATATGCAAACTGTGCCTCCCCTGGCCGTAACATCAGTTGCGCCGAAGCCCGATATTCGCAGTGACCATCTCCCACGGTGTTGACGGCTGCCGTAATGTGCTTGAACATAAAAGGGTCCACATTGTTGTGGCCCCAGCTAAAACCCCAGTACTGTGCGTCATACGGAGGTCGGGACTGTCGGTCATGACCGTGGCGACCTGATCTGGCTTCCTCCCTTTCAAAATTCGCCCGATATTCCTCATATCGCAAAGGATTCGTTCTGCATGGGTTCCTCCTTCCTCTAGGTCAGCCCTTTGAAAGTACGCTACCACGCTCGGGTGGGTGCAGATTAGGGTCACAAGCTTCATTGGAGGCAGTGTACGAAGCCGACATGGCATAGGGTAAACCAACATTTTCTGATTCATCCCGCATCAGATCTCTCCAAAATGGGTGGATGTCGTCTGGTGATATTAGAACTCCTTCAACAACACAACGCTGAATGTCGTGCACACACGGCAGCCCATAACAAATTCTCCAATATCGGTCGGTGCACTCTATTGGTACTTTTCCATCGACAACGGTTCTCCAATGATCATAGAGATATTCGAAACACTTCTTCGAAACCGCATGCTTAACCTCTTCGAATAAGGGGACGTCATGTGCGTTAGTTGGCCATTTGAAATGATCTATCTCCAAGGCGGTTTGGAGATCATGCACCTGACATTCATTAACTCGATGAATGACATCCACCACGACACAAAAATCACATGTGGACGAGTGCAATGCTTCCTTCAACACTTTATACTGTCCTTCAACCCTACACGATGCATCATGTGCTCGACGTGAACGAATGTCGAAATTTTGTAAAGGAGTGACACGGGTAACGACAAAAATCACATGTGGACGAGTGCAATGCTTCCTTCAACACTTTATGCTGACCTTCAACCCTACACGATGCATCATGTGCTCGACGTGAACGAATGTCGAAATTTAGTAAAGGAGTGACATGGGTAACAACGAAAAACGATACGTATACCTATTGTTTGTCCTCGTTCCAAATGTCAGGACGTGGTCGGTGTGACATCTGACAAGGCTCGTCCAGTGGATGACCCACACCGCTTCCAGATACCCCATGACCCTGGGTGCGGCCCGTGTTGTTGCAGGAGGATGTGTCAAGTATGAAATATAAATAAATATACGGAATTTTCGCCTGGTGCCCCTGAGGTAAGGGTAAATTCACCGGGTGTACAAAAGTATGGGTAAATTCGCCAAATACCCCTGAGGTTTCGTTTTTTTCACCTGGTGCCCCTCGGTTAAATTTGTTAAAAAAAACGTTATAACGGTGTTACTTTCTAACACATGAAAGAAATGAAAGAAAAGAACTGACGTTAGACGAAATTCACGACATTGAAACCAAAGGGAGATGGCGACCTAAGGAAGAAGGGAGAAGCCAGACCTAGCTTCGTGAGATCGGCCTACGCTAGGAGGGAGGAGGCGTGGACATCAGCTATTGTTGTTGAGGTAAGTCTCTCCTCTTCATTTCATCTCAAGTGGTTTTCAATCTTCGGATTTAGGGTTAAGAATTTGAGATTTTTGAGTGATTATCGGTGTAGGATCTTTGAATTAGGGTTTCTTTGTTGGATTTATGGATAATAAGGTGTTTGTTTTCAAGTCCTTTTTGAATTATGGGATTTAGGGTTTTGGGGTTTTGAGGCAAACAATCGATGTTTTCAAATTATGGTTTATCAGTAGGTTATTGTCTTCATAAAATCAATTTATTGAAGAATATAAACATGTTGAAATTATTGTAGAATGGACGAGAAGATAGTGTTGAGGCTTCACTATATTCATCAAGAATATGTGGAAATAGAGGTTGATGATCCTGATAAGTCGAACATTCTAGATTTATTTGTTGATTTGCTAGAGATGGCTGAGAAAAGAAAAATGTTCCTTCCCGACAATCCTACTATGTGGTATGCGCATAATGGGCAAAGTTTTCAGCTTGAGAGTGATTCTGATGTCATTAACATGTTTCGTTTATTTTCGGACAAGAAGCCGATAAATTTGGCCATTGGGGATGCTGAATCCTCTTCTAAGAATCTAGACATGGCATGAGGTTTAGTTGAATCTAAGAGACAACTAGTAGTACCTCAAAGGTCGAGTCATGGTAGTTTGCCTGTGTCCAATAGGAGAGTTCCACCTACCACTGCAAGAAGAAGAGGAATCAGTGTTACAAAAGATGGTATTACCTCTCATTCAGTAGGTAGTGAACCCAGTTTTGGCGATGTTAGTAGAACAAAAGATGATGTGGGTGGTGTTGTTGTACCCATTGGTGAACCTAGTTCTAGTGAGGTGCGGTCTAATATTCTTTCAATGGGAATGGATTTACCTTCCACTACGACACTTGATATTGATTTTTCTTCTGACGGTGGGACTGATGAATTATGTGAAAGTGATAGTGAATCAGATTACTTTGATAGAATTTATGAGAATGGAGAGGTGTATACTGAAGCAGATTTTGGGAAGGTCAAGCTGAAGACTTGGATGCTCTTTTGTGACAAAGAAAGTCTACTCAATGTGCTGAGAGATTATTGTGTACAAGAAGGATTCGCTGTCATAGTGTCAAAAACGGATCATTGTAGGTATCCAGCTATGTGTGGGGAATCGAGTTGTAATTGGAGGATTCATGCATCTTCACTTTCAGATGGAAAGACATGGGCAATCAAGACATTGGAGAGTACTCATTCATGTCGTAAACTAGGCCAATACAATTCTATGGCAACTCCGGCATGGGCTTCAACTAAAATTCTTGAGTATGTAAGAGCAGATCGAGAGGTGAAGGGCAAGACTATTCAAACTTTTCTTATGGAAAAATTCGGGATACATTTGAAGTCAACCTCGTTGTACAAATCAATAGCTCGTGCCAACAAGATTATTGATGGAAGTGAGGACACTTCTTATGGGAGTTTGCCCGGCTATGTCGAGGTCTTGAAGACGTCGAATCCAGGATCAAAGGCTCATGTAGTGTGGAAGCAAGCCGAAAATGATCCAGAAAAGCCTATACAATTTAAGAGTGTTTTTATCTCATTGAAGCCAATGATTGATGGATTCATTCATGGATGTAGAGGGCTAATTGGAGTGGATCGGTGTCATTTGAAAGGAAAATACATTGGAGTTGTTCTAGCGGCTGTTCCACCTATATGCTCGGATGTCATCCTCTTTCACATCTAATGCATCCTTCAATTGAATGATGTCATCTCTTAACATCGGGATTAATTGCCTTGTCGGAGGACATAATGGAGGGTCAAACCATTCCCACATTCGACAACCTCCCGACTGTATTGCAATGAACAAAAATTCAAGTCAAAACAACAACTCATCCATCTGTCATAGAAGCCAAAAAATCAGCAATGAAATGAAACATTAATAAACATGAATTTCTTGCATACCTTGTAATTCTTACATCTTAGAAACCTCCTTCCTGGATTTCCATCTGTCATGGATGTGAAATATTGACACTCAACTCCACATTTACATATTCTGGAACTAGAATTTCTTGCAACATCATTCCATTTTCTCATAAGTAAACATGAATTTAGGCCCCCTTTCATCTTCACCTTTGACATATTAACAGGAAAAAAACTATGCTTAGAACAATTTCCCCCAAAATCGAAAACCCTAATTTCTAACAACGTACCATTGGATTGCCACTGTTGCAAGATCCTATTGAATCAGCCGCCATGGATGAACAACCTAGATTGCACTGGATTCCTCGCCTCTCTTCTCGCTCTCTCTCTCGATCTCTCAATGGCTTCTTCACTCTTCTCTCGTCTCTCAATCGCTTCAGAGCCGCTCTCTTCTTTCCTTTTATTTTCTTTTATTTTTTAAATGAAAATGCTAACAGATTTAACCGAGGGGCACCAGGCGAAAAAAAACGAAACCTCAGGGGTATTTGGCGAATTTACCCAAACTTTTGTACACCCGGCGAATTTACCCTTACCTCAGGGGCACCAGGTGAAAATTCCGATAAATATAAAAGCAAACTGACTCCCTGTCTCAGCAAATAAATACAAAACTTCCTCCCGTTGTAGTAGAAGGTAGTCATGATCGATCCACGAGGAAGCGTGTTAGCGCTCGCCTTTTCAGTTCCAAATCTCAGTACGATCTCGACCAAAAGAGTACTCGACTTCGAGTAAGGTACTCGACTTTGACCACACTGTCGACTAAAATAGTAAACAAAAAGCAACAGAAAATGAAAATAAAGCGAAAGTAGTCGATCTCGAGGAGCTGTACTCGACGTCGACCAAACTTAATCGACGTCAACCAAGTGTTGTCGATCTCGAGTGCGCAGAACCAAAAATCTTACCTTTTCGAACGAAAACGAATGCAAACTCAAAATTTTGGGAAAATAAATCAATGAACTAAAATACTTCCAAGATCAGGGTATCAACACCACAACGATAACCATGTAAAATAATGCATAAGGTATAAAAGATCATGCCTTTTCATCAAATAACTTTCGTCATTAACAAATAGGAATATAGAGGCTTTCGCATAAACCATAATTGTTACTAACCCTTTTTCACATAATTAATCTGAGTTGTATTAAGATCAATTTCGCTTCAATAACACAAACAAGGATCACCTTTAACTTTCGCAAAAGAATCATGCTCGTAGGGATAGAAGACGAAACCGCATCAAAAGATTGTACCTTTAGCGCATTGCCTTACATGGCTACCGTCGGGCTCACCCCGACCCTAGAAGTTGGGTGACTACTCGATCTTCATCATGAATAAACACATTAATAATTTCTGGAAAATAAATTGCATTAATGAGCTAAAATAAAACTTACAATCGAATAAAGCCAAATCGTCTCTCAACTTCTCCAACTCCAATCGGCTCCAAGTATCTCTCTCTCTCTCTCTCTCCTACTCGTTATCTCTCTCTCTATTGTGTTCTCTTGTGGCTTGGCTTGGATGATTGAATGATTCTAAAATCCACCCCCTAAAGCCTTATTTATAGTGTTCCATATAGCTATTCTAGGAAGGAACAACTATATCTAAATATAAAACTTTCATATCTAAAGCATTAAGATAAAACTTGGAAATAAAACAATTAAATCTATAAGAAAATAAAGCTATTTGTGGATAAATCCTTCTTGACTTGATAGATCTTCATGTGGATGGATATAATTCCACATCTCTTGGCTTGCAAGTAACTCTATCTTCTCGGCACAACTTGATCTCAGACTCGTCTGTATTGTCCTCGACATCGAGTAGAAGTGCTCGACGTCGACTAGGATTTTTCCTCCGGGGTGGCACTCGAGCTCGGGTAAGTTTCGGACTCGACGGGTGTACTAGACGTTGACCAAACTCCTTGACGTCGAGTAAAGTTGGGCTCTCGAGTGGCTCTGCTCGACTCCGGGTTAACTTCTGGCTCCTGGTGTACTCGACTTCGACTAGAAGTGGTCGACGTCTAGTAGAATTGTCAGTTTTCAGCATTCTGGTCTGTTCTTGAAACGCACTTTCCCGAGTCCTTGTTTGTTTGATTGACGCATATGAGCAGGAGTTGGAAAGCTATTTTCGAGGACTACAACTTTCATGAAGACATCAAAGCTTGATTCAGAATAATGAATGGTGAAAAGTGGGATTTTCTCCAGATGCACCATCCTTAGCTTCTTCATGACTTTCCTTTAAGCTCCAAAGTACATCTGATTTCTGCGAAGTTAAACAGAAACTAGTGTAGACTCCATAATTTGGTAAATAAGTGTAAAATACATAGAATTTGTACTTTTCTAACCCAAATGCATGAAATGTTTACAGAAATCGATATAAAAGTAAGTGTAAAACATGGCAAATTAGGCGCACAACAACCCGCTATTGGCCGTGAAGCCATCGCCGACGCCGCTCAAACGACTCCTCCAAAGAAGACGACAATAAACCCCACATGTGATTCTTGAATAGAACTGCAAGTTTCAGATTTTAGTAATCTTCAAAGCGGCCTCTTTACACTTGCGAGTTACATGTAACCAACACAATAGATTTTGCACATCAGGAAAGACGACCCTAAGTGCAGTGAGAAGGCCCAGCTCCCCATCTGTCATGATCGAATTGGGTACCTTACCTTGAAGAATAACACGTAGGTTGTTGAGCACCCAAGCGTATGTGTCCTCATCCTCGTGAGCCATAAAGGCATAGGCGATGCAAATGTTATTTTCCGTTGGCGTTAAGCCGACTATCTCGCACAACGCGACATTGTACCTGTGGACGCAGTGTAGAAACGTACTCACATTAGCATAGCACTCTATATGGAAGAAATGTACGAAGACATAAGATAGGATATAGTACTTACGCGGTGGTCTTGTACGTACTATCCATAATGATGACGTATGGGTATTTGTTCAAGAGATGAATCCCATCCGGGTGTGAGAGAAAAAGGTCATTCAATACGTTGTCATCGTCTAGGCTTCTTTTGAATTCGTAGTAGTAGGCTAGTAGCCCCTTTTTCGAAGACAATAGAGGGTATCTTGGGTCATCGTTCGATTTTCTCTCTCTTCAACGGCGAGCATGTTGAGGGTATTCTCTAGTGATCGCACTGAGGTGTGGCTATTCTTTTTTTTTAATGGGTAAATATATTGAAACAAAACTGAAGTACAAGGACCAGAAATTTGTGTTGGTGGGGAGGGGGTTCACCTCTAGCGAACTAGGGGAACCATTACAATATGTCTTACCTGAGGGGTGCAACCCCCAAGTATGGAAAACCACCTGACAAAAGTCCATAGACTAGCAAAAAGAAGATGCATGCAAGCATCCATATTAAACCTAGTCAAAATAAAAGAACAATATAATCTAATACAATAGGCCTAGGTGTCATCTTATAAGGCCATCCATATTAATAACCAAGTTGTTATCCAAAGCATGGTGCAGGAAGCAACATTAGCAACCAATGCTAAAAGTTCATAGGCCTAGAATAATTCAATTATGGCCAATGCTAATAGTTCAAGCATGGTGCAGGAAGCAACATTAACCAAGTTGTTATCCGGATAAATATGCTCCGCTGGGAACCATACTGAAGCGGGTGACCTCGGTACCGACCCCCTTAGGGTCGGTATGACTCACTGTAAGCTCATCTCGTCTCGCTTGTTCAGATCAGGCCTCGGTACCGACCAAGGGAGGGGGGGTCGGTACGGGGATTGTATGACGGTGTTTCATCTCGGACTTCTCTGACGGAAAGTATCGACTCGGTACCCTTATGTACCGACTCGGTACTTCATGTTTCAGCTCGGTTTGGCTCACTAAAATGTCCATATCTTCTTCGTTATAACTCCGATTGCTTCCGTTCTTTTTCCTATGCGCTCCAAATTCTCTTCCGCTTCTTTTCAATGTTGAAAGTTTCTTCAAAAACAGCTCCCAAAATTCTATAAAACACACAAAAGCTAGTGAAGATATCTATTTCTCATGAAATATGAAAACACATGCAAAAGACACTAAACCCAATGCAAAACTTATGAAAATGACTCAAATTAATGACAAAACACATGGAAAAAATATAACTAAAACCATGCACATCAACGCCACCCGACCGGTTTGCAGCGCTAGACACGATCGCTTGATTACTAAGACCATGTTGTGCTTCACGCCGAGTTGCTTAAAATGGTCAACCATTTCGTTACGGCATTGCCAAATACGGGCGTCGGTAAACGCAATTGTAAAGTCTCGAAACTGAATAAAGACATAAGAAAGTATATGCACTTGATTTTACTTAAATTGTATATCCTTACTTCGGGTTAAACTGGATACAAATAAACTTAAATTGTATACCCCTTGGGACGACATTGCTTCGTGATGTGGGAGCTTCATCTCGTGCCACCTTCATCGCTCGTTCACTTTCCGAGGATGACATTTTCCTCTTTATAGATGAAATTACTATTGTGTGAAATTGTGAGGTGAATGGATGGCATTCATTCGTCCTGATGGTGAAAGTATATAAAGGCATCAGGGAGGACCATACATGACGTCAGTTGCGCGTTCTATGGGTTAGTCGTCACAACGTCATATTGAGCGTTGTGAAGGGGGACCCTCCTTTACAACATCATATTGGGCGTAGACCCTCCGTAAACAACGTTATAATTGACGTTGTAAAGCCAATTGCAACGTCAAATTAGACGTTGAAAAGTCAGGTTCATCCCCTATTCCCCTTTAACAACGTCCAATCCAAGGTTGTAATGGGGGAATGAACCCTTTACAAAGTCCAATCCGACGTTGTATTTGGTGCATTCTCCCATTACAACATTAAATCCGACGTTGTAATTGGGGACACCATATAAACCCCAGCCTCCGGTCCCCCACTCCCCACATCATCCATACACCCCAAACACCCAACAACTAAAAGCCCTCAACCATGCCTTCAACTCCGTACAATTTCGTCAATGAAGTCGAATTCTCTGACGACACCCATTACACTATTAGAGTGACCAGACACAGTGTGCCGGCTGAACGTCACATTTGCAACCGCAAGCACAAGAAGTATCGCATTTTATTTCCATGCACTTTATTTCATGTGCAGTGTCATCGCAGGTGAAATACCCCAAAGTATTTTTGGGAATTTCGTTTTAAGTGAATATTTTTTTTAAAATAAATGTTCTCGTATTTTGAATTCAGGAGTAAGAATTTTCGATCAACAGAGCTGAGATAAGATCTCAGATAGAAGAAGAAAGTTTTCTTCTAACTTAATGGGAAAGAAGTTTGTTATGCAAAAACAGTAATCTGAAAACTAACTAGAAAGCACTTAAACACATCCACTTTATTGAGTTTGGTAAGCTGATGTAAGGGATATTAAAAGGCATCACTTTGAGCTCCTTTCTCTCTTGTTGTTGTTGTCTCAAGCCACGCTCTCGGCCACTTATTGATCATCTAAGATGAGCATATGAGCATATGCTCTACACATCCCCCCCCCCCTTTCTCAAACTGAGTAGAAGGAGAAGGAACGATGCTTAGTTTGTAAGCCAAAAAGTGATGTTCCTGAGCACCAAGAGGTTTTGTTAAGATCTCAGCTAGCTGATAAGAAGAGGAAACATGCTTGGTGCAAATGAAACCATCTTGAACCATTTCTCGAATAAAATGCCCATCAATCCAGATGTGCTTAGTGCGTTCATGGAAAACCGAATTAGGAGCGAGTTGTTGGGTGGATTTTCTGTCACAATGCATGGGAATCGGCAAGGGAACTAACACTAGCAAATCACGAAGAATCCCTTCGAGCCAAACCTATTCACTACCAGCAGCTGACATAACACGATTTTCACTTTTATCTGAGGGCTTAGAAATTGTTTTTTATTTCTTAGTTTTCCAAGAGACGAGGGAAGAACCAAGAAACATACAATAACCAGTGATGGAACGACCAGTAAAGGAACAATTTCCCCAATCAGCATCACTAAAAGCTTAGAGACGTAGATCAGAAGAAGCATCAAAGAACAGAGCATGATGAAAAGTAACCCTGAGATATTGCACAACTTGCCAATGAGGAAGGGAGCTAGAAGAAACTGACTAAGCTGCTGAACACAAAAGATGATATCTGGTCTTGTAAGAGTGAGATACATAAGTCACTCAACAAGATGTATGTATTCTTCTGGGTTAGGAAGAAGATCTCCCTCATCAGGAGAAAGATGAAGACCCTTTTGCATAGGAAAAGCAATGGTCTTGCAATTCATCATGTTAGCATCTTGAAGAATGTCAAAAACATACTTCTGTTGATTAAGAAGCAAACCTCTGTCATTCCTAGCAACCTCCATGCCTAAGAAATACATAGCTTGCCCCAAATCTTTCATTATGAAGGTATTATCCAAGGTAGTTTTGAGATGAGATATATTAGAAGGAGAGTTTCTAGTGATCAACATATCATCAACATACACAAAAGCAACAATGAATGATCCATCAGAGGATTTATATTTGGTGAATAAGGAATGATCATGAGTAGATTTCTGAAATCCCAATTTAAGCAATAGTTGACTCAACTAAACATTCCATTCGCGACTAGCTTGGTTAAGACCATAAAGAGACTTAACCAACTTGCAAACTTGACCATTCTTAGATGAAAAACCAAGAGGTGGAGACATTCATACCTCTTCATCCAAATTTCCATGAAGGAATGCATTGTTAATGTCCAACTGGTGTAAAGGCCAACCTTTGATAGTAGCTATAGCAAGCAAAACCCAAACAGTGGTGAACTTAGCCATAGAGGAAAAGGTGTGTTTATAATCCTTGTCTTTGACATGAGTAAATCCCTTAGCTACAAGTCGAGCCTTGTACTTATCAAAGTTCCATCGGGTTTGTATTTGACTTGGAAAACCCACTTGCAGGCAGCCAATGGGTTTGTGACCAAGTGGAATATCTGTCATAAGCCAAGTGTTGTTAGAAGCAAGAGCTTACAACTTTAGATCCATAGCAGCAACCCATTTAGGATCTTTAGCAGCTTGGCTATATGAGCTAGGTTCATAAACGACAATTGTGTTGAAGAGAGATGCAACATACTCTAAAGACAAATGAGATAGGTTCTCAGATTCCAAGATAAAGAAGGCCTGAGATTGAGAAGAAGTAGAACATGTTGGTAATTGACAAATAAAGTCATCAAGCTTGGTAGATCTAACTCAGGCACGAGTTGACTGTCTAAGCACATGAGCGGGGAGCAGGAGCATCCTGATGCATATGAGGAGAATAATGATCAACAACATGATGAATAGCATCCTGATGCATAGACTGTCTTGAAGGGGAATCAGATATATGAAATGGCAACACATCTCTTGAAGAGATAGAATCCTCAACTGAATGAAGAATATCCTCTGAAGTAGAGTGATGATGAGTAGGAAGCTGGGACAAATCAATGAAATCCACAGTAAGAGACACAAGAGGTAAGCCAGAGTCACTGTGCTCACTAGCATGTGAAGGACTCGAGAGAGTGTGAAAGGGAAATGTGGTTTCATGAAAGGATACATCTCTGCTAACAAATGTGATATGATCCTGAAGATCATAAAGTTTGTATCCTTTTTCCCCAGGAGGATAACCCAACAAAACACATATCCTGGCTGCAGAAAGAAATTTATATTTGTGAGTCTTGGGTTTTAAAGCATAGCATAAACAACCAATGACCCGTAGCTCATCATAAGAAGGAGGTGAACCATACAAAATCTCATAAGTAGATTTCCATTTGAGCACAGAAGAAGATAGTTTGTTGATTATGTGAGTAGCAGCAAGAAGACAATCCCCCTGGAATCTTATAGGTAGATTAGCATGAGCCCTAATGGCTCTAGCAGTTTCCACCAAATGTATGTGCTTGCGTTATACTCGGTCGTTCTATTGAGGCACACCAGCAACAGACCTTTGGTGCACAACTCCCTCCTCAAGGAAGAACTCTCCACATTGTGTAGAAACAAATTCAATTCCATTATCAGACCTGAACACCTTGATTTTGGTCTAGAACTAAGTTTGAACATAAGCAAAAAATTGCTTTATGATCCTGAAAAATTGCATTTTATTTTGAAAGAGAAAGGTCCAAGTCGGCGTTTGCCATTATCTATATATTTACCTGTTCAGGAAAGGTCCAAGTCCTCATTCAACAATCATCAACCAATGTAAGGAAGTACTTGGCACCACCGGCAGAAGAAACCTTATAAGGCCCCCACAAATCAGCATGCATTAAATCAAAGATATGAAAAGCATGAGAATCACTGATAGGAAAAACAAGTCTGTGAAGTTTGGCCATAGAACATGTATCACAATGATACTATGTTAATCCAGTACACTTACACACATGCAAGTGCTTCATTTTAGACAAGGAAGTATGACCAAAACGTGCATGAAGAACATGCAAATCATGATGCAAAGTTGATGCACACCCAAGTGCATTATTGCTAGCGGTATTCAAAGCAGAAGCAAAACAAGAACTCAAAAGTTTGTCACAACTCACTATCAGCTGACCAACTTGCAATTTGTAAAGACCACCAACTTGATGCCCAACAACAATTAAACACCTAGTTGAAGGGTCCTGAATAACACAGAATTGCTCAGTAAATGCAACATATAACTTCCTGTGTTTCAACAGCATGGACAATGAGAGCAGATAATACTTGAACTCAGGGACATCTCATTGAAAATAAAAAACTTGAACTCAGGGACAAGCAATACATTCAAAATCATGAACTATGTTGCAAGCTTGACCGCACCACATTACAATACTCTCTTAATAGAGCCATCAGGCAAGCCAATAAAAACAGGTCTGTCTATGTCCCGAAGCTCAAAGAATATAGAAGGAGTGAAAGCAATGTGGTCTGTCGCACCAAAGTCAATTATCCACAATTTATTGGAAACATGATCAGTAGAGATACTACCTGCAAAATTTATGAAGCTTTGATGAGCTCCATGATCATAGGATGTTTTTGCAGTAGAAGCTTTGCCCTTCCTCATCATCTTGACAACTTCCTGGTAGATGGCATTGACCATCACAGGATTAAGAGCATCACTGGATCCTCCACCTTTGTGATTGTCACTAAAGCCAAACTTCTTGGAACTAACATCATCCAAGGGACAATCCTCCATAGCAACATCCTCCACTTGAACTGCAAATTTAGAAGGAGTCTGACCACGAGGTCCTTCGGTCCAGTCCGGAGAACCAATCAGTTTGAAGCAAGACTCCTTGAGATGACCTTTCTCATGGCAATACTTGCAAACTCTATCATATTTCCCTTTCTTAAACTCTTTCTTGACATTAACACTATACTGTTAACGTTGCTTGTTGCCTTTATTGACCAAGAGAGTAGTGCTATCAGCTGAAAGAGATTGTGTGCATGTAATCTCATGTTGTCTCTCAATTTGCAAAACCATATGAAATGCCTTGTTGATAGTAGGCAATTCATCACTGGACAAGATAGTACTACGAACATTCTCATATCCATCATTTAAGCCCATTAGAAATTGCAATAATTTTCTCTTAGCATCCCTGTCAACAATCCTCTTTAACAGAGCACAACTACATTGCTTAATACCTCCGCAGTTACAAGTAGGAACATAATCAATCATCTATAATTCATCCCACAACTTCTTTAATTTTCCGTAACAGACAAATTATCTTGTTTGACATTACACGGTTCCTTATGAAGTTGAAAGATAAGCGGTGTATTCGATTCGGCAAACTGCTCAACAATTTCATCTCAGAGTTCTTTCGAGGATTCCACATACATGAAATTCTCAGCAAATTCACTAGTCATAGAGTTCAAAATCCAACTCATGACCATATAATCACATCTAATCCATTTACCTAGTTCATCAGCATCATCCAGAGGTCTAACACAAGCACTAGTGATAAAATCTAGTTTGATTTTGGCACCTAAGGCCATTTTTATGTTGCGACTCCAAGTGGAGAAGTTCTTGCCATTGAACAAAGTACCGACAAGCTTATACCTGGATGATCGGAGCTGGAAAGATAAAACGGATTGACATGAGCACTATTCGCAGCACCGACTGATTCACCGACTTTCTCGAATAGAAAATTGAGTTGTTCTTGAGGCGTCGTCATGAGAACTTCAAATCAAAACAATTTGCAATTGCTCTGATAATATGTAAAGGATTGAATGTGTGAAATCCTTCAATAGAGATGAGATTAATCGAAGATCTCAGATCTATAGGTGCAACACACTGAAAGGAGAAAAGCAACTTGGAGAAGAAGAAAGTTTTATTCTAACTGAACGGGAAAGAGTTTGTTATGCAAAAACAATAATCCGAAAACTAACTAGAAAACACTTACATGCATCCACTTTATTGAGTTTGGTAAGCTGATGTAAGGGATATTAAAACGCATCACCTTGATCTCCTTTCTCCTTTGTTGTTGTTGTCTCAAGCCACACTCTTGAGCACTTATTGATCAGCATGAGCATATGAGCATATGCTCTACAATTGTAAATATGTAGGACATGGTCTTTAAATACAAAGGAGTTTGGGATTGATAGCCAAGATGTTAGAAAGAGCTAACAACTCATCCCTTCAGCTATATAAACAGAAGCTATGTCTGTAAAAAAAAAAACTACGGAGTACTTTTTTTTAATAACAAAGTTCATCATCTTCTTGATCTCTCTCGATATCTGTTGTGATGTATGGATGATTGTCCCACATCGAAAAACACGGAACCATGGGCCTTGCATATAAGTCAGTGGGTCACTCCTTCTATTGCCAATTGGTTCTAGGATGGAATCCCGCTGGTCTTGTGTGCTCGGCTCGGGTGTGCATGATGCGCTATGACGTGTGGACCCCCCACATCATATGGCCCACTGGGATTTATCATGGTATCAGAGCGGTGCGGTTCGGGACCCTGGTCTAACTAATGGGCTAGCCGGCCTTAAGGGGCTTATATTGCGAGACCAGACAGTTGCACTTGAGGGGGCATGTTGTGATGTGTGGATGATTTTTCCACATTGAAAAACACGGAACCCCACGCCTTGCATATAAGTTAGTGGGTCACTCCTCCTATTGCTAATTGGTTTTAGGATGGACCCCCGTTGGTCTTGTGTGCTCGGCTCGGGTGCGCATGATGCACTATCACGTCATATGGCTAATCGGGATTTATCAATATCTCTTCTAAGTTGTAATGGTGATCTTGCTCAATTACTAAAGTCTGCACACAGTGGCGTAACTACTTGGGGGTCAGAGATGGCTATGGCCCCCACAATCTTTTTTTTAACGTATAGGTAGTATAGGTAATTATATATTTAGTATTATTTATATTGGTAATTATATGTGATATAAGTAGTAAAAGAGTAAAATAATAAATGTACTGGTTTTGAGATAGAACACTCTATTTAACACTTTCCAGCAACACATACCGTCCGAATTTATTTATTCTCAATATAGTTGTTTATTATGGAATAGCTTCTCCAAAAAAGAGATAGATAGAGTGAGCACAACATGGATTGATCGATACAGTCATAACAGAGTATGTACATATAAGTAAGCAACATCGATCATCGTCGTCTTTATTCCATAAATATATATATATAACAAATATATTCATCCAAAGGAACACGTACAGGCAATCCATGCCATTGCGCAGCTTCTGCTATCTTATACAGAGTAAGTAATAAATAAATATGTATAGGCCGAGTAAGTGATCAACCTTTAATTGTATTGGTGTATACATATATATAGATAGATAGATAGATAGATAGATAGATGGATGGTGCTAAGATAGATGGATGGATCAGGGGCACTTGCGGCGGCCGCCGTGGGTAGTCATGGTGGCATAGCAAGGGCAGACATCCTGGTGGCCGGAGGTGCCTGGCGGGACGCAGCTGCACCGCCTGCAGCAAGTCCGGCATGCCCTCACGCACATCTTATGCCTCGATGCCAACCTGCACCTCGCCTTGCACGCCGCTCCACAATCTATATATTCGATCATATATATACCACAAGGAATTTTTTAAATAACAACAACGTACATCAAGTTTAGTATATTAATTAATTATGTATAAAGCTAATTAAGTATATATATATATTTGAAAAGGATGGAATTGAACGTACGAATCTTTCGGCCATAGCCATATCGGTGGTGGAACTGATGAGCATGGATGACGTCCAGAATGAAGAGAGAGACGATGAGGGTCAACAACACTACTCTTTTGGAGATGGCCATGGCTTTCAATTTTTTGGCTGTTTGATCTAAGTTTGTGAAAACTGATACACATCTCAACTGCTATTTATAGAGACCATAATTGGTATATTATTATTATTATTATTAAATGCTATTTTTCAATGCAAGTGCTTTTTGGATATGGATTACGGACTATGTGATTCAGTTTCGATGTATGTACTATATATCTAGTTAATTATGATTTACAAGTCTTTTTTCAAAAAAAAAAATTACAAGGCTTTTTAATTGACTTACATGTCATCATTTTGTTTACCTTATATTTGTTTTTACGCAATTTAATGATAAAATGCACATTTATATTTTACATGATAAAATCGAAGAAGTTTATAAGTAATAAATCAATAATCTTGCTACTTGGTTTTGTGGGGGTATAAGAAGCAAGGTCGGTCAAGCCCTTGCTTCCCACGAGCTCCTAGTTAGATACCCGAGGTCGGCCTTCATTTTTTTTTAACCCAAAAAAATTTGGGAGATTGGCGGAGCAATCTACTTAAGGGTATCTTGGAGGATGAAACTACATAAAACATCATTTGAAGGGGGGAGAGGATCGAAAAAGTCAAATCCAAGATGAGAAAGACGGCCCACAATACAATTTTCTTTCATAAAGATGTGAGAGATCTCAAAGTTCGAGAAATATTGATGAGATAGAAGAGAGTCGGAGAGGATCATTTCGATCTCGCCCGAACAACAAATCTCAGTTCTTAGACTATTGATGATGCTAAGGTTATCACCTTTAATACTAATAAGTTTAATATTTATATCAGTAGCTTTTAACATGCATTTCCATAAGCTAAAATCCTCCGGTCGAATGATGGAGGGGAAGGGCGAGGTCCCAACTTCAGAAAAAAGAACAGATTCATTACCATCACGGATGAAGTCTTTGGTACGTTGGTGGATTGAGAGAATGCGCCGTCAAAATTTAGTTTACACCATCCAGGAGGGGGTTTTGACCAACGACAACACCATCAAGAGGCCATACAAGGAGTCGAGGTTGGTTTTAAGGAATCAAGCACAAGATGCCGATCAAGATCTTTGGCCCTATTCCAGTTAGAGATTTGGTCAGTTATAAAGGAGACGATAGTTTTAGGATTAGGTCGACCTTCGTTTAAAACCGATCTTATTGAACCATCTTCGATAACTTCTTCAATTTTCTTCAAAACAAAAAAAAAAATATTACTCAATATCTTTGCTTTGACTAGAACAACTTTCTCATTTCAAGGATTTTGATAATCATTTAATTTTAAAAAATCTTGAAGATTTAGCTCTATTTTTTCTTTTTCTTTTCATTTTGTAAAATGGGATTGAAAATCTATTGGACTTAAAAAAAACACTAGAAATTCTCTAAAAACTTTAAGACATCTAAAATGGAGAATCTGTACGTTAGAGATACTCTTACAAACTTAAATGGTGTCATTTTACTTCGAAAAGAGCTCTTAGTCCAAAAGATTACCCTTAATGGAGAATCTGTTAGAGATGCTCTTACATACTTAAATGGTGTCATTTTACTTCGAAATGAGCTCTTAGTCCAAAAGATTACCCTCAACTTTGTATTAGCCCTGTTTGGCACAAGTTTATTGGAGCTTTTTAAGGAGTTGTGAAAAACTTTTCACCGTTTTCAAAAAAATAGTTTTACAAACAAAAATCTACTCATATCTGATCAATCTATCAACAAAGGTTAAAGTTTTATCAAAGATTTTATCTAGATTAATCTCTGGCGTACCAAGCAGACTCTTAATTCCATCATCCATCGACTCACAATTAAAGAACAGATGATTTAGAAGGTAAAAACAAGCATATGGATAGTCGACACAATTGAACAAAACGGCCGAATTCACAGTTAAACATCAATTAATATCCATCCAATTGATTGGGTTTGGAACTGTACGTATAGCCATAGGGTTGCTAGTGTTAGGTTTTAGAGCATTTGAACGTAACGTAATTCAAGTATATATATGGTAGACTACAGCTGTTGTTCACATGAATAATGTTACTTCCTTCCTCTCTGATCAATCTCAGGAGATCGACTTGTAGTTTTCACATTCAACTCTAATTTATATGTTACATCTATTATCTATATAAAAAAATATGATAAAAATAATAAACTAATAATGATCAAAGCATGTAGAAAATATAAATTAAAAAGATAATTCATCTTATCAAAAATTATTATAGATATAAATAAATAAATTATATTGTAGCTATCAAATAATTAATTTCGATATAAATATTTTTTCATACCAATAAATAATCTAGATATAAATAAAATAACATCTCAGAAATATTAATTTATCTATTAATATTTTTGATAAATATGGTTATGAAAGAGTTTTGATTTTGTATTTTTTAATCCATTAACTGAAATATAGTGTATAGATAGATAGATAGATGGATACATTATGACTTATAATAGATTGATAACTTTAAACTTTCTATAAATTATGATAACATATTATTTTAATAAATTTTTTTTATAGAATTTGTTTTCTAAAATCAACCACAACACATCACATATAATGTTGTACATCGATTTTAGTATATGTATATACATTACTTTATTATATACATTAGCATCTTTTTTTCGTTAGCTACCTTTCTTTTTGGTCATAACCTAATATTTGTTGTTCAACGTACTTCTTAACTGTTATGCATCTTTGTGGTATCGCTTCGTCCCTCGATTATGGATTGGAATTGGGATACTTCATAGATTAATCCAAGTATATTCACCCCTTCCATTCTATTTAAAATTGTTAAAACAAGAGTGAGAGAGACCATTTTGGATTTCATTAATCATTTAAGGGTGTGTAAACTATATGTTAAATTAAAATATTGATTTTTTTATATATAATTAGTTAGTAAGATTTTTGATAATTTTATCAGATAGAATAGTTGGTACAAATTAACTAGTGAGAGAGGATAAAAAAAAAATAGATTTGTGAATATGAAAACAAAAGCTTGAATAAATTGAGATGATTTTAAAAATCCGTATTCAAAAGCTAAATAAACATTATTCTTAGTTTTTTCTCATTTGAAAATAAATATTATTAAAATCAAAAGATTCGAAAAGCCACTAACTTTATCAAACATAATCAATAATTTGTTAATGCATAAGAATTAAGAACTACTTCTACCTATATATAATACATGAATAATAATAACGTCAATAATTTGGTAATGTAAGGGTGTGTTTGGATTACAAATGCATTATCATTATAATGCAAAATGATAAGGCGGTGTTTGGTTAACAAAATTTTTAAGGCGTTTAAATTAAGATATTTTTGGATTCCGCGATATAGTAATTAAAATGCAATTATTTTATCTCGATTTATGTGATTATTTGGTTAAATTACGGTTTTACCTCAGTTTTTATGAGATTTTTATTTTTATAACCAAACGGACACATAAAACGAGATAAAATAATTGCATTATAATGAAAATGCAATGGAATCCAAACACACCCTAAGTTACCAAGTTCTCTTTAAGTGCATTATCTATTTCAATATATCCTAAATTGGTAGCTTAGCTTAAAGTATATCTACATATTTGTGACAATCAAATTGAGTGTCACTCTCACACTAATTTAATAATAGTAGAGCTAGAGCATACTAAATTCAAAAGGAAGCTATTACAAAGTGTAAAGCAGGAAAAGTGGGTGAAAAAGAGGAGCTTGGTCACTATCTTCACACATACATCATCCATACAACTTCTTGTGGATAAAGAGTCTTATGAGAAATTGCCATGTCTACATAAAATATGTTATATAGGCCGGGGAACTATAAAGGTAACTCTTTAAAGTACCCCTTTCTGTCACTTTTAGACACAGATCACAGCTGGATTATACAACCACACAAAGAGTGTTTAGTGTATCACAAATACGAGTGTGCCAGCTGCATAGTGCACCCCCGCCTCTTATTCGCTATTTGGGTAATCAAAGCTGTAGCGTTGTAGACAGCTTCATTTGATAGTCGCCGCAAACAAACACAGGTTCGCTAAGTAAATGCTACCTCAACGCTATGTCAAACACGCTCTAAACCATCGCTTATATTTCTATTTTGTACCAAATGTACCACTTATTTTTATAGGACTGTTATTCGAACCGAAAAGTATTGATTGTTCGTATTCAGCTCACTTATTTTTGGACTCGAGCTTAAAAACCAACAGAATCTTTTAGCGAGTGCAGTGTTCAATTCTTGGTGGATTTGGATTTTTGTTCATTGAGGTGAAAAAAAGAGTTCAATTTGAGTTTTTACCCAGGTGAAAATGTTCCAGAAATGTGGTGTAAATACTTCCATCCTACCCAGAGATGCTAGAATCAAGTTAAACGCAGAGTTTGCAACATGGTAATTTGATCTAATTCCGACTCCCATGCTGCACTATGCAGTGGCCCTGCGTACGCTCCTCAAACCTGTTGTCTGCAGATGAAGTTCAAGCACCAAAACACTGAATAACAAAACGCACCCCCCGCCCCTCTTTCACAGTCCTTAAACATGAACAAAGGGAGTATATCGTGTCTTCTAGTTGCGCATTCTTGAGCTTTCAGCAGTTTATACCACTCCCGAAGGTAGGCGTAGCACAAGATGTCCTCCAACGACGCTGCACAGCCAATAAGATTCATTAAGAGTGTGCTGCTAATTTTGGATATTTCGTCAAGTATTGATTATGGGACTGAGAGAATATCCATATTCATATGGCATATTACCCACCTTTGGACATAGTAATAGCAGAAATCAGCCAGGATGAATGTTTGAACAATTTCCGAGAGCAGCACCATTGAAGGCCATAATCCGTATCCCAGAGCTGTCAGCAGACCCCCTCTAGTGTCCAATACCTGCTCAGATGAGGGGAGTAAGAAACAGTCTCAATATTTATAAACAGAAAATTTCCCCAATGGGTACAGGACAGGAAGGAAAATAAAATCCCAAAACTGAAGATCTTTTGCCAAACACAAATTAAATTCTTCACAGCTAAATGTGAGGCTTGCTAATAACAAGCCCATAAGAACGGATTGCAATACAAAAACTGACATGAACTATTTCCTGCAGATAAACAGCGAACTGTTGTATACAATAGTGAATGAGGTCAATGAGTATCCAACGGCATTAAGCACAACTGCACAAGCGAATCTCGAACTTATAGATTATATCCAAAACCATCTACACTAATATTAGCTGCCCGTTTGATTCTGTCACCTACAAAGTTTGCTAGGCATAAAGTTTCATCCTTGTCCTATTGTCTGCCTAAAAAAGAAAAGCAAAGATATTTTAACCCCAGAATTCCAGTGTTGTGTCTGAATGGGGTATATATACATGAGAAGATCTCACGAAACATAAAACAGAGTCCATAAAACAGGGAACTTCGTTAACTTTAAAAATAATGCAGAACAGTCTCAATATGAAAGTATAGATAGCCTTGCTTCTTTCCCAAAAATTTGGACCTCACGAAATGCACTATCTATGTGCCAGGTGCAAGAAACAAGATCATAGATGAACCATAATGATATTTTGATTATGCATTATAAGGTGAAGGACTGAAGGGAATGATGGATATGATGAAGAGGACTAGCTTCAAGAGAATGATTTGGAGTTCTGCAAAGGGAAAACATCTAAGAAATAAGATCATACCTGAAGCACCCAGTGTGCACAGCTCAGGAATCTTGCAACTCCAAGGGCAAAGACATAATGAGCAGTAAATGGTTCAACAATCTGGAGAAAGAGAAAGTGAATGACAAATCCTTTAAATTTCAAATGTGATAAAACGACATGCGTCAAACATGGCCTATCAAACAGTCATATCATATGACTCATAAAAGCCCATTTAACATGCATATCTTATTATCACTGCTGTCGGTGCTTGGTAACCATACAATCATTTCTATCAATTCTCAGTAGATGGTATTTAGTCACCTAATATGGGCCTTCTAGCATTGGTAAAAGTTAAAAATCTCTTGATAGTATCCATGGGATGTGATAAGCTAGAAGATACGAACTAACGGAAAGTAACACTGTTATACTATACCTAACACTTTTAAGTACCATTACCTTCAGATTCTGCATGACTCTTAGCTGAGGTAGTACTGAAACTGCCTCCAGATAGACACAGAAAGCCCATGAAATCCTGTTCACAATATGGTGGGAGGTTGTAGGATGAACAAAAAGAGACAAGACAGCACAAGGTACCAGCTGCATGCAAGAAATAAGCTTGTCAGAAGAAACACTGAGAATTTTAGGCATCATCAGTATGAAAACCAAGGCTCCTGTAACAAGTATTTTCCCATTAACAAAAGATGGCCCCAAAGAGAAAGTGCATTGCAGGAAACCTAACTCAAAAGTAATGAATTATGCACAAGATGACAACGAAGAAGCGGAAAGATAATCTTGGTTTTGCTACAAATCCTAAAATGCATTTAGCAATATGTCATAAATAGCCAATACAAATAGAGAAGTGTCCAAAATAAATTAACACTATGTTTCAATGAAAGAATCACCATATATACAAAAGTGTCTTATAATTTGTTCTTTAGTAGACCAACATAGACCCTTCTTCCACATTTACTAACGTAGGAACTACTAATAACTGCATATGTGATAGGCCACAAAATTTGAAGGAATTCATATGCTGCACAATAACATAACTAAGTGAGGCTCATGCAATTAGTATGCTCTGGGTGCGCAGAAAAGCACATGATCCAGTAAATATGAAGATTAATGCAAAACTCACCACATAGTACATTGCAAAATTGTCTTTAGCTTCCATATAGGTGGTTTTAAGTTTAAAACGGATCATATAAATAACCCAAAGAGTTGTTGCCAGTGTAGCTGTATCTAGAATTGTATGTATGTCATATTCCATCATGAAGCTGCAATAGAGTCTAACAGCTAAAAACATAGCCGTGAGTTCTTGTGTTTTCAGTGATAACCCTGCAAAAATAACAATCGAAGTGAACAACATTTACAGTAATGCAACTCGGTCAATTCCTGACCAAAAACTTCAGAAAAAATATGTGACCTAGTGTCCTGGCTAATACAAGCCAAAGCCATTAAGTCAATACAAATAATAAATGTAGAATAGGAAATTTCGTAATTGCAAAGGTCAATCTTTTGGTCACTGGAGTTAAAGCAGACTTGTCAATCACATTGGGTAGGTCGGTTTTGTATATATGATAGTCTTTGGGTTTAGTTCATTTAAGACCTAGTTGCTTAGTTTGAGTCTCATTTTCAGTTCTTCACTAACTTGTATTCCCAAAAACCTCAAAAAGAGATGGTCAATTTGGACCTAATTTGAAGCTACATAGCTTTGAATTTCCGGAATCTTGAAGTTCTATTTTGCCCCTTCTCTTATGGCAGACGTAGAACCCATGAAATCTCAAACAAGCATCTCTGGAGCTAAACGAATTTAATCTCAGGAAATCTCAATCAAAGTTCAAACCTTTCATATGCCTATTTGCTCTCGCCGTTATTAAGAAGCCCCAAAACTCCACAATCACAAAATAATTGAATTTTCGAATCAATTAACCCTAGATGCGTCGTTTCAGAGAAGTGGAATTCGTTGCAAACAACAATCTACTGAAATCAGAACGAGGTAGTAACAGAAACGCAAACCCTAATTACGGAGTGAACGAAAAGGAACCTTAGAAAAGGGGAATTACCAGCACAGGTTTTCTCTTTAGCGAGCTTGTAAATAAGGACGCAGACGCCAATTGCGTGTACAGCCTCGGCGGCGACGAAGAGATTGTCGTGATCGTGAACGATCATACGGAGGAATACAAGGGCGGCCATGCCGGCGACAACCGCCAGGAAAGCCTTGACCTTGGGCGGCTGACGCCTTACCCATGACGTCAGCACGTGGATCGGCCTCTTTCCCCCTCCCTTCATCTTCCTCGCTTCCTCTTTCTTCTGCTTCTTCTCTACAGATGGGTGGGTGGGACTCAAAATTGACCAAAATAGCTTTAAATAACGATTACAATATTTCTGGGATTGGATCGATTTGAAGGTCCTCTCTCTGTGGATTTGCCGGAGTGGGCAATCAAGGATCAAGATCGCGTCTTGTAGTTGTGAATGTGAACCATTGGTCGTTAAGTCAACTAAATAAAACCTTGTGAAAATTACAGTAAATCACCGTTTAAAGAAAAAAAATACTCCGTATTTTCAAAGATAATTTTTATAAACATAGCGGATGAACCTAATAAATGGATTAATTTTGTTAATATTAACTTTATAAAAGGATCAACCTTTTTTTAATTCAAAGAAATTTATAATCTTCAAAATTTTAAGTGGATATATGTTTAAAGGCCAACAAGTTTATCCATATAAGACAAAGAGATTTATAGAATATACGGAGTATTATATAATATTATCTTACTAATCAATAAGTATATTATTATGATAATATAGAAATAATATAGGCATATCAATGATTTCAAAAAAAAAAAAATATAGGCATATCAATGGAGAGATCGGGTCGCCTTGTCGGATTCCTCTCGATGGTGTGAACTGTTCCGTCACTTCCCCATTCCAAAGGACTTGCATCCTAGGGGTCTTGATGCATTCTATAATCCATTTGATCCAGATTCTCGGAAGCCCGACGCACTGAAGGGTATCCTCGATGAATTCCCAACTCAACCATATATCATAATTATCACCCGATTTTTTATTAAATTGAATAAACAAAAATATGTACATTAAATATATCAAATATTTTTGGATGAAAATGACATGGAATTATTATAAATACTATATATATATATATATATATATATATATATATATATATATATATATATATATATATTATAAAATATGGTTACATGTTTTTGGATTGTAAGCAAATAAAATCATAAATATGAATTGATCCATAATAATTTTTACCGAAATAAATAATGATGATCCAATTAATAATATAAGATAATACGTGGAATGTTTATCAAAATAAGAAAAACAAAATAGGGAAATTTGCTAAACTAACCTCATTATCCGAATTCTTTGCATGAGTAACCCAATTCGAATTTTTTTTTGCATAAAATCGGATATTTGCTTCCAATTTAAGTCGGTAGCCAATGGGAGACAGCTAGACATTGTTTCACTAGCAAGAAAAGCGATGACGAGAGAGAGAGATGGAGGAGGAAAAAGTACACTCTTGTAGTCGCAAAGGACAGAAGAGAGAGAGGGGGGGTGAAAAAGAAAGGGTCACCCTATATACACCGCAAATCCACGATTAGCGCGGTTAATGAAACGTCGAATGTGACGTTGTAAAAAGGTTGGATTTCACGTTACAGCAACGTTGGTTTCGACGTTGTCATTTGTCCTACACAACGTTGTGATTTGAAGGAAGCTGGGCGGGTCGGACACTTTAGCAACGTCTAATCCGACGTTGCTAAAGTGGGCCTCGTCGAGCCAGATAGCAACGTTCAATATAACGTTGCAATATGAAGACAACGTTAAGTCTGACGTTTGTACCAGCAACACTTGGATCAACTTTAAAGTTTTATTATCTTTGTTTTTGTTGGGTAGGATGTTGGCAAAAACTTAGTGCGTTTTTCCCCTCGCGGAGGGTTTTCAAATATGATTTGTGGTTATTTCAGGGAAAAACACGTTACATGAAAACATTTAGACTGCCTCATTTTTCATATTAATGATAGAAGATTACAGCCAACATAACTTAGTTAAGAAGTTTTTCCGGGTCGCTGTCATGTCACACCTCAGAGGAAATCATTGTTGTTCTCTTCATCTGATGGTGAAACATTCTCCGGCGGCACTACGACGACCCGGAAGCGAGCGTTGCCTAAGTAGCTAAATATCAAACCCGCGCCTACCCGCACGCCACGCGATCTCGCGAACGTATTCCATCCTTGTGCGAGCCAGAGTGCCCCGGAGCTGTTGCGCTCTACCCGGATGCTGGTGCCTCTCCTCCTTGGCCCATTAGTCTGCGTTATTCTTTCGACGCCCCCAGCCCGTATTCTTCCTCGAAGTTGGAAGGCAGAGGCTGCAGATGTCAAGATCTACTTAATGAGTTGGGTCCGTTGTAAATCGGATGTGAGACCGAAGGGGGCTTACCAGTATTTGTGTGAGCGAGATATCTTCTACCCACCAGAAAAAATCCCTAGGTCCACTCCCTGTGACTGAGAAAAAAGGTCTTGGTGTGTTACCGGTCTTGGTGTGTTACCGGCCGCCCTTTGACCGTATGCTACCCCGCTCCAGTGGGTGCAAATCAGGGTCACAAGCTTCATTAGATGCAGTGTACGAAGCCGACCTGGCATAGGGTAAGATCGCATTGTCCGATTCATCCCACGTCAGATCCATCCAAAATGGGTGGATGTCGTCAGGTGTTATTTGAACTCCTTCATCAACAAAACACTGAACGTCGTGCACACAAGGTATCCCATGGCATATTCTCCAATGAAGATCGACGCACTCTGGAGCTACTGTTTTGTCGACAACTTTCCTCCAATGACCGTAGAGAAGTTCGAAACACTTCTTTGAAACCACGTGCTTAATCTGATCGAATAAGGGGATTTCGTGTGCATTAGTTGGCCACTTGAAACGATCTATCTCCAACGCAGTCTGGATCTCGTGCACCTGACATTCATTCACCCGATGAATGGCATCCACCACGACACAGAAATCACCAGTGGACGAGTGTAATGCTTCCTTCAACACTTTATGTTGGCCTTCAACCCTACACAATGCATCATGTGCTTGAGGTGAACGACTGTCGAAATGTAGTAAAGAAGTGACAAGGGTAACGACGAAAACGATATGCGTACCTATTGGTTGTCCTCGTTCCAAAGTGTAGGACGTGGTCGGTGTAACATCTGACAAGGCTCGTCCGGTGGATGAGCCACACTGTTTCCAGATACCCTATGACCCCGGGAAAGGGCTGCCATTGGGCGTGAAGAAATCTACGCCGCCTCTCGAACGACTCCTCCGTTGAAGACGAGAATAAACCCCACACCTGATTCTTGAATAGAGTTGAAATTTCCAGATTTTTTGTAATCTTCAAAGCGGTGTCTTCACAGTTGCGAGTTACATGTAACCAGCACAGTAGATGTTGCACCTCGGGGAAGACGGCCCTAAGTGCAGCCATAAGGCCCAGCTCTCGATATGTCATAATCGAATCGGGCACCTTACCCTGAAAAATAACACGTAGGTTGTTGAGCACCCAAGTGTACGTGTCCGTGTCCTCGTGAGCCATAAAGGCATATGCGATGCAAAAGTTGTTTCCCGTTGGCGTTAAGCCGACTATCTCGCACAGCGCGACGTTGTACCTGTGGACGCGGTGCCGCAGCGTACACACATTAGCATATCACTATTTATGGAAGAAATGTACGAAGACATAGGATATAGTACTTACGCGTTTGTCTTGTACGTACTATCCATGACGACGACGTAGTGCCAGAGAGCGTAGAGTGGCAGCACGACCTCGCCGTTTCTTTCTTGGCTACGCTGTTGGGTGCGACGCTCTTCATCGACAAGTCCCAGAGCCGCGTACACTTCTCGTTGTTTGGGCTAGTTTGGGATTTGCCGCACACCGGGAGACTAGCTTGGGGAGCATGAGTGCTTGCCTTCCTTTACCGGGGATTAGGGGAGGCCACGAGAGGCGATGCCAGAGGCCTACGTGGGCGTGCTGCACTGTTGCAGGTAACACATTTCTTTAATACTGTAAATACGTTCCTCTGCTTGTGATTTACATTTAATAAGTGCTCTAATGGTTTATAATTTTCAGGCATGGATCTGGTCGTACTTCTCTTGTTTTGCGGGTCGTCTTCCCTCGGACAGGGATGCATTTGATCATGATCCCCGATACATGGCACGGTTCGACCCGTCGACGGCCGAGATCAGGGGGAACGACAAGACGAGGCGCAAGAAGGAGAAGAAGCTTCGAGCACAACTTGAGCGCATGACCATCGATAAGGTAACCTGTTTATCACTTTCTTTGATTTTAACTACATATGTCGAGTAAGATTGTTTCCCTTATATCATTTTCTGAACATAGGTCGAGTGGATGCCTTTCGGCAGAGACTTGGATTTCGCTGATCAGTTTCGCTCCTCCACTTATCGAGGCACCCTCAGATTCTGTGGCATCTTTGACCCGTACATGCCAGACAGGATGCTCCGACAGTTCGGCCGCGTGCAGGAGCAGCCATTGGCCGTCATCCCTCCGTCCTTCATGCAGCGCCCGTTTCGCCTGCAGAGGCGTTACATCTTGACGTTCGACATGCAGCACCACCGTTGGGCGGATCAGGACGATGAGAGATTCTACCCTGTCACTGGTCACAGGAGGACGATCGAGAGCTGTCAGGGAGGCGTCACAGCTGACTACCTCGCTTGGTTCCAATCGCAAAGTCGAGGTCATGTGTTGCTCATGACAGTGGTACTACCTGGTGCTCCTCCGGCTGCGCCTACCCACCCAGACGACGACATCGGACCAGATGGGGATGGGGATGAGGTTGATGCTGAGACTGCTGCTCGCCAGGCCCGGGTCGATGAGATGACCCATTCCATTTAGGCATTGGTCGGGTATCCCCAGCTAGACCAGATGTATGAGCATTTCATGGGCTACATTCGATCTCTGCAGTAGATACATTATCGTCCCTTTGTTTATGACATACATTTCATATTTTGTCGGTATGCTATATTTGTGTATTTCGTATTGTTTGCGTTATTATTTTCGATGGTTTCTACCCGATCATAACAACAAACAATCACATGCAAACGCTTCACTTCATAGATAACGATCAGATTTCACATCGAGGCATTACTAAAACTAACAAATTACATACATCGAGGCATTACTAAAACTAACAAATTACATACTTCGAGGCATTACCACAACTAACAAATACAACATCGATAACAACATAATTTTTTCTTCATATCGACCATACTATTCTTAGTTCTTCTTCGGAATTATTTTAATCTTTAACTCATTGAATGGAAAGGTGGCGACCGCTTTATTTGCTCCCCTCACAATTATTCCTGCCGTTTGAGCCACCTCAACGTGGTCACATCTATTTACATCGGCGAAGAATGACCGGATATGTTGAAGTAGAAGATCACCAACCTTCCACTCGTAGGCTCCACGAATGCCCGGATGAAAATCATTGCACTCTAGACACCCGACCCGCAAGGGTGCAGAAATGTGATTCTCTTTTTCACAAACGACCTGAAACAGTGCGCATGGATGCATGCCTCTGTATTCTGGGCTGTTGCAAGCACATTTGGACTCCTCCAGGGGCATTGGGTACCGAACCCTTTCGATTGCATAATCAATTCTGCCCGTGGAGCCTACTACTCCAGATGTAACCGGCTCCATGGAAGGATTGAAAATGTGGAAGGAATGAGAATGTGGAATTGTTGTGTTGAGTTATTCAAGGTCCTCATTCCCTTTTATAGGAGTGGTTGGTTACCTGGAAGTAGTCACAACGTCAAATCTGACGTTGTGACAACGCCAAATCCGACGTTTCTAAGCCCGCCCCTAGTTTGCCTCTGGGATTTGGAGGTAGCAGCAACGTTAAATTTAACGTTGTAGCAACGTCCAAATAAACGTTGCTAAGCCCGACGGAGCCCGTTGGTATCCAAGGTGCAACGTCCGATTCGACGTTGTAACAACGTCTGATCCAACATTGTTACAACGTCGGATCCTCTTCACTTGGGCAATTTCCCCAACAGATAAAACGCCAAATTGGACGTTTTGGCAACGTCTAATCCAACGTTGCTGTAACGTCCAATTCGACGTGTCATTTGCGGTGTATATAGGGAGCGCGAAAAGAAAAGTGCAGTTTGAGAGGAAAGAGAAAGATCAGTGAGAGTGTCAGTGAGGGGGGATAAAAAGATACTTTCAATTAAATTTTAAGTTTCAGAGAAAGCCAATTGAAGAAGCAAGGACGGAGGTTTATTTGAAGGTTCGCGTGTAAGCAGTAAGTTTTAACTGGACATCAATAACAAAACCACTTGCCACATATTGAATTCAACTGGACAAAATTGCTCGGAGAAACAGAGAAAAACGACATGCCACCTTTTGAAATCGACTGGAGAAGATTTCTTGGAGAAGCAGATTCACTATAATGACATCTTTTTTTATTTGTGCCCAATTATAATATTTACTCATATTTGGATGTCATGATTTTGTTCTCTTCTGTCGACACTATTATGCTTTAATATGACTGATCCAAGTTTAAGAGTCATAGTGAGAGTGACAGTGAGGGGGCATAAATATACTTATAATTAAATCTTAAGTTCAAGAGAATAACCATCGAAGAAGAAGAAATTGGGTGGTGTTAATTTGTAGGTTAACGTGTAAGTGCTTAGTTTTAACTGGACACCTTATGCAAAACGACATGCCACATATTGAAATCTACTGGACATGATATCTCGAAGACACAAATTCACTAGCATTAAACAAATACAACACAAGAGCAAACATTTAAAAGACAGTAGCAAAATACATGACGTTGAAATTGAATTTTACGGTAACAAGTAGCGAAAATGCGAATGTGTGGTGAATCTGGATCAATTCCACTCGAAGTGTGGGCGCATATTGCGGGCACGATGATCGGTCGTCTCCCGCTCAACGAAAAGTTGACCGTGAAAGTTCGGTCATTCCCATAACCGGACACACTAACTACCTTGCCGGACTAATACCCTTCGTTGACGCGACAGTCGACACGGGCGTCGACCACGTAGGCGTCATATAAAATACGAAGCGGACGGGGACGAATTCGTAAAACCGGGATGATTTCCTTCAGCAGCTGTCTTCTGTTGTTATGTAGGAGGGTGGCATATTCAATTCTACCTCCCAGTGGCTTGGATCCACTTTGTGTACAAGGGCCGCCTCGTAGAACGACCCGAGCATCCCAGCCTCATCGTCGACGATCTCGACCTTTTGATTTTTTCGGTATGGCGACGACACTGGTCCTGCATGAAAAACAAAAACAAGGTACTATAATCATACACGTAGCACAAATGAAATCTAAACTAATAAAATGAGTGACAACATGCAGTCTCATACCCATCGTCCGAGCTGTCAGATGATATAACGATGGGGACAGGCCGGGGAGGGAGGCCAGATGAGGAGGCGCATTGGTGTGATGAGGATGCCATTTGTTTGAAGGGTTGTTGGAGAGGTGGTTAAATAGCAATGGGGATTTAACTTCACCGAATTGTGGGGAGTATGGATGCTGAATGTCTAGCATAGATAAGTGGGGTGTATGAAAAATATCAACATTGTTCAGCATGTGACCGTCAAGACAAAAAAAAAAGCAGTAGCAGAACTCATTAATGTGAACTGTTTTCTTGTTGTCTGCCTTTAACATGCCAGTGTGTTGGTATCTACATAGAACGTGTCAGCTTTGACATGACAACAAGGAAATGACATTAATGCTTGTAGGTAAACGATACATGACAACCATAAAAATCAACTCCTCGGCCAATGATTCCCTACTGGGCATCCAATAGTTGTCTACTAGACATATTTTCGAGGCATTTTATTAAATGCAAAACCGTAGCAAAATATAGCAATCAACATTATTGAAACGATAAGAAGTTGAAAATAATAAAAACAATTTCACCTTATAAAAAATCAAAGAGAGAGAGGGGGAGAAAAGCAAAGGTCATCCTGCAGAGGAGAGAGAACCTGTGAGAAAGGACAGTGGATAAGAGAGAGAGAGAGAGAGAGAGAGAGAGAGAGAGAGAGAGAGAGAGAGAGAGAGAGACCATTTCCCGTCTAGGCAATAGCGCCAAAAGGGAATAAGAGGGAGATGGGGGAGGAGGGGGAGAGTATAAACTTATTCAAGCGCCTGACACCTATTGGGTTTTACTGGACATACACCGACTTTTGATAGAAAATGAGTAAGCCTTTCTTCTATTTAGGCTATGCGATACGTTTCTCCCTAAAATATGTTCATCTTCCTGTAAAACTGATTGTCTCCCCCTCTAACTAATGGAACAGGGGACAAATCATCCGTTTGTATGACTGTATTGTTTGGAGGATGGTAGGCTTGTGAAGAGGGCACTTGGGTCGTGAAGGGGTCAAAGAGCCAGAAGGCCGTCTTGGTAGACGAAAGTATTGACTACGTCTCCCTGAAGAAATAACTGATGGCCAAGTTTAATGTCGATGAGATGAGGCATGATGTCGAGCTCACCTATGTAAAGCCAAAGAAGGAAGGTTGCCGACCTTTTTCCAATGGGGAGGACGAAGACCTGCAGGCCTATAAGTTTGTGAACGGTCTATCTGGAGAACAATTCAGGCCTATCGACCTCCATGTCTCCCTGCTACGCAAGGTTTATGGAGAACTGGAAACTATAGAAGTATCGACAACGGGCCATTTGGTCAAGGGTGGGCCACCTGTAACCCAAGAAGATCACCCATAGATGGACCCTCGCTTGGCAGGGGATGAAGAAGTGGAAGTTTGCGGAGCATAATGTGCCGATGGACACCGAACCGGTGTCCAGTTAGAAAATTTGCGTGTCATGTTAGACTATCGACGTGTCCAGTTATAGCGAGGTGGGGGGTTGGACCTGGATCTTGCGAAGAGGATTACGAACGCAGACGCAGTTGGATGTGGGAAGCAGGGAATTTGTGTGAGTAGTGACGTCGAAGATGTAGTCAGCTCATGGGATCATGAGGTGCATCGACCGGTGAGGGAAGTAGAGGAAGCATACGAACACGAAAAAAGGAAGTCTGGAGCGTTTCCGACAACTGTGAAAAGTGAACCAATAGAGTGGGCGAGTGTAGCTGGGAAATTGCAAAAGCGGCGACGCACCCAGCGGTGGGATAGGAAATTCCAGAAGCGGCGTCCCACTTAAGTATGTAGTAACCCCATTTTGGTGGGAAGTATGATGCCTTTGGAAACGCATGCCCTCCACCTTTTGCAATTCAGTATATAGTTACCCCATTTTGTACCTTTGGTCTGTTCTACTTTGTTGTACTTTGTGTGGGGGGCTTGTTTAACGGAAGTTTACTTGATACTAAACGTTTTTTGACATGACAGATAATGAACTTGACATGACATTTTTACTATACAACCAAGTCCACAAACCAACAACCATTACAAAGCGAAATGTGTAAAACCAACCAAGAAGCAATGTTCAATCAACCGGAATGAAAGAGTGTTCAACCAAACAGTAAACAAAGTTCAATAAACAAATAACAGTCTAAAACCAAGCGGGAATTACGTTTAAAGATCGGATGGGGTGTAAGACGTTCGGGACATTGCCGACCCATTTCACCCAAAGTTCGGGATGGATGCTCATCAGAATGGGGAGGAGGTGGGTCATCGGCTTCAAAAAGCCCGATATATGGCACTCATCAACGAATTGGATGTCGGGAGACGTAGTCAATACTTTCGTCACCCAATGCTCGTTCTTCATATTCCAAGGCGCCAACAACCAGTCGACATCGGCCCAGCCCTTTGGAAACCTCTCCGACAACTTCCCGTTGAAGTAGTGGGTCAGCTTCTCGTCCCCCTTGACCACGTCAAGGTTCCCCTTCGCCTCCGCCAAATGCTTCTGCAGTAGATACCCCTAGAAGAAATCAAGAACGGCGACGCCTTCGTACTTGTCATCTTCCTTGATGTCCTTCCGTAGGAGGGCGCATGCCTGCATGATATGATGCACGCACGGAAAACCATTTAGATGAAGAGTATATGACGGGGAATGTGATCCATAGAACAACGCCGTGGGAACCTAACCTCGGATGTGACCCAAGTGGTCGGTGATTGGAGTACTCCGAAGAACTCCCTCTACAGTAGGGTGCCTTCGACCGACCGGACGTGGTCACTTCCCTCCTTCATCTAGACAGAGAATACATCAACGTCTACCCTTGTTGCCAGACCTAGGTCCACGACATCCACTGCTTGCGATGGCTTCTTGCCCACACACAGCTTCTTCATTGGCTTATTTACCTCCCCTATGGAGAACGTATTAGGATGTCGACGTGTCCTCATACTATGCCGTTCTAGGGGCACCTCAACCTCAACCTCAATCTAGGAGGCCTCAGGTGCCACTAACTCTTCCTGCAACCAGGACATCTGAGTGCTAATAACATGACAGCTAATAACATTGACAGGACAGTCAAGTGCCCATACCTCGCCAAAGTCCAGAATAGGTTTCTCCGATTGACCCCCCCCCCCCCCCCCCTTCTCCTCCTTGGTGGGATGTTTCTCCTCCTTGGTTTCCTTCACTTCTCCATTAACCTATACACATGACATCTAATGAAATTGACAGATATTTTCATGACATGTACTGACATTTACATAACATCTAATAATATTAACATGATATTTATAGATAATTACATGGTGCTTTTTATATGATGTCATGACACACGGATAACCTTACCTCTTTCTTCGACAAAACCTCCCCTTGCTCCTCTGACTCCCTAGTCCCCTTCCCCCTCAATGCCCTCTTCAAGTCTTCGATCGACTCCTCAAGCGTCGCCATCTTCGATCCCAACTCCGCGATTATACTCCTCGCCATCTCGTCCAACTTTGCAAGTAACCTTGACTCAATCTCAAAGATGTAAGCTTGTATCTGCGTACCCGCCCCGGGTTCTTGCGTTGACCCATGTGCTTCCTTTCGTTGTTTCTTCCATGGGGTTTTCGCTTTTTCTGCTACGAACGCATGGACAATGTAGTCGAAGAAATTGTCCCGCTTATCGTGAGTATTTTGGACATCGCGGTACAAATGGGTAGCTTCCCCCACTTCATCGGGGATGAGAATCGGCCTTACAACGTTAGGGTCATCGAAGTACCCAAGCTTCTCCTTAGCATCCTGGAGTCGGGTTTCGATGGCGTCATACTCGAGGTTCTCTTCTTTAGACTCGTAACGCAGACACATAAGGTACACCTTCTCGTCTATGATGTTCGCGCATCGGACGCCCACTAAAAGGAGGGCTTCGTACACTCAGAGTTGCAAACATCGGTTGTCCAGTACAAATTCATTTTTTTGTCTAGTTTACAATAACTGGATGGCTAGTATTAATTCATAAGGTATCCAGTGAGGTTTGTGTACGCACCTAGAAGGCGAGGGGGAATCCCATCAGACAGTAGGTCGGGCGTGGTGCAGTAGAGCTGCTACCATTGTGCTAGAATTTCCTCTCGATTGCATGATTGAGGAACTCGTTGCATAGCGCCATCTAGATTCCATGGCATAATCTCATGTTTGGATATTAATGAGCCCTATATGCCAGATCGATTCGCGAGGCAATTTGGTCGCCAATAGGGAATCCCATCTAACGTAATCGGGCCCAGGATTGCTAAAAGGGGTGTGAACAATGCAGACTACAAGGTCGTGTACGAGACTGAGGAGTGGGCTTGAAATCTTGTCCACATCCACTCCATGCCCATGGACATGATCGGCGATGAGGGTAGGTATCCTGGTGATGTGTCAGACGAATATGCATCGTGGTACGAGCCGCGAACACATCGGTTTGTACATCCTAGTTCCGCTCCGACTTCTGAAGAATCCATGGTAACACTATATAATTACATATTACTCTATTTTGCAGTGTTATCATTCAATATATAAAGTACTTAGGTTTCTACTACACGAATTCCAGCATATGTGGCGGGCCCTTGGGCATCTCACCCCCTGGTTTGCCGAGGATAGGAGTTCACGGGTGCCTAACGACGTTCACCAGAGCATGATGCATGCAGCGATTGAGATAGGGTATATGAGCTTGAACGACCACACCCGTCACACCACGTTCGATGTTGGCCAAGGTAGCAACCCATTTAGAGAGGGTTGGGAATCATGGAATGATAACCCACCACCGAGTGGAGGTTGGGGGGGGGGGGGGGGGTTGGGGGTGGGGGGATTAGGAGTGACATTATATGGTGTTTGGTAGCCGTAGATTATTCTATTTCATAGTTGGAGATTGTATGCTATTAATGCTTTATATTATTTGTGAGAATTAACAATTTTAGTGATTGTAGTTGGTAGTTCACAGACTTAAATATGGACATTACGACCTTTGGTAGGATTCATGAGAGTTAAGTAGCGGGTGATTTATTAAGTAGCGGGTGATTTATTAAATTAGCTCATGGGACATACAAAATCATACTCGAAGTGACATGAAACAATGCATTGAAAATATAACAATGTTGGAAAACAATATAAATAATCATATAATATCAAAGTAAAACAATTGCCTTCTAATCGGAAATAGTGACATGATCAGCTCTTTTCCTTTGGACATCACCTTGTTCATACAGATATGCATCAAGCCGCTCTTGGAGTAAGAAATCAAGGCCAGCAATGCTTTGTTGTCGATTAGGACGCCACATGGGTACAATAGGAGGCAGGGGTGCATAAGGTTGTAACGTTATCTACATAGACAAAGAATGCATATCATAATCAGATCAGATAACACTTACAACTAAAATAGCAAGATACCTATGAATGTTGTACTTACACCACTGAAATGTGCGCCTTCTAAACATATCGTAATAAAACCCAAATCTTCAAGCCCCCAATCGGGTAAGACCGTTAGAGGAGGAATGTCGACCCCACCGTCCCAGGACCGAACACAACAAAGTTGCTCTGAAATGTCGTCGCAACCAACAGCCCCATATCAAATCCATTAAGCCAAAACTCTGGTGGAGCATTCACACCATCTTTAAACCAGTGTGCTTTCTCCACCCTCGCGATGTCGTCGTTGCCTAATTGCCGAGCGTACAACTATGGACGAGTTCGTAATTCCGTAAGCATTTTTTGTCTGATCCTCTTCCAGTAATATTCTTCATCATGGCCTCCTGAACGTGCAATCGCTTTGAATCCACAATTTCCATCAGGGGCCACAACATATGACTGGAAGACATATTTGTTCATGAATTCTGAAATAACACCAATGTGCGGACCCTGAACTAGACCAACTGCGGTAGGTTTTGCAGTCTTCGCTGTAACTACTACGGGGGACGACTTCTTCGGCAACGGAGGTCTACCTCGACTCCTTTTCCCGGGTGTATATTCGTCCGACCTGGCTGGCGAGCTTTGAATCGGTGTCGCTGCTGGGGATACTTTATTTTGGGTGCTTGGGGGCCTGCCTCGAGTTCTCTTGATTGGAGTCATTGGCATGAGTGCAGCCTTTTGAATCGGTGGAGGTGCATTTTGTGCCTTTTGGAGTTGAAGATTGGCGTATTCCCACCCACAAAGGTCGCGTTTGTTAAGGCTCCCTCGCAGGCGTCCCTTGGTCTGTACCACTTGCGGTTCTTTCAGATTTGTATGATGAGGGTTACGCATGCTATACATAGCAGGCGTCCATCGAAACTGTTCATCTGCAGAAGCTTTGGGGAAGTCGTTGAAGTACAAATCATCCATCAACGATCTAGCGACCATGCGCTTTCGAGTGACATCATTGTCAAGCTGGTCCGGATTATCATTTTTTGGGATATCAAGTTGTGTCCAAAAAGGATGCAGCGCCGACAAGGAGATCGGAATATCACGATTCTTATGACTCGCAACTGTATGGTAGCATGGAACTCCATATGCCATTTGAATTGTACAATTACAAATAGAGTCACATCGAGCGTGTCGCTCAGCCTGTCGCTGCTCATCCATCAACAACTCCATAGCCTTATGAGAGACAGAATGTTGCAGTAACCGAAACACATCTTTAGTTGCTACAAATGACATCCCTTTCAACCGAGATTCCCCAAACGATGTTTTAATTTCACTTATTTGAACCTCAAGCACTACATGCATATTGGCGAACACAGAATCAAGACTCATTGCTCCCTTTGGATTCATGAACTGCTTAAATGTGGAATGCGCACCCTCAACTCTGGAATGAAGTAAGTAGGCAAAGAGTAAAGATATAATATAATCAAATAAGATATGAAATACATTTTAAGTACAAAAATCAAGCATACATGTTAGTGTTTCTGGTTCCCAAATGGAACACCTTATCCGTCCAAGCAGAAACAAGATTTTCTTTATAGTTTGTCAACCACTGTCGCTCCAAGTAGTTAACCAACCCTGATCTAGTTCTCCAGCTAGAACGTAGTCAATTCAATCCGCTGACGTACTGCTCCTTAGTCTATGGCCAGAGTAAAGACATGCACTCTCTCGCAAACCTATCTGCAAGCTTCACGTCTTTTGTAAGTTTCTTTGCTCTGTCCTCCAAGTTTTTTTGCACATGACGCCGACATAGGATTCGCTTTGTCCGGGGAAAGACAACTTTAATGGAATTAATCAAAGCGAGCTCTCTGTCGGTGGCTATGGCAGCAGGAGACTTTCCGACCAAGTTGAGGAGTTCAGCTATGACACCCATAACCCACAGGTAATTTTCAACAGTTTTCTCGCTCATAAACGCACATGCTATGTTGTAGTTCTTCCACGTAAAAGTGAAGCCAATCACTTCAAAGAAAGGCATATTGTACCTATTTACATATTAGTGTGTTAAATCGATATATGATGCTCTCTAATATGGAAATGTGCAATGGACTCAGAAACTTAAACAAGATTGACAAAGTCTACCTGTTCACTTTGTATGTCGCGTCCATCACAAGTACATAAGGGAATGCCTTTAGCAATGCAATAGAATCAGGATGTGCCCAGACAATGTCACTCAAAACCGGTGAGTTTGGCACTGTTCTGTGCCGCACAAAATAATTCAACTCCTTAGCCTTGACAAAAAATTGTTGGGGAACGCTTCTCCCCTGCATACCCTGCTTTCGGAGGCTGCCTCGTAAGTTGTACACTTGCTTCAGTTTTGTCACATTCCTGGGGTTCTTTTGAAGGGCTAACAAAATGTTCTTCGGCTTCGCATGGCTTTCAGTCATGGTCTTAACCAACTCATGCTCTGCTGCTGTAGGCCTTCCGGCGAACGCATGCCCATGCAAACTCTTGTATATCTCGTGGTTGTGAACTCCTACTACCATCTCCACCTTCCAAGATCCCCTTTCACTCTCTACAACTTTCAACATGAATGGACATCCACATTTTTTCGTCTTCACGCATTTATGGACGTCATCTTTCACGGGTGTGTACGCCCCTTCTCTCTCGCAAATCATCTTTCATGGGTGTTTTTTCGGCTTCAGTTTTGTCACATTCCCGGGGTTCTTTATGAATGCATGCCCATGCAAACTCTTGACAACACGTCTGATCACAATGCACATTTGATTCTCTTTACCTTTATTCTTCACCCATTGTATAGCTTTCTCCCTACTGTTGAATGTATCCTTAATAGTAAACAGTTAAGTGTAATTTGCTGAACATACCTGAATAGGCTCCATGGGCACTTCATTTTGCTCTGATTCACTCCGATCCATCTGCATTCTCGCTGATGATGGGACAGGCAAAGTCCTTCCATATGAGGTACCCAAATCAGATGACAGATGAACAATTTGCGCCCCATTATTTTCCTCTGTGTCAGTTGACGGGCTTGGCAACAGGGTGTTGTTTGGCACCGCATTATCAAAACTGTAATTGATATACAATTTAGTTTCCTCGCTGTCCCCCTTACAATAAACATTGAAACAAGCGTCATACTCGATATACAAATCGATATGGTGGAAGTAAATTGTGAAATATAAATTCATGATCTATTTATATCTATCTATTTATCTATCTAATCCTCAGTCTATATCTATCTATCTATGTAATCTTCAATTATTTCAATTCATAACATTAAATTAGTATATAATTTATCCATTAACCCTTATTCTTTTTAACCTAATAAAGTTTGCAATGTTATATTCTCAATCGAAAATTTCATTAACCATAACAAAGATTGCAATTTCATGAAAGTTTGCAAATTTATATTCTCAATGCCATAAAATTTCATGAACCCTTATTCTTTTTAACCTTAGAAAGATTGCAAGTTCATATTCTCAATCAAAAATTTCATTAACCCTAAAAAAGATTGCAAATTTCATGAAAGTTTCCAATTTTATATTCAATGCCATGATATTTAATTATCGCTACTAATATTTCGCTAATCCTACAAAAAAAATTACAATTTCATGAAAGTTTGTAAGTTCATATTCGCAATGTCATAATATTTCATTAACCCTAATTCTTTTTAACCTTAGAAAGTTTAAAAACCAAAATTTTATCAATTCACCATAATTCTCAATGCAAAATCTCATTAACCCTAAAAAAGATTGTAATTTTATAAGAACAATATGTTAACATCATCAAATTTATTAATCATGAAAAATAAAGCTTTCTACATTCGACACATAAACAAAAGGATTAGATACATACCCGTTGGAGTCTGAATTCCAGCGATATGTCTTCGAGGCCTTTACTCCACTCATCGTTCCCTTTTGACATGTTTACAACTTAATCAGTCGAGAAAATCACACGGAAGGGTTTTCGAATGCCCACGTATATTTATAGGCCGATTTTCCTTTTTTATCACGTAACCAAACTGGTCACAACGACCAGTTCAGGGTATGATCGCAACGACCAGTTCAGGGTATGGTCGCAATGACCAACATTGGGGTCTGGTCGCTATGACCACATCAGGGTGTGGTCGCAATGACCACCTACGTGGTTGGTCGCAATGACCACTTATGCTATTGGTCGCAATGACCAATGGAGGAATGGTCGGTGCGACCATTTGTGGTTTTGGTCGTTGCGACCATGTCGTGGTTTTGAAAAAAAAAATGGTGGCAACGACCATTTGCCAAATGGTCGTTGCGACCATGTGTCCTTGCGCTAAACGGCAAAATGTCTTGCACTAAACAGAAATCGTGAAAAAATATAGCATAAATATGATAAAAAAAAACATAAAGGTTTTAGACAAGACGGAGAAAAGGCTATTGTCAAAACTATTTTCACAAAATTGCACGCAAAGTCTTTTCCAACCAAAATCAATGCCACCAAGAACATCTCGTGTGCTTTCAACGAGCAATCAAGAGCAGCAATATTTTGGAGTTTTAAAGTCCATTTGAAAAGAGAGTTCTATAAATATATCAACTTCAAGGTGAGAAATTTCATTATAATTTGTTTTTGATGAGATTTTGGAGAAGAAATTGTGTGTTTTAGGGTTTGAAATTAGACTTAAAATTATGAAATTGGTTGTTGTTTGTGTCTTTTGTTTGATTTTTGTTGATTTGAGTGTTGTTTGAGTTGAATTATGAGTACAAATTGGAACGAAAATGAAAGAAATTGGTAGTTTTCTATGCGATTTGGTGCGTTTTTTTTTATGTCGTTCCTGTCAGGCATAAATCTCGTGAATTCCTTGTTGTGTGTGTTGAGCTCGGTCGCTGTCACCGAGGTGATGATTGAGCCCCATTTGCTGTCACCAGTGAAAAATATGAAGCTCGGCTTAAATCAATGAGGCTATTTCATCACCTCGCCAATATATACCGAGCTCCCTCATTAACCTTACTCAGCGGAGTCGAGGTTATTTATTTAGCTCGGATCTCAGCACTTCGGCGGATTTTTCAAACGACAACCAAGTAAAATAGTCGAAAGTCTTTCCATAATCATCTGAAGCGATTGATATACCAAAATAAGTATCGATCAATTAATTCATTGATAAATTTACTAAAAGTCTGTTCAACCGGTGAACTATTTGGATGAATGCACTTAGGTTTTTTCAATTCTCTCAAAGAGTGTTGGACCTGTTTGCAATTGTTTGAAAAAATGAAAAGGACATGTGATAATTTAGTTGAATTTATCTTATTAGTAGTCATTCGGGCATCTTGCCTCTAGCCTCACTCTAAAAAAAAATATGTAATTAAAATGTTTGTAACATACTAACATATATTATGACTTCATCCAAAGTGATGCATTCAAGAGATATAGGATGTAGTCCTAACTTTTTTTTTTGATAAGGAAATAATTCGAGGCCGGACAGGCCCGGACCTCGAGAGGCCGACAAAGTCGGCAGACGGCAAGCCATCTAATATACAACAACGAAATAGAAAATAGAACATAAAATACATCAAAAGAGCACCCAAAGTAAACCTAGAGAAAACCCAAGACCTAAGCAAACTAGCGGACACAACATCGAGAGGAAGGAAGTCGTCGCAGAGAAGTGGATAGCGAGCGCATGGGACAGCTCTAGCTGACACGATGTCTCGCCGCCAGAAAGACGGAAAGCAGAAATCCTCGTAAGGGAAAGGCGACACCTGGGGAAGTGTGGATCACACGACGTTCCCCCCACCTGGATGAGGGATCTTCGGAGACCAAAAACACCACCAACACGATCACGACGATCAACCAGGACCGCAGAACTGCTCCTCAACTGAAACTAACCACGAACCAATAGACGGACACCAAACCACACGAGCAAATGAAGCACAACCGCAAAGAGGACGAAGAGCGCGGGAAGAATCCAGTAAGTATAACATAAAGGCCGACAAGTGCTTGCACTGCGCCTGCAGGAACAAGCCAGGAAGTACAACCACATTTAAAAAAAAAGTTGGGGAGCTTTGGGCCCAAGGCAATTGCTTGGGCCCAAAGGAAAATGAATGGACCAACAACGGGCTCCTACGGGCCAAAGGTTGGGAGAAGCAACTCAATGCCAAAAAAAGCAGCAGAGGCCAAGGAGATCGAAGAGGATGGTCGGAGCTGGTCGGAATTGCAGGGTCGGCAAGGAAAGTAAATGACGGGGGTGAAGTCAGGGGCCGGGGAAGCAAGTGCGCGCCGAGGAAGACCCGCCGGCACCAACCGGCCACCAAGTGGAGCGATCCAAGAGGAGGAGGAGGACCAACACTAGCCAACCCGACATGGCGGCGGATGTAAAGACTCGGATTTTTAAATCCTAATTTTTCGGAAAAAGGAAAATCAAAATGAATTTAAAAGCGGAATTTAACGAAAAACTCGCCGATTGGACATTTATTTCGAACGGGTCGGGTTAAGGTCGAGAGAGCGGAATTTGGGTATTTTGAATTGGGTTTGGACCACACCAATTGTTTTCCACCTTCCCTTTTTCCTGAGGTTATTTGTCTTCTTCCCCTTGGTTTTCGACAAGACCCAGCTCATCCCTCCCATTTCGTTCAGAGCACCCCCTGAACCCTGCAGCTCATACCAGCTTCTCTCTCCTTTCTTTCTCATTTTGGTTAAGGGTCAAACAAACCTTATTTTTATCTGCCAGCCCACGCCTGTCCTATAAGCTATTCAATTCAGAAGCAATTGCAGAGCACCCATCTTCCCCCCTTTTCACTTTGGTTCCAACTCAAAATACTCCCCCTTCCATTTCATTTTCAACCCAAAAACCAAACTTTCCCCTTCTCTCCCCTTTGAGTTGCTGAGGAACAAATCAACCCACCCTCCTCCTCCTTGTTGGTTGCCGTCAGCCCCACAGTCACCACCACTTCACCACCAGTGGTCACCACCGCCACCACCGCAGCTCCATTTTCCCGCCACCGTTTTGCCGAGCCAAGGATCCCAGTGCACACACCACCTTTTCATCCTCCACTTTCATCCAGAAACAGCAGCGGCGTCCCATCTCCTTCCTCGGTGACCCCGAGCAGCAGCAGCGCACCGGATGAGCCTTAGGCAGCCCCTCGCTTCCGATTTCTCTGTTTTCGGTTTAGATTCGACGAGCCTCCGTTCCTCCTGCCTTTCACTTTCTAGTGGCTCAAAGGAGAAAGATTTAATCCCCTCCCATCATTCCTAGGTCTTTTCTAACCAAGATCCGTCTCCGACGAGCCCAATCGCGCACCGACGAGATTTTCTGGCTAGTCGACGCCCTCAGTGAGTCCTCCTCCTTCTCCTTTTTCCCTTCCTTGTTGTCGTGTGTGTATCAGTGTCATTGGGGGCGTGGCCAGAGTCGGAGTCGGCGTCGCCGGCGAGCCTTCCCGCTCCTCCTCTCCTTCTTCTTTCGCCGAACATCGGCCTCCCTTTCTCTCTGTTTTCCGTCATCCAAAAAAGGTAGAAGATGGATGTGGGGTTCCCTCCATGTCATCGGACACGTCAGCTGTGGGGGCCCGCCTCTTTCATGGGGTCTTGGGCCTAATTTTATGGGCCGGGTTGGTGGTTTTAAAAGCAATTAACCTTGGGCCTATTCTATCTACATGTAGGATCCAGTTTTAAATAAAAAGAATTGGGCCTGATTGTTATGAGAGGAGATCCGAATTTCATAAAGGGTTTGAACCTATTTTATGGGGTCCGAAAATTTAAACAGATTGGGCCTTTCCTCTGGGCCTAATTGTTGTTTGGGTATTTTGCGAAAAAAGGGGTTTTAAAGACTAAAATATTTTATGAGGAAATATTAAATAAGTGGAATATTATAAATTATACAATATTATTGATGAGTTGAAGATTAAATTATTATTATTGGAATTTGTTTGATAAAATAACAAAATAAGCTGATTTAAAGATGCTTTTGGAAAATATCTTAACTTTGTCGAGTTGTTTTGGAAAAATTGTCTTGAAGACTAAAGCTTGGTTTTCACAAAGGAGTTGAAACGGGTTTCGGGACTAACTCGGGAATTATGTGCTTGATGACTAACTAGCCTAATTGGTGTGATGATTGTCTAATATCATGATTTGTGCGGACTAATGGCACGACTGGTCGACTAATAGCATGATGAAATGTTAAGATTATTTATCGTTAACTTACGCGTTGAGATATGATGAATATGATGCACTTGAGCTATGTGATATGCGAATATATGGTTATGAATATATGAATGTGGATGAATGGAATGATGAGAACGATATGGTATTGGGGAATGTGAAAATGTGATGAATGATTAAACTTGAAGAAATGACGATTGTGATATGGTTGTTATTCTCGTTGAATGATGTATGCTTTGAGTGCTTGAATGATTAGACATAGACTTATATATGTGTTCGGATATGTCTCTAGGCGATACCTTGTGCTATGATTGATGTGTGCCAGACTTCCTATTATGTTGTTCTGCATAGCCAGGTAAGTCTCTTCGGAGCTTACTCAGATTGAAATAGAGCTATTCCCTGCTTTAGGTGCATGATATACTAGGTGCTTGCATTCATGATCAGCATGCCATGTAGTACCATGCTAGGTTGCATCGACCGTTGAGCATTCTATTTCTTTATGTGTATGTAAACAGAACGACCGTTATCTGTGAAGTAACTAGAGTCATTGCTAGGGTTATAGGACGACCTAGTCTCATCGGGTTCCGTTTTGAGTCAATAGAGTCAAGAACTTCCTTATATTATGAGATGCCTACGGGCTTTATTGTGGAGCAGGTTAGGCATGCGTGCTGCCCGATTATGATGGAATGCATTCACGAGCTGGCCAGTCTCCACCCTATCGGAAGGGGGTGGAGGTAGAAGAGGGATATACCACTTGGTATTCTGTGCGAATGCCTTATTATTATTATTATTATGCACTTGATCTTAGGAGTATGTTAGTGTGTTAATATCCCGACATGCATCTAGAAGCATCTTTATTAGGTATAGCGTATATGTGTGCTTAGGGTTGGGATGCAGAGCTAAAGTGGGCATCGATCTGATCCCGCCCCCTATCAATTTTTTAGGTATCCGTTATGCTTACTACTATTGATGCTGATTTGAGTCCATGACCGCTGGGTCTAACATGGTGGAAAGAGAGAGTTGAGATTCCAACTTCACCAATTTAATTACGGCTCGAATTTGAATGGTTGATCATATTTTGACCCGGCTCTGCCGTGACACGCCCTTGTATTATGCTTTACTTCCGTTATTTGTGTGACCATTGGTTTTCCACGTTTAGACCTACGACATGTACAGGGGACTTCCCCGGGGGATTCCAACGATCCCTTCGAACTTGGGTGTGAAATCCCACTTTGAAAACGTTAGTTTAGAATTTCAAACCTTCAACCTGTACTCGGGGCGCAAGATCCTAACGAGGGGTTTCATCCCTCGAAACGTAACCCGAGAATTATAATCCCGAGCCGTTACAAAGTTGGTATCAGAGTGAGGTTTTGCAAACCGAGTATGATAGGCTGGAGTGGTGTTGAAAATGGCCCAAGGTTCTCAAATGATTTTTTCAAAATGTTTTAGAAAGGGGCAAAATTAATTTAATACGGCTAACTCAAATGCACTAAACATTAACTTGACTCAATAAATTCGGTAATCAAACGAAGGGAAACGAGTGGGTAGTAAAGGCGCTAGACCATCCCTATTGGATGTAGTTGGGAACGAGTAGGCAAAATATAGCTTGTTCATTTACAGGTGGATTTGAAGACTCCAAGGAGCCCGATGGTTGGAGTAGCTTGGGTTAGGGGGGTGAGGTATTTTCCCCTCCGGTCAGCCGTCCCTCGAAGGACGGCGTAGATCATCTATGTGATTATATGCATTATATCCAACTGGGCCCGAGGGAGATCCTCCTAGAAGAGGATCATATCAATTCCGTTGATTGCTTCCGTGCTGAGTGTTATTGTGCTTAGGGTAGAAAACTAGTTGGTATGCCTTAACTTGATCATGTAAATGTGTGAATGGGATAGCGGGAGGAATAACCCTTCTCTAATTCAAACCTTTTGATGTTTCTGACTCCGTCATCCATTCCACCAAAACATTTAGGCATGTTAACGAGGGTCGAGGAGCATCCGCTCACCCCGTTTTGAGTCCTGCTTGATATCCCACCATCTATGCTTCTATCGAGTCTCGTACCTGAGGTTGGTGTCTTCCACGGGAAAATTTGGGCCGGTCAACTATCTACTTTCGGGGGGGTGTCGGATATGGGAAATTCATGAGTATTTTAGGGAGGGTGATCAATGAAACAATTCCGAGTTAGAAGTGATTGTCTTATGGAGTTATCCTTCTCGATTCTTATACCGGTCAACTGTGTCTTTTTAACATGAGAGTCTAAACACAAATTCTACCCTCTCCTCTCGGAAACAGTGTGAATGTCCTTGTGTCACACCAAGCGAGTCATGCTAGCGTTCCACGGGGAAACGGGGCCGGTGATCGCCCTTTGGAGAATTCTGTTTGGGTATAATAGTAGCCCTCTTCGTGACTGCATGACATGGTGTATTAGTGTATTTCAGCATTACTTGCCTGATATCTTACATGGTTGAACTTATGAGTGGATTTATGTGTCGTATGTATGGAATTCTAATTATTATTGTCTCCTTATGAATTAGGTCCATGATAGTGTGGTCAACCCTCGTTGTGTGTTTAATATGAGAAATGAATGTCTTAGCATGCTAAATTGATCTAATTGGACCTTGTTGACTGTGTACTTGCTTGATGAATGTTGCTAGTATCATGTAGGACAGATATCTCCCAATTATAGGCCCTCGCATGATTATGTGTCATACTTGTCTTGTTATATGAACATGCATGGTTGCATTTGATGTGATAGTTGCTATGCCCATATGACATTACCATATCCCCTGACACGATTATTAGAGTTCATTTTAACATCCTTACTTGGAACCCCCATTGTTTTGACCTGTTTATGTGTACACTTAAAGTGAGTAAGGAATCATACATGTGATATCCTATAATGCTCGATATATCATATATAACTTATGCTGCATATGTCTATTGTCGGTTCGTGCATACATGATCTTAATATGTCAAGCATGGTTAGTGCATGAGATGATAATTTTTAGCCTCTTCCGCGTGCATGTAAAGCTAATTATGTGAACATGTTATGGATGCATAGGACACTATTCCTTTTAATAGGTACATGCTAGTGTGGAATGATACGATTGAGATATTTCGTGACTGCCATATGTTTGCTTGTCGCACCTGTAACCTCATAGGATACCCTAAGGGCATTGTTGTAACTCTCAGGTCCGCGTCTTGTCTTGAGTCTCGTCATCTCTAGTCCTGGTTTGTGTCTGAATCCTTAAGGAAGTCGTGTTGTCCTCCCTTGCCCTCCTCTATCCCTGTGACTTCTAACCCCTCGCGATCCCCTTGATGGACGTCGACATAGAAGAGAAAACGAGCGATCGAATGGCATTGGAGTGGCGCAACGGAAGCGTGGTGGGCCCATGGCCCATGGACCCTGGGATCGACATATCCAAAGGACGGACACCTTTCGAAGATGGCGGTTGCAGACGTAATCCTCCTAGATGATTCAAGGAATGACGTTTTCTCCTATGCGAATTGGAATCGGTGCCGTGCGATAGGCTTGAAACTGACTAAATGGATCTGTGATGACTGATATGCTGAGCTGGTAGTGAATGATTGCCTGACTAACTTGTGTATATGATGATGTGCCTTTATGCTTGAGTGTACTGACCTGCTAGTAAATCGGTTATGAGTTATATATGTAGTGGTGTTTTCTTCTTGGGCATGAGTCGAGTGATTCCTTGGTGAAATGGATCGGAAAGTGGCAGGTAGGTTCGAAGTCCTTGGTTCTGGTAGTTGGTTATGTGAGATGGGTACGGGAAGAATGCGTTAGTTTGGGTTGAGCCACGTGAGTTGGGACTTGTCGGAGATAGTGGTTAGTGGGTACAAGTTGAGCTTCTAGGTAGGTCTTAGGTGAGAAGGTTATAGGTGAGAAATAGAGTAGTATGGCGAGATTCTAAGGGAAAGGTCTTCGTTAGAGGTAGTGTGGGGCAATAGCGTGTGTGGGTAGTGTAGTTCTAGAGGTGGATGAGTGAGTTAGGAGTGGATTGGGAGGATTCTTGAAGGGATGTGTTGATAGACGAGTTAGTGTGCCAAGAGAGAGTGTCTAGATAGTTTAGGAGCGGATGGTGGGCGACGTTGAGGATGATCGGTTAAGGAATGTCTAAGGAATCGTAGATTTGGGACTAGGTTGTATTTGCTGTGATTAGGAGCAGTTTTGGTAAAAGGATGAAGTTGAGGAAGTGCTGAGGATGAGTAGTATAGGTTGCTTGGGAAATTATCGATCTTGGGGATTAGGTTGTCCATACTAAGGTTGTGTGTGTGATGAGTAATTTGGGTTGTAGAGATAAGATTGGTAATGCTTGGAGAATTTATAAGTAACGGGTTCCTAGATGTGTTGTCAGATGATTTTAGCGTAGGGAATGAATCGGGATTTATGAGTGGAGGTTATTATGGCTATTGAGGTATTTGAGGACGTGAGATAAGTCTTTGAGGAAAGGTTGGTAGCTAGGCAAGGATGACGTTGGGAATTCTAGTAAGACCGTAGGTTTGAGGATGAGATAGGGAGATTCTGAGCTTGGAATTGAGAACTAGGCGAGCGTAAGGCATTGAGAGCGCTAGAGGAAGAAGGATTTTAGAAAGTTTGGTAAAGTGCGGTACTTGGGGGAATCCTATAGGTTGGAGAATTATGGGAGGATTTAGTCAAGTTGCGATGTTATGAGTAATTTGAGATAGAGTGGCATAAGGGTTCATTGGGAGGAATGGTAGCTTAAGGTGATTTCAGAGAATGTGGGAAGAGAATCTAGAATAGGTCGGCTTGAGGAGTCATGAATGGTTCAGGTTTCGTGAGTTTCGGGATGGGAGGAGTAGATAGAATCAATGGTTGGTCTTGAGGATAAGGGCGGGTGATGAGGAGTTTGGTGATTCATGGTTGGGAGTAGCACTAGATGGGTTTCCGTGCTAGAGTTGATCGGGAGTGTCATGTGTTAGGTGATCTGTACGTATGATTTGGGTTCTTAGAGGTGGATGGTTAGTGAGAGTGGTTAGTGGTGCGAGGAGTATGATCAGGTTAGTAAGGTGATTGAGATGTCCCTTTGGGAGATGATGGTCAGGCGGAGTCTTGAGAGCCTAGGAAGAATTAGCGAGATTGTTGAGAATCGTCTAGATCGATCATGAGAGCGGTTCAGTCGAGGACTTGGGCTTTCCCTTAGAAGGCGAAGACGGGACCGGTAGAGGACCCCTAGGGTGAGGATGTGTTTTTAAGGAGTCTTGGTAGTAGGTCGAGTTGTTCATCCTTTCGGAATGAGGAAATTATGCGATTGGGAACTTTAGGAGACGGTTTAGATGGTCGGGTGAAAGGTAGGACGTGAGGGTGGATGGTGGATATAGATTAATCCTTAGATGCCAGCATAGGAGTTGAGATGCTTAGTAGTTGGTTTGGATAATTGGCCTAGATTGTGGATGATTGTGAGGCTAGAGAGTCTGTATATGAGCGGAATGCAATGTTGTCTAGAACTAGTGTTGGATTGAGTTGGTAGACCTATGTGAGGATAATCTTGATGCGAGAGATGATGAGTAATAGTCGTGTCCTGTTATGGTTGGGAGTTATAGACAGGTTACCTCGAGGATGTGGCTTATGGTTATGCTTTACTTGGGGTTGAGTGTTGTGCAAATTCTATGCGATAAACGATGATGATTCCTTGATGTATTGCCCTAGGCAATAACGAGTTGTTAGCACTGACAATAGTTATCCCCTGAACTTGATGAAATTCTAGTGTGCAAAAGTACTTGTTTTGATGCTTGGTAATTAGCGTAAGTATGATGTGCTTATCTATTTGATATGAGGTGCAGCTTATGTGATTTGATATGATGGATTCTACTATGTACGATGCTATGCTAGAACCAAATTGATTAAATGTGATTCTGAATTGGAACCTAGGAAGAAAATTGGGATTAGCCTTAGAGGTGGATGATTCCACCTCCCGAGATTGAAACTTGCTTAACGAACATCGAGTTTAAGGGATTTGAATGATGTCAAAAAGAACTAACTTGGATTTTGGGAAATTTAACGCGATTGAGAATTTCAATGATTTTGAAACCAAACCTTTTCGAACTAAGATTCCCCTTGAAACTTTTCAACCGAGCTTGCATTATGACGCTCCACAAAGTGGATACATGCATTTTATAGGGGCCCTTGTAGACTGTTTGCTAAGACCTATTGGAGATACTATGATGCCTTTCGAGTTATGATATAACCGAGAAGTCGGGGTAAGGATGTGGTAAGGGCCCATATCACACTCTCGCTACGACCTATCGGGGATATTATTGGCCATGACGATGATACTGTGAGAATCTCATAGGGGCACTTATGAGGCACTTACGTGATCAATGGAATGGTCCTTGGACTCACCTATTCGAACTTCATCCCCTACCTTGCTTTGGTTTTAGTCTCGAGGACGAGACTTGTTTTTAGAGGTGGATGATGTAAAGACTCGGATTTTTAAATCCTAATTTTTCGGAAAAAGGAAAATCAAAATGAATTTAAAAGCGGAATTTAACGAAAAACTCGCCAATTAGACATTTATTTCGAATGGGTCAGGTTAAGGTCGAGAGAGCGGAATTTGGGTATTTTGAATTGGGTTTGGACCACACCAATTGTTTTCCTCCTTCCCTTTTTCCTGAGGTTATTTGTCTTCTTCCCCTTGGTTTTCAACAAGACCCAGCTCATCCCTCCCATTTCGTTTAGAGCACCCCCGAACCCTGCAGCTCATACCAGCTTCTCTCTCATTTCTTTCTCATTTTGGTTAAGGGTCAAACAAACCTTATTTTTATCTGCCAGCCCACGTCTGTCCTATAAGCTATTCAATTCAAAAGCAATTGCAGAGCACCCATCTTCCCCCCTTTTCACTTTGGTTCCAACTCAAAATACTCCCCCTTCCATTTCATTTTCAACCCAAAAACCAAACTTTCCCCTTCTCTCCCCTTTGAGTTGCTGAGGAACAAATCAACCCACCCTCCTCCTCCTTGTTGGTTGCCGCCAGCCCCACAGTCACCACCAGCGGTCACCACCGCCACCACCGCAGCTCCATTTTCCCGCCACCGTTTTGCCGAGCCAAGGATCCCAGTGCACACACCACCTTTTCATCCTCCACTTTCAGCCAGACACAACAGCGGCGTCCCATCTCCTTCCTCAGCGACCCCGAGCAGCAGCAGCGCATCGGACGAGCCGCAGGCAGCCCCTCGCTTCCGATTTCTCTGTTTTCTGTTTAGATTCGGCGAGCCTCCGTTCCTCCTTCCTTTCACTTTCTAGTGGCTCAAAGGAGAAAGATTTAATCCCCTCCCATCATCCCTAGGTTTTTTCTGACCAAGATCCGTCTCCGACGAGCCCAATCGCGCACCGACGAGATTTTCCGGCGAGTCGATGCCCTCGGTGAGACCTCTTCCTTCTCCTTCTTCCCTTCCTTGTTGTCGTGTGTGTATCGGTGTCGTTGGTGGGGTGGCTGGAGTCGGAGCCGACGTCGCCGGCGAGCCTTCTCGCTCCTCCTCTCCTCCTCTCCTTCTTCTTTCGCCGAACACCGGCCTCCCTTTCTCTCTGTTTTCTGTCGTCCAACAAAGGTAGAAGATGGATGTGGGCTTCCCTCCATGTTATCGAACACGTCAGCTGTGGGGGCCCGCCTCTTTCATGGGGTCTTGGGCCTAATTTTGTGGGCCGGGTTGGTGGTTTTAAAAGCAATTAACCTTGGGCCTATTCTATCTACATGTTGGATCCGGTTTTAAATAAAAAGAATTGGGCCTGATTGTTATGAGAGGAGATCCGAATTTCATAAAGGGTTTGAACCTATTTTATGGGGTCCGAAAATTTAAACAGATTGGGCCTTTTCTCTGGGCTTAATTGTTGTTTGGGTATTTTGCGAAAAAGGGGTTTTAAAGACTAAAATATTTTATGAGAAAATATTAAATAAGTGGAATATTATAAATTATACAATGTTATTGATGAGTTGAAGATTAAATTATTATTATTGGAATTTGTTTGATAAAATAACAAAATAAGCTGATTTAAAGATGCATTTGGAAAATATCTTAACTTTGTCGAGTTATTTTGGAAAAATTGTCTTGAAGACTAAAGCTTGGTTTTCACAAAGGAGTTGAAACGGGTTTCGGGACTAACTCGAGAATTATGTGCTCGATGACTAACTAGCATGATTGGTGTGATGATTGTCTAATATCATGATTTGTGCGGACTAATGGCATGATTGGTCGACTAATAGCATGATGAAATGTTAAGATTAATTATCGTTAACTTACGCGTTGAGATATGATGAATATGATGCACTTGAGCTATGTGATATGCGAATATATGGTTATGAATATATGAATGTGGATGAATGGAATGATGAGAACGATATGGTATTGGGGAATGTGAAAATGTGATGAATGATTAAACTTGAAGAAATGACGATTGTGATATGGTTGTTATTCTCGTTGAATGATGTATGCTTTGAGTGCTTGAATGATTAGACATAGACTTATATATGTGTTCGGATATGTCTCTAGGCGATACCTTGTGCTATGATTGATGTGTGCCAGACTTCCTATTATGTTGTTCTGCATAGCCAGGTAAGTCTCTTCGGAGCTTACTCAGATTGAAATAGAGCTATTCCCTGCTTTAGGTGCATGATATACTAGGTGCTTGCATTCATGATCAGCATGCCATGTAGTACCATGCTAGGTTGCATCGACCGTTGAGCATTCTATTTCTTTATGTGTATGTAAACAGAACGACCGTTATCTGTGAAGTAACTAGAGTCATTGCTAGGGTTATAGGACGACCTAGTCTCATCGGGTCCCGTCCTAAGTCAATCGAGTCATGAACTTCCTTATATTATGAGATGCCTGCGGGTTAGGCATGCATGCCGCCCGATTATGATGGAATGCATTCACGAGCTTGCCAGTCTCCGCCCTATCGGAAGGGGGTGGAGGTACAAGAGGGATATACCACTTGGTATTCTGTGCTAAGGCCTTATTATTATTATTATTATTATGCACTTGATCTTAGGAGTATGTTAGTGTGTTAATATCCCGTCATGCATCTAGAAGCATCTTTATTAGGTATAGCGTATATGTGTGGTTAGGGTTGGGATGCAGAGCTAAAGTGGGCATCGATCTGATCCCGCCCCCTATCAATTTTTTAGGTATCCGTTATGCTTACTACTATTGATGCTGATTTGAGTCCATGACCGCTGGGTCTAACATGGTGGAAAGAGAGAGTTGAGATTCCAATTTCACCAATTTAATTACGGCTCGAATTTGAATGGTTGATCATATTTTGACCCGGCTCTGCCGTGGCACCCCCTTGTATTATGCTTTACTTCCGTTATTTATGTGACCATTGGTTTTCCACGTTTAGACCTACGACATGTACAGGGGACTTCCCCGGGGAATTCCAACGATCCCTTCAAACTTGGGTATGAAATCCCACTTTGAAAACGTTAGTTTAGAATTTCAAACCTTCAACCTGTACTCGGGGCGCAAGATCCTAACGATGGGTTTCATCCCTCGAAACGTAACCCGAGAATTATAATCCCGGGCCGTTACAGCGGAGCCAAAAACCACCACGCTACCATCAAAGGGAGAGGGGAAAGCAAGTGGGATTGTGCAGATCAGATTGAAAGTCTCCCGAACAATCAAACCAAGGGAGAGAAAAAAGGGAGAATTAGCCCAAATCAAGCCAGACGAAAGCTGATTTGGGGATAGGAGACATAGATGTACAAAAACCCTAATTTAATTTTTGGATTGGATTGAAAACCCAACAGGGACCCAGGTTGTTTCGAGCACGGTTGTCAACCGGAGTCATGCTGGACCATGAGAGTGGCAACACCAAGTCGACGGGCAACCGGAGCCGGGTTGTGGCGGCCGAAGCCGGAGTATAATGGCATAAGCCGAGGTTGGCCTCCCTCTCTCTAGAATTCTAGAGAGAGGAGAGAGCGTTTACGAACGGGCTCTCGGAGGAGGGTTAGGGGCTCCCGAATGAGAGTTATGATCTCCCGGAGGAGGTTTAGCGCCACCGTATTGGTGGTGGTTTGGCCACCAGGGGAAAACGCCGATGGATTTTTTTACCTCTCAAAAAGAGAGGATGTAGTCCTAACTGTTGGCTTGAATTCTTTCCGTATAAAAAAATAAATAAACAAAAAAAAAAACTATTGTATCATATATTATAAATAACTAAGATATATGAACATGTTTGATTATCAAAACACTCATATATAATTAACGAAGTTAGGGTGATTACAATGTTTTAAAAGGTTAGGCAATCGCTAGACGGCGAGTGAACGCCTAGCCCTAGGTCGTTAGGTAGGAGTGCAGGACACATGTGTCTAGACAGCGTTTAGGTGGATTTAAAATAAAATTTACTATTTTCTTATATTTTAATGTATAACATAGGGGTGGGCGCGGAACGGGGCGAGACGGGATGGGGGTCGTCCCGCGTAATTTTTGCGGGACGGGACCGGGACAGGATTCACTATTTTTTTTTCAATCCCGCGCGGGCCTTGTCACTCGCGGGACGGGACGGGCCCTGACCCTCAAATAAAAAAAGGGTTATTTTGGCAACTAGCATATTATAAATATCTAATTAGCTAACTAGCACCTAAACAAAATTAATTAACTAACCTAGCACCCTTCCCAAATTGACAATTAAGGTCAACGGTCAACCTGTTTGACCGTTGACCGGTCAGCGTTGACAGTTGACCGGCTATTTCTAATTTTTTTTTTTACCAATGATGCCACTTTTTTTTATGCCATTTTTTACATGATACCATTTTTTGCCGCTTTGATGCCATTTTTTATTACATTTTATTTTCGTTTTGATGTCACTTTTCTAATATAATTGATTGATGACACTTTTTTAATGCCACTTTTTTCAAACATTGATGACATTTTTTTGTTTACTGTGCTGCCACATTGACCATTGATGCCTTTTTTTTACCGATGACACTTTTTTTATGTCAATTTTTTGATGATATTTTTACCGTGATGCCATATTTTTTCAAGGTAATTTTTTGATGACATTTTTTTCTTTAATGTGATGCAACTTTTTAAAAGCAGTGTTTTGATGCCATTTTTTTGCCATTTTTTCTAATGTAATTATTTGATGCCATTTTTTAATCAAATCGTTTGATGCCACTTTTTTTTTAATTTAATCAATTGTATATCGATATATTTTCATCGATTCTATTTTTATTCACTGATGACACGTTTGTGATTACACTTCATTGATGCAATCATTTGTGGTGACATTTTCATTACATTTTTATTCAAGTGATGACACAAGAGCGTAAAATGTGATTAAACTTGATTGATGGCATATTTTATTGATAACTTTTATTCATTGATGAAATACTTTTATTAGTTTAATATATTGTGAATTTTGTTATCTTAACGGATTGATATGAGATCATAACACAACGAAATACTTTGATGCTACTTTTATAATGAAATAGAATTCAATTATCTCCAAACGAGAGCCAATCTAAATCAACGATTGCATCTTGATCGAATCCTATCACCAACAAAATGTGAACGAATTCAATTATCAATTTACTTTCTTTTTTGAAAAGAGTAAAAGAGTATCACAGAGGTGGAATCACCTTAAACTTTTTTATTACATTTTATTTTCGCTTTAATGCCACTTTTATAGTGAAATGGTTTGATGACACTTTTTAAATGCCACTTTTTCAAAATTTGATTACATTTTTTGTTTAATGTGATGTCACTTTGACCATTGATGCTTTTTTTTTACTGTTGACTATAGATGACATTTTTTTATGCCAAATGTTTGATGATATTTTTTTTACCGTGATGCCATATTTTTTCAAAGTAGTGATGTCACGTTGATCATTGATGATATTTTTACTGTGATGACATTTTTTGTTCACGTTGACTATTAATACCATTTTTTATTACTGTTGGCTATTGATGACACTTTTTTGATGTCAATTTTTTGATGATATTTAGGAAGAAAAAGATATCAATAAACCAAAGGCTAAAGAAATCATTGTTGCTGCATATCCTCAAATAAATTGGAGATGATGGCAATTTTATATTATATGTTCAATCCAAGCTGCCTACATGATATCCTTGAAAGCCTTTATATGAGAACTTGTAATTTGATGATTAATTTCTCTGGGTACAAGGGTGATAACAATTACTAAAAAGAAGCTTAAGAGGTTTAAAGTGTAACCCCTACAAAATTGAGTCAGAAATGACCATTTTCCTCCTGTATCCAAAAGGATCGTAGAAACTTCAGCTTTGCACCTTTTCATATAATCCAGGCAGTAGGGGAATAATCCAAAATCCCAGAACGAGTGAAAAAATTTAGAGTGCAAAGGAGAAGAGCATGCAAATGACAAAATGATGATACTAAAGACGAAGATTATCTAGTATTTAGAAAGATGGAAGAAGTTTGACTCTTCAATGAAAAGCTTGGCTAGTACACATAACCTGGTGCATTTGATCCAGGAGCTCGAGATTCCATAGTGAGCATCTTCAACGCTATTCGCCGGAGATAATCACTCTGCACGCCAACAATGAAGGTGAACTTACAATCAGACGATAGGGGACAAGGCCATAAGGCATAACTAGCAAGTCGACATCAAGAGAGTCTAAAAGGCCATTGGAAACAGACAATTAACATTGAACTAGAGTATTTCCAAGCTATGATACCTATGCTACTTTAATGAACGAATCTGTTTAGATTAGAGTAGATCTAGTAGGACTAATATTTCGTCTTAAAATAGGCCCTAATTCTTCCTCTTACATTACTAATCTACCATCTCTCCCTCTTCCCTTCTATTCTTTATCCCCTCTCTCTCGACCCTCTATTCCACAACTCGGGATTAGATCGATGCCAAGAAACTAATGCAATGCATAAAACTTCCATAAACGAAAAAATGGTAAATCTTGTCTAGTGCTTTGTCAGCACAAGTAGGAGCCTGGAGGAGTAAGAAAATAGGTTGCATTTTTAGTATACCTGGCTTGTAGCTGCATCACAAATTTTACTCTCAAACCTTGACGCAATTTCCCTCAACTGTTGTGTCCCTTCTTCTCCAGCGGCAGGAAGATGCCTTCTCAAAGTATCCATTCTAAAAAATAAGCAAGACTACTTATTTGATGAGTAGAAAACCCTAAGGATTACCAATGCTTTATCTAACAACTTGTAACGGCCTAGAATTATGATTTCCGGGTTACGTTTCAAGGGATAAAACCCCTTGTTCGGATCTTGCAATCCAGGTACGGGTCGAGGTTTCAAACTCATTTAAGATTAGTAGAAAGAGAGATTTCAACCCTAAAAACCTCGAAGGGCCATTGGGTATCCTTAACCGGTCCTAAGACTATGTCGTGGGATCCATTTCAAACGGAAGTAAAGCGAAAGCAAAGTTAAGATACAAAATGTCACGGCAGAGCCGGGTCAAAACCAAAACGTAAGCGAATGATTACCATTTATACCAAGTTAGAGAATTAGCTAGGTTCTTCAATTCGCCAAAAGGAAACCTCGTCATATAGACATCAAGCACTCAGAATCTGCAGAAAATACCTTAAAAAAAGAACGGGGAAAGGAGTCAGATCGAGCCACTCATGCGGGACCGGCAGACCTCGCTGAGGCCACATAGTATGTGTTATACCTAATAAAGATGCTCTAATGCAGTACGAAAGTCAAACACACTAGCATGCTCCTAATTCATAATAATGTGCAGAAATACTGTAAAGGGCCCAAGACAATGCCAAGTGGCATATCCCTCTCCTACCTCCACCCCCTTCCGATAGGGCGGAGACTGGCCAGCTCGTGAATGCATTCCATCATAATCGGGCGGCACGCATGCCTAACCCGCTCCACAATAAAGCCCGCGGGCATCTCATAATATAAGGAAGTTCATGACTCGATTGACTCAGGGTACCTGATGAGGCTGGGCTACCCTATGACCCTAGTAAAGACTCTAGGACTATCACAGATAACGGTCGTTCTGTTTCAAACGCATAAAGTAAGCAGATGCTCACTCAATTAGTGCAACCTAAACAGGATACTACATGACATGCTTTTATGCATATGCAACACCTAACATAAAATGCAACAACAGGCATGAATGTCCAACCTGAGTAAGCCCCCTAGGGAACTTACCTGAAGATACAGAACAGCAGGATAATACAAGCAAGGGCCCAATGCAACTCCAAAAGCAATACACACCTATCATCAAGTCAATTCCATAAGCTACTAGACCGATATTCATACATACGAAACCCAAGTTCCCAACATACTCAAAACCAACCGATAGTGAAACCGTTTTCCAAAACCTTTCCGATATGATCAACATCAACCAAAATCATTTCATTTCCAATCAAAACCCATCGATAAAATCGTACCAACCATATTTTCCAAACTCTTAAATCCCAAATTAAGTCAACTCATATTCAAAACAATTCTCAAATCATGTCTAGCCAAAATCTCTTTATAAACATTAAATCTTTAATCAACTTACAATTTCATACCATTAAAATAATTCCGGCATTTTTATTTTCAAAATCATTATATAAATAAACTCTGATATTAAATCACCCAAACGATTCTATTTTCACAAATCATATTTATATATCAAAACTCATAATTCATTTCAAATTCCTAAAACTACATATTTAAATCAACACACTTATCCCAAATAATCTTACTTTCCAAACACTATTATAATATATAAATTCCAGAAATAGGGAAAACATTTTCCAAAATTTATAATTATCACAAAGACTCAAAATATACATATTATTAAATAGTAACTACCGATAGTAATATAAAATCCAACATATATAAATAACAAAACATTCTAAATGAGTAACAACACATATCACATACCCAAAGGGCCCAATCCCTCACCCGGATACCATGCCCAGCACAAGCCCAAAACTCTTTTTAAATAAATCAGACCCAGCCCACACAAAAGGCCCAAATCATTTGAGTTTTCTTTAAGTAAAATAGGCCCAATTTGAAAGCTGGTAAAACCAAACCGGCCTATTTGTTTTAATTTGCTGAACCGGTTTTCATTTAAACAAAACACTGAACCAAACCAACAAGGAAAACAGAGAACCCAAACCCGTCTCCCCCAACGCTGCTCGGAAAATCGAAGAGAAGGAGAAGAAGATCCAGGCGCCGGCGGCCTCTTCCCCGACCCCGAAACTGCACTCAGCCTGACCGAAATTTGATTCCGACCACACCCGAACCAAAGAGAGCAAAGCGCGAGTGAATGAGAGGGAGAAAAGAGAGATTACCGAGAATCCAAAGTGCTCGCCGGAAACGTTCGTCGGGGTTCGATTGGGTTTTCTGAGGACATGGAAGAGCTGCGAGAGCCTGGGTCGAACGGAAAAGCTTATAAAGGTGCACCTTTTCATGGTTTTAAGTCGGAATAAGGAGATCGAAAGCTTACGAGGCCAAATCGGAAATCAGAGGAGCGGGTGCCTGCGGTGGGGCTCCTGAGTGTTGCTGCTACCACCGGCGTCGGAGAAAGGAGGAGGGAACGGAGATGCTGGCTGCTTGGTGGTTCGGCTCGGAGGGATGCTCCTTCTTCTTCCCCCCTTTTTTTCTCACGGCAACAGGGGAGGGAAACGGGCTCCTTCTCGGCTTGTTCACAACGGCGAGGGCTCCTGGTGACCCTGGCTGAACGACGGAATGGAGGTGGTGCGGTGGAGGAGAGGTGGTGAATCGGCGATGGTGGTTGTGGTGCTGGGTTGAAACGCAGCAGAGGAGGGTGTGGTTCCCTGGTTTCTGGAGAGAGGGAAAAAAGGGAGAGAGAGATCCTTTTGTGGGTTTTGTATGTAAGTTTCTTGGTGGGATGCTTGGTCAAGAGTGTGAGGTCAGACTGTAGAGAGAGTTTATAAGGGAAATTGCACAAGAGGACAAAAAGGGGCAGCTATACAATGGACAAAGGAGTGGTGGGGATCTGCTCAAGGCTGTTGAGCCATCTGAACGAGAGAGAGAGGGGTAAAGAAAAGGGAAAGAAATAGAATAGAGATGATCCCAAAATTCAAATATCAAAACCGTTAATCTCGACTTTAATGAAATGTATTAAAATTACAATCATAATTTACAACTTAACTACTAATGATCAAAATGAATTTAATTTTCTTAATTTCGATGTTTAAAGGCAGAATTAAAATCCGTCAAAATCTAGTATTTCAAACGATGCCGGAATGACTTTAAAAATCAAAATTGATGCGCAAGGACGAGTTTTTCCCAAACCACTCAAATTTTAGAAATCGAAATGATTATAAATCACTATTTTAATAATTCAATATTCTAAAATTTTCCGGTCTTTACACAACTAAACATTTATCCATTTAGAAGAAACTCATTTCTCTCTATGAACTATTCTGAAACAAACGTTTCGGACAAAAATAAAAAGATACCATAGCCCCAACTTTGGTCCAGTTGCAAGAAACTGACCGAACATTCAAGTTGCGGCAAATAGCCTGAACTTATCGCAACAAGGATAGGGCTAGTTTTCGCGACCCAACACATAGTCCATGCTTATTTTGAAACAAGAAAAACTATAATAATACCAGTATCAAATCATGCTCGAGATCTAAACTATAACATTCAATTATGGCCAACCTCAATTGCATCACAAGATTGTCAAGCAAACACAAGATTATCAAGCAAACACGGGAGCTGAGATATCATATCAAGATAATCACGGCCTTTCCAATCCAGATTCCAACCTCAATTGACAGTTCCAATTATATCCCATACTACAGGATCTTGTTTTTACATGAATAATTCTATTTGGAATCAATAGAACTCAAAACCATGACAAAGAGAGTAACTTTAAGCTGGTTTCAGATTCCAACTTGAACAAGGCATACCAAGTAGCTGTAATTTCCTCGAATTCACAAAAAATAGAAATATAAAAATCCACATTGTTGTGCCAAGTAACCTAAAAAATTGGGGATTTTCCATTTTCCAAACGAAACAAAATTTCCCCTATAAACAAGATAATTTGGTGCCATCGGAGTAACCAGAACACTAAAATCGAGAGTTCAATAAAACAGAAATGGATTCGACCAACAGATTTGCAGCAATTCAACAGCCCACACCCAAACAAACACGCAAAAACTGAATTTGAAAATATTTCTGATGTTTACAGAACTCACATCTTATTGATTATCCTTGCTCTTGCATAAAGTGGAAGATGTGTACGCCAATCATCAACGCGGTGGACAGCTTCCATCACAGGAATCGCAAAAACATGACATTCATATAGCAGAGTTTGTGTTAACAATATTTGCAAAGATGAGATCAAAAATCTTGACAGTCAGTTTTAAAATAGATAGCTTCCAGAATTCATACAAGTTATCATCAAATTCACATCCAGACATCCAGTACTCAAATTGCATTCCCGACATCATGAAACTAGCGCCGGAAACTTGTGATTGAGATGAAATACCTTGAGAGATTTGACAAAAGAGTCAAAATTGAAGACGGGGACGCAGATGTGGTGGCCGGCAGGGAGGAACTTAGGGTCGGCGACGGCGGAGGTGGCACTCCACGGCCCCTCGGGGAGACGAGATTCGGAATCGAGGTTCCTCTGGATGAGATGGAGAGAAAAGGAAGGAGGAAGGCGAAGCCATATCGTCTCCAATCCTCCGCCGAAGTCGGGGCTCTGAATCTGCTCAAAACCTAGTATCTGCAAATCCCACCCCCAAATTGCAATCAGCGAGAGAGAAAGAGAAGGAATTGAATCCAGAAAGGGAAGAGAAGAAGAGGAGGGAGGAGACCTCTTGGTAGAATCTGGAGAGGCGCTTGACGTTGGTTGATTCCCTGGCTACGTGGTTGAAGCAAACTTCCTCAGCTAACCATAAATCGCCATGGACGACTCTTCAAATCTGAGGAAAAGAATGAAAGGAAAGTGTTAAGGGGCTAATTAATTTTGAAGAGTTGTTAGGAAGGCTAATAAAAAATTTTAAGGTGCCAAAGACTTAATCAAAAGTTTAAATGGTGATATTCTACCAAATTTTCTCATAAAAATATTATAAAAAAAATTCTAAAATCTTAATATATTTTACGGTTTTCAAAAGTATAACATATATATTTATATATTTATAATTTTTCTTTATATATATGTAGACATACTAATACACATATACACACTGTAAGTGTACAAGTGTATATATACACTGCATAGTATACTGTATTATATGTACACGGTAAACACACTGTAAAAGTGTATGTAAACAATATATACAATGAGTATATAAATATACATTGTTTAATAAATATAAATATAAATATAAATATAAATGTGGGACGGGACGGAATTTGCGGGATATGGAATCTTCGTCCCGCGTTCCGTCCGGCATAATTTTTGCGGGACGGGATTCACTATTTTTTTTCCAAATCCCACCGGAACCGGGACAGGCCCGGGATTTGCGGGATTTGTGCCCACCCCTAGTATAACATGTGTTAATAATTCATATAATGTAATAATAATCCATAATATCACTCATAAACCCAAATTTATCGTGCTTAATTAACAATAAAGTAAATAAACGCTAAAGTACAAGTCTGACTAGCGACTTTAAACCTCCAAAAAAATCCAAAACTATATGTTCAACTCAAAAGCAAATACATCCCGACATGGAGGGTAAAAAAAAACTTTGGCAAACCACCCCTTAAAATTAAAATTGCAGAAAATCACCCGTTAAAACCATTTTCTTTGCAAAGTCGCACGCATCACCCAATTTTCGTTAATTGAATGTTAAAGTGCGTGAAAAGTCAATTATATCCCTTATTTTTATTAGTATTTTTCTTCATTGAATCGATATTAATTAATTTTTACTTTTTTAACATGGCTTTCAAAAGTAAAAAAAAACTCTATATAATATCCTTTTTTATATATAATTTCATACTTATTAGTAAAAACACTATAAAAAATATATATAATTGATGATTTATATATTTTAAAAAGTGTATATTACCAAAGGGGTACGTGGAAAAATAATTTTTAAAAAAATGATATTTTGTATAGTTTTTATTATTCTAAAATATGTTCACTATTCTATACACATTTTTAGAATAATAAAAACTATATGAAATATTTTTTTTTTAATTTTTATCTTTTTCAAGTAGCCTTTTATTAATGCACATATTTTTAAACATATAAAACATAAATTACACATCAGTTTTTTATAGAGTTTTTTTGTAAGTATGAAATTATTTTAAAAATAATAATATTTTTTGATATTTTATATACTTTTGAAAAACATGTCAAAAAGTTAAATATCAACTAATGTCAATTAAAAGGGGTAAAATAATAATAATAACAAAGGATGTAATTGGCTTTTCACATACTTTAACATTTAATTAATAGAAATTGGGTGATGGTTGTGACTTTACAAAGAAAATGATTTTAACGGGTGATTTTCTACAATTTTAGTTTTAAGGAGTGGTTTTCTACAAACCACCCTATTTAAAGGGTAATTTTCTACAATTTTGCCAAAAACTTGTAGTCGACTAATCACCTACCTATACGCTAAAACTAAATAATCACCCGGTTAGACACTAGACAGGTCTAAACGACAACTAGTGCATAAAGATCTGTTATAGAAAATGAGAATTGAATGACCACCAAACCACTTTGGTGATTACAAATTGCAATGGTGCATAAAATGCCTCAATTCATGGCATTCTTCATAATGACAACCAAAATCTGCAGAGTGATAAAAGCCTCTACTAACAGCAATACAAGCCTACCAACGTGTTTATGACTTTATTCTGATCCTTTCATCATCATCTAGTCATCTAGTAACAATGGAGTTCTTTCTTATGAAAAGTAAAATAAAGAAACAATTCACATGAAAAAGGTTAATCAATCCTTCAGGTATATAACTCAGCAATGTTGTATGCATTGTTTCCATGTCACAGCTGCTTCCTTCACAGCAGGCAGCTTCGCCGTCTATAATTACTAAGTCGTATACCTTTGAGTTGTGTATGTATGTGCGCGCGTTTTACTAGCATGTCCAAGAGCTGGATCTCTTTACGCGGGGTGCCATCTGCTTGTCCTCTTCCAAGGACACCATCCCCACATGAGAAGGGTCTTCCAGCAGCATCTTAGCCACCAAGTACCCTGCAATTGACCATGTCTGGTACTTGCGCGCTTGCTTTCCTATGAACCGCCCATGCTTGCCATCATAGTATTCAGGCCAGCTATCTTTCAGCAATCGCACTTCTGCTAATTCAATGGCTCGCTTTGCAAGTTGAGGTCTCCCGCTCTTTATACATGCTGCTGTTAGCAGCCAAAGGAGCACTGCAATCCAACACAAGAGAGTACTCATGAAACAGATTATAAGAGCAAGTGATATCGATGAACAATGGGGAGTATGATCTATTACCTGGCCAAGAACCTCCATTGTGGTAGCTCCACCTGGTGTTCTTCGGGTCATAGCCGGTTATGATCTTCCAGTCATGGCCTTCCAAGGCTGGATAACATATCTTGAGAGGCATTTCTCCCACCAGCTCATCCCAGCGCAATTCAATCAAATCCATGATAGCTCCTGCTTGCTCGGGAGTAGCTAAGGAAGACAAGATGGCCACACAGTTGCCTATGCAGAACCAGCGGAAATCCATAAACGCAGGGCTTACGTTCCCAGCAAAGTAGCCTCCTTGACAAGGCATGAAGTCGAACACCCAGTCAGGGAGAGAATCGGGCATTACATTGAACTTGTTCACCGCGGTGTGGGAGTACTCCTCAGTCTTATATCGGTAGATGCAGTTAAGCTGTCTCATGTCTAGCCAGTAGTAACTTCTCATGTGATAGCTCAACGCATGAAGCCTCTCGACTATTTTGCATATCAGATCTTTATTTTCACCTTCTGGCTTCAATAATTGGAGAGCACACCTCAAAGACATAAAGAATAGTGCTTGTATCTCAATTGGGTAACCATAAATCCCCTGTGAAAAACACGTTCAGAAATCAGAAAATGTAAGATACATATTGGTTAATGAGCATAATTCGTACTATATTTAGTGGAGTTGTAAAGAGGAACTAACCATCCTACGATCAATCATAGAGCAACCGTCAGCACATAACAGAGTCGGGAAAGTATCAAAGCCCTTAGAAAGACATAAACTGAGGATTAGTCGGATACCCCTTTGGCAATCGGGCATGTCAGCCAAGGACGAGTCACCGGTTGACTTTGTGTAAGCTCGGAGCAAAATTATCCACCAGAATCCCGAATCCACAGGAGCCACCCTACCTATTGCTGTCTCTCCAAAATCGGCTACTAGTGTCTCAGTGTTCCTTACAGAATCATGTTTAACCTTGAAACTTGCAGGCATCACACCTTCTCCTAGCTTGAATAGGTCAACCTTCTTCTCCCATGATTGGAGGTGCAGGGTCTTTAGAAGAAAGTTCTTGACTATCTCGGGTTCTCCGTTCATCAAAAAGGCCAAAGCACTAGGTACAAAATCTCGAACAAAGACCTGCAGATAAAAATATGGTAAGTCAAGATATTGAACATCTCTCTTTAAATCTAAATGCTCAAAAACCTAACTTGTTATAAATAAAGCTCCATAGCCTACAAATATCATCAGATTCAATCATAAAGAGGCAATCCAAGCAATACTCAGTTTAAAACTGAAAATTGATCACCATAGTACAACAAAAGAGGTTGGAAACCTGATTCAGCTTTGTGATACTGAAGTACAAGCGATATGTTCCAGAAAAATTGCAATCCCTTCAACGAAGTGGAGTTGAAATAAATGAATGGAGTAAATGGGGAAAACACCCTTTTGACCTCCTGTCAATTCCAAAATTAGTATTTCTCCATCTCCAAAGCCCTCAAATCTCAACATGAGTATGATCTCAAAATACCCCGATTCATGGAACATAGGTTTTGATTTATGGCTAAACAAAGCAGCTTCAATAATTCTCAAAAAAACTAGGAAACAAAAAGTACCTGATCATAGTTGAGTTCTTCCTCAGAGTCATCCAAGGCAGCTAACGTCCCAACCGGTTGGCCACGGAAGTTAACAATCGACTTCCTCAAAGCCTCCCAAGCCTCGGAAACAGTAGGGTGAGTCTCAAAATCATGCTGTGATCTTGGAGTGTCAAAGACTGACCTACCGCCAGAAGAATAGATAGAGTCAACAGGCTCAAATACACGAGAATTGTTCTCCGAATTCCTATAGAAGGGGCGGGGCGACTTGGTTATAGACAGTTCACTGAAAGACTTCTCATCAAAGGATCTCTTCCTCTCTATACTAATTGGTCGAGGTACCTCCGAAAACCTTGAGAAATCAGCTTCATGGTCGATTTCAAATATCGAACCGCTTCTGGTGATGCTTTCATTCTGGGAAGCATCAGCAGAAGTGATCGGAGACATTCTGTCCTCGAACTCTTACCAAAACTTCAAAGGACTCAACAACTGGTGAACGATCTTGCTTTTCCTGTCCCCAGATTTCAAGAGATATAAAGGATCTGGCCTTTCCAGTCAATAAATAACAGCTGCAAATAACCAATCAGATATAGGTCAACTATCAGAAAGGTTCAAATGGATGAAAGAGGACTGTGAAATTCGTAAGCCTAGATCAATTGCTGAGAAAGGTTAAAATGCTGAATTATTATTCCAATTTCAGTCAATATATAAAAAAATCAGTCCCCCTTTGGATAGTTGTTGCCGATACAAACAAGGAAGAACCTAATTCCTTTTCGCTATCATCTCAGCAAATCCATTTAAAAATGCCGAGAGGGCGAAATTTATATAAAGCTGAATCAGCTGAGCTTCAAATCTTATCTTTTTTCGTTGCACATCGCCATCAAAATACAAAAAGGCCACTGTTGTGATTGTACCACACATTCAAACGTAAGCACAAGTAGTCAAACAGAAACCAACCCGAAGAAACGCGGTGGCGTGCGAGCAATCAACGAGTAAAATAAGACGGCGAGGAACTCACCTTTTTGGGGAAGAGACGGGCTCGGTCGGTAATTGCAGACGAAAACCCTAATTTCTGAAAGCAGAGGAGGTAAATGGGGAAAGAGTGAAGATGGGGGGAGATTAGGAGAGAGAAAATATGGGAAATGAGGGTTAGAGAAGGGGTTGGTTATTTATAGTTATGCGAAGATTTGTCGGGTCGGGCGGGGATTTTAAAAACGGGTCAAACCCGGTTGCGGGAATTAGGGGAGGGATTGGTTGACAAAATGGACCGTTGGTTAGGTGGGCGGATCACGTGTAGTTGGATGTACGCGTAGATCTGATGATGCTTTGATGATCCTGGAATTGCAAGTTTCCCAACATTTTTTTTCCCACGTTTATTGGGATGTGATATTAGACATGTCTAATTATCGAGATGTCGACGAGTCAGCAAATGAAAATTATCTAAATATACAATAAAATAAAAATAAAACGGGCGCATCGAAATAAACAGAAATAAACTTTACAAAAAGACAACATAAACAGAATTACCCCAATAAATTGAGGATGCCGACGAAGAACGAATCTATACACCACCAAAGAGTATCACATTTGATTTTATTTTATGGTTTATTTTAGTTTGCCACGTAGATATTATGTGTAAAGGCTGACGAGAAATATTAATTCCCAGTTTCAATGGCGTTTGGAAGAATTAAGTGAAAGCGAAAGCGAAAGCTCACCTAAGAATGGAGATGAAATTTGCTATGATTATGATGGGATAAATATTAAGACAATTTTTTTTTTACAAAGTGGACACTTTCCGATATATATATATATATTAAAAAAAGGAATAAGGGTGTGTTCGTTTTTTTTTAATTAGAAAAGAATTCGGTTAGGGACCACCTAACCGATAGCATCTTGGCGAATGAGGTCTAGAAGACTTGGATCATTGGCTAAACAATCACCGTTAGCAGAGCGGCAAAGATGTGCAATCTTATCTACCACTATATTACCACTATGGGGCACATGAGAGAGAAAAAAAACCTCTCTCATATTAAGTAGAAGAAGTTTAATATCCGACATGATTAATTCGATTTTTGTAGGCTATTTTTTAGGTGATTTATGATAATCAGCGAGTCATCCTCAATGTGGACAGAGGTTATGTGCATGCGAATAGCCTAAACTAAACCGTATTTTAAAGCAAGTGCTTTAGTCCCCATTAGGGATGTTATGTGAACACGAGTAGCTCGAATTCAGCTCGTACTCGGCTCGGAAAAAACTCGACTCGAGCTCGTTCACATTTAAAAATAAGTAGAATACGAGCAGTTTCCCGAGCTCGAGCTTTATTTGAGCTACTTGCATAACTCGTTTTTTATGCTTAAATTACAATTTTACCCTTAGATTTCCCCTTTTAGTTTTAGGGTTATCACTTTAGGCTATCTCCGCTCCGCATTCACTTCAGTTATTTTCAATCTCGTCTCACCTCTAGTTGCCTTCAATCCTCCATCACTCAACCTGAGATCTCCGCCTCCAGTCCTCCATCGGCCGATCTAAGATCTCCGCCTCCACTCATCTTCAATCTCGCCTCCAGTCCTTCGTCGCCCGATATGGTCTCCATCTCTTCGGCTCTTCGGCTTCAGTCCTCCATCGGCCAATATGATATCTCCACCTCCATTCATCTTCAATCTCACCTCCAGTCCAGTCCTCCTGAAGTGAAATTCATTACCTTTCTCTTTAAATACACACCTCCTCATCAGGTTTGTGAGATAGGGTTAGGGTTTTCGTCAGTCGACTACCACGTTTCGGGGCTCCACATCCTCCCTAATCTATCAACTGGAGTCATTCCAATTGATTCGTTTTCGCTGTGTTTTATTTGAATTGATGATTTTCAGTATCGAATCTCCATCTGATTTTTTTGTTTTCTATTTAACGAATGTGACAGGGATTTATCCGAGAATCCCTTTACTTGAATTAGGGCAAACGGAACCGCGTTTGTAAATCCCAAAAGTAAAATGTCACAAATCGAGCTCGCCGTTGTCGATGGAGAAATGAATCGCCCAGATCTCCGCCTCCAATCCCCCATTGTTCGATCTGAGATCTCTGCATGCTGAGTCTTCCTCTTACCAATCTTCACTCTCCATGACTCCACCAGCCATCTCCCATGGATGAGGCTTCCTCTTCGCCTCTTGATCTCCATCAGTCATCTCCTCTTGTCCGAGTCTTCCTCTTCACCACTTCAAAAACGAGCTAAAAAAACGAGTTCAAAGCAAGATTCCAGCAAAACGATAGCAAAGCTAAAACGAGCTCACGAGCTCGAGCTTGGCTCAAATGAAAACGAGCAAAATGAGCAAAACGAGCTCGAGCTTGTTCAAATACCCGCGAGCCGTGTTCGAGCACACTTCTAAGCTCAGCAAAAATTCGAGCCGACCTCGAGCTCGTGCTCGAATATACACGAGCCGAATATGAGCAGTCCACTACTCAGCTCGTTCGACTCGAATAACACCCCTAGTCCCCATGGGAGACTGCCTACCAATGACCAGATGGTCAATGTGAATAGGGTTGCCCAACCATTCTCGAATGATAAATCAAATGGTGTTGTCCAAAATTAAGTTTAAGAGTCCCTAGCTCGGGGGGTCCATTTTTGTGATTTATTTTTTCTACCATACGGACTTGGTTTTTTTTGCGGATAAAGAGTCTCGGGGAGATGACGACTCATCATTGTTGAGCTTGCAAACAACCATCCAATTGTTGATGTGATTATAGATAATGTGGTTCATCCTATCGTGATTTAGAGGTGGTTCATTTCTGAAGATGATATTATTTCGTGAATTCCATGTGGTCCACCGGGTGAAAGCGATTTTTTGTTTATCAGTCTTAGAAAGAACTCTAGCTAGCCCAAAGCTGCCATAATCAGTTGAATGTCCCTAGATGTAGATAACATATTTTGGATAAGCAGCTTATCGGAGGTAAGTGTTTGGGAGTAAGTGGTTGGGAGTAAGTGTTTGGTATTCGTGGCTCACCTTGGATCTTCCTCGACTCCTCCGCTGGCAGATGACTTTTATGGCTTGTTTGGGTTTTTCTTTCATTTGTGTTACTTAGTGTGTTTTCGGTATTAGTCTATATGCCAATTCGTCGGCCTGTTGAGTTATCAGATAGTTTATTGTATGATATCTCAAATTCTTAACTAATAAAAAAAACACTTTGAAAGCGTTTGTTTAACTAATTTTTTATATATTTCAAATAATATTAATTTAAAATAAAATATTGCATAAATTGTATAAATCAAATACTCAATATTAATCAAGCTTGTAATCACCTTATAAACTTAATATAATTAATTTACGGAATTCATAAGATATTTTATTTTAAAATTATGTTAATTTAAATATTTTATAATTAATTTACGCACTATACTTATAAGCATAATGGAATTAATAAGAAAGTTGGGTAGAAAATATAAAAATTAAAGAGAAACCAAACCTACTATTCATCATCTTCCCTAAATATCTCTACAGGACCCGAATAGTCGTCCGACGTCCCTGATCAGCACCGCCACTTCATCCGTCTTGCTCCACGACTGTCACATCTACATCTATTAGTGTTATCATTCCCTTTAGGAGCAACACCAGTGCCACATCCAGAAGGTCTCAATACGTCGCATTCGCGAGCCACAGTGACGAACTGAAATAGTCACAGATCACACCCAATTTCACATAAAAATTACGAATTCATCAAGGGCTTTTACTGATTTTAATGTCAACTTTGTTTATCAACCAATTTACAATGCTTAATCGGACAGATATAGTACAAATTCCAGATCTAGGTTTCGACCTCTTCACAAAAACGAAGAGCCCTAAATCGAAAATATAAATCTAAAATCCATTCACAAATATTGAAGCAGTTAGGATAAATATAAGCAAAAATTGAATCATCCAAACTCACCAATCAATTCATGTCTTAAACAAGATTGATCCCAAACACTTACCCCCATTATCATACAAAAATTGAACAAGCGTCGTTTAAAAATTAGGCTCGGCTCGGCTCGAGCTCGTTCGAGCCGAACGAGCCGAGCTTGGCATGCTCAAGCTTGTTTGTTTGTTAAACGAGCTCGAGCCGAGCCGAGCCTAATTTTTAAACGAGCTTTTTATTTTGTTCAAGCTCGGCTTGTTTAGGAAATGAACGAGCTCGAGCCGAGCTTTTTTCGAGCTTTAAGTAGTTTTACTTGGTTATAACATGTTAACTTAAAGGAAATTTTAAAAATTTCATAGAATTCGAGCTATTCGAGCTTTATTCGAACGAGCCGAGCTTTTAACCGAGCTTAAAATTTTGTTCAAGCTCGGCTTGTTTAAATAAGTGAGCGAGCTTGAGTCGAGCTTTTTCAAGCCGATCCCGAGCCGAGCTCGACCTGTTCAGTTCATATAACAGCCCTAATCCCAACTTTGTTTTCCAAGGAATTTTACACTTTTCTACCCAACATTTCTTGTAAATTATATTTTGAGTCCATAATAATTTTTCGGCTGTCAAATGAACAATATTGCCGGAATTTATGTCAAAAAATATAGTCCATCTCAAAATTAGTTTAATTGGGAATAGTGGGTATATTTTGGGGGAGTTTGCAAAAGGGGTATTTGCAAAACTAACCTAAAAAACCGGCTGTGTTGCCCTCTCTATCCCTTCTCCATATTATTTGCAAAATGGTAGGCCAAATTGTTTTAATTTTGCATCCCAACCGGTTACACAAAGGGTAGGCACCGGTTGCATTGATGGAGGAGAGAGAGGGAGGCGTGTTGATGGGGAGAGAGTTGACAGTTTTGAAAAAAACTGTCACCTCAACCGCCTAGGAGAGTGGTTTATTAAAGGGGTAGTTGAGCCCGATTGTTTCTCCATCTCTCTCATACATCTCTCTCATCTCTCTCATACATTTCAAAGTTTGAAAACCGAAGGAAGAAGCGGAAGGATTTCGAAGAAGAAGTAGAGCAAGGCGGTAGAGGAGACGACGAAGAAGCGGATATCAAGCCCTAACGCCCCTGCACACAAGTGACGACAACAAGTAAGTAAAGCCTAAACCCTAAACCCCCTGAATTCTTTCCGACTGAACACAATATTAGGGCGAGAACTGTAGTTTCAGATCCAAATGTGTTTGCCATTGTTTGGAATGTAGAAATCAAGTAAGTTGCGCAAAGGTATATGAGGTTCCCTCTGTCATGTGAGTTTCAACCATCGTCATGTACACATCAAGGGCTGGAAAGTTTTCGAAAGGAAATTGACGAGAGGGATAGAAAGGAAATTGGGGGGAAATAACAATTGGTCTTCAACATTGGTTGAGGTTAAATGGATAAATTGGGGGAAAACAACAATTAGTTAGATGGGGAAATTGGGGGATTTGGGGGAATTATCGACATTGGAAGATTTGAGGGTTTTGGGGAAATTGGGGAAAGACGCTTGCGTCTTATGAAAATAGGGCCAAGGGGAGTTCGAAATGTTTACTTTTGAGATGCCTTCCAACATTGGACTGAGTTCAGGGGAGACTTGAATACATCTCATGTTTGGATTATGTCATGTTTTTACTAGTGAAATGTCATGTTTATAACATTTACTGTCATGTTTTTACTAGTGAAATGTCATGTTTATAACATTTGCTGTCATGTTTATAACATTTGCTGTCATGTTTGTTGATAGTCCTACGGTTTTGCTTCCCAATTTTGCAGGATATCAAGGACAGGCGAACATGTCGACTTCCCGGTCTGTAAGAAGAGTTTCCCATTCACAGACAACAGGCGAGGTACGGTGTGCATAGTCTTGATCAAAAGAATATAGTAGTGTCGATGTGCGAGTGACAGTTGTGCGTTATTTTTGCAGGCCATCTATGCGGTGCCCGAGGACCAGCACTACAAGGGCCGTGTAAACCAGTACGGGCGACCGGTAATACTTGGAAACCTGGACAACTACCTAAGCGAGGGGGACTGGAAGAAGTTGATGGCAAGCCCGTTGGCCGCCATTGCGAGGCTTGGTTCCCGTGTCCAGTTCTCAGCCCAGCTGGTGCACTACGTCCTGCAACGCCAGCTGCGGACGAGAAAGGAGCATGAGAGCTGGTACATGATACACGGCAAAATAGCTCGGTTCTCCATCCAAGAGTTCGCGCTGATGACCGGGCTTAAGTGCTCATTCATGTTGCTGCCCGAGGAGAATGATGGGGACAGGTCGGCCGTCAAGGACTTCTTTGGGGTGGAGAAGATGAGGATGGAAGAGTTCGAGGTTGCATTCCTAGTGGCGATGAAGGGTAGAGAGCATTCGCCCGCGATGAAGTTTAAGTATGCGTTGCTGATGCTGGTTGAGGGTGTGCTATTTGGGAAGGATCCCCGCAACTACATTCATGGATGGGTGGTGAATATGGTGGCCGACGTCGACGGTTTCTTGCGATTCCCGTGGGGCAGGCACTGCTACGAGAGGACCCATGAGTTCCTCAAAAACGCTGTTGAGCGCAAGCTCCAGCATAGGGTCCAGGGCCCTCGGCCGTCATATTTTTTAGCTGGCTTCCCCCTCGCCTTTCAGGTAGTTGCTTATATTTCAATTGGACATGCATATAATATAACTGGACACGCATAGAAATTAACTGGACACCTTTATATTTGAACTGGACACGCTTATATTTAAACTGGACAGGCTTATATTTACACTGGACAGGTATTGACATCCATGCCCTGTGGTTTATGTAGTTGTGGGCTTATGAAGCTTTCTATCCAATCTGATCCCAATTTGCTGTCGTCCTTGACGTGAATGCCCACCCTCGGTGTCTGCGGTACGCGTCGAAAGAGCACAACATCAAGTACGAGTTAATCGTCAGCCTCATGGTGGAGGAGAAGGACGAGCTAAAAAGTTTTGACCTTGAAGACAGTGTGCAGACAGTGTTAATCCCCGATGACTTTGAGGCGAAAAAACGGGTGACACACGGGGCTGTCGTTATAGATGGATTATTTCCATTGTTAATGTTGAACATCTTTCGTTACCTCTGTCATTTGATATGGTTTATTTAGGCTTGTTGACATTGTTAATCGCAGACACTTAGGAAAAAAGGTACGACGACCCACACATCAACACACTTACGTACAAAGACGCAGTAGTAACCCCATCTGGGACTTCATGTGCATCTGAATAAAACCCAAAACCCACAGACGCATTCTAGTCTACCTAACCAAAACCCAAAACCCACAGATGCATTAACGTCATGTTAATCCTAGTTGGTCGTCATGTTTTTCCTACCTGATCGTCATGTCTTGTCCCATAGATTGTCTAGTTCGTCCAGCGCTTGTATCTCCTTTCCCACTGCGAGGGGTAACGTCTAGTCTTGGGTCTACCCGGACGGGCCTTCACACTGGGCGGGAGGCAGGTCTATTTGGCAATTTCCGGGGGCACCCTCCATGTGCCTGGAGACGGAACTGGGTACAAAACGTCCGCGTAGCAAGCACGCCACGCCTCTCCCTTGTAGAAGTCGTTGACTAGTGAGTGGACATCCACCCCGCGCAATTGTGCAGCAGCCAGTGCGTGCGCACAGGGGTATTGGTCGACGTTGAACCGTTTGCAGCTGCATAATCGTCCCGTGAGGTTGACAAGCCAAGTGGACTGACCATTGCGGACCTCGAACTCGTGGGGGCTGAGCGGCCTGGCCAACATCGACAGAGACTCAGCGAAGTTTGCTTTAATGGCATTAGCGACCCAATCGCTTACAACTTTCCCAGGTTTTGAGGTGATCTCTCTCCGCTTCACGAACCAGTCCCTGACGGTCTCAAGAATGGCATCCATCAGCACTGTGAGTGGCAAGTCCCGAGGATACTTGAAAACCGAGTTCAAGCACTCTGAGTTATTCGTGGTGGTTATGTTGTACCTGTTACCCGGGTAGCACGCCCTTGCCCACTTTTCGAATCCAGCCTCCCGTAGGTATTGGCCCGCGGCGGGAGAAACCGCACAAAAGTCATTGTACAACGACTGGAACTCGTTGTATGTGTATGCCTTGACCATGGAGAAGTATTGGTCCTTCATAGAGCTGATTTTGAACCGAAACCGGACGTTCTGCCATAAGTGCCATGTGCATATGCCGTGCTTGGCGAAGACGTAGCTGTCCCGTATTCCCTTCTCGATGCTAATATGGCGGTCAGATACCCACATGAGATCAGTCGTGTCTTCAACAACATGCAACATCTGCCTGAAGAAGAACCCCTACGACCCATCATTCTCTCCGTCAACCATTGCGAATGCAATTGGGTAGACAGAGTGGTCGGCATCTTGTGCAGTCGCGAACAGGAGGCACCCTCGGAACTTCCCCTTCAGGAACCCCCCGTCCACTGACACCACCTGCAAATTCAACAACCTTAATGGTTACCGTTGTCATGTCGTTATTGACTAATGTCATGTCATATAACTTATATGTCATGTTATTTCCTGAGGACGTCATGCGAGGTAGTTGGTCGCTGTAATGGTAGTAGTTGTATAAGTTTAACGGCTTTGCAGTAAAGGACACACAAGGTACGGAGAAGGAGGGACTGACCTTTCTTAGATAGGGGACCGCCCTCCGCCACACTCCAAGGCTGACAAACGCATACTTGAATCGTCCTTCTGTGTCGCGTTCTATCCTGGTGTACGTGCCAGGGTTGGACTGCTCCAGCATGTGCATGTACGAGTACATCCTCTGGTAGCTTTCCTCGTCTGTCCCGTAGGTGGTGTCCCTCACCTTCATGGCGACTCGTCGCGCCTTCCAGTAATTGGACGGCACCCCCAGCTGGGATTTCGTCAGAGCCTGCACTTGCTCCGGCACAAGGGCCTTCTTTGAACCAACGAAACTGCATATGGAAAGGCGCATTGGGTTAGTGTTTATCGAAGTACCTGTCCAGTTTTATAACATTTCATGTCCAGTTATATTTAACAAGCATCCAGTTATAAACAACATACTGTCCAATTCGGTTGGTTAGAGCGAAGGAGATACCTGTCCACTATGTGTTGCCCAACCTGGGTGTATGTCGCACGACGCTTTTGTGTCATCATGTCGGTCAGGTCGCACGTGTGCTCGTCCACAAGCTTGGAGATAATCCAAATCCGCGTTTTCTTGTATGTGGAAACCCGACAAAGCCACTTGCAATTGGGACCACCGCAGCGCATAACATACAAGCTCTTCGTCGACTTGTTCACCTTCGTCGTGAAACACCTAGACAGGGCCGCCCACTTGATTGTCTGTTGGACCTCCTCCTTCGACTGAAACATTTTTCCCTCCCGGAGCTCACCCGTGTGCTGACGGGGACCCAATGGGTTCACCGCAACCATTGGTTCACTTTCCACACCCTCCGTATTCGGTCCCAACTTCTGTTTTCCGCGTGCGTATGCTTCATTTATTTCCCTCACAGCCTGCTCGGCCTCAGTATCCCATGACCACGACTTGGTCGGAACTGCGCACCCGAGCTCCATCTTCACCGCATTTGGTAGTACCTCATCGTCGTCGGAGGAGCTCCCGATGTCAATGGGCACCCATCCCTCTCCACCCGGTGGAATAACTTCATCTTCCGGATCACTGCTGACAGAAATGACTTGCTTCCCATGTCTTATTTCCTCGGCTTTCTTTGCCTTCTTTCGCAACTCGAACTCGAACTCCTCAGGTCGCCCGTACTCGTCGGTACTATTATGTAACTGGACACATTCGTTTTCTAACTGGACGCATTGGGCATCTAACTGGACGCCAGTTTGTTTTGCCTGGACACATCCGGCTACCAGGACTGTGTCTTCTTCACCACCAGCCAATTGGATGCCCGTATGTGCGTGATCTTCTTGGGTCACAGGCGACCCAGTTAATGGCAGTATAAATTCCTCACCTCCCGCCACTGAGATACCCCACCCTCCGGAGCCACCCGTTGACGATCCTTGTGTAGGTGCCACAGTGCTGCCACATAGCTTGGTTCGCAGGGAGACATGGAGGTCGACAGGCCACGGTCGTTCTCCAGTGAGTCCGTTTACAAACTTGAAGGCCTGCATGTCTTCGTCATCTCCTATTGCATATGGCCTGCACCCGCCCTTCTTCAGCTTCCCATATGTGAGCTCCACCTCATGCCTTCTCCCATCGACGTTAAACTTTTCCATCACAAGTTTCTTTAGTGCAACGTAGTCGATACGTTCATCCACCAGCAGAGCCTTCTGGCTCCGTGACCCCTTGAAGACCCAACCGCCTTCTTCGCAAGCCCACCATCCTCCGAACACCACAGTCAGACATACGATTGTCTTCTCCCTTGTTCATTTACATAGAGAGGGTATACATTAAGTTTACATTAAGCTGTAGCAAAGTTTTTTTTCTCGTCATCTTCCTTGAGAGACTACTTACCCATTTTGTATGTGTAGGCGGTCGCAACTCGGTCCAGTCTATTCCACCAGTTGTCACGTTGTTTGCTGTTGGTTGTCACGTTGTTCTCTCCCGGTTGTCCAGTTAATATTAACTCATAACGTTTCAACTTTAAGATAAACCCTGGCCCACTTGCTTCTTCTACATTGGCTATTCTGTGAATCTTCAGATTTTTTTCCACCTGGTACCCATTAAATGGCACCCTCATCATTCCCTCCCATATCCTTATATAGATCCCCATATCATTGGCCACCAACCCTCCTCCTTAACTCTTTGTCGGCGCTTCTCCTTCCTCCTTTTAATTCTCCTACTGCAGTGCATTAATGTGGAATAATCATTGGACTGAGGTGGAGCTTCAATGCTTATATACTCTCCCCCTCCTCCCTCCTCTTCCTCTTCAGGATTTTTTGGCGCAAATTTTTGGCGGGAATTTTCCTTCCCCGGACTATTGAGAGAGTCCCTGTCAAACTCAATTAGCTTTCTCTCTCTTTGTCTAATCAAACTCAAAAGCTCCTTCTCTTGCCTCTCTCCTCTCAATGGACGTCTCTCTCTCTCTCTCTCTCTCTCTCTCTCTCTCTCTCTCTCTCTCCTTCCTGGACGTCTCTCTCTCTCTCTCCTTCCTTTTCTCTCTCTCGCCTTCCTTTTCTCTCCCTCGCTGAGGTGTCACGGTTGACCCCCACTTTCCCAGCCTGTTACCTGCTGGGCAGGTTTGCCGGATAACCGGTTTCACCCCATTTTAATCCGGGTTGGATTAACCTTGCAACACTTTTCGGTTTTTGGGTTACCTTGTGCAATTCCCTCGTTTGCAAAATATCCAAAAATATATCTTAATTGGTGAAATATCCACACATTTGGACAAATTAGTGAATTTTCAATCCCCTTCCTAAGTCTAGTTTTTTTTTAATTACATTTTGTCGTGCAAATATAACATTATATTGTGCATGTGCAAATATAACCATAAGTTGTGAAAATATGACAAAAGTCTAGTTCTTTTTTTTTCTTTTTACATTTTTTCCTTCGTTTCAGCACTTTTCGTTGTGCAATTCTAACGGTATGTTGTGCTCATATAATATTTTGTTGTGCAAATATAGATTTATGTTGTGCAAATGTAATTTTTTTTCTCCTTTCAGCACTTTTTATTGTGCAAATATAATAATTTGATGTGCAAATATAAGTGTATATTGTGCAAATATAATATTGTGATGTACAAATGTAATATTATTTTTCATCACTTTTTTTTTCTTTTTCTTTTTTTTCGTTTCAATACTTTTTGTTGTGCAAATATAACTTTATGTTGTGCACATATAACAATCTGTTGTGCAAATTAGAGTTTTTTCGTGTAAGCACTTTTTGTTGTGCAGATATAATAATCTGTTGTGCAATTATAAGGTTATGTTGTGCAAATATAATATGAGAAAATTTGCGACGCATGCGCAAATTTTCGTACATAAAAATACGCATAAAAACGTTCGCAACGACATGCGGTGGGAAAGCAATGACGACAGGCGGTGGGAGGAAAATGCGACCAAAAACACGACGTCCACGAGGGAGGAAGACTGCGATTGATGATGAAGCATGAACTGGATGGAACACAGTTCAAGATAGACGGCCATGCACAGAAGAAGATAGGTGGTAGCTAGCAAAAAGAGATGGGTATGAACCCGGTTGAGGGTTCTGTATTTTTTTCAAGAAAATCCAATATTATTGTTAATTTGGAAAAATGCATCTACGTAGAGTACCTTGTCAAAAAAAATCCATTTAGGCTGATATGTCAGCATTTTTGACTCGTGAGAAAACTCGTGGTAATATATTATCACTACCCTCAAAGGTCAAGATATTTTTATTACATTTGAAATATGAGGATATATTTTTACCATACCCCCAAAGTTAGGGGTATTTTAATTAGTTATTTCCCTTATAAATATAATTAAATAATATTATATAAATATTCTAAGCATAAAAAATCATATTTATACAAATAAGTGTTCTAATTAAACATACTATAATTATAAAATATATACGTTATTTAACTTATAAGTGCCCTTAACGAACATAATTTCATGACGAATCTGTGTGGCGTCTATGTGATGCCTGTGTGGCGTCTATATGTTGCTGACTCATCAAGTCGATTTTGATCAAACGGGTCATCGAGTCGTCTCAATCCTAAAATTCTCGGGTCATTCGGATTCGGATCGATTTCAAATCCCGCATCTAAAATACCGGATTTAAACCCGGAAAATTATCGGGGATATGGATCGAGTCGATCATGTTTTGATAGGGATAATAACGATCGATCTTAATTTATTAAACTGTGTCGCTTAATTAGATGCAGTCTTGTTTCGGTGGAGTTAAAATGGAAAAAAAACTTAGACGTTATATATATGTTAAACATTTTTTTTAAAAAAAAATTATATATTCCCTAAAATATAACGAAATAAACGAATCCTAGCAAATGATTGTAAAATAAAAATTGAATCTAAGCCTATATTCTAAATATAGATGATTCTCATTAGGGCTGACAGATAGTACGGAAATTATCATATCAATCACGTACCAACTACAAACTAAATATGCTGGTAATCACACTTAATTATGGTAACCGACTATGTTGGTAACCGATATGGTGGTAACCATCATGGTGGTAATCACGTGAAGGTGGTACGGTAATGGTAATGGAATCTGAATACCATGGTTACCAAGTATATACTCCATATATATTTTTTTAATTTTTTTTTATTATATAATGTTTTATTGTTTTTGCCTTTAATTTTTATGTTTTAAATTTTAAGTTTTTACTTTATATTTTGTGTTTTGATTTTGACCTAAATTGGTCATTTAATTTTTCTATTATTTCTACTAGAAATAGAAACAATTAATATGAACATTTTGAGTGTTTGAAGACTTTAAACTTGTTTTGTTTAAACTTGCATGAATATTTTGAATATTTGAACAATTGAACTTGGTTTGTACTTTGGTTGTGAACCTGGTTTATTTGAACTTTTAACATGTGGTAACCATATTTTTTCATTCGATAAATTTGATGGCTGTCGGACAGTAGCCAAGAGGTTTCAAAAAAATACAAACAAAATTATAGGATGTTAAACATAATAATGTATCGATGGTAACCATAAGTCGTGGTCATCATATATGTGGTAACCACGACTTGTGGTTGTTAGGTGGTATGAAAATTTGCGTACCACCAGTTAGTGGTTGGTACATGGTAATCACCATTATTTGGTGGTTACCGTACCATGCTGATAATGCATATTTTATATAGGCATTATAGGTAGTTGTTATTGCATTTAGAATAGTTTATATCATGTTTATTGAGTAGTTCACATCATTAGTAGTCTGTCTTGCAAGTTTGGAATCTATGCTCTTTTTGTGCTTATTCGAATATTTACGTTCCGACGCTTGGAAGGAGGCATTTATGGTTTTGCCAAGGATGAGTATGAAGAGCTAGGAACCAGAGGAAACCATTGAAGAAGGCAAGAAGAGGCGTAGAAGGAAGTTGGCTTGGATTCAGAAGTGATTAAGACGAAGGACATGCTACTGTGGTCATGGCACCCGCCGCCTAAACCACCTCGCTCGTCGTCCGTGCCGATGCGGGATTGCGATTCATTTCTTTTGGAAACTAATTAGGTTAAGTTTTATATATCTATTTGGCCGATTTTTACCTAGGGAGGAGAGACCAAATTGAGAACGACTCCAATAGAGATATTGAGAGTAAAACCTTCCATGAGGAACTAAACCTCTTTTGTTCCGCCTGCAATGCAGAGACATGGTTATATGATTTGTGAGACTTAATTTCTATCTATTCTAAGTTTGATTGATTCAATACCTTTGTTCTTCCTTGATTGATTGCATATATTCTCTCTTGATTGACCACCTTGATGGAATTTGCCTTCTTTCTAAATGTTTGATTATCCCTTATAAGTTAATTGAATTAGTAGCACAACATAGCTAATTGATCCCGTGAAAGCATCGATTGAGTGTGTAAGGGATATTGACAATTCTACTTTATCAATTGCATCGATTAGGGTTAGAGAGTTGCACATCTATCTTTGGTTGTTTATGTTATTGGCATGGTTAAATTGCTTAGGGTTAGAGTAATCCACCATTAGATTAATCAAACAAGGGAAGATAGGAAATAATCAATAATCAAAGACATAACTATTATTGATGAATTGTAGGGAAAACTATCTCATTCATAATTATCATCAATTCACAATTGTTACTTTTGCCATATTCAATTGCCTTAATTATTATTCAATTACCCTTTGATATTGTTTTCTTTTGATAGCAATTTGATAGACGGGAAATGTATTTTCTTTGTAGGATCGACCCCTTACTATTCCACTATACTAGTTACTATGTTGCTAGTTAAGTTGTTTGTTTACGTTATTCTTTTTGGTGTTGTAGAAAGGTAACGACATTCTGCACCACACCACATGCCAACCTTAATTCTGTTAAACAAGGACGATCTTTCTAAAATGCGTCCAAGTTCTAATGATGAAAGATTTCCTATTAAAAAAAAACATAAGTCCTAAAAAAATAAGTTAAAATGATTAAATTTTGGAGAATAATTAAAAATGTTTTCTTGCGAGATAAAAAAAAGTTAAAATGATTAAATTTTGAAGAATAATTAAAAATGTTTTCTTGCACGACAAAAAAAAAAAACCACAACGGCGCCCCATTCAGGGTGAGCTAATGGTATAAATCAAGGAGCGATGATGGAAAAACAACAACGCACAATCATCCATAAATAGTTCCATACACATCAATTCTTGTTTCAACCAAAAAAAAAATATAAATCAATTCTCATGTATAATTTTGGATTTTATAACCTATATCCAAATCTATGAGTAATAACGGTTTTTATATCCTATACCATCGATGCATATGATCGATAAGAAGCTAGATTGATAAAAAAAAAAATTCCAAAAAATAAATTATTTTAACTTTTTTAAAAATTGCTTAATTTCTTAAGCTAGGTTGATGCTATGTTTAGTAGGGAATCTTTCATAAGTTTCTTATCCTATGCTCTAGGTAGGGCTGATCAACCGGTCTGGATCGGACCGGACCGGACCGGACATTTCGATCCCGGTCCGATCCGATGGACCGGAATTTTCAAAAACTTGGACCGCGGATCGGACTGAGACCGATAAATATGGTCCCGGGTTTTCCGGTCCGCGGACCGGTTGGACCGCTTGGACCGCCCCATTTAGTCCAAGCCTGAAAAAAATCCTGACTTTCCTTCCTAGAGGGGAAACCCTAGTGAAGAGCAGATCACCTCTGCCCCGACCATAGCCAAGCCATCCCTACCAGATTCGACCTCCAACCCAAAACAAACCAAATCAAAATCAAAGCCAGAGAAGAAAGAATAGCCGGAAATACGCTTGGAGCCAGAGAAAGGATAGCCGAAAATCAAGAGGAGAACATAAATTACAAGAAGTGGAAAAGGCACTGTTCGGTTGAGGGCTGGTTGCTTCTTCAATGGACTCAGCAAGCGCTCTACACCTCCATCTCGATTTGAATTTGAACGGTGAAGAGAGTGAAGAAAGAGAGAGAGAGGTGCGATGGGATCTGGCTTCGTCGAGCGAGGTGCGAGCGTCGAGTGAGGATGCGTGAATTGGAGAGAAAGATCCAGGCCGATAGCGAACAAAGAAGCAAGGGTGAAGATGAATTGGAGAGAGAATGAGAGATCCAGGTCGATAGCGAGATTGAGGGCGGCTAGGGCTGGCGGCACTTGCGAAAGTGATGAAATGAAAATGAAGTGCCAAGCGTGTACAACTTACCTGTGGAGTAGGGCTTTTACTTGAGCCGAGTAGCTCGAGGTCGGCTCGGGCTCGGGCTCGGCTCAAAAAAAGCTCGACTCGGGCTCGCTCGAATTAAATATGAGCCAAGCTTGAGCAGAATTCTGAGCTCGAGCTCGGCTCGAGTAGCTCGTATATCTCATTTTATGGGTGAAATTACAGTTCTTCCCCTATGTTGATTTAACCCCATCTAAATAGGTTTTATTTAACCTCTTGTAAATAGGGCGTATATCTCGTTTCGTAGGTGAAATTACAGTTCTGTCCCTATGTTTTATTTAACCTCTTCTTCTAAAGAGTCTGTCAGCAGCTTTGCCTTTTGGACTCCATTCACTTTGAATCACAGATCTACATTTTGTGAGTAGCTCGAGTATCTTATAGATTGTTTGAGTGGGGATGTGGTTGCTACTCAGCAAGCGCTCTAAACAATCTATAAGATGTTGCGTGCTCAACATCTTATAGATTGTTTGAGTGGGGATGTGGTTGCTATTTCTGATGCGTTACTCGATGCTATCACCCTCGTGGTGAATCTTTTTCTGGAGGGGAAATGCCCTAAGGTTTTAGGCGAGTACATTGCTAGTACGCCTCTAACTCCGCTTGTCAAGCCGGGCAGAGGTATTCACCCCATTGTCGTGGGTATGGTTTGGAGGCGTTTGGTTTCCAAGGTTAGTGCCTCCTTGATCGGCCATTCCTTGAGTGGTTATTTCGGTAATTTTCAGTTTGGGGTAGGAGTGCCAGGTGAAGGTGAAGCCATTCTCCATGCTAATCGCTTAGTTGAGGAGCGCGGTAATGATGAGGGGCTTACTATGTTGTTAGTGGACTTTAAAAATGCTTTCAATATGGTTGAGCGAGAAGTTATGGTACGTGAAGTCCGCACCCATTGTCTTGCAATCTCGCGCTGGGTTGAATTTTGCTATTCCAGTCCAGCTAGGTTGTATTATGGGGATCATACCTTATGGTCTTGCCAGGGGGTGCAGCAAAGGGATCCTCTCGGCCCTCTACTTTTTGCCTTAGTTTTGCATCCATTGGTGCGCAAAATCTGGGACACGTTTCAGATGTGTTTTCAGGCTTGGTATTTGGATGACGGCACTATGGTTGGAGATACCTTGGTCATTGGGAAGGTTCTGCAGATGATTATTGAGGAAGGATCCTGTTATGGTCTGCACCTCAATGTTGATAAAACTAAAGTCTTTTGGCCGAAAGAGGACTCGAGAAGTAGGTTGGCTGATGTTTTTCCACCTAACGTTGCTAGGCCGCTGCATGGGGTTAAGCTCCTTGGTGGACCTGTCAGTGTTAGTCATGCGTTCAGTAGCGAGCTTGTGATGAAGAGAATGGACAAAACAATCGCACTTATGGATGCGGTTGCTAAGATTGTGACCCCCAATGTGAGTTATTGTTGCTGTGTGCTTGTACCGGGGTCTCAAAACTTTATTTCGCTCTTCGAACATGCCCGCCTCGTGCCTTTGAGTCTGCTCGGCTTGAGTTTGATCAAGCTCTTCAACGTTCCTTGGAACGTATTATCACTGCTTCTGGACCGGATTTTGGCAATTGGCAATGGAGGCTCGCCACGTTGCCCGGTGTTTATTCTACAGGTGACGCTCTCTTTTATGCTTTTCTGGCTTCGCGGTTGCAATCATCTAGCCTGCAGATTAAGCTTCTCCAGCATACTAATGTCACAACACCTGGGTATGCCTTCGATGACGATGTGCGTGTCTTCAATACAAAGGTAGAGATTGATATTCTGAGTAATCCAAGTGAGATCGCTGCCCCCAAACTCATGAAGAAATTGACAGACATATTTCACACAGATTACGAAAGATGCAGAGAATACCTTTTCCTTATCACCGCGTCAGATGGCTTTGTGGAGTTCTCAGCACCGAGACCATGCTACTGATTGGCTTAGGGCTATCCCCATCTCAGGGTTGGGTCAGACTATGAATGGTAAGACGTATCGATTTGTGTTGTGCTATCGATTGGGCATCCCTTTGTTCTCCATTTCGGAGCCTTGTTCTGCTTGCTCCAAGGTATTTGAGGGAGACATTTTTGGAGATCATGTTGTGTCATGTGCTGGTATTGTGGGTATTAAACATCTCCATAATGTTGTTTGTGATATTTTGGTGAATGTCTGTTATCGTTTTAGGATCTCAGCTGGTAAAGAGGTTGATATTGGCCTGTGTGAGGGAGACGGGAAACCCCTCTGTCCTGCGGACATGCTTCTTTATGCGTGGGATGAAAGGCTGGATGTTTGTGTTGACTTGACAGGGCCATCCCCTTCGACGCAATCTGGGATGGTTGATTTTGTTCCGGCCAGGACATGTGGTGGCCGAGGCGGCTCGTCGTAAGTGGGTCAAGTATCAAGATAAGTGTAAAGAAATGGTTATGGGTTCTTACCCTTCTCTTTTTCTGCATTGGGGGAACTTGAGATAGACGCCATAACCCTTCTAAAGAGGATCCAGAAATTTGCTCAAGCTCACGATGTAGGGGCTCATAATGCGCGCAGCTCATGTTTTCACTAGGGTGGGGTTTTCTATTGTTAAAGGAGTGGGGGCTCAGATTGTCTCTCGGCTCCTCACTAATTCTTTGTAAACTCCTATACTTATTATAATAATAATAATAATGATGATGATGATGATGATGATTTATTCTTACAAATCTTCTTATGATGTGATGGTTGATACATTTTTATTAAACAAACTAATTAAAAGTATTTAAACTATTACGTAATATTGTGAAAAATAAGATTCATACCCTACACAACTAGTATGATCTCCGCGCCATGGGGTGCGGTTTTTTTATAAATAAAATATTAATAATATGTTAAATTAATATTATAAAATAATACTACCTCCGTTCAGCAACAGATGTCGTTTGACTTTTTAGCACGTTTTTTAAGAAGCTAAAAACTATATAAAATATTAACTTTTTAAACAAGTTTTTTTTAAAATATGATACTTATTATTAATAAGTATTATATTATATTAAAAAATTACAAAAAATATTTTATATAGTTTTTAGCTCCTTAAAAAACGTGTCAAAAAATCAAACGACATCTATTTCTGAACGGAGGTAGTAGTAAAAGTTCAAATAATTAAATATTTTGAATTAAATTCATTGGTTGGAAAAATAATTAAAGTTGTACATACATACATACATACATACATACATACATACATACATACATACATATAGATTATTGATATTAATTTTATTTGAATTAATTCTATTGTTTTTTTTTAAATAATAGATAGATAGATATAATTATGGTGTGATGACAACTTATCAAACATATTTCTCTTTGAATAGTTAGATATAGAAGATAGATAGATAGGTAGAAAGAAATACCCTATTTATAGTAACACATGATATATGGAATCGGAAAATATCTACAATTAAGATATTTTTGGGTAAAATCTTTCCATGAATGTGTGTATATATATGGGATGTTGGTAGTTTTTTCTATTCACAAAGAATCATCTCTGCGATCAGGCAAAGGGTGAGATTACAAGTTAAAACAAGAAAGAAAAGTAAGGAGGCGAAGGAAGGGAAGAAGAATGAAAGATTTTATAATTAAGATCGTTTAGTTCTTCTTCTCCTTCTTCGCCCTTCATACTTTTCTTTCTTCCATTGGATCATCTAAGTTTGTCAATCATATCATACAATAAGGCGTGTGCCAAACCTGCTAAAGGAAAAAGGTAAAGGAGATTGCAGTGCCTAAATATCATATTCTGAATCTTCATTAATGTTACATTATATATCAGCAACCAAGATTGGAGTTATCTTGTACGTTTTACCTCCCATGGACGTGGATAGATCTTCTTGTAGGGTAATTAATAAATTAAACAAGATTGGCCTTGATCTAAGTAGTTGGTTATATATCGCACTTGATTCTTTCGAAGTGAGGAAATTTGATCGATCGATAAGAGTTTAAAAGATCTTTTACCATTCCAAATTAAAAGCTAGCTTCATTGCCATTGGTGTATGGAGTTTGCTCGATCGGGTTTTCGGGTGTGAAAGATGAGGATTACAGGGAGCCAGTTAAGCCCGAAAGAGTCTAGAAGAAGAGGTAGAAGACAACTATGGCGATCAAAAGACGGTCACCAAGGGAAAGAGAGGTGGCCTCATTTATTTTGTTAGTTTTTTTTTCCAGAAAAAACACCATGACATATATTCATATTGTTAATGGCCACTATTTACATCTTTGATGCTCTTTTCTCTGTTTTGGTGTTACAATGCTCTTTTCTTTGTTCACATATATAGTGTTTGTTCCCTCCCTATGGCGGAGTTGTAGGAGATTTTGGATGGGCTCCGTGTTGCGTGGTAGCCGGGCTTTCGGAAGATTATCCTTGAGAGGGATTCGGTGCTTACCTATACTCCCTCATCCGTAAGAGTGTTTCTGATTGTCATCCTCTATTTAGCCTGGTGTGCATCTAGTTCCATTATATCTTTATAGAAGCGAATTCCATTGTCGACTTCCTTACATCTTTTGCCTTTACTTTTCTATTAGGTTTTTATTCTATTTCTTGATAATCATGTTCTTTCTTTTCCTTCAGGTGTGTTTCTTGATTTGCCGCCTGATAGCGTTACTCATCTTTTGCTTTCGGATGCTAAGGGGGTCACAATGTTGCGATTGTGCCCTGTGTAGTTCGTTCTTTCTTTTCTCCCAACACCTTCCAAACATACCCTTAACACAAAGATATCGAATTGGGCCTATCTGGTTGGCCCAACAATGATATGGGCCAGTTCGGGCCCAGTAGCAATCAACTTCCTCTTGCCCTCCCAAAAAATGAACTTACCTCCGTCTTCCTCCCCGACTGTCTCGTTCCAACTCTGGAATTCCAGAAATTTCGAAACCCTCGCTTGCGCTCCCAAAATCTCCAGAACTAGAAGATGCCTTCAGAGGACTCCAAGCCATTGAAGAAGGAGGAATCTGAAGACGACGCAGATGACAACAAGAGCCTCGGATCCATCCTCCGCGACAAAAACAAAAAGAAACCGGCATCTAATTCAAATGCAGCTGCTTCCAAGTTTCCGAAGTCCAAGAAGGAGGAAACTCCCCACTCAAATTCGTCTCAGAAGAAGCCCGTTTCGAAGCCTGTAAAGGTGAAGAAATTGGAACTCTCCGACTCCGATGACGACGATAAGCCCATTTCAAGGAAACCTCTCGCTAAGGACGACAAGGTATTGTGTAAAACTGGCACTGGTGTTTGATTACTTTGTTCGTTTTTTTTTATAATTTTGCTGTTTGGGGGTTTTGAAGTCGAAGATGAAGACCAAGAAGAAGGAAGAGGCGAAGAAGGAAGAGGAAGCGGTGGCTAAGAAAAGGGTGAGAAAGGTGTTTGATTTGCCAGGCCAGAAACGGGATCCTCCTGAAGAGGTAAGCAAAATGATGATAAATGTTCGTCTTTTTTATGGCATTTGTATGAATTAGGGTTTTGAGATTCTTTTGTATTTTGACTGTCTACAGAGAGACCCTTTGAGGATTTTCTATGAAAGTTTGTATGAGCAAGTGCCTGATAGTGAAATGGCCGCAATTTGGTAAGAAGTACTTCACCTTGTATCAAATCCATTTACTTTCAGAATAGGAAGGATAAAAAAAAGTTGTTAATTTTTGGAGCTGTGCATTTGAAGAAAATATTTAATTGATGTAATATTAGGATTACATAGGAGTTCTGGATGTGGATTTTCCATTTGCCAAACTAATCATCTAGTATTCATTGAGGAGCTTAGTAATTTGGGTATTTGAAATAACGGGTATAACTACATGTTGAGTTACTATCTTGTTAAAGTGTGCAGTTGAATAGGAGGAGTTATTTCAGTTGTATGCATAAATCATCTATAATGTCTTAAGAAGCTTGTGTAGTTTTATCCATGTAGCCGAAGCTGTTTACTGCCGAACTTGATTTGTGGATACATAACAAGAATTATTTCTTTATGTTTCAACTGCTTTATAAAAACCTCATGTGTAAATTTATATTTCGAACACCTTAGAAAGTCGAACAATATATTCTTGGAAAGTCGAACAATATATTCAACTATAAGTGTAGACAGGGTTTTTACCAGCAAAGATTCGAGATTGGAGACCTGTTCGAATCCTGTGTCTGCAGGCACCTTATTCGACTATAAAATGGTTTAGTACTCCTAAAGTCCTAAATTGTGGTGTTGAAGAATCCTCTTTTCACTCCGTCACTTGTTTGATTCTTATCTTTTGGATGGTTAATAGCGATGCTGTATGCCCTGAACCATTCAGGATATATCTGCCCTTCGTCCAGCATATGAAGTGTTCATCTTCTTGATAGTCCCGTAGCTGCTGTCATACTCTCAATCAGTAGAAAAATCTCTGTTTATTTATTTATAAATTCAACCTGTGTATGGGAACAACTTCTAGCCTCTTCATTGTTTGTCTGAATTGGTTAAGTGATGGGTTTTCACACCTGTCCAATACTTAGCTGCCAATTTGCTTTCGCTAGCGGCGATATATGGCAGATTTTGCTATTGGCTTGTATAAAGCCTGGTAGTGGTCCAGTTGCCAGTATAATGCAGTTTGTCTCATCATCTGCTGGATGTTGACGGCATAAATAACTTACACCTCTTTCATTATTCTGCTGTGTTGGTGTTATTCAGACGAATCAGACTTCTGAAAGACTGAAACTATGAAATTCGATTAGGAAAAAAGATTTGACTGTTAAAAATGGAATGTCACTTAGGATCTTCTGAAGTTTGATTTCAGTGTGATGTATGAGAAATTTTCAGGATGATGGAATCTGGTCTGCTCCCAAAAGATGTTGCGAAGAAAGTGTACGAGGCAAAGCAGAAGAAGAGTCAAATGCAGAAGCTTGGTTCCCCGATGAAGACTGTGTCAACAACAAAGAGAGTCGTTCAGTCTAAATCAGCAACCGTCAAGAAGGTAACAAATTCTTCTTCTAATTCAACTAAAAAGAAGAGCACAACAACAGCAACCACTGTAAAGACAAAGAAGCGGAAGAAGGATGAAAGTTCGGAGGATGAAGATTCAGAAGATGAAGATTCGGAGGATGATTTTGTCATTTCGAAAGTGGTTAAGAAGCAGAAGACTTGATTATCATTCTTGATAGCCGTAAAGGTAATCAACTTTATTAACATCTCTGAATGTCTGAGAAATTGGTTTTAGATTTTAGATTGAGAAACTAAGATGGGTGTTCATTTCTGCTTCAAAATTGGTATGTAATGCACACTTATTTAATTAATGCCAGTAAAGTAGTGGTCTTGTTCGAGAGCTTCTTTACTTAACCAGATCGTTGATTGCGGGAGAAGTTGCGGTTTAATTGTGGACCATATTTCGCAGTGTAATGGGCCGGGTCGACCTCTGCGGCTGCCCAATCTACCTTTGATTGGGAGATTTATAGAACATACACAAAAATATTGGAAAAAAATATCTTTTAAAAATGGAGTCACCTGTGTGACTTGTGAGTGCCCTAACTCTTAACGGTTTACTCATTATCCGATTCAGAAGTTTGTTTGTTTTTTTATACCGTAGACAATAATTAGGATGTCTTTATGCGGATAGATTATCCTTGATCATCCTGACGAATGATGAGAGAAAACTCCCTATTCAACGGGAAGGGATGAAAAATACAATATCCAAATCAGATGTGAAGTGGTTGAATCTAATCTAACTGGAATGTGATTAAAAATAATTTTTTATTACAAAAAAAAAACATTTGTTTTATAATATCTAGCACATTTGGAGTTGAAAATCACACATTATATAACAAATTCTTCCAATTTAACCCCAAAATTGAAACTCCAAATCCAAGAATTGGATTTTAAAAAAACTTGCAAAAAATAATATATAAATTTCGATTGTGTATAAATTCGTGACTAAAAATTGTCTCCAACAAAAAAAAAATCGTGACATCCATCAAATCTTCAGGCTTTGGCAACGGCTACTTATTAGGTAGCTGAAATAACATTTTTTGTCCGAAGGACTACGGGCGCATATAGCAAATATATTCGTAGTTTTTAGATAAAAATAAATAAATTAAAGTTTAGAGATTAACTTAATGTTTGGCTTAAAAACAAGAAATGTTGGACATACATGCACACCGATTTTTTGTGGCGCCGACCCGTTCTCTATATCATCAATTTCTGGAGCTGAAGATCTGGGTCTTTGGTATTGTATCAATGATGCACGACAACTGAATGGAGTAAACTAATACTCCCTCCGTCTCGAAATAGATGTCATTTTAGCCTTATGTAAAATTTTTAATAAAAACACTCATCCATCAATCAACATTATTATTCCACTAACTTTTTCATTAATTTTATTACCCACTGCATTTTTTAACCAATCAAAACTTTTTAAAAAATCAACAACACACAAATCAATATAAATCATTACTTTCCACTACCTAGAAAACCTAAAACGACATTTATTTTGATACAAAACTAAAAGTAGGGGATATAATTGACTTTTTCACACACTTTAACATTAAATCAACGAAAATTGGGTGATAGGTGTGACTTTGCTAAGAAAATGATTTTAAAGGATGATTTTATGCAATTTTAGTTATAAGGAGTGGTTTGATGTAAAACACCACATTTAAAGGGTGGTTTATGCAATTTTGCCAAAGATTTATATTCTGCCGTCATAAAATTTTAATCTTATTTCAATATACATTATGAGATATCTTATAGCATAATTTATTAGTGAAACATGAAACAAGCAAAGCGAATTCCCATTAGATAAATTATTGTGAATATTACAGTTTTATAAAAGTAATCAACACTTGTTGATTCAATTGGTAAGAAGTCATGTTCAATTTCGTTAGCGATGAATGGTGCAATGTTGGTGGACAAATTGTAAATATTTCTATAACCGATCGATAATTAGTCTCGAGATATGCTATAACTTTGGTGATGTGAGTAGAGTCGAATCTAACCAAATTTTATGAGATTAAAGAATACATAAAATCTACATTATATATATATTTCATCGGGAAATTATATCACTTAATTAGAATTTATTTAACTGATTATGCATATATTTTGATTTATAATTCATAATGTTATATTATATAATGATCATCTATAGAAACCAATAATATCATCCATCGTGAGGGATTCATCCATTCCTTACATTGTTCTGGGTGATTTGAATGAAATTCTATGTAGTGAAGACAAGTTGGGTGGTGCTAACCTTCATTCCGCTCGTTTCACTAGACTCCTACAATTTAAAAATGAATGCGCTCTGCTGGGTTTACCCACTTTCGAGAACCCATTCACTTGGAGAAAGAACCCAGATGATGAAAACACCATTCACAAAAAACTTGACCGTGTGCTTGTTCATCACCAGATCATTCAGAAATTCCCTAACCTAATCACTCGTAATGGAGCCTTCTCATCATCTGACCAGTGCCCCATTTCAATATCTCTTGAGTGTGGCTCGGTTTTCAAAGCGCCTCCGTTCAAGTTTGAGAATGCTTGGCTTCAACGGAAGGATTTCATAAACATAGTTAAATAATCTTGACGAGCAAATTGTCTGGGCTCGACTATGTATCAACTGATGTTCAAACATAGAATTCTAAAGAAAAAAGCTAAGGAATGGAATAAACGAACCTTCGGAAACATTTTTCGCCAATTAAATGAGGTGCAAACTGAACTTCTCAAGATTCAAGCCTCGGTTTCGGGAGGTAACAACAGGCTAACTAACAATAGAGAAAAGCTTCTCATTACAAAAAAAGGAAAAACTACTTCTTTACCAAAAAAACTTTTTGGAACCAAAGAGCCAAGACAAAGCATCTTAAACTCTCTGATTCGAACACTACTTATTTTCATCGGGTTGCTTCGGGTCGGAGACATAGGAAACAAATCCGCAATATAACTTCTGCTGAAGGAACCTTGATAATAGGAGAAGAAAATATTAGAAATGAAATTAAGAGTGATTTTTAAAAACGATTAAAAAAGGAGCCGATTGATGATAGACTCCTACAAGAAATGTTAAATCTAATCTATCCTTCAATTACCCCTGACGAAAATAATTACCTTATTCGACACCCATCTAATAATGAAATTAAGGCAGTTGTTTTCAGCCTTGGAAACAACAAATCGCCAGGCCCAGATGGTTTTACAACCGAATTCTATAAGAAATACTGGGACATTGTTGGTTTATCTATCATTAGAGCTGTAAAAAGTTTTTTCCACTCTGGGAAAATTCTCAAACAAATAAACCATACATTTATATCACTAATGCCAAAGCGGGATAACCCTACCAATACCAGTCACTACCGCCCAATAAGTTTATGTTCTATTTTATACAAAATCATTTCAAAAATTTTGACAGAAAGAATCAAAACAATTATTGGTAAACTAATTCACCCACTATAAGGTGCCTTTGTGTCGGACAGGGCCATCCAAGACAATGTCCTAATAGCGCACGAAATCTTCCACTCCTTCAGATCGCGCAAGGGTCGGGAGGGATGGTTGGCAATAAAATTTGACATGGAGAAAGCGTACAATAGAGTTGATTGGAACTTCATAAGAAAGGTTTTAGAAAATTTTGGGTTCCACCCTACTTTCATAGTTTCATTGCGTGGATTATGGAATGCGTAACGACTGTGTCTTTCTCTGTACTAGTCAACAACGGTCCTACTGATATGTTCTTCCCCTCTCGTGGTCTGCGTCAAGGGGATCCCCTATCTCCTTTCTTGTTTATCTTAGGGGCAGAAATTTTAGCTCGAAAACTCTCAGCAGGAACAAATGTGGAAAACAATCCAATTGGATTTTCCTTCGGTAGGAGTGGACCTAGGGTCCCCTTCCTATCTTTTGTCGACGACATTATTATTTTTACAAGAGACAGTGCTGCCGCGGGACAGAAAGTTAGGGATATAATTGATTCATAATGTAAAGTTTCTGGACAAAAAGTCAATTATCATAAATCTAGCTTCCAAGCCACAAAAGGCATATCGAACTCCAGGATCTCAGAACTTAGCAGTTGCTTAAGTATTACACATGAAAACTCATTAGAAAAATACCTTGGATGTCCGATTATTAACGTCAGAGTAAACAAACACACTTTTGAAGACATCATATGTAAATCTAAAGAGCAACTAAGTAAATGGCGAGCAAATGCTCTATCACAACAGGGACGTACAATCCTCATTAATACAAACTTATCGGCCAAACCGTTATTTACAATGCAGAACTTTTTGTTACCCTCATCAATACATAAAGAGCTTGACCAGATTAACAGAATGTTCATTTAGAATAAAGATCTACAACACCGCCCGCTTATTAGCTAGGATAAGATATGCAGACCGAAAAAATATGGGGGAATTGGGCATAGAAAATCGAAAGAGATGAATGAAGCCCTTCAAATGAAACTACTTTGGAAAATATTGGATGAACCAGAAAATGTCTGGGTGTCTCTCATTAAACACAAGTATCTTTGTTCAGCTAACATCCTTGAATACGTGAAAAGTGGAGATTCTTCATGGCAATGGGCCAAACCTACAACTCTTATAGATAAATTTAAGACTGGCCTTATTTGGTCAGTAGGAAATGGTTCATCTATCAAATTCTGGACGGTTAATTGAATTACAACAAGCTCTCTGCAATCTAGGGATGATTGCCCCCAAATTAACAACATAGAAGAAACTGTGAGTGACTATATTTTAGGCGGTAGATGGTGGACGGAAAAAACTTAGCAATACATTACCAAATGACGTAATCAAATAAATCATGGACATTCCACTTCCCGTTTCCCCCTTTGAGGATTGCTTATACTGGTGGCCTGATAGGGCTAGGGGTGTGCATAACCGGGTACCCGACACGAACCGGTTAATCGTGTCAGGTACCCGGAACCGTTAAGGTGAAAATGGGCGATCCGAACACGATCCGATTAGTACCGGATACCCAACACGAAAACGTAAACGGTTTCGTGTCGGATACCCGTGTAATCCAACACGAACCGGTTGCAATGAGAAGGTGAGAACAAAAAGCACATTGTCAAAATGCTCAAATCCATTTACATTCCATCCAAATTACATGAATCAATCGAAGAACAAGAGAAAAATAAATATGGATATCGCAACTCAAAACGATCCAAACAAAACATTCATGTTTGGAAGAATCCAAATCTAGAGAAAAATAAGTATTGGGTCGTCACCGACTCATCAGGGCGTCGGAGATGGTTGGAAGAATCCAGATCTAGATGAATATTGGCCAGATCTGGAGATTTAGAGAGGGTTGAGAGAGGAGAGAGTTTAACACCGGTTGGTATTGGGTCGTCACCGACTCACAGGCCGCCGGAGATGACTAGGAGAAGCCAAATCTGGATACTTGGAGAGGATTGAGAGAGAGAGAGTCACCAATCGGCAGTAGCCCTTATCGCCGTCGATTTGGTTGTCGTCAACTCACTAGGGCGTTGGAAATAGATGGGAGCAGTACCCTGTCGCCGCCATGACGAGTGGATCCGAGGCCGAGCACTGATTCGGTCTTGGGCTATCTCCGGCGGATCTGGAGGCGGAGAGAAAGAGGGAGGGAAGCGGAGCTGGAGGCGTTCCCTGGATCTAGGGAGAAAGAGGGAGGCTAGATCTGGAGGCTTTCACCGCTCCACAACTTCAAGTGAAACTGAGAAAGAGAGAGGCGTTAGGGCCTAGGATTTTCATTTCAAAAGAAAAAGGATTTTTTTAATAAAAAAAAACGCAGCTTTATAAAAAAAAAACAAAAAAAACACGCAGCTTTGATTCGCTTCAAGAGAAACTAAAAAAGAAAGAGGCGTTAGGGTCTAGGGTTTTCATTTCAAAAGAAAAAGGATTTTTTTAATAAAAAAGAAACGCAGCTTTATAAAAAAAAACAAAAAAAACGCAGCTATGAATTCTAAAAAGGGATGGGAATAAGATTCGAACCCCAAACCTATTGGCTTTAAACACCATTATCACGCGCGTCCCAAACCAAGTGAGCCAATTCACTTTAATGTTTCAATTGACACTATATAATACTAGTACTATCACTATAGGACCGTACCTAAAAAAAATAAAAAAAAATAAACGGTTCGTGTCGGGTACCCGACAAGAGTATTTGCCCGAACCGAACACAAACCGTTTAATGTCGTGTTTTAGCGGTTCGTGTCATTTTCGTGTCGTGTATTTTCGGTTTCGGGTTTTTTCGTGTCGTGTTGTCGTGTTTCCGTGTCGTGTTTTCGGTTTCGGGTTTTTCTGCACACCCCTAGATAGGGCTGGTTGGTTCACCACGTCAAGTGCATATAAGTTAATCACATCTCAATCCTCATTGAGCATTGACAATAACGCCTGGATATGGAATTTGGATATTCCGCCTAAGATAAAAAATTTTGTATGGAAAGTTTGTCAGAATGGCCTCCCTACTGCCTCTAGGCTGGCTCAACGTGGGACTTCTATACCTTCCACTTGTCAACTATGCAGTTGAAGATGACGTTCACTTCTTACTAGGATGCCCATATGTGCGCCCTCTCTTTCGCTTACCTACACACGTAAACTTAACTATATCCAGTATGATAAATCATTCACGGGAGATAAAACCTATCTTTTCATTCATCGGAAACAAGCTTACATCCGTTGCCAAGGTGGAACTTGCCTTTTCTTGGTGGACGGCTTGGTACATTCGAAACCAATTTGTTTTTAGACAGGTCCCCATACCTCATAGAGAAAGTTCATTACGTATCATTAAAACCCATAAGGAAAATTGGAGTAAAACAGCTCACTTTGAGTATAGCTTGGATGAGGATTTCTCCAAGCATCCAAGGACGAAAAGAAAGCATGATAACATTACTTGGCGAAAACCCCCTAGGGGAACTTTCAAATTAAATTTTGATGGCTCCACAATTTCAAACAATGATAGCTCGGCTAGATCCGTAATCCAGGACTGGGAAGGACATCCGATACACATCTGTTATAAAAAACTTGGCAAACAAAGTCCTTTGAAAGCGGAAGGACTTGCTCTTAAACTGGGAATTCAAAAGGCTCTACAACTACGTATCAATAAACTCCACATTGAAGGTGACTCCGTAATAATCATAAACCACCTAAATAAAACATCTACCTGTCCTTGGGAAATCGAACTGATTTTATCAGATGTTAAATTTCTACTATCGACTTTGAAAGAAGTTTCCTTCTTTCATGTTCCCCGATTAGGCAATAGAGTGACGGATAAGGTTGCGCACCTTTGTCACTCAGCCTGGGGTGTCAATATTAACAACAATTCTTGTTTTCTAGACCTCATCTGTAAGGATGTCATCGGATAGAGCTCGCTCGCCCGAATTCTCTCCTAATAAAAAAAAATAAAAAAAATATATAGAAACCAATAATATCATGATACAATACGAAATCAAGGTTAGTTATTGTCACAATCTTTCCATTCCTAACAAATGATTGAAGTGATGTATATAGTGCATTTGCTTAATTGTCACTTTACCTACAAGAGAAACGTGCATGTTTATATAAGGTATGTACCTATTACAAATAGCAAATTTTAATTAAAATAGGGGTACAAAGACAATCGATCATCCATTAATACCAATTTGACCTTAATATAATTTCTATCTATATCTCATACAATAACATGAAAAATATTATCTGATATTTTTCACTTTTACAATCTTCATATTCATTGTTTTGATAGCCAAAATAAAACAATGTGTATATATACACTGTACACACACAATAACATGGTCTGAAACTAGTTCTGATGCGATTTGCATATGTGTCATATTTTGATTTAATATAGTTCTATTTTTATGAACAACGTCACGGTACATTTCAGCCACCTCATTTCACGTAGATCCACATATATTAATAAAATAATAATCACAATTGATTTAAATAGTAAATTATTATTACATCATTTGGTTTGTTACTTTGATGACATTTTATGACTTATTTAAATAAAATATAATAGATTTTGATTAACTAAAGAATATGACAATTATATCTTAAGAATAAGCGGTCTTTATCTATTCATCTCTTGAATTTTCAACAATTGTATTTATTTGCATGGGTATTAAATATATTATTGTTTCCAATATTAATAGGTCATTCTTATATCTTAATCAATTGTCATTATTGATTATTGTTTCTAATACTAATCGATCAATATATTTTATCTTTATTCTTCTACCTTTATTAATTACTTTTATAGTAAGTATATTTATATATGACCTCGATCATTTAACTTTTACATCTTATCAGATAAAGTTTTATATAATAACATTTTACAACCACCCAGAAATAAATATGTGATATTTTATTATGATTTATATACTTTTATATTTTCCAATAATAAATAAAAATAAATATCTTGTATTTTTTTGTTGGATGAATAAGTGATAAAATAATAGTAAAAAAATACTTATACTTACGAGATATAATAAAATATATATCGAATAACAAAACGTGCAAGAATGTGGGTAACTTTTATTAGTTACATTTCTAAAGAGCTACACTATTTACAACTCATATTTATTACCAAGAGAAATAATTATAAAAAAATTAGTTTTTTTTATTAAGTAATAATTCGGATGCGAACCGCTATCCGACAACATCCTTTCGGATGAGGTCGATAAGACCTGGGGCAGTGTATAGGGAATGGATGGAGGCAATATGAGCAAGGTGTGCAACCTTATCTGCCACGCAATTGCTGTTACGAAGAACGTGTGAAAACGAGACTTCGTAAAACCCCGTAAGTAGAGTGCTAATATCTGACATAATTAGTTCAATTTCTCATGGACATTTGATTCTAGACTGTAAATGATTGATGATGGTCAGTGAATCTCCTTCAATTATAATTTTGGGGATTTTCATCTCAAGAGCCCTCAGAATGCCCGCTCTCAATGCCAAGGCTTCAGACATTAAAGGGGATTGGTGTCCAATTAGTTTACTTCCCATTGCCACTGAATTCCCTGTATTGTCACGAATGATGTAGCCTATCGAGCTTTGTCGTTGGTCGGATGCAGAACCATCGAAATTTAGTTTCAATTTCCCAGTTGGTGGTTTTTTCCATTTTTCCCTCTTCCTAATACTCACATTTTCCTTAAGGGTATGTACTCGCTGCTGTATTTTGTTGTTATCCTCTTCGTTGTGCTTACCTGCTTTACTCCATTCATTAATATATGAGTCGAAAAGTTTTTCAAATCCTCTTGCATTTGGCGCTTTTTGTTGTTGGAAAATTAGTTTATTACGAACCATCCGGATGGTCCACCAGTGGAATACCAGTTTCTGTTTTTGTTGTACATCAAGTAGTTTGTCTAATTTTGTCATTAATGTCTCGATATTTCTCGATAATATGATATTGTTTGAAATTTCTGATTTCACTCTTGGTGATAAAGTTGAACAACAGAGTGAATATTTGCATTCAAACAATATGTGTGTAATGTCTTCTTCATAGTGATTGCACAAGGCACAATAAGGTGGTATTGCAGTTCCTCTTCTGGCGAGACGGGCAGCCGTCGGGAGTCCATTATGACAGACTTTCCACATGAAATTCTTAATTTTGGGTGGAACGTTCAAGCTCCAGATCCATGCATTATTGTCATTATCAAGCTATGTTGTTCTTGTATTCAGTTTATACGCACTAGACGTCGTAAACCATCCTTTTCTGTCCGGCCATCAGTACATTTTGTCTTGTATTGATTTTTTGGGAGGGAATCTCTACTATTTGTTGTGCAATATCATTTGGCATTATCATCCTAAGTTTTTCCAGATTCCATGCCCCATTTCGAATGTACTGATCAACAGTTTCTTCCCAGTTGATTTTTGTCGGATCGAGACAAGCATTATGAATATTCTTAACCGGAGCCCACTTGTCTTGCTAGAACTTGATTGTTTTCCCATCGCCGACTGGCCATACTAGACCTTCCTTAAATGGCTTAATAAGTTTTCTCAGTTGCGTCCATTGCCATGATTCATTTCCTTTCTTCTCAAATTTAAGTATTGGCGTTGACTTTATATACTTATGGGTGATAATTTTGACCCAACAATTATCTGGTTCGACAACTATTTTCCAAATAAGTTTCATTTGTAGTGCCTCATTCATTTACTTTGTTTTTCTTAATCCCAATCCTAATTTTTTTTTTGGTCTACATACTTTGTCCCATCATATAAGGGGATTGTATTGGAGGTCTTTGTTCCAGAAGAAGGTCCTATTGATTTTGTCTAATGTTGAGTGAATTGTCACCGGGAGCATGAAGCTTTGTATAGCGAACAATGGTTTAGAAGCTAAATTTGAATTTATTAACACATACCTCCCATGTTGAGATAGTGAATCGGCTCTCCATTTTGATAATTGATTAGTTGTTTTGCCAACGATTTCTTCAAAGGTGATGTACCATCAACAATCGGACACCCTAGATATTTGTCCAGTTTAACGTGCTTTGATATACTTAAACATCCTTCAATAGTTGTTATTCGCGGCACATGTATCCCTGGGGAACCTTGAAATGCAGATTTATTGTAGTTTACTTTCTGTCCTGACAATTATCATCAACTATTTTCCTTACTTTTTCACATGTTGCCATGTTGCCTTTTGTGAAAATGATGATATCATCAGCAAACGCCAGAAACGGGATTCTTGGTCCAGATGGACCAAACCTGAAGCCAATGGCAGATTGGTTGAGATTGGACTCTGCTGTTAGTTTTTTAGCGAGCACTTATGCACCAAGAATGAACAGAAACGGAGACAAGAGATCGCCTTCTCTTAATCCTCAAGAAGGTTTAAACACCTCCATAGGCCCATTATTAACCAATAAAGAGAATGAAACAGTTGTTACACATTCCATGATTAGGTTTATAACATAGTCACTAAATCCAAAATTTCTTAATACTACCTCTGTGAAGGTCCAGTCAACTCTATCATATGCTTTCTCCATATCTAGTTTAATTGCTAACCAGCCTTCTGACCCTTTTCTTGTTTTGAATGAATGGAAGATCTCATGTGCTATCAATATATTGTCTTGAATTGCTCTATCAGATACAAATGCTCCTTGAAATGGGTGGATTAACTTACCAGTCACCTTCTTGAGTCTCTCTGTTAGAATTCTCGATATTATTTTATATATTGTTGAGCACAGACTAATTGGTCTATAATCTGAAGTCTTCAATGGATTGTCACATTTTAGCAGTAGAGGGATAAATGTATGATTAATCTGTCGGAGTGTTCTGCCTGAATGGAAAAAAGCTTTGACTGCTTTGATGACATCGTTACCGACAATGTCCCAGTAAGATTTATAAAACTCTGTTGTCATTCCATCTGGTCCCGGAGACTTATTGAGACCTAAAGACCAGACCGCATTTTTTACTTCACTATTAGATGGTTGTTGGCTTAGAAACCTGTTTTCTTTTTCCGTTATAGCCTGTGGTATTAGCTTTAGGTATTCATTGAGAAGTGTCATGTTAATTTGTTCCTTGGAGAATCTTTTCTCGAAGTCATTTTTGACTTCCTCCCTAATATTTTCTTCCCCCACAATCTGTGTTCCAGAACTTGTCGTGATATTTCTAATAATTTTCCTATTTCGTCTCCCATAAGCTACTATATGAAAGTATGCTGTGTTTGAATCAGTGAGCTTGAGATGCTTTGATTTTGCTCTCTGCCCCCAATATTCTTTTTGGAATTTTAATAGTTGCTCTTTTTTCTTGAGCAGTTATTTTTCGACTAAATAATCCTTACATGTTTTAGATATAATATTTGATTGGATATTAATCAGTTCTTTTTCCACAATTTGTATTTGACAAAAGATACTCCCAAAGGAGTTTTTGTTCCACACTTTAGCTTTTCTTTTTAGAAACTTTGTTTTGTACATTAATCTGTACATTATTGAGTCCGTACACCTAACTCTCCAAGCTTGTTTGACAACGTCCCTGGAGTCCTTTCTCTGTAGCCACATGTTTTCGAATTTAAACAGTGGGGGCGTAAACTCTCTTCCAAAAGCTAGGCAAATAGAAATGGGACAATGGTCAGACCCTGTAAAGGCTCCGTTGAATGTTGCTAGATCAGGGAAGGTTTCAAGAAACTCGTGTTGAATCACTACTCGATCTAATTTTTCCCAGATGTTATCCTCCCCTTCCCTTTTTTTCCTCCAAGTAAATTGATTGCCCCAGGATGGGATCTCAAGCAGAGAGCATTGATTTTTGAACTGATTTATTCTAAGATATCTCGCTTGACTATTAACTACTCCCCCGAGGTTTTCACGGTTGCTACTAATTTCATTCATATCTCCTATTACTAAGCATGGTAGGGGTTCACTCGTGACAATATTCGAGAATTCATTCCATAAGATATCTTTGTCCCACTCGTGGGGAGGGGCATAAACAAAAAATATTATTCCTGTGAAGTTTTTATCTAAACATGAGTATTTAACCCGAATTACTCTTGGTAGTACCACATCGACCTGAATCGATTCATCTTGAAGAACGTTCTCATTCCAAAGGAGTCTTATTCCTCCAGTTCTATCATTCCCTACAGACAAAATAACATTATTGTATCCACTCAATTTCCAATTCTTTTCCTGAGGAATTTTATTTGTTCTAATCTCTGCAATTGTCATTAGTGAGATGTGCTCATTGATTCGCATGGCTTTAAAGTCTGTCCAAATATTCGACTTTCCTATACCTATGATATTCCATAAACACGCTTTCATTATTTGATTACCCGGTCCATCAGAAGCCGAGGGTGCAGTGCTTCTGACAGAGACAGATTGTTCACATTTTGTAGGTAGTTAGAGGTTTATTTTCCACAAGTTTGATTCTCATTTGCTTGTATTTACCCTAACTTTGTTCTGTAATCGAATAAATCTTGTGTGTTATGGCCTTTTGTAATGTTTCTCTTTTATATTTAGTCCAAACGGACTTTCGTACAATTCTATTCACATTTGAGCTATATGTGATGATAATCAATCGACAATACCACTTAGCACCTGTAATTTGTTTCACAAGAGGGAAGTTAGTCATAGATGTTTTAGCATTAATACTACATACACTGCAATGTTGAGCTGGACCTAGAAATGAGACGCCATGTTTAATAAATATGATACACCCGATTGAAGGGGAGCCAACACAGGTCATCTTATGCTTGAACTGAAAAGATACATACTTGGGGGAGGTGGCTGAATTTTCAATAATCACATAGTAGCTAATTTCAGTTGACCTAGTTTCACGAATACAAAGTTGCACCCAAAAGAGTAGTGCAGAACACAACCCACACAAAACAAATTTACACTGAATAAGGCAATAACGACTAGTCAATATGCATAATCTTCGATTCATTAGAGGGTTAGTCAATAGTATACCCGAAAAGGATAACACCTGCAAGTTCTGCCGATTATCCATCCATTGAGAAGCATCAAGCTCCCACTGTAGACATGTTTTCAAAAATCAAAACACAAGACTAACACATTTGATATCACCAAGAAGCCTAGTCCGGCATTTAGAGTACTCAACTGAGCCAACAATCCATACTATGACCAACACAAGATTATAGTCATTCATACATATCGGCTGTGTTGTTAGGAGGAAATCGAGAATGCAAATATTAAATATAAATAAATCACAGCAAACCAGATTCCGTCCCTTGCAAATAATTACAAGACTCCCTCCTTATGTAGCAACGGGAAGTCAGGATCGATCCACGAGGAAGCGTGTCAGCGGATCCTAGGCAGCGGAGAAATCTCACGGTCAGAAGTCGACAACAGGGTCCTCGATCTCGACTAGGGTAGTCGACAGAAGATCGGACAGTCGAACACAGCGCAGCGGCAAGCATAGGGGCTCGTCGATATCGACCAGAGGCTACTCGATATCGAGTAGAGTCTTGTCGACTTCGGCTTGTCTTGGTCGAGCACCTGCACAGGAGAAGCTACAACGACTTGGTCGAGGATCAGTTTACTCGATATCGAGTAGTGCAATTCGAGATCGAGTGGAAGGACAGAAAATAAAACGAAAGAAAATAAAGAACAAATGCTTTGGGGTTTCGACTAAACTTAATGTAAAAGGACTTCCAAGATTGGGGTTTGCAACAACGATAACCAAGCATGCATAAGGCAGAGATAAACAAATAATCATGTGAATTGCATCAAGGACAAGCTTTCGCCTTTTCCAACAATTAGACAACTCTTTCAAGAAACCCTAATTGTATCTACCGATTTTATGTTTACAATCTAAGTTGTTAACATGGATCTCCATTAGATGGGTAATAAACACATAAACAAGTAGTAGATGCTCAAAACATGATAAAATTCGGATTTTTACCTCAAACACACATGGCTATCGTCGGGCTCGCCCCAACCCTAGAAGTGGGTGGACTACTCGCGCTTCATCGCAACCTCAGACATTGATTGATGAAAAGAAACTTGCATTAAACTAAATTCAAAGACTTTACAATCCCGGCGATCCAACTCTTGTGAACGCCAAAACCCTAAAACCTCTGAACTCCCTAAACCGTCTCTGTGGACCTACTTCTCTACTTCTGAAATTGAATTCCTCTAAAATCAGCCCCATGGGCTTTATATATAGCCTTCTATTCCTTGCTACTCAAGGATAGAATATCTATATCTATATCTAAAACTATATCTAAAATGCTTAAGGATAAATAAAAGCAATAAGGACATTAAATCTAAATATATCTAAATGTCTTAAAGTGGATAGATCTTCTCTTCCATGATGTGTCTTGATGATTTTGGATAGAATCGGCAATCTTCGGGCCCAAGTAATCCCACACCGAGTAGAATTGGTCAAACCGCGTCACACAGCTTCTGGAATCGTCGTCGATCTCGACAAGGGTCTTGTCGATATCGAGTAGGAGTGTTGTCGACTGGGCCGGCTTCGTCGTCTCGGCTAGCTGGTGCTCGATGTGGCTCGGACTTGGCTCACGAGTGTACTTGATCTCGACGACAGTCTTGTCAACATCGAGTAGGAATGTTCATCGATTAGGTCTTCTCGGGTGGCTCTGCTCGACATGCTCGGATACGGCTTTCGGGCTCCTTGATCTCGAGTAGGTCTACTCGATATCGAGTAGAGTGTAACCCGGCATGTCCTCGTCTTTGTCTTCTCGATCAGCTCTTCCTCGACTAGGCTCTCTTCGATCTCGAGTAGAGTGTACTCGATCTCGAGTAAAGATTTCTCAGCTTTCTGCTCTGTTTTTAAAACGCACTTTCCCGAGTCCTCGTTCATCGGATTGACGCATATGACCATGCGTTGGAAAGATCTTTTCAAGGGCTACAACTCTCATGAAGACATCAAAGCTTGATTCAGAACGAAGAATGGTCAAAATGGCCTCTTCTCCAGATGCACCATTCTTGGCTTCTCCATGAGTTTTCTTTTAAGCTCCAAAGTGCGTCCGATTTCTGCCAAATATAAAAAAAACTTGTGTAGACCTCCATATATTGCAAATAAACATAACTTACACAGATTCTGTATTATTTTAGCCCAAATGCATGAAATGCATACAGAAATCGATATAATAGTAGATATAAAACATGGCATAAACATGGTCATCAGGCTGCCATAACCATAGCTAAACTAAATGACAGTTACACATACTTCTTACATCCCAGGGTAACAGAGGTTAGATTCTTCCAGCAAGCCATTTTCCTATAATGTTTATTCTTTACACCCTTCAGCAAGGATAGCATAACACATGGTTTTCAAAGGTTGTTCATAAACCACCAGAGTTCACATTTGGAGAACACTTGCTTCCTCGCCAGGCTCAACTGATCAAACTCCAAAGGAGAAGAACCAGGAGAGGGAAAGGGAGTACTCAGAGGGAAAAGATCCCAGTTTGGTTTGGCTTTTAGTTATAAGGATGCATCATAACCCTTTGTGAAATGCAGAACAACCACAAGATAATGCAATGGTGACAGACCCTTATTAACATCATCAGGGTTTGTAAACTGTAGCCATGACTCATAGAAAGCTTTCTTCCACATCGATTTACATAGTGATATCAAGACTAGTGACCGCACAGATAAAAATGATAGGCCACCATGAATCAGAGGTATAAGCCAAAATAAACAAGACCTTGCATTCACTTTGTGTTTTTATCCTGTTTTATTTTTGTACAGATGATTCCTTTAGCAAGAATAATTTCACGAGACCCTATCTTACAGTTTTTCCTCTTTTCGGCATCACTGGAGAATGAGAGCTCCTCAGCCTCTTTGTTTTTTATCAAGATTTGTTTTCCCTTTTGGGATGTCTCCACAACATCACAACACAAATCAAACCATTTGAATGTAATATTTGTAGACAGTAACTCAACTGGTGTAAATTTCCACACATAACTAAACCAATTCCGGAACACCCTGGCCACAAATGGTATGCCAAAGAAAACCGAGAACTGAGAGGTATGAGAGACAACCTGTATGTTCTCCCTAGCATGTCCTAGGAAAGGGATCAACCCTACCCAGTTGATCACAAACCACCAGAATATCTTCCTGGTGGATCTCGTTTTCTTCTTCTCTTTTCCATCATTGGAGTAATGATACCCCTTAGGGAGTTTATAGCCCTCCGGCTGTGTCAAACCCTTACGGGGGATACTCATTAGGGAGACAGGATCATCTGTCCCCCATTGATTTTTTCTTTTTTTTTTCAATCTCAGATGAAGCCATACGAAACACAATTAAACAAAGATGATTAGCTAATTGATAGATTCTCAAATGGGAGTAAAGGAAAGTGAGAGAAGAGGAGGAAGGGAGGAAACGATCCCCACCACCACACCAACAAGGGATATAAGGAACAACGAGAGAAAGAGTGTGAACCACAATAGAGGAGAGATCAGACCACAGGGAAGGATTCATGATGCAGAGAAGAAGCGCATCCACCCAGACAGGGCAATTTTGGACAACGCCGATGCCCATCAAAGGTACCGCATAAGGGTAGGCCGTACACCATGGATTTGGCCACGACGAAGGCCGATTCGATTGGGGAACAACCCAAAACTTCAAATACGCCTTCAAAAACACAAATTGAGTTTCCAATCCAAAGAAATTAGCACATAGGATTGGCCACGAAGCAAATCCCCAAATCGCAGCGACGGATTGACTGATCGAAAGCTTGCCATCATCTGACCCATGAAGGCATCCGACACCAAGAACTCGAATAGGGTTGGAGCCATCATCGACCCCGGACCACAGGTACAGGGTTTCAGAGGGGTGTAGATGAGGAATCGAATTCTCGAAACCTGGGTCACTTGGTTTAGGTTTTGGCAATGGGATGGTTTCAACTCTCACAAGAGAGGGGGATGGGCAGGCGCGTCCGACGCGTTCTTCACAAGACAGATGAGTCATTTTTTTCTCACTTTAAAAAAAATAGTTTTAACTAAAAAGAGGAGATGGACTTTCTAGCCTAGGGATCAAAGCTTCTATTTCTATTCCTCAATGACCGATAGCGTACAAGTACCTTTTAGATGGACTAGTTTTATGGACTAGAGTATCTTTTCCTAACAAAGACTACTCGACTATAATTAGTAGTTTTCAATTCGTTGTGATATATCAATTTTAAAAAAAAATTCGCGTGGTGCTCAAGAGGTTTTGCAAAAGTGTATATGATAACCATAATGTGATTTAATTTTGAAAAATTGAGTTTTTGATTGAAAAAAAGATCTATATAAATGATATTCTCGCACCTTATTTGGGAAAAATATTTTGCATCATTATATATTACTTTGAATCTTTCTAAAAACTTTTTTCAATATACATTTTTCTTATAGATAATTCAACCAATTTTGTTTCAAAATCTTATGTATTTAATTTGGATTTATCCTCAATATTTAGTTTTATATTTTTAATGAAAATTACCTAAAATTAATACAAATTGTTTAAAAAATTTTAAAAGATATATAAATTATTCCATATAAAACAAAGTTTCTATATGATTTTTGGCTACTTTTTTGACACGCCAACAATGATTTTGAAAATTTAATTACATGATGACAATTGACACATCATTAGATGGCCAAAGTTTTGATTTTTGTAAAAAAAAAACTAACTTTGAGTATAAATTGGACTTTTAGAGTTAATTTAATTATCTAAATTGTATTCAATATCAATCATTTTTTTTAAAGTCATAGTTAGATATTTAATGATATGACACTACATCATTTTTTTTATTTTTAATATTCAATTAAAGTTATGACATTTTGGTCTAATGATGCATAATAGTGGACTTTTTTTTATATATTAGGCAAAAAGAGGTGGATTTACCAAGGCAGAGCGCCACCCTGATCATACCTTCAGATGATGTTACAAAATTCCCTATGGAAAGGGATGTTTGAGATAGTACAAATGTATGTAGACTTAGCTAAGAAATCAGCAGCTCTATTTGCTTATCAATAACAATGTCTGAACTCAATGGTTTCAAACTCCGTCTTCATTCTCTTGATAAGTTCCACTTGCCATAGAATTTCCCATTTGGATTTCGAGCTATCATTAATACTTTTGATTACCTCTAGACAATCGCCTTCAATTGGGAGTTGTGACCCTCTTTAAGCCTTTAGATATAGCTAGCTTGACACCTGCGCAGAAAGCATCAACTTCTGTTTGGATAGCAGAACCGCTATCTATCTGTTGTTGAAAAATATCAATAACACGTCCTTCACAATCCCTAAGAATCCCTCCTACCTGACAGAAGCCAGTGGGTTTAGTTGAGCCATCTACATTGATTTTGTAGGTGGCCGAAGTCGGTTTTTTCCAACAAGTATTCGTTCTCCTTTTTTCTCGTTTAGCAGTGTTAATGGCCAGCTGCCAATCTCTTTTTTAAATGAGAGTTTTTGTGGCTATTTGTAGGGCGGAGTCAAGCTTTTTATTCTTAAAATTTATGTTATTCCTAGTTTCCAATAAATTTTGCCACACAAAACATAAGTCTTCAAACCTATCTAGAATAGGTTTAGATTGGATGAATTCCTATATAGACATATAATTGTTACTGTTTACCAACATAGACTTGCCTGTTATTTGTTCATAGTTAGTTATAACTCGTTTGGTGAGGGTACAATGAAGGAAAAGATGATTGGCATTCTCCATATTGTCATTACAAAAGATGCATTCCATCGGTACTATGTTAAAATAGCGGTTTAGTCTTTCCTTGGTGGCTACGTCATCCTGCAAAATTTTCCAAACTAGATATTCTTGATGTCGGGGGGAATGTTTAATTTCCATATGCACTCGTTATTCATTGGTATCGGGTTATAACTGGACGACAGTTGCTTAACCGATTTGGTTGTGAACTGTTCATCTGGTTTGAGTTTCTAGATTAGTTCGTCTTGTGTGTTACAACTGGGTATTTTGATTTTAATGATCTGTTGTACTATTTTTTTTGGAAAGATATTTCGTAGCCTTTGCATATCCCAGTGTTTGCCTTGAGCGAAAGTTGATTGACTTTGAGATTTGGGTCATGATGTACTTGGAAGGATTCCAAAGTTCTATTCTGTACCCTGTTGTGAGCTGAATTTGTCATGTTTTACATTAACTTTTATATCGTTTTCTGCATACATTGCATACATTTGGGTTAGATAGTACAGAATCTATGTAGTTTATGTTTATTTGCCAAATTATGGAATCTACACCAGTTTCTGTTTAAATTCACAGAATTCGAGACGTTTTACAACCACTCTAAGGAAGGTCAGAAAAGCTCGGAAAACCACTACAGAAGTCCAAGGTCAAAGAAGAAACGGAACCAGTCGAATCAAGTTGAGAGCCCAGGTTACTCGATCTCGAGTGAACCTTACTCGATCTAGATGAACATGTCCGAGCACAGGCCTTGTCGACTAGGAGCAGTGTCGAGAGCCAAACCAACCCAGCTCCGGGACCCTACTCGATCTCGAGGACCACCTAGTCGAGATCGATGACACTAAGACGCCACACCCGGAGTCGACAAGAAGAGAAGCTGATCGAGAAGCCGAGGACGAAGGCGCTGAGCAACCCTACTCGATATCGAGGAGACCTTGTCGAGATCGAGGAGACACCATGCCCTAGTCCGAGTCCATGCTGAGGAGGAGTCCTCGACATCACCAGAGAGCCATCCTCGAGTACACCTCTACTCGATCTCGAGGACCACCTAGTCGAGATCGACGACGCCCAGGAGCCCAGATCCGAGCTTGTCGAGCAGAGTCACCCGAGAACACCAGTCGACGACGAATCCTAATCGATGTCGACGAGCCCTTGTCGAAGTCGAGTAGACCAGTTTCTGGAAACGCGTCGACGTGAGCAGTCCGAGTAGAATTGGGATTCCTTGGGCATGAAGGAAGTCGAGAAGGCCGAGATTCTATCCGAGATCTATCAAGTTCTATCCATATAAGGGAGATCTATCAACATGAAGAGACTTACCTAGTTTAGATTTATCTTTTTCATTTTAGATTTAATTCCACTATAGCTTTTATTTATCATTTAGCTTTTAGATATAATTTTAGATATAGATAGAAGATTCTATCCTTAATTAACAAGGGTTAGAAGGCTATAAATAAAGCCCTAGGGACTGGTTTTTCATTCATTCAATCATTCAATTTCAGAGGTAGAGTAGTAGTTCCACAGAGAAGTTTTAGGAGTTCTAAAGTTTTAGGGTTTTGGCATTCTGCGAAAGTTGATTGCCGGGATTGTAAAAGCTTTGAATATAGTTTAATGCAAGTTTCTTTTTGTACATCAATGTCTGTGATTGCGATGAAGAGCGAGTACTCCGCCCACTTCTGGGGCTGGGGTGAGCCCGACGGTGGCCATGTGAGATGATGCAGTAAAGGTCAGATCTTTTTATGCAATTCGTCTTCTATCCCTATGAGCGTGATTCTTTTGCGAGAGTTGAAGGTGATCCTTGTTTGTGTTATTGAAGCGAAAGTGATCTTAATGCAACTTGGATTAATTACGTGAAAAGGGCTAGTAACAATTAGGGTTTATGCGAAAGCCTCTATATGCCTATTTGTTAGTAACGAAAGTTACTTTGATGGAAAGCATGATCTTTTATGCCTTTATGTGTTACTTTGCATGGTTATCGTTGTGGTGTTGATACCCTGGCCTTGGAAGTCTTTTATTATATTGATTTATTTCTGTCGAAAATCTGAGTTTTGGGTTCGAAATTTGCAATTTAAGTTTTCTGTTTTTTTCCAGTCGATACAGAGGAGGAGCTCGTCGATATCGAGTAGAGCCTTAGTCGATATCGAGTAGAACTAGTCTAGGTCGAGTTGAGTTTTCTTCTGTTGTCGTCGATTTTCAGTTTCTGTTTTCGATTTTTGACTTGCTGTTGTCGATCTCGAGTAGGCTTTTGTCGAGATCGAGTACGCATGTTGCTTTGTTTTATTTTCTGCTTTGCTTTGTCTTTTCTGTCTTCGTTTTGTTCATTTATTTTATTTTCTACTTTCTGTTTTATTTCTGTTTCCGCCCTTGTCTCTTTGTTTCTGTCTTTTCTGCTGCTTGTCTGTGAGATCTGTTGCTACCTAAGAACTGCTGACGTGCTTCCTCGTGGATTCGATCCTGACAACCTTCTACTACAACGGGAGGAAGTCTTGTATTTATTTGCTGAGACAGGGAAGTCAGTCTGATCTTTATTCTATATTTATTTCATACTTGACCATCCTTCTGCAACAACAAATTGGCGCCGTTGCCGGGGAAGCTATCATTCGCGCCTTAGGTAGTTGAATCTCACGTCTACTTTGAGTTACTTTTCAGGTGTATGCGCCGTTCTGGTCTACCACCCGAGTTTGACAGCTTAGACGAGCCAGAGCGTTACCTACACATTCACTCTAAACTCAAAAGGATCATGGCGGCCGCTGAAACACAAGAGCAGCTGATTGCCAGGCTTACAAGGGAGCTAGCCGCAAAGGATACCACTATAGCCAATGAAAGGGCAGCGAGGGAACAAGAAGCTGAGCGCGCAAGGCAAGCAGAAGCTGAGCTTGCCCAATATCCAACTACTTCTGAGGATTATATGCATCCAACCCTCGTCGTGCCTGAATCGGCGATTCTTATCCCTGAAAACTCTTTTGAAATTCGTACTCAATTTCTTATAGAGCTTAAAAATAATGCCTTTTTTGGTAGATTTAATGAGTGTCCTCTTGAACATATTATGAACTTTTCTGACATGTGCCGTACTCTTGCTGAAGGTACAACTTTGGAATATGTCAAGATGAAGTCTTTCCGCTGGTCGCTGGCTGGACCTGCACTGAAGTGGCTTGAAGGGCTGAAACCAAGATCACTAACAACATGGGCCCAAGTAGAGCAAGAGTTTCTGAACAAATTCTTCCCACCCGCCAAAACAGCACATCTCCGCCAGAAAATCACCGCCTTCAAACAAAAGCAAGGGGAACCGCTGGCAAAGGCATGGGAGCGCTACAAGGAACTTCTGCGATCTTGCCCTACTCATGGACAGCCACCCTACGTCATTCAAGAGATCTTCTTCAACTCTCTTGATCAAGTCACTAAGGACAGAATCAACCATTATACTCGCTCTGAGTATCTGACAATGCCGCCAAGTGACGCATGGGGTGTGCTAGAGAAGCTCACCAACTACGACAACAAGTATGGGTCTACTGCAACTTATGAAGAGAACCCATACGCCAGGCCAGCACCTTCCATGCCCCTCTATGAGCCTCCTAAGAAAATTGATCCGGATGTAAGGGAACAGTACTACAGAGATCAGAACAAGAAGCTCTTAAAGCAAGTAAAGTATCTTTCTGTCAACCAGCCTTGCATTGAATGCGGATCGCAACGGCACTCCACTCCTGAGTGCCCACACACAGAGCAAGTCAGGATGGCAGAACACCACAAGGAGGTAGCCTACGCAGGGGGTCCCAACCGCTACATGGGGGACCAAAGATTTCAGCAACCAGAATGGAACCAAGGTGTCCCTAGGAACCCCCCGCCCTACAGAGCTCCAGGACATCCGGAAAGGGACCAGAAAAAGGATGATATACAGACAGTCATGGAGGAAATACGGAGGAATCACTTAGAAACTAGGCATTCCTTCAACTCCGTCTACACACAAATGCAGGGTGTCAACTTTAGGCTTGGGGAAATTGATATATGGCGAAAATCAGTTGATACACAGATTGGTCAGCTGGCAGCGGGAATCCCCAGACAGTCAGGTGCGCTCCCTGGATCTTCAGAACTAAATCCTAAGGGAAAGACTGGGCACACGGTCAACCCGAGATCGAGAAGACTGTAGCACCACCGACATCTGTTCTGGCTCCGAATCAGAAAAAGAAGCTGCCTTTTCCCACAAAATCTCCAAAGGACCCGGCAGAAAAGAAATTTCAGCGCTTCATCAAGATGCTTCAGAAACTCAACGTCACCATCCCCTTCACAGAAGCTCTCAATGAAATGCCATCCTATGTCAAGTTCCTGAAGAAGATTTTGAGCAAAAAGCGATCGATGGCTGAAATTACAGAGGAATGCAGCCATTTGGACATACTGGAGAAGAGGCCAGATCCAGGTAAGTTTGCTATAACCATTGGATTTGGTCCATATAAAATTAATGCTTTATGTGATCTTGGAGCTAGTGTGAGTATAATGCCTTTAACAATTTGGTCAAAGATTAAGATAGGTGCCCTAGAGTCTGTGGATGCTAAACTATATATGGCCAACAACACTGTGGTCATCCCAACAGGCATGGTGGACAATGTGCCAGTACAAGTAGGTAAATTCTTTGTCCCTGCTGATTTCCTAGTTATTGATATGCAAGAAGATCCTGCTTGTCCAATTATTTTAGGAAGACCCTTCTTGGCGACGGTGGATGCCAACATAAGCGTAAGGAAAGGAGTGCTCACCTTCAACATCAGCGATGAGGTAATTGAGTATTCCTTTAATAAAACTGAAAGGCATACAGGTCCAATGGAAGAGGTGAAATCTATCTCAGCTGGCTACATCACATGCGGGGAACCCAAGGTCAGAAATATGACCCCTGAAGAGCTGGAAAAGAGGGACGAGGCCCAGGTGGAGGAGATCATGCCAATCCTAAAGGAGGACGCAGAAAATCCAATTGATACAAATGAAGGTACGTCGTTATGGATTAATTATTTTTCGGATGCCTTGACAGGAGCTAAGTATGGGGTCAAGATCGACCAAGACTCCTCGACATCGAGGACCCTAGTCGATCTCGACAAGACACAAAAGCCTCCACCATCACCAGCGTCATCGAGCAGCAATACAGAAGCTGAGGGCTACTCGACATCGAGTAAGCTACTCGAGATCGACCACCACTCGGTTTCCTCGACTTCGCCTTCTTCGACGCTGACTCCACCAGACGAACCAGGCTCCTCAATCTCGACTAGGCTTGTCGAGATCGACCACCACCAGGCTCCACCAGCTCCTGCTTCCTCGACGCTGCAGCCCCCAGGAGCAGAATCCTACTCGAGATCGAGTAGGCCACTCGATATCGACAAGCCCTCCTCTTCGTCGACTCCTGCATCCTCGAGCAGCCCACCACCAGAACCTGCAGACTCGTCGAGATCGACTAGCCCTAGTCGAGATCGACCAAACACTGTGGTCCCCGATTCCGTCGCTGCGAAGGTAAGCCAAGGTATGGATCTTTCTTCTCCTATTTCCATTAAAGATCTATCTATACATGGGAGAGGTTTGCCTTGGTATGTACGCTTATGTAGGATATCCAATGATGAGCCCAAAGAGTATGAAGTTGGAGACAAGCTCTATGTCTCTAAATCAAAGGATCATTGGTTCCCTAACAAATTCAACAAGAAGCGGATGGGACCTTTCGTGGTGAACAAGATCCATTCTGGAGGATTACAGCTGATGGACAAGAATGGAGTCTTATTTGAGGCCCAAGCTACATGGGCCCTGCAAATGCCACCTTGAGCTAAATGGAAAAGTCGGCCTAGCGACTATAAAATCTAGAGCTTGTACATAGACTTTTTTGGACTTTTGAGACTTTGTTTTTGTTTTTGGTTTGGAATTAGTTTTTCTATTGTGGGTATATGTCTTCTACACTTTTCAGGTCCATGGATAGAGGCAAGCTATATCAACATTCATACTCGGCCCAGGAGGTGCTTCCATTCGAAATTTAGAGGCCCTGCACACCTGTCTAGTAAGTTTCTTTCTTTACCCTTGTTTTTATACAGTGAGGACACTGTAATGTTTAAGTATGGGGTGGGGGAAGGGCTTACTTTGTGCATATTTGCCATATTTGACATTATTTGTGCATGTTTAGAATTTATTTCTTTGAATTGCTACATGGCTATTTTGGAATGCATTATTGATTTATGTGCTTAAATGCATGTTTTCCAAAAGTTTGAAAAATGACCCCCATTGAAAATTTTGGTTAATGTCATGGAAGCTTATATTGGACTCGACGATGCAAAAATTGGATTCATTAGAGATATAGCATGAAATTGCCTAGTAAAGGGAAGTCATAATGAAGTGCACTATTTCTTGAAAACCATAGAAGGAGGTAAAATTTGAAGTTTCTTTTGACATGTTGCATGATAAGATGATGGAGGACTTTATATTTCCATATAATGCTCATTGTTTGAAATCCTAGCCTTACCTATGCTTATGCATCACAAAAGCCATAATATGCCTTATTTCAATTATTGCTCCACATGATCTAAATATTTGTCATTCTTTACCTTATCCGGGGATTATGTTGAGAATGATGTTACATTATGGAGATTATTGTCATTTATTGGAGTTTGGAAGGAAATTGTTTGAAATATATGGAAAATTTAATGAGTGAAAGAAAATCCAATTACCTCAGGAGATAAAGGTAGATTGACCCTGCTCTCTGAGATAATAGTTTGGAGAGATGGGACACATTGTGAGGAGTCCAAGGCACTAAGTATCCGGGGCCATTCATGACACCCATGTTTGCGACTCGCGAGAAGGCAGTGCTGAGGTCAGAGAGGTAAAAGCATTATTACTGATAAAAGCATTATGAAAGGTGATGAATATTATTGAAAAGAAATGTGGAAATTCAATTTGGAAATACTCCATTTCCCCGGATCATTGGCACCACATTGCCAAAAATTGCCTACATTCAGCCTTTTACCAAATCTACTCCTTATTTGAGCTTAAATTGAAGTCCTCTTGATTATCAATGCTTTGTCACTTATGAATGTTTTTGCATAACCCTCCTTTTGTGAGTATATGTTGCTTTGATATAATTGCACATGCATGGATTTGTGACACTAGTACCTTTTCGAGGATGGTAATTGACTGCTGGGTTATATAAAAATGAATCTGATATGTTGAGAGTTTTGATTTCTTCCCCTGAATGACAATTAAAGGTATTGCTTGAGGACAAGCAAGCTTAAGTATGGGGTGTTTGTTGTGAGCTGAATTTGTCATGTTTTACAGTAACTTTTATATCGTTTTCTACATACATTGCATACATTTGGGTTGGATAGTACAGAATCTATGTAGTTTATGTTTATTTGCCAAATTATGGAATCTACACCAGTTTCTGTTTAAATTCGCAGAATTCGAGACGTTTTACAACAACTCTAAGGAAGGTCAGAACATCTCGGAAAACCACTACAGAAGTCCAAGGTCAAAGAAGAAACGGAACCAGTCGAATCAAATTGAGAGCCCAGGTTACTCGATCTCGAGTGAACCTTACTCGATCTAGACGAACATGTCCGAGCACAGGCCTTGTCGACTAGGAGCAATGTCGAGAGCCAGACCAACCCAGCTCCGGGACCCTACTCGATCTCGAGGACCACCTAGTCGAGATCGACGACACTAAGACGCTACACCCGGAGTCGACAAGAAGAGAAGCTGATCGAGAAGCCGAGGACGAAGGCGCTGAGCAACCCTACTCGATCTCGAGGTGACCTTGTCGAGATCGAGGAGACACCATGCCCTAGTCCGAGTCCATGCCGAGGAGGAGTCATCGACATCACCAGAGAGCCATCCTCGAGTACACCTCTACTCGATCTCGAGGACCACCTAGTCGAGATCGACGACGCCCAGGAGCCCAGATCTGAGCTTGTCGAGCAGAGTCACCCGAGAACACCAGTCGACGACGAATCCTAATCGATGTCGACGAACCCTTGTCGAAGTCGAGTAGACCAGTTTCTGGAAACGCGTCGACGTGAGTAGTCCGAGTAGAATTGGGATTCCTTGGGCACGAAGGAAGTCGAGAAGGCCGAGATTCTATCTGAGATCTATCAAGTTCTATCCATGGAAGGGAGATCTATCAACATGAAGAGACTTACCTAGTTTAGATTTATCTTTTCCATTTTAGATTTAATTCCACTATAGCTTTTATTTATCATTTAGCTTTTAGATATAATTTTAGATATAGATAGAAGATTCTATCCTTAATTAGCAAGGGTTAGAAGGCTATAAATAAAGCCCTAGGGGCTGGTTTTTCATTCATTCAATCATTCAATTTCAGAGGTAGAGTAGTAGGTCCACAGAGAAGATTTAGGAGTTCTAAAGTTTTTAGGGTTTTGGCATTCTGCGAAAGTTGATTGCTGGGATTGTAAAAGCTTTGAATATAGTTTAATGCAAGTTTTTTTTTGTACATCAATGTCTGTGATTGCGATGAAGAGCGAGTAGTCCGCCCACTTCTGGGGGTGGGGTGAGCCCGACGGTGGCCATGTGAGATGATGCAGTAAAGGTCAGATCTTTTTATGCAATTCGTCTTCTATCCCTATGAGCGTGATTCTTTTGCGAGAGTTGAAGGTGATCCTTGTTTGTGTTATTGAAGCGAAAGTGATCTTAATGCAACTTGGATTAATTACGTGAAAAGGGTTAGTAACAATTAGGGTTTATGCGAAAGCCTCTATATGCCTATTTGTTAGTAACGAAAGTTATTTTGATGGAAAGCATGATCTTTTATGCCTTTATGTGTTACTTTGCATGGTTATCGTTGTGGTGTTGATACCCTGGCCTTGGAAGTCTTTTATTATATTGATTTATTTCTGTCAAAAATCTTAGTTTTGGGTTCGAAATTTGAAATTTAAGTTTTCTGTTTTTTCCAGTCGATACAGAGGAGGAGCTCGTCGATATCGAGTAGAACCTTAGTCGATATCGAGTAGAACTAGTCTAGGTCGAGTTGAGTTTTCTTCTGGTGTCGTCGATTTTCAGTTTCTGTTTTCGATTTTTGACTTGCTGTTGTCGATCTCGAGTAGGCTTTTGTCGAGATCGAGTACGCCTGTTGCTTTGTTTTATTTTCTGCTTTGCTTTGTCTTTTCTGTCTTCGTTTTGTTCATTGCTTTTATTTGCTACTTTCTGTTTTAATTCTGTTTCCGCCCTTGTCTCTTTGTTTCTGTCTTTTCTGCTGCTTGTCTGTGAGATCTGTTGCTACCTAAGAACTGCTGACGTGCTTCCTCGTGGATTCGATCCTGACAACCTTCTACTACAACGGGAGGAAGTCTTGTATTTATTTGCTGAGACAGGGAAGTTAGTATGATCTTTATTCTATATTTATTTCATAATTGACCATCCTCCTGCAACAACATACCCAAGGATCTTTCCAAACGTTGATTGATTCTCCATTACCTACAATCCATTGTAAGCCTTTCTTGAATTGATCTCTAAGTTGTAGCAATCGACCAAACTGCCAAGATGGATTTGCTGGGTTTGCCTGTATAATGTTATCATGTTGCAAATACTTTTCCATGATCACCTTCACCCAAATATTATCATGGCATGTGGTGAGTTTCTAGAGTAGCTTCATCTGAAGGCTAGTGTTCATATCTTCAACAAGACGTAGACCTAAGCCCCATTGTTCCTTGGGTTTGCATATTCTTTCCCAACTTATGAGCGGAGTATATCGCTCTGGTTGTAATTTGTTCCCAAAAAAAAAAATTGTTAATCTGGTCAATTTGCTGGAGTACCCCTTTTAGTAGTAAGAAATTCTGCATAAGGTAATTTGTTTTTGAGCAGATGTTTGCTCGGATAAGAGTTATTCTACCTACTTGGGAAAGAGAAGAAGACTTCCAACTATAGAGTTGCTTCTTAAGGGTTTGAATAGCCTCTTCAAAAATGCTATTTTTAACCCTTCCATGAAGAAGAGGAATACCAAGGTATTTTTCTAGGTTTATGGATATAGGTACGTTCATTTCATGAGCAAGAGAGTTTGCAAATGCTGGTCTTACATTTTTCGAGACTTGAAGAGAGCTTTTGTTATAGTTGATTGTGAGACCAGACAGGTGAGAGAAGTTATTGAGCATGTTTCTAATTGTATGAATGCTTTTGTGGGATGTTGGAGCAAAGATTATCGTGTTGTCTGCAAACGTCAGAAAGGAATAAGCGTGCCATTCCTTGTGAGTCTTACACCAACTAAACCATCATCTAACATTGCTTCTATCTGGAGCTCACTAGCTAAATTTTCCATGACTAGAATGAAGATGTAAGGGGCTAAAGGGTCTCCCTATCGGATTCCTCTTTATGGTTTAAACTGACCACCCGGTCAATTAGTAACCAGAACGGAGAAGGTTGTAGTAGTAATACAGTTCATTACCCAACTAACCCATCTAGTATCAAATCCGAATTTGATGAGGGTTGCTTTTATATAGTCCCATTTGATTTTATCATAGGCTTTTTCCATGTCAGGTTTTAACGCCATTTGTCCCTTGCTGCCCTTTTGTTTGTGAAAGGTGTGAAAGATTTCATGTGCTATTAAGGTATTATCTTTGATAGATCGACCTTCGACAAACGCTCTTTGGTAAGGGTTGATGAGCCTCGGAAGAGTTGGTTTAAGTGTGATAGCAATTATTTTGGTGATGACTTTGTAGATCGTATTGCAGAGGCTTATTGGTCTAAAATGGTTTATGTTGGAGGGTTATCAGTTTTAGGGATAAGGGCTATGAACGTTTGGTTGATCTCAGATAGTAAATTTCCAGGGTGGAAGAAGGCTTTGATAGCTCTAAAGAGAGACTGCCTGATTATGTGCCAATATTTTCTGTAGAACTAAGGTGGATAACCATCTGGTCCGGGAGTTTTATCCTCGGCCATGTTGTTTAGTAATATGGGTGGAGATTTCCTGGGAATCCGTAATGGTAGCTCCATCTTTGATAATAAAGGAAGTGGTGTGGTTTTTGAAATTTTTAATCTTGACAATTGTTTGATAGTACTTAGTGTTTTTGTCACCCAATTGTAAATGTTTAGTTTTAGCTCTTTGTTTCCAGAATTTGTAATTGTAATCTAGGAGAGCGCATGATTTCTTTTCCAGCCTAGCAAGTTTTGAAGTGTCATCATTTGAAAGTAAACCCCATGGCAGTTTTGATTGAAGGTTTTGGATCTTTTTATCAACTTCAGATAGTTGTTTTAAGATGTTGTTGTTATGGGTTTTGCACCAGTTTTTCGTGTTCTTCTTCAACAATTTTTGTTTCCTCATTAGTTTGTAGGCGAACGATCCTACGAATCTATTTTCCCAAACCTGCTTGACATTTTTTTCATAGTTCGGATTGGTGATCCATGCCATCTCAAAACGGAAGGGTGTACCTTTTGGTCGTTCTTTAATTCCAATTTGAAGAGTGATCGGACAATGATCCGAGGATGAAAAAGGATGATGTTGGACTCTAAGGTTAGTGAATCTAGTGATGATGTCTTGGTGAGCTAAAGCTCTGTCAAGACGTTTGTAGGTGTTGTTGTTCTCATCATTATTTCTCCTCCAGATAAAGGAAGAGCCTGTGTAGGGTATAGTATGGAGATTAAGTTCTTCTTTTACCTCTTTTAGCCTTCGAAATCTGGCAAGAGTTGGGGCATTACCTCCTATTTTTCCTATGTCGTTTTCATTATCATTTAAATCACCCACGATGAGGACAAACAACAAATGAGTGTTGACGGTGAGAAAGATTTCCTGCCATAATTTTGTTTACTCATGCTCGACTGATGGTGCATACACAAAAAGGATAGCCATGATAAAATGATCTATTCTAGTCTTAAGGAGACGGAATATGTTATTTTGTTCTGGAATATTTATGTCTTTCAAGGTAGCGTTATTTCTCATGAGGATCCAAAGGCCTCCTTTCGCTCCAACCTAGCTTATGAAAATGACATTGTGGAAGCCTGCAACGTGAAGCTGATTTTCTTGTGGAGGCTCAGTGGATTTGGTTTCGGAAAGGGCTAAGATGTCAATTTTGTTGTTGCTTCTGATGTGATTAATTAATCTCCTGCCAGAGAAGGGGGCGTTTAGAGCCCCTCACATTCCAGTAGCCTACTCTAATCATGAAGCAAAGAGTGGAGTCATCCTACATGACTTCATGACACATAGCTTAGTATTATTACTGTAGTTATGTGTGGTGGGCTTGTTGTACTTAAGATGCCTCATTATTTTCAGAGGAGGAGATAAGAAGTAGCAGGGTTGATTTTTAATATTAGTATTGCAGAAAATATAAGATTGAATCAAGCTCAGGGTTTAATTACCTTTGTGCTTTCGCTTGAGTGAAGATCAATTGGAGATATTGGGGCCTCGAGATTGCTCTCTCAATTGACTGCTGAAAATGTTCCATCTTGTTGGTCTGCATATTTTGCTTGTAGCATAATTTTTGTTTAAAGGGTTGTTCAAATGGTTGTTGGTATAAGATTTTCGGTAGCATCCCTCCACACCGATTTTACCAGGACAGTCGATGGAGGTTAGCCAATTGCTTTTGTTCAGAAGAGTCAAAGAATTCATACCTTTCCGGATGTTCTTAATGGTGCTTGGATAGATTAGATAGAGCTGAAGAAGTGTGCCACTAGTGGTGAGCACAAGCAAAAGGGCTTTGCTACAAACAGCAGGGGCAATCCTCTCAACCTGAGAGAGAAACGAATAGACAAACAGCACAACATGCAAAACGAAAAAAAGGTGACAAAGAGAGCACAAGTACATAATACGGTTAATAATCATGGCATGATTATAAAGGTGGTACCCAACTCTAAGGGGAAAATGGGGGTACCATATAAGAAGTTCACAATCGCCAACAACATAGGGGGATCAGACAAATAAACAGATTACATATAAGCCTCTTCCTAGGACTAAAAAATAGGGGATAGAAGGTGCTACTATACCTAAGATGATTTAAAAGTAGATGCACTTTAATCAGAGAACCTATCGAACCCTGAGTCCTATTCGCCAGCATTATCAATTCTTCTTCTTTTTCGGCTTCTTGTTGGCCGGTGAGGAGGCTTCATTCTGATCATCTTCATCTTTGCGCTTGCTTTTCTCCATGGCAGTGATCATATCAACCTCTTCCGAGGATCTAATAACTATTCTTCTCATTCTCTTGACCACTTAGTTATCAGATCTAAGGGAGAGCTGAGACCCTTCAGATTCAACACCAGTGTCCACCATTTTTCCTTTGGCCTGGGCTTTGAGAAACTTCTCATAGTCAGTTTCCATTAGGTAGTTATCAGAGTTGGGAGCAGTTGGAGGTACAGTAGCCATAAGGGTGTGGAGGATGGAGGGAGCTATCGCAAAAAAAAGGGAGTAGATGATTCACCTGCAAGCTTGGCAACATGGGCATTATTGAGGGCTATAAGATGGTTGTTCAGATCATTAGGGAGGCCATCAGTAACATTCAAGGAGGGGATACCTCTGGACAGAGTATGGATAGGATTAGTGGTAGGAAGGAGACCAAAATCGCCTTGACGAGGTTGCATAGTTTGAGAGATAATGGAATCCATATCAGCCTGAGTGAAAGGGGTAAAGGTGCTGGACATATTGAAGAGCTTGAGGTCATGTCTGTTTGGGTTGAGAGATGGAGGGAGAGCAAGAATATCAACATTTGGGTTTTCTTCAAGGACAAGATTGAATTTCCGGGGACGCGGGGCATTCAGTGGACAGTCCGCGTAAGTGTGATCATACCCACCACAACACCCGCAACCGTCCGAAAAATCCTCATACCAAATTGAAAGCTTGATGGTTTCATTTTCATTCTTACAGATGTGGACAAAAGTAATGAGCTTAGAAAGGAGGGAGACGTTGATACAGGCTCTAGCAAACTTGAGCTTGTTTCGAATGTTTGAGAGTTGATCAATTCTGATCAAAGAATCGACACCCCTAGAGGCAAGGATGTAGACAATGTCCTCAACTGTGTAGAACTGGTAGGGGAGGCCCGAGATCCTGATCCAGACGTCTGCATTTGTGGTGTTTTCCTCCATCGAATTAAAGGAATCAGTCCATGGGTATATGATCATGAGTGAACCTTGGACGTGGTAGGGTCTGTTGCTCCATACCACGTCCTTGTCTTCTCTATCGACAATGCATTTCTTTGATTTTTTGACACGTTTTTTAAGAGTTAAAAATTGTATAAAATATCAACTTTTTTTTTTTAATAATTATAAACTCATCATTAAAAAGTTTGTAATTATTTTAAAATATATATATATTATATATAATTTTTTGTCTCTTAAAATATGTGGCAAAAAATAAAAGACATGTAACTATGTATAATGCGAAAGGAAAAATGATAAAAAAATAATATGAACTATCAGCCATGAACCAATATTAATACGAATAAAACTACCAAAAATAATACAAGCTATCAACCATGAACCAATATTAATACGAACTTTAAAAACTACCAAAAATAATACTCGTATAAACTATTTCACACTAAACCAATTTTGATACGAAAAAAATCCTGATCAATTTTTCTGCCAAACTTTTGACTTGGTAATCGAACGTTCAAAAATTTAATGACGTTACACCACATTGTCAAGCGTTCAACGTATTTTTTTTAAAAAAAAATCAAATTTGAGTGCAAATTAGATTAATAAATTAACCTTATAATCCAATTTGTATTGATAATTAGTTTTTATTTTGGAAAATTTTGGTGAGATGTCCATTTGGAAGGTTAAATTAGGTAAATGTCCATTTTTATTTTGTAATTAAGTAAGTGTCCATAATATTTTTATAATACCCAAAACACCCATCTTCTAATTAAAGGTTAACCTTCAATTCCCTTTTCTTGTTGTCGGTGTTTACCCGTTGCGAGGGGGAGAGGCGATTCAGATGGAGATCGCGTAGAAATCACCATAACTGGCGATTCAGATGGAGACCAGGCAGAAAAACAGAAATCGGATAGAGACCAAGCAGAAATCGCATGAAAAACAGAAATCTTCGACGGCCATGTTCAATCCTAGTTCGAAGATAAAGAAATTCCCAGAACTGGGCGATTCAGATGGAGACCTTCACGATTCCGGCCAATCGGGCGATGATGTTGCCGTCGGAATCATCAATTGTACTCATTTTATGTCTCTAGTTCTGAAATTTGGGGTTTAGAAGTTGCCAGACTATCGACAATCGGAGGAGAAATTATCGGGGGAAAGGGGCAAAAGAAACCAAGTGGGTTGACTAACCCGACATCTTCCTCCTCTCAGATCACATCAATTATGTCATCTCGATACGCAACGAAATCGAAATTCAAAGTGAGAGCTATGAATTCGGGCTTTTGTTCGCCCTAGATCGAATCAGTTGTTGCCTCTGGTCTTTCTTCGAAAGGCTCATTTGTAGTGTGTTCTTCTTCAGCTTCCGTTCTAACGATTGCCGAAATTTCTAAAATTCATGTCTTTCTCTCGACGAGGTAATCGAATTCGGCTCGGTTTATTTGGGAGATGGAGCTGTGGCGAGTGGTGAACGCGAAAACTGTAATTGCTCGAAGAGAAATGCGCAGTGTGATAAGAGCGAAGATGTTTGGGCAATTGACTAGTGGCTTCGAAGCAGCTTGATCCAAGCTAAAAGGCCAAGGTTTTCACTCTTTTCATTATCTTGCCTTTCAATCTCTATTGATTGAGATTTGCTAGTAGACCTTCATTTTTACCTATCTAGATTCACCAGCTTGAAGAATTTCTGAAATGAGTATGTTGATATGAATATGTTGCGACCAAAGAGGTTGATTTGTATGATTGTAGCCTTAGTGATTGATCATGTTTTTCAATTTTTTCAAAAGCTTTTATTTGATTCAATTCGATGCGTGGAAAAATTCAGGAAGTTGATGATTAATTTGTGATCAGTTTGGTGACAAAAGTGAGAAAATTTAGGAAATTGATTAATTCAGTTCGGTGCATGGGAAATTTGAGGTAGTTGATTGATTCGATTCGATCTATGCTCCCCTCCTTCTAATTTTTTGTGGATATGATATGCAATTCCAAGGTGCTTTAGGTGGATATGATTTGCAATTAGAAGTAAAGTTGATGATTAAATTTTGAAAAAATGGGTTGGTGACAATATATTAGTGTGGTGACAATTTTTTGTGGTTACATGTTCGTGGTGACAAATGTGTATTGAAATAATATTTTGGTGACAATTTCGGTGAGAGAAACTAGTAAAAAATTTAAAAATTAATTTGGTGACAAAAGTGAGGTAATATTAGGTGACAACGGTGATGACATTAGTACTGTACACACATTTTATTTTGGTGACAATGTTTTATAGTTGGTAAAAATAGGTTGGTGACACTATTTTGGTGACAATTTCAGGTGAGAGAAACTAGTCAAACTTTTCAAAATTTATTTGGTGACAAAAGTGAGTTAATATTTGGTGACAAAGGTGATGACATTAGTACTATACACACATTTTAGTTTGGTTACAAAGTTTTGTAGTTGGTGAAAATAGATTGGTGACACTATTTTAGTGACAATTTCAGGTGAGAGAAACTAGTCAAAACTTTTTAAATTTTGTTTGGTGATAATATTTGATGATATACAATGTGTTTGTGACATTTATTGTTATGTTGACATATTGTGGTGGCAATTTTGTAAGGTTACAATATCGTGGTGACAATATATTGTCATCAACCTCGTCATTAACAGCTCTCACCAACAGCGATCACAAGGAAAAATCATTTATTTGCAGGAAAAAATCATTTGTCACCGAGAAATGGTGATTTGGCAACTGTCACCAGAAGAAAATCAAATGTAAAAAATCTGTCACCAGGGAAAAAATCAATTGTCACAAAAAAAAAATTCCCCAAATGTCACTAGAAAAAAAATGTCACCAAAAAATCAATTGTCACCGAAACAATTGTCACCAAAAAATATAATCAATGTATTTGTGACAATTTTTTGTGGTTGCATGTTCGTGATGACAAATGTGTATTGAAATAATATTTTGGTGACAATTCCGGTGAGAGAAAATTTAGTCAAACTTTTAAAAATTAATTTGGTGACAATATTTTGGTGACAAAAATGAGTTAATATTATGTGACAACGGTGATGACATTACTAATGTACACAAATTTTTATTTTGGTGACAATGTTTTGTAGTTGGTGAAAATTGGTTGGTGACACTATTTTGGTGACAATTTAAGGTGAGAAACTAGTCAAACTTTTCAAATTTTATTTGGTGACAAAAGTGAGTTAATATTTTGTGACAAAGGTGATGTCATTAGTACTATACACACATTTTTAGTTTGGCACTACTAGAAATTTGCTATTTAACATCGGGTAATAGCCGATGTCTTTCAAAAAAAAAATCGATGTCTATGTGGGTGATGTAAAAAGTCAAAAGTTTTTCACATCGGCCAGGACCCGATGTCTATATTATTTATAACATCGTTTCTAATTATAAAAACGATGTTTTAATATGAAAGAGACATCACTTTTATAGAAATCCTACATATGTATATTCATTTTCTCTCTATAATTTGTAATGTTATTTTTCCACACAAAATTTGGCTATATGGAATAAATACAAAACCGATGTTTTTACGTATATTGAAGTCATTTTTTGGTTTTAAAATCGTTGTTTATATATAGTAAAGACATCCTAAATTATTAGTGAATTAGATGTGTTTAGTTCCCAAAACTGGTGTGTTTAGATCGTAAAAATGATGTGTTTAGTTCATAAAAATGATGTGTTTAATTCATAAACTGATGTTTTTTATACGTAAAGCCGATGTGTTTAGTTCATAAAACTGATGTTTTTAGTACATAACACTGATGTTTTTAGTTTGTAAAACTGATGTCTTTCGTTACAATAAACCATTGTCTATTGCTCGTAAATCCGATGTGCTAGCTTATGAACTGAAGCAATTTGGTTCATAAACCCAATATCCTGTCTATATATATATACACACCAGACCACAATACCAACCAAAGAGAACATGTTCCTATCTATATATACACATACACCAAATGACAGTACCAACCAAAGAGAACAAGTTTTCAGAACGAGTAAATATAGACATACACCATTACAAGAAACGATATGTTTAATAACTTTGCCTTGAGCAACAAACTGATGAACCGAAGTAGAAGCTTAGTAGAACCTGTGTGTTCAGCTTGCTCTTCATTGAGTCTTTGAAGCTTGTCTGCTTCAGCTTGCTCTTTATCCCATTCTTCTCTAGCTTTACAATTTATTTCTAAAATTTGTTGCCGAACATCAGAGGTAATAGCACAGTGCCTTGATTTCTCATAATCAACTCGCTAAAAGAAATGAATTGAAGAAGAGCATAAGCAAAACGAACTAACTTATAACATCTAGGAATTAAAAGGGGCTGCTTAAACTGAAGTATTGACCCATGCAGCCCATATAATGCTAATGGCCATATAATCTAATTCCAGCAACAAACGTGAAAATGATATATGATATATTATTTCAGTAGAGTAAAGACTGACCAGTCTGAAAATTCTTATCATGCTGCTTAATACTCCACGTAGCCTTTCCTTGACACACTGAAATGTTATATGCAACAGAATTCATGAAAGAAGGATCGGGAATAGAAAGTATAAAGAGGCCAGAAAACTCACCAATGATAAGCACCGTTCCACATCATTACTCAAATTCTTCAATCCACTTCTCGTCACTGACAAAAAGTACGTTAAAAGATAAACACATAAATCAAACCTCAACATATCTTAAGAATAACCACGAGAGAACATAAGTACAAATGGAATTACTGATTTCTGCCAAATTCTTCTGCATGGGAAGCATCTGCAGAAGCAACTTATCTTCCTCCTCTTGCACAGCCCTACGTGAAGCTGCTGATGCTCGAGTGAAACGAGAAAAATCTAAAAGAACAAAGAATACCACTAACCTGGACACACCTCCTAATACAACCCTAAGGTTTATGCACTCAACCCTAAGGTTTTCCTTGATTTTTTGGTTTCTAATGAAGATCTATGGACACACATTATACAATACAGATCTGCGGATCATACATCTAACTAAAATATATCCATTATACAATATCAGAAATCAAACAAGATTATTTCCCATCCTCCTCCTCTCTTCCTCAGTTGTTAGTTGTTACTTCCTTAATGAATGTAACATAGGATTCAGATATTAAAAATGTGACAAAGAGACACAAATAAAAAAGAGCTTCCTTTCCATTTCCAGAAGAAGCTTGAAAGTTACACCTAAAACCATTTTCCTACATAAATAGATATGTCAAAAATGTTTGATATTTTGATAGTCTTTCAGTTGAAATGCTCAAATTTCCATCTTAGAACCCTTTGTGTGATGACAGCAGACTTTCGGGCAACAAGATACGTACAGTGAATGGTCTCAATCTTTGAAGAGAAAGGAAGAAAACAAAAATGGTTGTCCAAGTGCTTAGAAAGAAATCCAATCAACAAAAAGAAGCAAACAAAAACTAGGTTAAATTGAATTGAAGGCTTACTCATCAATAGTTGAAATCAAGATCCTGATTTGTTTTCTTCTGATTCTCCCTTATTTTCTTGCCTTGTTTTCTTCTGAGAGCAGTGGTGGGGTGACAGCGGACAACAAGAGAGGACGGTGGTGGTCATGGCAGTAGATCTGGACAGGAATCGAGCCGCCCCATATGCGTGGTAGTTTGTCATCGAAAGGGAGAAGCACAAAAACGTCAGTCTCATCGCAGATCCGAGATTGGAAGAAGAGGAACAAGAGGAAGAAGCTTACTAGTGGAGATGTGTTGCACTCCTCTTTTGAGGGCCATTCCCCCTAGATGCACGTCCTCCTTCTGAGCCTCCTCCGTCGGAATTACAACTGGAATGATCTTCTTTCCTTTCGAATCCGCTCTACTGTCCAGATCCGGATCCTTAGGGTTTGCTTCCACGTTCTCACTCTTGGACGCCACCCCCACAAATCTCCTCGGTTAGGGCACGGGTCCGCGAAACACCACTGAACTGGCCCCCTCTCCATCAGCCGAGGTCCGCCGACACGGCCACCGTGAGGGTGGAGCCGGTGGCGGCTCTCGCCCACCCTCGAAACGTGGTTCTCTCTCTCAATCGCCAGTACGGACAGTTTGTACGGTCTCCTATCAGATTTCTTCTGCTTCATCATGTTTTAAGTGTCGGCAAGGCTCCCTAAAGAACAAGAACAGAAGAACCTGATAGAATTCGGAGCTAAAGGAGAGCATACAAAGGTTGTGTTTTTAGATCTGGTTTTTGGAGAAGAAAAGGCTGGAGAGAGGGAAGAGAGAGATAGGTTTCACCTATGTTAACCCTTTTTTTGAACAAGGAAGAGGGATAACGAGGATTGTATTTTCAAAGAAGCGGGTGTTCAAATGAATTTTAGAAGCGCCTTCTCAAAAATGTTCCGCGCCTTCTAAATTTTTTTTAAAAACACATATTTAACATCTGTCAAAAAAGTTAGACGATGTCTATGCTTTTATTTACATCACAAATTTATAAACTGATGTTAAAAAACTATTTAACATGGCAGGTTTTTCTGGGTGATGTTAATCAGCCGATGTTAAATAGCAGAATTCTAGTAGTGTGGTGATAATATTTTGTAGTTGGTGAAAATATGTCGATGACACTATTTTGGTGACAATTTCAGGTGAGAGAAACTAGCCAAACTTGTTGGTGATAGTATGTAGTTAGTGAAAATTGGTAGTGACAATATTTTATAGTAGGTGACAAAAAGTTGGTGACAATGTTCTGTAGTTGATGACAATAAGTTGGTGACAGTGTTCACTAGTACCGGAAAAAAAAAACTCTGTTAAAAGTTACCAAAAAAGTCAGTTGTCACCAAAATAATTGTCACAAACGACTGTCATCGGAAAAATATATGCAGTTGTCATAAAAAAATTGTCATCAAAAAAAGTCATTTGATGTAGTCTGACAATTAAGTATTACAAAGTTAAACTTTACATCAAATTTCATCTACCTAGGGTTATTATTGTAATAAAAAAGCGCTAATATTAGATGACAAATGTGATGCCATTATAGTATTGTACATCGAATTATCCGTTTGCTCAAGTTTAGCCCCTCTAGGGTCTATGCTCCCCTAGTTCTAGGGTTTCAGTTTCGTAACAAAAATGTGTTAATATTAGATGACAAATATGATAACATTGGTACTGTACACACATTTTAGGGTTTAGGGTTTAGGATTTAGGGTTTAGGGCCTTGACCGTAAACCCTAAAGACTAAACCATAAACCCTAAACTATATTGTATATCAAATTTTCGTCTGCTCAGATTTAGCTCCTCTTGGGTCTTTGATCCCCTTGTTCTAGGGTTTCAGTTTTGTAACAAAAATGTGTTAATATTAGATGACAAATGTGATAACATTAGCATTGTAAACATTTTAGTTTGATGAAAGTGCTTTGTAGTTGGTGACAATTGGTTGGTGACACCGTTTTGTCGTTGTTGACAATTAATTTCTAAAAATAGGTGGTTGACACTAGGTTGGTGACAAAGTTTTGTAATTGGTGACAATAGATTATTGACCAAAGCTTGATTAAAATAGGTTGGTTACACTGTTTTATTGTTGATGTCAATAGATTCATGAAAAGAGGTTGGTGGCAATGTTTTTATAAGTTGGTGACAATACGGTTGATTAAACAATAGGAAAACAGTGTTCTGTAGTTGGTGACAATGTCTTGGTGATTTATAATATTATGGTGACAATTTTTTTAAGGTTACAATATCATGGTGACAATATATTGTCATCAACCTCGTCATTAATAGTTGTCACCAACAATTGTCATCAGGAAAATCATCTATTAGCATAAAAAACCTAGTTGTCACCGAGGAAAAGTGTTACTGGCAACTGTCACTGGAAGAAAATCAACTGTCACCCAAATTTTTTTTGTCACCAACAATTATCACAAGAAAAAAAATCAATTGTCACTAGAAAAGATTATCCCCTAACTGTCACCGGAAAAATAAAATGTCACAAAAAAATCAATTGTCACAATTAACTGTCACCAGAAAAATATATTCAACTGTCACCAAAAAATTGTCACCAAATGTAGGCGTTGACCGGAATGGTCAATGTTGACTAGTCAATGTTAAAATTAAAAATGGTCAAAGGAGGAAGTGGTATGGATGGGGAAGGAGGGGTATTTTTGAAAAAAATGGATATTTACTTAATTATGTAAAAAAGTTGACATTTACTTAATTTTGACATGAAAAATGGATATTCACCAAATTTAACCTTTTATTTTCAAACATTATACTTATATATTTAATAATATGATGTGACGTCATTAAAATTTCGAATATTTAGTTGACACGATGAAAAATTAGCCGAAAAGTCAATCAGAATTTTTTCAAAATTGGTTTAATGTGAAATAGTTTATATTATTTTTAGTGGTTTTTAAAGTTTGTATTAATATTAATTCATGATTGATAATTAGTATTATTTTTATAGTTTTTAAAGTAAATATTAGTTCATGATTATAATTTCTACTGTACTATATTATTTTTGGCTAAATTTACAAAAATTCGTGTTCACTCTAATAAATTTTTTTTAAAAAAAATCCTGCTGTTACATTTTCACCCTCTCTCATGATCGAACGGTTGTTAACTCTACGAAGAGTACATCAACGCTCTATTTAAACGCCACGTGTCATCCACCCCCACAGTACGTCTCCAAGAAATTCCATAAAAAATCCAACCCACCCAAAAATCACACATTAACAACCGACTCCCCCACTCCCACTCCCTCCCCCCTCCCCCTGTCTCCATCTCTCATCCCAATTTCAGAATTCCTTCTCCGATTTCCCCTTCAAACGCCGCACAAGAAACCGCGATGGCTGCGAAACTGCGTGCTACTCGATGCAGCGCCACTTCTGGCGGCGGTGCTCATGCTGACACGTTCTACTTCCCTCCCTACTACGCCGCCGACGAAGCCGAGGTCGCCGCCGTCCTGTCTCGCCTCCCTGACCTCATTCGCAAATTCGACTCTCACCGCCGGTTCCTGCCTCACTGGGGCGCCAGGAGGAAGAGATCTGTCGTCGACGCTCCTCCTGTCTCTCACTCGCCGGTCAACGAGAAACTCGAATTCGCGTCGAGTAGTCCGACTTCTCCTCTCGCTTTCTCCTCTCACGCCGATTTGGATTCCAAGCTCCTTAAGGTACCGATTTCGCTCCTCTCTGGCGATTTTGCTTTCCTCTGAAGAACTGGTTTTCCGTGCTTCTGGATCTATTTTTTTTTTCATTTCGATTAAAAAAAAAATGTTTGTCTGATCTTCAGAAAGAGGATGGAGAGTGGTTGAACGATCGTGGAAGATCAACCGAGTCCGTAGACCAGTTAAAAGGGGTGAGTAATTGTTATTTCTTAATTTTCCTCAGCTACGGTTTTACAAATTACAACTGCTAAATTATGATTCTCGGTAAAATTAAAACTAATCATTTCTGGAAATTTAAGCAGGAGGTGATGAAAATGGAATTATCCGATCTATCGTTGGAGGAGAGTATGAAGTTGCACGTCTCAAGACAACTGGTTAGATTTTCTACTGTATACATATTTTTTAATATTTCACCTTATCTTCCTCAATTGAATCTTTATTATTGGATCCAACGGCAGGGATTCACACAAGCTTCTCTGTGAAATCTTAATTCATTTTTCAGTAACGCTTTTGCTTTTTTAAAATCTCAGCTTAATCAGTCTGTATGCGGCGTTTCCGATTCGCTAGAGGTCCAATTGCTGAGCCGATCTCAGCCGTTGGCTAGTCATCAGACACTGGGGATGATGCAGGTGGGCCCCAGGGGGATACCTGATCTGAACGCACCGGCAGAGGAGTACGCCGCCGGGTTGGATTGGCCAGTGCCTCCACAGCCGGCGTCAGATGCCGAGCAGCACCACATGGCTGCTGCTGCTGCGGCGGCGGCTGCTGAATACAGGGCGGGGGCTGCGGCCTTGGCGAGGCAACGGAGGCACCTCATCCAGAAGAGTAAGAGGGCTACACGTGGCAACCGATGCTAGGCCCCTTCCTTTTTCTTTTTTTTTCCCCTTTCTTGATTTATCTATATTTTTCTATTCGCTATCATTTTTTTTTTCACTTGTTTCTTCCTAAACTGGTACTGGTAGTGGCGACGCCCGCGGATTCGAACTCGAGATCTCATTAGGTGTCTCAGTAGGTGAGTTGGGTGGAGGTGATTTTGAGGCATGATGGATAGAGTAGAATTTATGGATGGATTTAATTGTAAATTGGAAGAGCCAAAGAGATTTGATTCCAAGGCAAAGGCATATCTCATGTCATTTGTTTTTTCACACTAGTCTTTGAGGGTCAGTGTATAGTGTATACTGTTTAGTGTGTCGCTGTAGCTTAGCGACCTTCGCAAAGTGCACCTTCATTCGCACACTAAAAACGCTAAACATCGACTGCGTTAAATGTCACTTCACAAGTTTGCTTAGAGTGTGTTTGGCAAGAAATCTCGGGAGATTATTGAGATTTCAAAAAAAATAATCGGAAGCTACCGTGTTTAGTAAGAGATTGTGGAATGAGGGGGATTGAGGTTGTGGGGATTATTTTGTGAGATTTCCCAAATCTTAGGGATCCAAGATTATGGAGATTTTGGGAGGAGATTATCCCTCCCAATTTTATTGTTGCCCTTGATTCATTTTTGGGAAGGTAGTGAGATAAGGGCAATTTTGTCTTTTTAATGGAAAACAACCCATTAAAATTTTATACACACCAAACACTATAAAGAGATTAGGAAAAATTTGGTCAAATATCCATCTAGAATACCTAATTAGGTAAATATCCATATTTAAAGGGTGTCATTATATACACCGTAAATCCGGATTGAGGATTTGCACATCCTTAAGGACGTGCAAGTCTGGGACGGTGCACGTCCGCTAAAAACGTCTTGCACGTCCTTAACAATGTGCAAGCACGTCCTTAAGGACGTGCAAATCCTTAATCCGGATTTGCGGTGTATATAGTGACACCTGCTCCACCGCCACCCCCTCCCCCAGGGCTCCACCCCCACCACCAACCTCCTCAGCCACCAGCGCCGCCGTTGGTTCCACCACCTCCTCTCTCTCCGGCTCCATCTCTCTGTCTCGATCTCTTTCTCTTTCTCTCTCCGGCGACCTCTCTCTCTCTTGATTTCCCTCTCCGACAATCTCTCTTGCTCTCGATTTCTCTCCGGCAACTCCCTCGCTCTCGATTTCTCTGACGAAGACGGAATGAAGACGAAGAGGCACGTCCTCTTCGCCATTTAGAAGACGGGCTTGCACGTCCTTAACCACGTGCTTAACCACATGCAGCACGTGCTTAACCACATGCAGCACGTGCTTAACCACGTGCAGTTTTGCACGTCCTGCTTCGGGTGGCTCTCTCCCTACTTGCACGTCCTTAAGGACGTGGGGATTTGCGGTGTATATAGCCGAAACGTATTTAAATGATAATTAAGTAATTATCCATATATTTTATTTAATCCCAAACTACCCTTGTTATAATTTATGAAATTAGGCCAAAAGAAACCCCCAAATTGGCGCTAGTGGAATTGTGAGATCTCGAGGTCGGGGCTTCAGGCCACTGCGACTGCGAGCGACCGGAAGGAAAGGGATTGGATAGCTCAGCAACAACGGAAAAGAGGAGCAGCCGCGTCGATACGGGGTCGGCGATTCAAGCCACTGCGAGCGACCGGAAGGAAGTGAAATAAACATTTCGGCAACAACGGGAAAGAGGAGTAGCGGCGTCAGTACGATATCGGCGATTTAGGCCACTGCGCCTGGAAAGAAGTGGAATCGATCAACTCGGCAATGATAGGAAAGAGGAGCAGAGAGGTGGGAGATGTGGAATTGGCTTCGTTGGTTGAGTTTCGGAGCACTCGGCGGAGAGGGTCGATGGCTTTGAAGCGGGTCTTGAAGGTTTGTTTTGATTGTTTCTGTATCTTTAAAGGTGTTGGAAGTTGCTAATTTTTTTTTTTTATCAATTAGATAAAGCAAGCTCAGGCACATGGAAAGGAAGGATATGTTGCTCACTTTATGTTAACATATTGTTCAAATTTATCAATTGTGTTTGGATTTTGGCGATAATAGTTGATAACAATGTTTAAGAATTCAATTGATAACAATTGTGTTTGTAGATTCAAATGAGAGTACTAATGTTTGGTGACAATAGTTGATTTTGTGGATTCAATTGACAAAAATTGTGTTTGGTGACAATAGTTGCTAACATTTGTTGTGATCTCTATCATTTTTTATTTGGTGATAATTTATTTATACATGTAATGCGGGTTGGTGACAATGTCTTGGTAATAATCAATTTTTTTTATTGGTGACACTATCTCGGTGATATTTAGTATGGTGACACTATCTTGGTGATATTTATTATGGTGACAATATCTCCGTTCTTTTATCGGTGACACTATCTTGGTGATATTTAGTATGGTTATGACAATTTTTTTGTGATTACATGGTCTTGGTGACAAATATTTGTTGAAATAATATTTTGATGACAATAGGTTGATGACACTATTTTATTGTTCATGACAACAGATTACTAAAGTAGGTTGGTGACAATAGGGGGTGGTGATAATATTCTCTGTTTATGAATAATAGATTGGTGACAATGTTTATTTTTAGTTGGTGACAATTGGTTTGTGACAATGTTTGGTGACAGTGTTCACCTGTTGGTGAAAATAATTTGACGACAGTGTTTTATAGTTGTTGACAATAGGTTGGTGACAAATGGAATTTATGTTGTTATTTTTAAATTGGTGACAATTGGTAGAGTTATATATTCTGTTTTGGTGACAAATGGAATTTATGTTGTTATTTTTAGATTGGTGACAGTTGGTAGAGTTATATATTCTGTTTTGGTGACAAATGGAATTTATGTTGTTATTTTGTTGTTTTTTTTTAAGATTGGTGACAATTGGTAGAGTTATATATTCTGTTTTGGTGACAAATGGAATTTATATCTCATTTAGCTATAATGTAATTTTCATTATCCTTCTTTTCAATTGTAGTGGAAGTTGTGCTATGTATACCATCAAATATATCGAGAGTCTTGCATTTCATGGTGGTATTGAAGCTATTTCAGACAAGTATATGGATGCGTATAGAGAGAGAGGATGGCTATAGAGGGTCTTGCTATTTTGGATGTTAAGTATGAATGTCTCAACTGTTCCCCTTTGTTTTGATATTTTTGCAAGTTGATATAGTCTGACAATTAAGTATTACAAAGTTAAACTTTACATCAAATTTCATCTACTTAGGGTTATTATTGTAACAAAAATGTGTTAATATTATACGACAAATGTGATGCCATTATAGTATTGTACATCGAAGTATTCGTTTGCTCAAGTTTAGCCCTTCCAGGGTCTATGCTCCCCTAGTTCTAGGGTTTCAGTTTCGTAACAAAACTGTGTTAATATTAGATGACAAATCTGATAACATTGGTATTGTACACACATTTTAGGATTTAGGGTTTAGGATTTAGGGTTTAGGGCCTTGGCCCTAAACCCTAAACCCTAAACTATACCGTACATCAAATTTTCGTCTGCTCAGGTTTAGCCCCTCTTGGGTCTATGGTCCCCTTGTTCTAAGATTTCAGTTTTGTAACAAAAATGTGTTAATATTAGATGACAAATGTGATAACATTAGCATTGTAAACATTTTAGTTTGATGAAAGTGCTTTGTAGTTGGTGACACTGTTTTGTCGTTGGTGACAATTAATTTCTAAAAATAGGTGGTTGACACTAGATATATTGGTGAAAAAGTTTTGTAATTGCATTGGTGACAATAGATTATTGACCAAAGTTTGATGAAAATAGCTTGGTTACACTATTTTATTGTTGGTGTCAATAGATTACTGAAAAGAAGTTGGTGACAATGTTTTTCATAAGTTGATGACATTCGGTTGATTAAACAATATGAAAACAGTGTTCTGTAGTTGGTGACAATGTCTTGGTGATGTATAATGTTATGGTGACAATTTTTTTAAGGTTACAATATCACGGTGACAATATATTGTCATCATCCTCGTCATTAATAGTTGTCACCAACAATTGTCATCATGAAAATCATCTATTAGCAGAAAAAACTCATTTGTCACCGAGGAAAAGTGTTACTGGCAACTGTCACTGGAAGAAAATCAATTGTCACCCAAATTTTTTTGTCACCAACAGTTATCACAAGAAAAAAAGGAAATCAATTGTCACTAGAAAAGATTTTCCCCTAACTGTCACGGGAAAAAATAAAATATCACAAAAAATCAATTGTCACCAAAATAATTGTCACAATTAACTGTCACCAGAACTGGTAATATACTCAACTGTCACCAAAAAATTGTCACCAAATGCAGGCGTTGACCGGAATGGTCAATGTTGATTAGTCAATGTTAAAATTAAAAATGGTTAAAGGGTGAGGAGGAAGGGTTAGGGATGGGGAAGGAGGGGTATTTTTGGAAAAAAATAGACATTTACTTAATTATTAATTTTGACATAAAAAATGAATATTCGCCAAATTTAACCAAGAGATTATTCACAAAAAAAAAAAAACCTCAATCTTTAAAAACTATAAAATGTGCAAAAATAATCTCTATCTCTTAAAAATCTACATCTCTAAAAATAAATCTACCAAAGCCTTAACAGTGTGTGTTGGGGTAGATTGAAGCCGAGCTCATGTCCTCCCCATAGCCATAGGGCAAGTTACCCTATCCAAAAGCCCAAGCCCAATAAATATCTGAGTGCAGCTGAGCTGACAAAGAGAAAAGCTGCAGCGACACTTTTGCCTGTAATTTTTTCTTCTTCTTGTCCCTTTTTATTGTTGGAAATCCGAAATGAATCTTAAGTAGCTCATAGTTTAAAAAAAAAAAGATTTGGGTTTAAGCCCTATAATTATTTTTAAAGTAAATATTAAAATAAGGATTTTTGTTTGTTTTCCTTAATCTTATTTTTAATGAGATATAAGTTATAAAAATATTAAATATCACTACATCCATACAATTTTCCTTGCCATTAACAGACTTTGAACTGATTTTATACTACGGAGTATTATTTTCCAAATTATTTAACCTTTATACTTGTGCTTGGAAGAGAAAATTGACACAATAAACTTTTATACGCATTCTATATTTCTATGTTGAATTAAAACTTGTCATTTACTATTCATATACGCTTTTTTAAAATGATAAAAACTGGCGCGGTTCGTGAGGAATTCGATCAAAAAAGTCGTGAGGTCGAATCTCCCAATCTAAAAAAAAATTGATTGTTGATGGGAAGAGAAGGCGTTTGATGCTCGGCCTTCCCCCACAAACCCTAGGAGAGGGCGCCGCTAGCCTCGGACCACAAGGCAGATGCGCCGCGGCTCACCAGATCGGCGAGATTCATCTCTCCCAGTGCCCCCGGAGGCTGCTTCGTCCTTACCGACGTCGCCAAAATGTGAAGCCTAAAATCTGCACCATAATTCTTGGAGATTGTGGGTTGATGAAGATCCAAATCCCGTCGAAATCATGCCATTCAAGAACAAACGAGGTTGGGACGGGGCTTGCCTCCCCCATAGGACCCTCCGACGCTCAAGTCAATCCTTGTCCTCCTTCAATCTATCTTTCGTTATTTATACTAGTCGAGTATTAAATAAAAGAAACGGTTATGATATTTAATAAAAGAAACCGTTACCATATTTAATTCGGTCAAAGACCCTTTAATGCATGAAACCGTTACCGTATTCGATAGACGAAACGGTAACCGCATTAATGCTCGTCAATGCCATATTGAATATTCGATACCGCATAAATAATAGACGTCGTTCTTAACGTTTATTTAGGATAATTTCGTATGATAAAAATGATTGACTTACTTGGTAAAAAACCAAAATGCCCTTGTGCTATGATGACGGAATTTTCCCTATCACAATAACTATATAAAATATTAATATTTTTTTACATTTGTTTTAATACACTCATACTTAATTGTATTAAGTATGAAATTATTTTAAAAGTTAATATTTTATATAGTTTTTAACACCTAAAAAAACGTGTGTGAATAGTAAAACGTCAAGTTTTAATTAACGGAGGGAGTAACAATTACTTAACAAATTTTTCTTTATGTAAACTTTCAGTTTTTTACATATAAAAAAATTTCCCAAATTTTGAAAGGGTTGAAAGAAAATCTCGAAAGGGCTCGAACAAATACCCTGAAAGGGCCTTCAAGCGCATTTTACTCGGATGGTTTGCAACTTCGTTTCAAGTATGTCTAGGAAGTTTCCTGTCTTAGTTGGGGCTTTGGCGTCCGAAGTCGAGTCTGACCGGGATCGAGGTGGTGTCTAACGAGACGACTTCTGGTTCGGGAAGGAATTTCCTTGGATGATCGTTTAGGGAGTCCTGATATATCGCTGATTCGCTAACCAACGGTGCTACTGTTTAGTGGCGCGTGACTTCGTTCTTAGTCTATGTTGTCCCCTGTTTGCTAGGTTTAGCTTTGCTTAGATTGGCCTGACTCTATGAGCTCGCCGCATTTGTATTGCACTTTTTCTTTTATGGTAGTATGTATGGCAGACGGCCACTCGAATCCTTTCCCAATTGAAAATAAAAATAAAATGTTAGTACATGGAAAGCCATATGTCAGGAAACTTAGGATCACCGTATGAATTGGAAGATAAATGCGAAATTCTACTTGGATATTGAGAAATCCGTGACACCACATCACAACGGATTTCCAAACCTGACCTTTTTGTTTCTGTGTTTTAGCATCACAAACACAAAGGGCACATCAATGGCTCAATGCTTAATGTGAGGGTACGGATTTATTTCATACTAACCATGGTCCACTTTTGCTAATAGCTAACACTGATTGAACAACTAGGAAGACTACAAAATAGGAATGTTGACCCTTTTTCTTCACAGAATTATAAAGGATAAGATCACCAAATCATACAAATTTAGGCACTTACAAACTAGGTGACATATTCACGCAACTGTTTTCATTCGTCTAGAGACAGATTGTAAGGTTTGAAATTCAAGCCAATAGCTACATGAAGTTATCAAGAAGACACAAGTCCAAACGCAAGGTAATTCTTTTACAAAAAAGGAGGCATCTTGATAATACCATCTAGACGGGATTAGACAGACAAAAGGATAAGTCGCAAACGCAACATCAATTATACAGATTCATCGTATGCATTCATTGTCATCAGCTGTGCTCCGGAAAGAAAAGCTGCATTCTAGTTCCCTAATGTTTCTGAGTCGCATCGTTGCAGTATTTCTTGAATTTCAGGGACTCGTCCACCAAGAATTCACTGCCAAAGACAATTTCATTGAGCATGATCTAATTAGGCTTTGTGGGATGACAAAAGGAAAGTATCAAAGAGGGTGAAAAGTAAATTACTATAGACGTTCAGCCATTAATGGGGGCTCCCATCTTGGACTCCATGGATACTCTGTCAAGGAAGGCGACCTAATGGGTATGCTCTGTGCATTGAAGTGCTGCGAAAGGATGTAAGTGGGGTTAAAATTCTCACTGTAACATCGGACAAATGAATGAACAGAAAAATTATCATCCACCCAATACAACAAGTTCATAGAAGGCTCTTGTTTTGTTTTCATTATACCCATCAGGTGATGGTGTGGAGCGAACTAATACAGTTAGTGATAAAGGCTCATCCCGATTTCAACACGGTAACAAAACAAGTTGAAATTTGGATAATGTTTTTTATCCTCCAGGAATAATGGTTACTAGTTTTTTCATCAGGGAACTTTTCAAGGAAATCACCTCTTAATGAAAAAAAACCCGCAAATGCTGAGAACTCCATCATACTTATCATGATTCAAGAGTGCCAAAGGCAGAAGATATATATTAAAAGGTTTGCACAAACATTTATAAAAAATAATCAGCGCTTAATGCATAAAACGAGTATAAAAGACTTCTGTAATTTGTACCAAAATACAAGAAAACTTACCTGAGAACTCTGAAGGATCAAAGATGGCTGTTGTTTAGGAAATTGAACAGGAATTGTAAAATGTACCTAAAAATGGTAAAAGCAAAAAATTACTCTTTTGTAGTTTCAGATCATATAATTAATCTGGAAAAACAAGGAATAAGAAAATATAGAGCAACAGACAAAGTACTATACCAAGAAGGTAAACACCCCATTAACAACGAGAAAAGTGGCTTTTCTGCAAAATATCTGCCAAGGCGAGGTACAAAACTTATTGATGGGAAACAGAACTCAGTTTAAGACACGGATAAAAACATTAAAGAGGCTCACTTGATCAGCTTCTAATGGCCTCTCAAACACAGTAGCTAATGCTTCAATGAAACGTCTTCTTGTACCAACAAGTGCAACGGCATCAACAATCTTAATGGAGAATAAAACCAATGCTCAAATCAATTTTATTTATTTATTAAAAAGAAAAACAGGCAAGAATTAATATCATATCATACACAGCAGAACAAAGATACTCTGGAGCAAGACCTGTATCTTGAGACTATCTTCTACAATGGGAAGATACTCAGCCATACACCTGGCCAAGTTGATAATAAGAATATCATAAGACTTATATATATATCTGTTGAAAATATTGCTGCAAAAAGGTAAACATAAGAAGATGAAGCAAAAAAACAGATTGGGCTAATATAGGCCAGAAAACGTACATTCCATCCAGCCATGAAGGTAGTTTTACATCTTCAACGGGAAAGAGGGCCTTCAACTCAGGAGTAGATACTAATTTCAAACGTGGTGATGAGGAAGTAGATTGGTACTTCTTGGCAACAGGGTATACAGCCTGGATTAGCCCACTGAAAATGTTATTCTTGCAGGGAAATAATGAAAACAAAAACCCCAAGATAGATTTATGTAAGAAAACAAAATTAATGGTGGTTGCTTGAAATGAAAAAAAAAACCTAGCTTAAACAAGATCTTTAGGACAATAAACATCCAGCAATACATATTGAAGGGACAAAGAAACTAAGATTTCCTTGCGTAGTTGTGTGATCTTTTGTGGCATCATCCTCAGAGAAGGAAAAAACATAAGGCGCAAAAATGCAATAGGGTCCCATTACCTAGGCAAGAGTCGAATGATGCGCAGCTTTGGGATCAACACGCACATTTTCACATAACAAATTCATGTATTGTTCTAAAACAATTAAAATTTAAGGACTATAGTAGTTCTATATGTTAAAAAAGGTGTCATAGAAGTTCATATTTAATTTAATAGTATGCAGTCTCAACAATGACCAAATGTGAACTGTAGCAGGTCGCAAGCATTCAAGTTAGTTAAAAACAGAAACGGATAAACAAAAGGCAAAAATACGAGAATGAGAACAAATACATATCAGGAGGGGAGATTCAAAAGGTTATTGAGACAGACAACGTCCCCTCTCCCTCAACTCCTAAAAAGCCATCGGGAGTCAAGAAGAAGAAAACTAAAGAGGGGGTGAGGTTGAGAATGGAGTTCAAGAATTGATAAAAAAAAAATAGTTGGCCAAGAGTGAGGGGAAAAAACTAGAAGAAGGAAGAGATTACTAGTCTATCCTCTTATACCTTAGTGGTTTATTCAATGCTTGTAGGGAAGATTAAAATATAAGATTAAACACGGGAAAGGAACAACTTGAAGAGTGACCTACAATTCCATTCTCTACTATAAAAGTACGAAGAAAAAGGAAAATTGAACCAACACCAGTACACCACTAACACATGCGCACCTGAGAGCTAATCACCCAAGCACCCAAGGCGCGTGCGGCGTGCACTCAGTTCTCACCAACCTCACCATTTTAAGTAGGGTTGTTATATAAGTCGGCTCGGGATCGGCTCGAAAAAATCTCGACTCGAGCCCGTTCACTTACCTAAACAAGCCGAGTTTGAACATGATTTTAAACTTGGTTGAAAGCTCGGCTTGTTCGATTTAAGCTTGAATAGCTCGAATTCTATGGAATTTCTAAAATTTTCTTTAAGTTAATATGTTATAACCAAATAAAACTACTTAAAGCTTGAAAAAAGCTCAGCACGAGCTCGTTCATTTACTAAAACAAGCCGAGTTTGAACGAAAAAGAAAGCTCATTTAAAAATTGTGCTTGGCTCGACTCGAACTTGTTTAACAAATGAATAAGCTTGAACATGCCAAACTCGGCTCGTTCGGCTCGAATAACACCCCTAATTTTAAGGCCAATTGACCCCTCTTAAAGGTGATCTTAGACAGTATGTGGAAAAAAACTTCCACAAGGTGAAAAGAATCTTTATAGGACTTAATATATCCGAATTTCAGTTAGGCAAGCCTTTCAATGTGATACTTAACTACATAAATATGGAAAAGTAGTAGTCTTGTGAATTATCCAATGTCAACACTAGCAATATTTCTCACAAATTTCATCACAAAAAGAGAAAAAATTCATCCATGAGATTACAAAGAAAGAACCTGCAAGTATATCTTCTGCTGCTGTCTCCAAGGGCTAAGAGGTACCATCTTGTTTATATCTATGTCCAACAAGGGCACTGAGAACTTCACCTCTTCTGGCTATGCTAAAAGCAAATGACAAATAAACACATTGTAGAAGTACAGCCGTGCAGGGTTCAGTACTTCAATAGTTCAACATGACTACATGAATAGGGTCACATGGTTAGACGAAATGAAAATGATATGATCAGTGTACCTCCTCTGAAGAAGATGAACTCAACCACATCTCTATCCCCTATAATCCAAAAACATAGGGAAAATTTTCATTTAGAGATTTCAGGGACAATAGTTTGCGCATCCATCATACTTTTGCCACTGTCCAAACCAAATAACCACAATATCAGTTCAACTAATTACCTCCCGTACCAACATAGTGCTAAGCTCAAACTTGATCCTCACATCATCAACTTCCCCTACTCGCTTCCGCTGGTAGGCTGAATACAATTCCCTAAATGATACATTAAAACCATCCATTAAAGGAATCACAAAGAATGCAATTATACTACTATATGAAGAGCAGATGATACCGAAATTGAAGAATGAGTAACAGCAAACGGGAAGGATCCTTGCTGTTCCAACTCGCCAAATTCGCCATTGGCGACTTATCTCCTTCCATTCCACAAGACAGAATAAAAACTTGAAATTTTTCATCTTGAGGACCAAAGATTATATCTGGGGCAGCCAATGGGCACTGCAAATTGTATATAAAATCCCCTGCCAATGTATAACATTTCATGTTGGAGACATCAAATTGCAATTCACATGAACACAAAAGCTTTTACAAAGGGGGGCGCCCTCACATTTGATATAATCTAGACAGTAGGGTATTAGCAAGGTGAATCGATCAAGCCCGTGATTGTCCTTTGAACCAGACCACATCTGCTCCACCTAAAATCGAAACATCAAGAGAGTAAAAGCGGAATCTTAAACATCTCCAGGGATTCAATTTCGTGAATTAGGGTTTTAGAGGTTGTGGTATTTGACTTCCAAAACGCATGGAGAAGAGAAATGGTTACCCTAATTGCCGAAGGGGAGTGAGAGAGCATGTAATTGAGCTGCGCACGGATGATTGGTGGAATCCCCTCGATCGCCATAGTCGAATCTTCCGAGTCCAGATAGAGAGAACGAAGGTTTTGATACAGTGATTGTGAAATTTGACTTGATCAAACTCAAAAATGCCTCCCACGATTCTTAAAACGGTGTCGTTTAAGAGCCCGAACAGTTCGACAGCTAAACGCTGCGTTTCGGAGTATCGGACCCCTACCAGGTTCCCCTCTTTAATAAATAGGGCTTGCTTGATGAGAAACGTCACAAATTTGAAAACCCTAGTTTTCTGCAGAAGCTCAATTCAAAGCCGTCGGAGGCTCGTCTTCTTCGTTTCACAGTGTCCTTCTTCAATTGATTTTTGTCTCATAGTTTCCTCCTTCAATTGATTTTCGTCTCCCAGTTTGTTCTGTAATTAGAAATCAAGTGATGAGTTTGGATTTAAAACTCACGACGGTCATCTGAAGCACTAATTTCTGTAATTAGTGTTGCCATTGATGTGAAATCAATCCAATTATCTCTGATGGTTTTCTGTAAATGTTTTTCCGTTTTCCGCCTTCCGCTCTCAAAAGTTTTCGACTTTGTTTCCCCGTTGTATTCGAAGTAATTATTTCCTGAGGAAGCATGATGATGACATTGTTTTTCCGACTAATTCATGAATGGATAAATACCTCCTACTCATACTGAATGTGCTTCCGCTTAAAATTTTGATTCATTTTATGTAGATCTTTGGTGTTTTTATTTCGCTTTATAACATTCGGCACTTGCTCGCAGTTGATGCTCAGATTTGATTTTCAATGGAAGCAAGATGAGGAACACTTATTTCCGACAATTCATGAATGGATAAAAACCTCCTACTCATTCTGATTGCTTCCATGAAAATTCTGATCCCTGTTATGTCCTGATTTGGGGTCAATACCTCCTACTCATACCGAATGTTCTTCTTGTTTAAATTTTCATCCTTTTTTTATATATAGATGCTCACATTCTATCAACAGTTCGGTTCTGATTTTCAATGTAAGCATGATGAGGAACGCTTTAACATCCGACATTTCGTGAATGGATAAAAACCTCCTACTCATTCTGAATGCTTCCATTAAAATTCCGATTCCTATCTGCTACTGATTTTAGGTCAATTAATCTCTACTCTCATGAATGTGACAAATGAATGAACATTTGTCACATTGAAAGAATAGAGAATCTCATTGTTTCACTTTGGGAAAATGTTGAATTCTCTATGATTGCCTTGATTTGGACGTTTCGCATTAGGTGATTGCCAGGTTGGGTTTTTTCGTTCTTCGATATTGCCCATTGCCCTATTACTTGGCGGTGCCTAGTTTGCCTTCGTGCTATTCATTGTAGTTGTTGGGCCTCATTGAGATACGTCGTGTGTGGAAGTCAGATCGAGGAGATCCAATCTGTAGCTGTTGATTGATTAAAGGATTAGAGGGAAAGGATGTAATGGAATTTGACCTACAATTGCTATTCGTCTATTTCTGCTCTAGTCCGCCTTTATGGTCCCCTTTTATAGTCCGCTTTATTTTATTGGTTGAAACCAATTATAAACATATAAATTAATAAAATAATTCAGCATATCCAATCACGCAATACGGACTACATACTGGACCGTAAACGTGGACTAGAGGATCTCAACCACCCTTGCAAACGCTTCCTGTTCGTTGTGAATTAGAAATCAATTGATGAGTTTGGATTTAAAATCTCACGACGGTCATCTGAAGCACTAATTTCTGTAGTTAGTGCTGCCATTGATGTGAAAACAATCCATTTATCTCTGATGATTTTTAGCAAATGTTTTCTCCAAAAATTTTAAATTTTAACAGTTTGTTAAATATTTCAATCCATTTTTTTGTAAATGTTTGGGTTGTTTGTTTTTTTGAGGGAATTGTGATTTGTCTGGTTGTGAATTGTGGATCCAATTGACACAGATTCGGTCTGATTCACGGCTTGAGAGCTTCTGGTGCTTTAATTCCTTCCTTGGATATCTAAGACTTTCAATTTCTTCCATTTCCAATGATTTTTTAATCGATTTTAAAGTTTGATTTCCTTCAAATTCAGCGATCAATTCAACATCGACTCTCAACATCGACTCTCAATTTAAATTATATTATATATATTTGTCTAAATCTCAATTCGTCATTTATTTAATCTTCTTATAACTTGATCCCTGATTTTTGCATTATTCTTTCCAATAACGAAACAAATCAAAATTTTCTTGGAAAATGAGAGAGCAAGAGTTGGTAGTTGGTACTAAAATTTTCCTTGTCTTGTTTTGGTGAACCAATCAGAATCAATGAGATCACATCCGATCAGAAACGATGAGATCACGGCATATCTAGTCATATCTGAGTTTCTGTAAACAAAGCTCTTTGTAGTCATTGAATGTAAATCAAGTAAATTCAATTTTTTTTATCTCGTATCAAACAATTCACGTGTCAAGTAAAACAATTCACGTGTCAAGTGAAACAATTCACGTGTCATGTAAAACTATTTCCGTGTCATGTAAAGCATTCCATCCTCAACATTTGTACATATATGCAGTACTGATTGTTCCCTTAATCCCTTAGCACGATCATATTCGGCTCGCGAGTAATTAGACAAGCACGATCATACGTCAACCATTAAGATACAGATCGCTTTAAGTATTTGCTTTTCTCGTGTCAAGTACATCATATTTGAATGAAATGTTAATAGCAGTTCATGTCATGTACATCTTCTTTGAATGACAAGTTCGAATTTCCCATAATTACAAAATGTGTGAACCCCATCAAAGCAAGTGAAATCCTAATTACACTAGCAAGATTGACAAAGATTATTAAGGGAACCAACCCCTAATCCTCAAACTCTAATGATTTTCCTCATCAAGAATTGAATAACTGAATTCGACAAATGAAAAACACGATCAAATAAGAAACCGAACAATGTAATTGATCGATGAAGAGAGAAACAGGGAAACGAAAAAGGGAAAAAGGGGAGGCATACATTTATTTGACGACACTAATTTAATTATAAGCTTGTTCTTATACAAAATAATGATTCATAATAGATAATTATTTTATAAACATGACATCAAAGCGCATATGATTGTAAGAGATGAAGGAAACAGAACCGAAAAATGCGATTACAACAACGCACTTCATAAGGTTTCTTAGGTAAGAACTCATGCATCATCCTTTAATCTGAATTCATCACCTAATACAAAATGGCTAATTGTAAGCAGTATATCATTCACTTTTACTAAAACTTAAGTCAAATTCTAAATTCAATAAAATACCAAGCTTCACGGTATAAGAAAAGGAAGGAACGAAGCTCACCGAGAGATTTCGCGACTTCGGAGCTCTCCATCGGAGTTCTGGGCTTCTTCGGTGGCTCGCGATGGCTCGTCGGACCTGCGCCGGAGATGGGTGAGTGTGATGGAAGAGCTCGGGGGTGATTTGGATTGGAAACGAAGGAGAACGGCTTACCGGAAGATTGTTCGCGCTCGAACGGGGCGATGGGGTTCCGGTGCCTTGCGGCGGCGCTGGAGACCTCCTGGGCTGCTCCGGCTGCTGTTGGTGGCTCCGAGGGGTGCGTGGGACCTTCCGCTGGCAGCTCGAGGTGGAAGGAGGGAAGAAGGAAGAGGAGATGGTGGTGTGTGTGGTGGTTGAAGGTGCGGAAACGATGATGGATGATGGCGACGGTGACGATGCGTGATGGTGATGAATGATGAAGTGCAGCAGGCGAGCGGGGAAGGATGAAGCATTTGAAGGAGAGGGGATGTGAAGTGATGGGGAGATGGCGTACAGAAGAAGAGAGCGGGAGTAGCTGGCTCGGGTTGTAGAGGAGTAGGGGAGGGGTTGATGTGATGTGAACTGGTGGGGGATCGGACTGGTATTAAATGCGGCATCAGTCAAATCAAATACCCGGTAAAATAATCCCGAATACGTCAATTTCGAAATCCAAAATTAGTTTTCGAATGTTAGTTTTCCCGAATCCCGCTTTCTCGATAAATCTGATTTTTAAAATTCAAAAAGGATATCGTAGTCTAATAATTATTTTGAATTTTCGAGGTAAATGGATGGAAATTATTCGTCAAATTTTATATGCCGGTCGGAATCCGCTAAACGAGTTTTAAAACCGATTAACTTTCATTCTTAATTCTCTTTTTTCGAAAAATTAGAATTTGAAAATCCGAACTTTTTACACGCAGGTACTTATGGCGAATCCAACGGATCCAAAAACTATAAAAACACTGCAAAATTAGAAAAAGTTCCCCATTTTTCATGTTTCAGGAATCAATAATCCGGCTTTTAAAAAACCGGGTTATCATGTGGGATTTGAAAAATATTACCTCCACAAGCTATTTCTCCACACTAATATTGGGCCAATAACGATATTAGTTTTGGCCCATCTCAAACTAGGCCCATAATCATCTCAACAGGCCCAATATCTAAAACGACAAACATCCCTCGGCTACCTCCCCTGGTCCCACAAGTCTCCATTCCGCCACTCGGAGTCGGACCACACGGCCTCCTCATCCACCGAATCTCATTCTGCGTAAATAGCACGCTACCCATCCCTCCTAATCTCCATATCCTGCCACGTGTCTCAATCCAACGCCTTGGATTCGTCCTTACGAAGCAGCTTCTCCTAACCTCTCTCGGATTCCCGCGCTATATAAATTGCAAATCATCAGGCGGAACTTCCATTAATACACGGCGAAAGAAAAATCCCCAAATTCACAATGCCAAACCCTAAGGTGTACTTCGACCTCACGATCGGCGGCCAATCTGCCGGCCGTATCGTCATGGAGCTCTTCGCCGACACGACACCGCGCACGGCCGAGAACTTCCGCGCCCTCTGCACCGGAGAGAAGGGGACCGGAAGGAGCGGGAAGCGGCTCCACTACAAGGGATCGGTCTTCCACCGCGTGATCCCCGGCTTCATGTGCCAGGGCGGTGACTTCACCGCCGGGAACGGAACCGGAGGCGAATCGATCTACGGAAGCAAGTTCCAGGACGAGAACTTCGTGAAGAAGCACACCGGGCCGGGGATCCTGTCGATGGCGAACGCTGGGCCGAACACCAACGGATCGCAGTTCTTCATCTGCACGGCGAAGACGGCGTGGCTGGATGGGAAGCATGTGGTGTTCGGACAGGTCGTGGAGGGCCTGGATGTGGTGAAAAACGTCGAGAAGTACGGGTCTCAGTCCGGGAGGACCTCGAAGCAGGTCGTGGTCGCCGATTGTGGCCAACTGTAAGCCGGACTGGCTTGAATTGGCGAAGGTGATCGCTGACATGGATATGATCATATGATATAGTTAAGAATAAGATTGGATCCGCTGATGTTTACTTATTGTTGTGCGATCGTTTGTGTTTTTCAATTTCGAATTGTGAACCTGTTAAAGGATTCCAAATATGTGATTTTCAGCATTGCTACTACTAATTCTAAATATGTGATTTGCTATTTAACTTAATTAAGACATGTATAAAACAGGGGAGTAATTAAGCCATACGAAATTTAGTCCGTCTGGTTATGCATTGCAAATAGCGATTGACGACTCGCGGGCGGCGGCAGAGGGTGTTGTGAGAGGAGAGAATGCAGAGTGGCTGGGGGGCTTTGTCTTCAACTTGGGCTCGTGCTCGGTTCTGGTCGCGGAGGCTTGGGGAGTTTTGAAAGGTTTGGAATTGGCGTGGAGTTTAGGGCTCAAGAAAGTTTTGATCGAAACAGACTCGGAGGTGTTCGTTAATCTGCTGGAGAAAAGGGTGAAGCCTTCCCATCCGTTGTTCAGCCTGGTAGACCTCTGCCATGGCTTCCTTTGTAGAAATTGGGTCGTCCAGTTTCGTCATGTTTTTCGAGAGGCGAATACGGTTGCGGATGCGATCTCGTCTCTCGCTTTTTCTTTCCCGATCGGCCTTCACTTGCTGTCCATTCAGCCGGTTGGTTTTGACTCGCTTATGTCCGACGATGCTCGAGGTGTGTCTAAGCCTAGGCTGTGCCCTAGGTAGCCTTCGGGTCATCTGTCGGCGTTTGTTTGTTTTGTCTTTGATGTTTCTGTTACTTTCATTCTAATATAAATGTTTGGGGAGCCTTGCCTCCCTGTGTCCCCACCAAAAAAAATAATTAGAGTGATAGAAAGATCACAGATTTTATTGTTCCTAAATTATTGACTTAAACAAAGGTTATAGATTTATAGATATATTGAAATATGGATGGAGATGATTATTTGGCAATTAAATTTATGTTTGACAAATCAACCAGCTTTCAATTAGAAATTTTTTTTTTTTTTTTTTTGATACAAGGCAAAGATTCGGGGGAAAGCTATGTAAGTCTAGCTCCCCGCCCGATGGCGTCCCCACGAACGAACTCGAAGATCTCAGCGGAAACGCAGTCCGCTACAAAGTGAGATGAGTGGTCAAGATGCGCAAGACGATCAGCCACTTGGTTGCCCTCCCTGAAGATATGACCGAAAGTGACACGCTGAAAGGCACGACAGAGACCCAGGGCATCCGAAATCGACATCTCGATCTCCCACGGACAGTGCCAAACACCCTTAAGGGCGTTTATGACCGTAAGGCAATCACCTTCGATCTCAAGATGGTAAAAGCCCCGCTTGGGGGCTTCAAGAAGACCCGAGATAAGACCGAAGCACTCCGCCTGCACTGCCGAAATTGCACCATGTCCACGAGCGCCACAAGCTAGTACCCTACCCTGACAATCACGGATAACAAACCCAGACGCCGCTCTGTTCAAATCCGTCCGAGCACCATCGAAGTTTAGTTTGACAAAATCCGCATCCGGTTTTTTCCATCTGACAATTTTTGCTTTTGACGTTTTCTTTTTGGGGCCGGAGGTTTTTCGTTCGGTACTTTGATCAGGTTGATCGTCTGTTTCTACTTTTTTCCACGTTTTTCTAAATTGCTTTATATTTTGTATCCAATCTCTCGTAGAATTAATGTTGCTGTTGTCAAAAGTTATTTTGTTCCTCATCGACCATATACCCCATAATCCAAAAGCGAGGATGATTTTTGTTCGGAAGTTAGTTTTTTTAACACTTCTGCTATAATATCCTTGTATGGTTTGTTCTCTTTGTCCGTATGTCGAATCATTTGTTCAATCCTCCTGTCGAGGCCTCCTATAAGCGATAATGAAATCTGACAGTCAGTGAAGAGGTGGATGTTGTCTTCCTCTGGGTGAGAACATAGGGGGCACTATAGTGGCACATGGATTCCTTTACTCTGTAGTCTAACCTTTGTTGGTGTTCCATTTAATAGATTTTTCCATAGGAAGTTTTTTACTTTTGGGGGGCAATCAGTTTGCCATATCCAATCCATTTGGTTTGCGTTGACTCTTCTAGTCCTGGTCACATAATCTAATGCACTTGTCATCGAGAACCATCCATTTTTGCTTGTTTTCCAGTATAATATGTCTTCAATTTCGTTGGAAGGTATGTATACATGTAGAATTTTTTCAACAATTTTCGGCGGGAGATAGATATTCAGTTTGTCTCTGTCCCAGGTCTTATTTGGTCTTATGAAGTTATTAACCGATTCGTTTTCATCTATTTTGTCAATAAGGCTCTTTTGTTTCAGACTTCCTTCATTTTGGATCCACATATCCTTCCAAAATCTAATGGTCTTACCGTTTCCCACTTGCCATATTAGCCCTTCACATAATTCGTCTTTAATTTCTATTAGCTTTGTCCGTTGCCAAGAGGAATTTCTTTTCCTTTTATAATTCCAGATTTTCTCACTTTTGATATTACGTAGTTTTAAATGAAAAAAATATAAAATTTTAATTTAATTAGCTTTTGAAAATATGTTTACCAAACAACCTACTACATCTAGCTTTTGAAAATATGTTTACCAAACAACCTACTAAATCTTGAATTTGTAAATAAAGAGCGGTCATATCCGGGGTTTGAACTGGGAATCTTTGGGTACTACCCGCAAGTCCTTTCCAGTGAGCCATTCTGGAATGGTTTACTTTTGGTGGCAAACCCCGGGCACGTGACCCAGCCGGCAAGAGCCACGCACCAGATAAATCTGCTTGCGCCGACCGGCTCGACCCACTGGAAATGAACAAGGCAAACCTTGGATTTTAATCTAAGGAAAGGGGCGGAGGTAGGGATCGAACCCAAGACCTCCCCACATCCCCCCTTGCTCCCCACCAGTGAGCCACCCCGACTGAGGCAAAACTTTGGTAGGGTAAACTTTTTATAGTGACTGGCCCCACCGCTTTGCGGCCCCATACCCCAGAAACCCCTTGCGGGATTTTTTGAGGAGGCTCAGTACCACTTACGCAAAGTGCGATCAACGGTCGTAACCTCACCTGCCTGCACGCAAACTACTTCACCACTTCGGCTTGGCCCTACGGATTAGTATACACCGCTTGACCGGCTTGGCCGTATGCGCTTGTGGGAATTAATATGGCATAAATGCACCAAGTGAGATTCGAACCCGAGACCTCTCCTTTGGGATACCCCACCCTTACCACTAGAGTAAGAGGTCATTGGTAAAACTTTGGTAGGGTAAACTTTTTATAGTGACCGGCCTCACCGCTTTGCGGCCCCATACCCCAGAAACCCCTTGCGGGATTTTTTGAGGAGGCTCAGTACCACTTACGCAAAGTGCGATCAGCGGTCGTAACCTCGCCTGCCTGCACACAGACTACTTCGCCACTTCGGCTTGGCCCTACGGATTAGTATACACCACTTGGCCGTACGCGCTTGTGGGAATTAATATGGCCTAAATGCACCAAGTGAGATTCGAACTCGAGACCTCTCATTTGGGATACCTCACCCTTACCACTAGAGTAAGAGGTCATTGCTAAACAACCTATACTAAATCATTAATACATATTTAACACGAATAATCTATTAGTTTAATTTGACTAATCAATTTCAGTTAACCAATCAGCTACCCGGTCTTTACAAAAAAACAAATAGCGAAGTATGATAAATGTAGATAATTTTGTTTCCCCAAGTGCCAATTGTTTTATTAATTTTCCATAAGATATGAATTTCGAATCCTGGCTTTACCTCTTGTTATCATTTTTAATATCTCAAATTTTGCAAGATTGTACAACTATTATATGGTTAGGTAGTTTGAGCTCATCTTGGGAAAAAAAAACTATTCTCGAACTCACTCATTTGCCAAACTAATCGAGTATGAGCGTATTTATAAGTTCAATTCAAAATGAGGCTCGTCTTGATTTGAACTCAAATAGTTTGAATCGCTCTAGATTTGAATAAATTTCAAATCGAACTCATTCTTTTATTAAACAAGCGAGTATGAACATATTTTAAAGCTCTATACCAAATTAAGGCTCAACTCGAGCTCAATTTGTTTTTAAATGAGCTGAATATGAATTACCACTGCTTGGATCGAATATCGCCCTAATTGAAAAACAAACACGTTGATTTGCTATTATTCCACTCCATGCCATCCTATGTTTTAGATATAAAAAAATTGATCAAAAATACTTGTTCAAAATCAGACTGTCCGTTCAATTAAATCACAAGTTCAGCACTAGAGTTCAACCTATTCGTTCCGGTGGTTCTGCAATTGCAATTGCAAGTTCAGCAGTTGTGAACTTCCGAGAGCGAGCAAAGACTGAGAGAGAGGCTGCGAGAGAGAGAGACATACCGTGAATCCAGTCGAGCACCACCCGAATCACCGCCAGCCCAGTCGATCGTGATCCACCAGTTCACCACCAGTCTGCCACCAGAGAACTGAGAGAAGTCCAGCAGAGGCCAGAGAGTCAAAGACGCCACGAAGAAGCCGAAGGGGCGATCAATTCACAAGAGCGGAATTGACGAAGAAAAAGATTTGATTTTTTTTAGTCCACCATCGTCAGCCTCCCGTCGCCGCGGAAGCACCTCTGAATCTCGGCCCTCCTCCATCGTTCTCACCGCCGGCATCGCCGAGGTCACCGCCGGTGCCATCTCCATGGGCCTCGGGGGGTACTCCACTCCCTCATAGCTGTGCCTCTGCCCCTCTGTCGGGTTTGGTGAAAAAGAAGGGGTTATTCCCCTTGTGACCGGTTACACTCCTTTCAATCCCCCGTGTTGACCTGAACACTTTTGCAAAAATTTTGGGCTTGTAGTCTAGTTTTGCAAATTTTAGACCTTAGGTGACAATTTTGCAAATGGGCCAAAAAAACTTAGGGTCAATTTGCCGACTATACAGATACAAAGGCCAAATTAGCCAAATATACAAGATTTTAGGAATTTTGCAAAACTATACACAACACTACCACAAAGCCTTGTGCCCCTCCTATGTGCCCCCCCCTCACGCTCCCCCTCCAGCATGCCCCCCCTCCACGTCAGCAGTTTTTTTTTTTTTTTATATTTTATTTTAATTTTTCGCGCGTCAGTGTTGACATAATCGTCGGGAATGCTGACGTCAACAATGCTGACACCGTTTACATTTTTTTTTTGCGCGCGTCAGTGCTGACGTCATCGTCGGGAATGCTGACGTCAGCAATGCTGACACCGTTTACAAGGATGCTGACGCCAACTCTTTTTTTTTTTCTTTTTTCCCACGCGTCGGTGCTGACACCAACGTCGAGAATGTTGACGTCCGCATTGCCGACACCGCAGACTCCGACAACGCTGACGCGGAGGACGTCGACGATGCTAACACCAGGGATGTCGACGATGCTGACACCGTTTGAGGGATGTTGACACCGACGTCGGGAATGCTGACACCGTCTACGAGGATGCTACGCAGCCGACGATGACGTCGGGAATGCTGACGTCAGCATTGCGGACGCCCTCTACGAGAATGCTGACGCCGACGGTGATGACATCAAAGATCAATATATTTTTATATAAAATATAAAAACGGGAGAACAAAGAGACAAAGGGATGTTTCAAAAAAAAAACGAATATTTTATTTTATTTTTGTAGTGAGAAACAAAGAATTTTTCGACGCTGACGATGCTGACCTCCTTCCTCATCCATCTCTTATATTGCAAAAACGATGTCAGCAAATATATACCTACACAAAAATATGCATGAAAACGATGTCAGCATTAAAAAATACGTATAAAAACGATGTCAGCACTAAGAAATAAACCAAATTTTAAGGACTCAAGCATACATATATACTTACATATATAATATCAAATTAAAAACTATGTTAGCACTAAAAAATACGCATAAAAACTATGTCAGCACTAAAATAAATTGGACTAAAAACGATGTCAGCACTAAAATAAATTGGAGACAAATTGCATTACTCACACACACACAAAAAAAAAAAACGCAAGTGGTGAATAACAGTTTGCACATAAACAAACTTGCATCTGTTACTAAACAACCATTAAAATAAATAAGCTAGCTGAGAATTGTTCAATTCAGTACATAATTAGAGATTGGATCATGCTAATAGGCAAGAGTTCCAATGAAACAAAGAATACGGTGAAACGGTGAAACGAATGAATATTGCGTTATATTAATATGAATATGACATTATGTGGATATGAATATGTGAATATTGTGGTGTGTGGATATGAATATGGTGTTATTCACTTTATATTATGTGAATATAAATAATAGCATATTCATATACCCATATTTAAATCATATTCATATTCACACAACATAATATTCATATTTATATATTCATATGAATATGACTCAATATTCATTCGTTTCAACGTTACACCGTATTATCCGTTTCACTAGAACCTTTCCCATGCTAATAATTAACCTGACTAAGAACTGCCATCCAATTCAGTACATAGATTGGATCATGCTAATAATTAGAGTAGCCAAATTATTAGATATTCACATATTCACTGTCAAAATATGATAGTACATGAAGAGGTTAATGAATTCAGTGTATTATAACTAATTAAACACACGCAAATTCAACACACACAAATTTTTATAGCTAATTATTAGATATTCACATATTCACTGTCAGCCACTTGGTGTACTAATTTTTATTGCTAATTCAACACACACAAATTTGCTTTTATCAGCCACTTGATGAATATAATTTTTTATCCAGCTATATATACAATTAGTGCATGTATTATAACTAATTAAATACACGTAAATCAGCAACAGGAAGATAGTAAGATTCAAGTTTCCACCATTAGTATGCGCGCATAAGATTTTTATGTCATCAAAATACTCCAAGCATATAACAGGAGTAGAAAAGACACACCATAAGAGGAGTAGGAAAAGAAACTTATACCTTGAAAGCAACATGTGACTTGCTTGTATTCTTGATTCTCACAGCACTCCTACACAATGGTTGTATGAATAGATTTCGCAGACAATAGTAGCACAGTGATTATATGAATAGATTCCGCAGACAACTTGCAACTTTCAATTGGTGCACCTAGTACACGAATTCAGTGTCAGCACTTAAAGTTAACTAATTCAGCAACAAATTAAATTAAAACAGTAACCTTGGTGACATCAGAGAATGAAACAAGAGAAGGAAGAAGAGAACCTAATCGAATCTGGAAGTAGCCTTGATGACAACAATTAAGGATCCAGATGCTGTCAGCAATGTAACATTAGGATTTAGGAACAAAATTGAACAAAAACAACACAGACAAGGAAGCGGAAGAAGCGAGAGGAACAGACCTCCATGAGAGTGAGGAGGAGCCTCCTGGCAGCATCGTGAACAGGCTGCTTACCCTGGCGTCGCAGGATTTACGAGGAGGTGTCAAACAGGCAAACGACAACAATAGCTCACCGGAATCGATCTTTTCTGGCATCATCGGAAGCTTCAATATGCTGTCAGCAATGGAGAAGCAGAGGCGGAAGAGGAGCATGAGAGGAGGAAGAGATCTGGATCCATCTCGACGGTTTTCGAGCCTGGTTGAGCAAATCGCGGAGGAAAGATAGAGGGAGTAGCGGCGGGAGTCAAAATCGCGGACGCAGATCGGCTCAGCCAGAGGCGGTGATTTTGACTTAGATCGGCTCAGCAAGAGGAGAAGGATCGGGAGGAGGAGGAAAGATAGAGGGAGTAACCGATACCTTGATGGCTTGATGTAGATCGGGGAGGACGAAGAGTAAGAGAAATCGCGGAGGCCGCGATTTTGACTCCCTCCCTGCGCGAGTCCTAGCGGTACAAGGCGGTTAAGGCGCGCAACAGCGCCGCAGATCGCCTCAGCCAAAGGCGGCGACGGAGGAAGGTACGACGGAGGGGGGAGTGCTGTCCAGAGGAAGCGCATCCATGGGAGCCGAGGAGGAGGAGCGAGAGCGAGGAGAAGTGGATTTTTGGATCTGAGATTGAATCTGATTAGGGTTAAAATTAAATTTGTATACTTTTGTAATTTTTACAAAAACGTGTATATTTGGCTAATTTGACCGAAAATTTGCGCCTTCGGCCTAAATTTTCTCAAAAACTTATCTATTTACTACCCTTTCCTCTTGCATGAATGTATGTTATTATATTAGAGGAATGTTATTGCATTACATGAATGCCATTACATTGTAAATTCGATTATCATACTGTAAGAATTTGGATACATGAATTGATGTATGACTTACGTGCATTGATATATGACTTATATGAATTGTATTACATGAATTGTTTGTACTTATTGTAACCTATTGTATCCTTAATAACGAATTTAGTTACTATAAAAATTAGGTACAAGTAATTAGTTACAATAATTAAATCACCTAAAATAAATTAGTTACAATAATATGATGAGGGAATTTGGTGAAATAGACCTCTAGAGATATTTGGTTGGGTGATTAGCCCCCTTAAATGTTTTCTTAGCCACCCTAGACCCTTTTTAATTTTTATTAACTCCATATACCCTTACTGTTCACTCTTACTCTCCGTTTCTCTTTCTCTGTCCCTCGCTCTCACTTGCGCTTCCTATGTACCCTTACTCCTCCTCCATCTCTCGGCTTTCGTATGCTCTCTCTTCCTTTTGATTTCGGTTCTCCTAGTCGATCTCCCCTGCCCCTCGACCTCATCGATGGTGGTTAGATCTATTGATTAAATTAGGGTTTTGATTTCGGCTACGTATAATAGGCGAGGTAATTTGGGTGTTAAAACTCCCTCCAGTTCTCACAGTTCGTCGAGGTAAATTCATCATTCGCTTTAGATTTCAGAAATTAGCATATCGTTGAATTCGAATTTCAATTCCAGGTCTTTTATTTAATTTTAAGCAGGGTTCTTGTTGAGATGTGGGATGAGATTGTGAAATTAGCTTTGGAACATGTAAAACCAGGAGATTATATTTATGTTTCAGGTCTATTGAACTCTACAACGACCTCAGGCTTCAACCGCTGCCTCTGAACGTCAGCTCTATTGAAATTAGCAATTGGGTTTTCTGTTGAAATTTCATGCTCTTGCTAGGCATGTCTTTGCTTTTGTGGGTTGTAGATTTGGTGAGTGTCTTTGCACGCCAAGTGTTCGATAAAATGCCTCTTACAACTTTTCTACTTATGATGCCAACTGGGTTTCAAGAGACAATGTGACATATTTACAAATAAGTTGTTTGCTGGCTTTAGCTACTATGTTGCTGTGTGTTTACAAGGGAGGTTGTACAAGGAGAGGAAAGATGAAGAAAAATTGAATTTGATTGAGTAATCATTATGGATTATTCATTGTAGATTTGATGACAAGGCATATTAGTGGTATATAAACTCTTTAGCCTAAATTAAGGTGAAATGACAACTATCTTTAAAGTAATAAAGGTTGAGATTGGAATCACATCAATTTGGTGACCATTTCTATATACTCATTAATCTCTTCTCACTTTTGCTTCCCCTTCATTTTCTGCATTTGTCCATCCATAATTCCATATCCACCTACTTTACATTAATCACACTTAGTTTGTGCTCATTTCATCTCTATGCTCTGCAGATGTTCTTGGAATGGGTTGGTTGCAGTATATAACAATGGGAGAGGTTTCTGTCTCCTTAATCCGTGGACTCGAGAGGTGAAACATGTGGTACTAAAGGGCGATAAGCTCTTCGAGTCGTTGGGTTTCAGCTTCAGCCTTTGTGGTATTTCCCACGATCCTGCTATAGATGAGTACAAGGCCGTGCTCTCCGGCCCGTTCAAGTAGTAGCATCCCGTTTTCCCATGTTGTGAATATCAAGCATGGCAACTGCAAGTCTAAAACTCAACCCAATATATTGCAGGATGTTAATATGTACACTAGTAGTTGTAGCCGGGCAACTGTCAATTGTTTCAAAATTCCAAATCCCACTTGATTTGCATTACCTTTTCCATTTCCTATCTATTGTCCATTGTTTTTGCTTGTTAAGTTAACTTTAAATTATGAGCTTTGTTAAAAGCTGTATATTTTGACTATCTAGATGATCAATTGCATGAAGCCGAAATTTGTTTAGTGTTATTCAAACTGATTGAGTTTTAAAATGGTTTCATACTAGTGATTCAATGTCCTCTCATTTAAATATTACATGTTCTTTTTATTTAGATATTAGGTTTTGCATTTTTATAAGCTTTGAGAACAAAGCTTTTATAAGGGGTAAGTATTGCATTTTATCGCTGACTAGTTAGGTGATAAATATGTTTTTCACTCCGCTTGTGTTTCGGTACACAATCGATCTTAAGCCCGTAAAAAAAGAGGGGAGATATGTTATGTGGTATTGTATGTTATTAGATTCTTAAATGCCATCAATGAAACGTAATCAAATTTTTTGCTCATATGTTACCAATCTATAATATAACAAGAAAAGTTGTGTGCAAGACTCATAAATGCGTATCCAATTTATTTCTTTTCTCACAAAATTAGTGGCATCACAATTATACATTAATTTAGTCGTGTGATTTTTTTTTTGAGGTAAATTTAGTCGTGTGATTTAGACGTTTAGTGGGATAGAGATTAGGAGTTTCATCTTTATGAAATAACATTTACTACAAATCTTAATTGCCTTCTTTTTTATCATAGCCGTTACTATATATATACTCCTAGGAGTCCTAGCCTAGCCGGTTGCTAACCTTCAATTAATTCATAAAATTAATTATAACCGTTTCAACCTCAAAAAATTAATTATAGGCTATTAACAATATTATTCATTTAGTTGGCTCCTTGATATATATATATATATATATAGTGAAAACTGATGCAATCCTTACCCCAACCAGTACCCGTCAATTGCAAAATTTTCCTCCGTCCATTATTTTTCTTGCACATATATTGGCTTATGTATAGATCTGATCATCATCCATTATTTCTTACAGGTTTGAGTACGTGTTTAATTAGTACGTGTGTCAAGGATTTTTGAATTCAAATATACACGTTTCTTCCATTATGCATGTCCATTGTCTTGGAAGTAAAATGTGGCGAATTTTGAGCTTCTATTATACTTGGAGGTCCTGGACAACTGTGATTTTTATGGTAAGATTCATCTCTTTCAACACTTGCTATTTTTTTTATCTCTTTACCCATTCAGTTTATTAGATTAGTTTTCATATTGTTGAGAAAGTAAAACTTCTAGGTATATGATAATGTAAAGTTAATATTGGCTTGATTGTTATCCAAAATATCAATACTGAAAATGTTGTTTAACTTGATATATGTATATATTTATATTTAATATTACTCGTGACTTTATGATGTTATATAGAAGGGGCACTGGATGACATCCATGGGGAGGAAGAGCAAAAAGAGGAGGAAGGAGGAAGATATGGATATGGGTGAGGAAGATGAAATGGCCGATTTCATTAGATGAAGATGATCTTGATGAACGTGGAATTCTCAAGTACTTCCCGCCTCATGGTTCTTATTATTGGTTAAAGTTATTTTGATTTCTGTTTCACATTTCATTGATTGGTATTTTAGGAGGAAAAAGCCGGTAAGCAAAAAGAAGCTCCGGTCGGGTCCTGGAGTTACATCAATGGCAGTCCAAGAAGCCCAAGAAATCCTTGGTGATGTTGAGGAACTTCTGAAACTTCGGCAAACAAACTTGGAAAGCAGACATGAGGAGTCTGGTGAATTCGAGCGAATCATTTATCATTGTGGAGGGCCATTGTTGTCTATTCTAAATACTTAAGGATTCAAATTTAATTATTCAATATTCAATTAGTTGTTACTTGATACTTGATATTTATTTTTTAAATAATTGATGATTTTTAAATTTTAATTGAAATATTTATAATGTAGAGACTCTTCGTTGAAGCAGAATAACTTTTTTTCTATTATTTTAAATTATAAATTAAATTTCTACTTCTCAAAATATCAATTTTCAAAAGTTTATACATACCAACAAACAACTGTAAGAAAAATCATTATCAAATACATATATAGTTAACATATTTAAAAGAATGGTCTAAAATAATGATATTCAATTTTAAAAATAATCAACCAAATAATGCAGAGTATGACATTTAGGTTAAAACTTTCTAGAGTTTTCAATAATTAGATTTTAATTATCACTGTTAAATTAATAAATTATGTGCAATCAAAATCCCTATTACTAATAAGTATCAAATTATATAAAATATTAAATTTTAATTAATATTTTAATGAGCGAAAAACTCTATAAAATATTAATTTTTATTTTTTGACACGCTTTTTAATGAGCGAAAAACTCTATAAAATATTAATTTTTAATTAATTTTTTTATATATAATTTGATACTTATTACTAATAAGCATCAAATTATATAAAAAAGTTAATTAAAAATGTAATATTTTATAGAGTTTTTTGTTCCTTAAAAAACGTGTCGAAAAGTAAAGAGACATGTATTTTGGAACGGAGGGATTACTAAATACAAAGATAATAATCTGTGAATTGAAATTACAAACCTATTAAGAAATGTACTTAAATATATAATTGATATGTAGCGGTTACTTTTCTCGTTAAATTCCCGAGTAATAAATTAAAGGAGTTATGAGTTGTTATGATTAAATTAAACTGACTCTAAATATAATAATTGATGTTTTAAAGTAATTTTCAATTTAAACAATTTTGTTTTACTTTATTGGAGTTTGATTATGCATTTTTTTTCATATCAATATACTTTATTTATAATAATTACATGTTATTTACATCATTATAAAAAGTAAAAAGATTACAAAGCTCCACCACTAAGCCCTTCGAATTGTTTTAATTTTCTTTTAAAAATTTTGAAAGTTTAATCATCTAATATCTTTTTATTATTTTTATTAGAGTTAAGGTATATTTCATTAAGAGTTTAATCATATAATATCTTTTTATTATTTTTATTAGAGTCAAGGGTATATATATATATATATATATATATATATATATATATATATATATATATATATATATATATATATATATATATATATATATATATATATATGTTTCATTAAGCTGATCTTGTATTAAAAAAAATTTATGAGTTAATTGATACTAATTATTTTTATTTTTGCTAGATTTTGATACTATTTGGAGTAAGCAATGTGAATATGATGAATACGAGAGAATCTAACTAAGAGGCACATAACAAGAACATTAAATAAAATGTATATTTAATGTACTTTAATTTTATTGTTTTTTTATTCCATTAAATGTTTGAGCATGATAGAGAGTTATCAAGAATATGAATAATTTGAATAAATATATTAAAAACAAATGAAAAATAAACTTTATAAAAGTTTTAGTAGTAGTAGTTTTAGTGAAATGAATCTTTTAGTTTTATTGATTGATTTTTTTTAAATTCAATTATGATTGTTATTTAGATATATACATATAAAACTTAAATGCACAACAATCTGCGACCTTAACCTCTAACAATTAAACAAAAATATACACATGCATTTTGATTTTATTTTCGTTAATAAGAACCGAGCATACAAAACTTTAATATATATGTCAAGATTCAATTTTATTGAACCATGCCCCGTGCGTAGCACGGGTATGCTCACTAGTTTATAAATAAAAATGTCATCAACAAACAATGTCATCACAAATTATTGAAATCAATGAGGTATCATCACAAATGTCATCAATTAATAAAAGTCATCATTAAAAAGATATCATCAATGAAGTTTAATCACATTTTATGCCGTTGTGTCATCAATTGTATAAAAATGTCACCACAAATAAATTGATATACAATTGATTAAATTAAAAAAGCTGGCATGAAGCGATTTGATTAAAAAAGTGGCATCAAATAATTACATTAGAAAAATGACATCAAAACACCATTTTGAAAAAGTTGCATCACATTAAACAAAAAAATGTCATCAAAACCATACTTTGAAAAAATATCATCAAAATACTACTTTGAAAAAATATCATCAAAAATATGGCATCACGGTAAAAAAATATCATCAAAAAATTGACATAAAAAAAAGTGGCATCGGTCGTTAATAGTGAAAAAAATGGCATCAATGGTCAACGTGACATTACAGTAAACAAAAAATGTCATCAAGGTTTAAAAAAAGTGGCATTAAAAAAGTGTCATCCAATCATTTCATTAGAAAAGTGGCATCAAAGTGAAAATAAAATATAATAAAATTTTGGCATCAATACGGTAAAATATGACATCACTAAAAAAAAATCCAAATGGGTTAGTCAACGTTGACCGATTAACGGTTGACCGGTCAATGGTCAACCGTTGACCGGTCAATGGTCAAACAGTTGACCATTGACCATTCCACTCTATTTGGAAGGGGTCTACCTAAAACTAATTAAATTAGTTTGGGGTCTAAGTACCCAATTGAACATTCAAAAAGGGCAATCTACCAAAATCACCCTAATATGATTGTGTTGATTACATTAATGCATACAAGAAAAAAATGAGGGTTACACGAAGTTAACTATAATACAAATTATATGTAAATCGATACATAGTACCAATAATTTTTCTTTTTAAAACGTAAACAATTATTGTAAACCATTTTATCTATATCTATTTATCTTTTTGAATTTTTTAAAAATGAAAATTCTACTTCAAAGGTATATAGGTAAAAGCCACCCTAAATAAATACCATTATCAAAAACAAAAACTAAATGGTATAGTGATTTTTTTTTTTTGAAATATTCAAGAAAAAATAAATATTTGTCGAAAAATTCATGAAATCAAAGTATTTACACAAATATTAAAAAATGGCAGAGTATTCTGTTAGGAGGGAAATCTAGTTATGAAAAAAATATGGAATATAAACTAAACCAACTCCCTATACAAGCAAATAAAATACAAGAATCCCTCTCGCTGTAGTGGTAGGGAATCAGGATCGAATGCACGAGGAAACGTGTCAGCGCTTGCCTAATCAGTTCCAAAATCGCCCTGTTGTCGACCAGAAGACTACTCGATATCGACCTATATGAGTCGATATCGACTGAAGTCAGCCGATTTTCACTTCAGACCTGCACACAGAAAAACAATCAGAATTGAAATCGAGTACGGAGCACTCGATATCGACCTTAGGAACTTGATATCGACCTGTCAGGGGTCAAAATCAACTCTGTATGCAGAACTCAAAAATTGTAGAAAAATATATATAAGATGTCGGAAAAGTGCGTCCGAAGAATATAAGGATGGATGAGAAGATGATTAACATAAATAACACAGATTTGAGTTGTATAAAATCAATAAACTGAAAACTTCCAAGATCGGGGATTCAACGCCATAACAATAACCATGTAAGAACTATGCCAAGTTATAAAAAAGATTATGCCTTTTCATCAAATAAATTTCTTCATTAACAATTAAGAATATAGAGGCTTTCGCATAAACCCTAATTGTTACTACCATTTTCACATAATTAATTCAAATTCATATTAAGATCACTTTCTCTTCAATAATACAAATAAGGATCACCTACTACTTTCGCAGAAGAATTATGCAAATGTGGATTGAAGATGAAATCACATATAAAAATCATACCTTTGATGCATAATTACCCTACATGGCTACCGTCGGGCTCACCCCGACCCTAGAAGTAGGGTGACTACTCGCTTCTCATCATGGTAACAAACGTTAAATATATAAAGGAAATAACTACTTGCATTAAACTAAAATTGAGAAAGTACAAACCGAATAATACCACAATGCTTTCGCCTCCAAACTCCACTTGACCTCTCTCTCTAAGCTCTCTAATTGCCTAACTATGTGTGTAATGATGAATGAATAAAATCTCAGCCCCTAGAGCTTTATTTATAGTGCTCATCCTAGCTAATCTAGGAAAGAACAAGTATATCTATATCTAAATCTATCTATCTAAAACCTAAGATAAAAGTATAAAACATTGATAAATAAATTAAATAAAACAATTAAAATTCCCCCTAGGTGAATTAGGGAATTACTAAAGTGGATAAAACGTCTTCCATCTTGATAGAAGTCTAGAAGATCCTTTAATTCGTGTGGAAGAAATCTCTCTCTCGGACTAGGGCTTGAAATGGACTCGGATTGCCTTTGATGGTTACTTGATATCGACCAAGTGTAGTCGATATCGACCTAGCTCTTCTCAGCTCACTCGGTTTTAGCTCGGTATCGACTCCTGGGGTGGATTACAACTGGGCCTTCACTCGATATTGACTCCTTCCTTATGCTCCTCGAGTGGATCGGTTGATTCCTGGTGTGCATGTACTCGATATCGACCAGATGCAGTCGATATCGACTTCTTGTTGGGTCGAAATGCTGCCATCTAGCTCCTTCTCGATTTCTGGTTCAGCTCCCACTCGATATCGAGTTGCTGTAGTCGATATCGAGTGTCTTTACAGTTTTCTTCTCTTCTCCGAATTGCTCGTAAAGTATCTCGATTTCTGCGAAATTAAACAAGAACTAGTGTAAATCCCCATAATTGACAAATAAGTATAAACTACACAATTCATGCATTATTCTAACCCAGAAATATAAAATATGTACAGAAATCGATATGAAAGATGGTATAAACCGCCACAATAGATAAGAAAACCGCTACAAAAGGCCTATTGTGGCGGTTTTTACCCGCCTTGGTTGCTCGGGTTGCATTAGGTCTATTGTGGCGGTTTTACAATCTGTTGTGGCGGTTTATCATGAAAATCTAAAACCGCCATAATAGCTTAACAAACCGCCACAATAGCTCTGTTTAATGTGGCGGTTATTACAACCCTAATGTGGCGGTTTTCTGTTCTAATGTGATGGTTTTGTGATCTATTGTGACAGTTTTTTAATCTAATGTGGCGGTTTTCTGATCTAATGTGGCGGTTTTGTGAGCTAATGTGGCGGTTTTGTGAATTCTACTGAAATGATTTTATAGCTGTTGTGGCGGTTTTTTAATTTTGTTTTCATGCATTTTATTGATTAATTGTAGCCGTTTTTTCTATTTATGATTTATGAAATTGAGAATAATAATAAAGTACAAAATTTTCATTAATAGAAATGAACCATTATATATATAGACACACATATAACCATATTATAATATATCCATTACATCAAAATATATATTCACTAATAACTATATATAAAACTCAAGTGTATCGATATATAAAATTCATTCACAAAAGAACACATTTAAGTGTATCCTAATTCAAATTGTAATAGAGTAAATTCAAGAGTACATAGCATCACTTGTGTGCATTCATCTTCTCGTAGCGTAGGTACACATCTTGTAAAGTTGCCTGGAAGCAACTTGTGCCGGTGGCAAACTGGATGAAACAAGTGAAAACAACAAATAATCATGATGTTAGTAGCTAAAAAAAAAAAAGCAATATTTTACATCTTAATAGCTTAAAAAAAAGCAATAACAACATAAACCAAGCTCAATTCAGCAAGTTCAACTCCCTAAATGAGCACTAAAACATAAATCAAGCTCAATGCAACAAGTTCAACTCCCAAGAAAGCCATTCATAGTAGTAATTCAACAAGTTCAATCCATGTGATATTATCAAAAGATGACCTCAGAGGGGTCTTGGCAGCATTCCTTGAAGATAATGCAGGTCCACTAAACAACCAAAGTTAACGTTAGATGATATCATGTATATAATACAACATGATGAATAAGAGAGGGCAGAAATAAACAAAAAGTTTCTCCTTGTGCGGCATCAGGATTGGTAACTAATAAAGCAGATTCATGCACAATAAAGGGAGAATATTACCTGATGGGATGATACTTGAAGTGAGGAACTGTGGAACATCTCATCAAATTGGATGTTGAATTAGTTGACAGCTTCTGCACAGTACGTGTCTCTGTACATTCTGTTAAATTGCACAAAGTATCCAAATATAACAGCATGCCTCAAGTAGGATTATTTGTCATTCTCCCACAGGTATGGCTCGTACCAATAAATAGACATGACCTTGTCATGAGATATGGACAGTATGTAGTGATAGAATCATGATAGGCATAAGCTTGTCAGTTTTTGAACGAAAAAAGTAACTATGTTATGATCATTTTTCCCCCAAATGACAGAAAACAACCTCTACCTTGGAAGCAGGAATTTTGACAAACAAGAATATGTAACACTATAATAGCATTCTTTTCCACCTGTTGTTTGGTTTAGTTATTGATATTTCCCTAAAAATTCATCAAATCCAAGACCATCAAATACCAAATGTATCACTTAAGAACCTTAAACCTCACTTCATCCACTCGAAAATTTTCATTGGGAAATATAGAGCTTTGTCTCTCGCAACTGAACAGTCAGAAGAAAATATAATCCAGCAAAGAACATTGAAATCTCTTTGTTTTTTAAATTCTCAATCCTTAAGTAGCACACATGAAGAAGACAAAAATAAACCTATTATTCTTGTATAGTCCATAAAGAGATTAAAGCCTGAATTATGTTAACAAAGTGTTTTTTCCCCAAGTCAAAGTAATTAGTTTAGGTTCATGTACATCAGTCAATCCCATCCAATTGCTAATTTGAATTAACATACTAGAAACGCAAAAACAGTCTTACCTTTTCCAATCAATTGGATCAAGCTTCTGTGCAAAGCGGTTGAGCAACTGATCTACATGATCTCCCGTGACTGATTTAGAAATGCCATGTTCCTGCTTTCTCAGGTAAGCATATTTTTTTGATGGGCTTTTAAGTGAGACATCATTTAGCCTGGAATCACCACCAGACAGAATATCAGCAGGAAATCTTACATCCCACGGGGCCTGCAATGAGTTCACCATAAACATTACTCCCTCTGTTTACAATTAGTTGACGTTTTAGGTGAATTGCACTCAAATTAAGGAATGAAGGTTCACTATGTAAAGACGACATTTTTTTTTGGATTGATCCGTACATGTGACTCTGCAACTTCCCCTTCACCCCCAAAGAACATCTCATTGGAGCCAATTTTTAAAATTAAACAAGGTAAGGCAGTGTTGCTTCTCACATTGTAGTCCATTATTTTTAATTGTAGGAAAAAAAAAGGGGAGGGGGGGAGTCCGTATTGTGAAATTGAGTGGGAGAATTCCCAAACGGAAATTATTTATCAAAATGTAAAAAAATCATTAAAATGTCAAGTAATTGTAAACAGAGGGAGTAATAATTAATCAGGAGGCTAGGCAAGTTTAAGACAAAGTTGAAGATTTACCTTAAGCACATGAGTAGCTTTTGAGCACCACTGGAAACCTGTGGCGCACTAATATCACTTGTGAGCAATAGCTTTATGCACTAAAATAAACGGTAACATTTTCTTAAAATTATTTAGTTTTGTTTCTCAGCTTACCATATTAGAACTTTCATCATGACCTGCACCTCCTCCATTACTTGCAAGCAACATCCTCTCATTTAAAGTATCCAGCTGATTCACCAAATATAAATCCCAATGGTTCTTTGATCAAGCATGCAACAATTATAAACAAATAAATGACTGATATAATCCTTTTTAAACTTCAACACAAAAACATGAAGCTAATATATGTATACACACACACACAAGGAAATGTAAAACAGGGGTTCTGAATTTTCAGCATTATAGGTTCAGAATAAACGGATGTATGAAGCACAACCAAAGCTGTTTCATATGGTTGTTTTCTGAAAATTACGTTCACAGTATTGCAATAATAGAGTTCAGCAAGCATATGCGTTTTACAATCTGTCAAAATTTTCACCTACTTCTCCTTATACCTTTAATTTGAATATGCTAGTACACATATATGCCATGGGAAGCTTGATAAATGAAAATCTTATCACAGTCCCATCCCTAGTTTAACATGAGTGAGGTGCTCTCTCAATTAGCACAAGATAAAGCCATATCTACTGTGCTGATAAGGTAATTCTTTTGCTTGAAAAGACTATAGATTATAACCATTTAAAATTAAGAGTTAAAGCAAGCACAATATTAAACCCTGCAATATTGAATGAAAATCCACAATAGTACGTGAGAGAAAGAAATCAGATCTAGTACTGCCCAATTGATTCTTTCACTTGATTAGGCATTGAAACAAGTACCACAGATCCATGAAGTGGAACCTAGAAGGATCAGAAGTTTGTTACCATTGCAATTACCAACTCAACTGGCCCTCTCATTTCAGCTGTGGAAGAAACATGTTGAGATATCAAATCCAAATCCCGGTCTGGCGGTAGCTCTAGAGAGCAAGGGACCTCCTCAGAAACAACGGCGGAGAGAGGAGAATAGAGCTTCTCGAGCTCGTCGACGATGGCCAAGACGCAGTCTTAGAGAGCGGAGGACCTTCTGTTGATCGATTTGCCCTAGGAGAGCGAGTCCCCAAGCTCTCGACATTGTCACCCATAGGAGAAAGAGATTGAGAAAGAGAGGAAGGGGAGAGAAACAACAAGGAAGGCGAGTGGAGCGACAGCGGGAACGAATAGGTGTTTGGAGAGGAAAGTGGGAGAGAGAAACTGGTCAGGACTCTTTTCATTCCACCCCTCAAATTCTTTATTAGGTCAATTTTACTGGTTTTGAGAAACCACTTCATTAGATAAGCAAACTGCTACAATAGGCTTTTAAGAACCGCCACAGTAGATAGAAAAAAAAAAAGCATTATAAAAACCAACCGCCACATTAGTTTTAAAAACCGCCACATAGTCTCTGTCATAGAGTACATTAATAAAACCGTTGCTAAACCGCTGCAATAGATAAAACCGCCACAATAAACCACTTCAATAGAGTAACCGCCGCAATGAAGTGCCACAATAGGTCCTAATTGTAATAGTGTCTTCTCTTCTCCGAATTGCTCGTAAAGTATAGATAAATATTTTATTGAAATAGGGGAAGAATTGACAAATAAGTATAAACTACACAATTCCTGCATTATTCTAACCCAGAAATATAAAATATGTACGAAAATCGATATGAAAGATGGTATAAAACATGGCAAATTAAGCGCATATCAACACCCCATACTTAAGCTTGCTTGTCCTCAAGCAATACTTTTAATGGTCATACATGGGAAGAAATAAAACTCTCAACATCTTAGATTCATTCTTATATGTCCCGACAATCAATTACCATCATCGAAAAGGTACTAGTGCCACCAATTCTTGCATGTGAATAAAAGCAACATCTACTCACAAAAGAAGGGTTATGCAAAACCAATTTCATAAGCGACAAAACAACAATAATCAAGAGGACTTTAATTAAGCTCAATAGGGAGTAGATTGGTAAAAGGCTAAATGTGGGATATTTTTGGCCATGTGGTGCTAATGATCCGAAAATGAAGTAATTTTCAAACTTTTCATACCACATTCCTTCTTCATTTGATTTCTCACTTTTCTCTCATCGCTCATTGCTTATTTCACAATAATGCTTTTACCTCTCTAATCTCAGCGCTACCTTCTCAACGCAGGCAAGGTCGATCTTGGCCATGGGTGTCATGAATGACCCCAGATACTTAGTGCTTCGGACACCTCACCTTGGTGTCCCATCCCACAGAACTAACATCTCAACGCAGGCAAGGTCGATCTACCTTTATCTCTTGAGTTGACCGGATTTTCTTCCACTCATTAAATTTTCCATAATTTTCACTTTCATGCCAAACTCCAATAGTTATAATACAAACACCATATAATAATATCCAAATGTAACTTCCATTCTCAACATAATCTTCGGATAAGGAAATAAGGTAAAAATGGGTAATATTTAGATCATGTGGAGCAATAATAATGTAAGGCTCAATATGGCGTGTGATGCAAATAAGCATAGGTATGGCTAGGAATATAACAATGTGAGCATTATATGGAAAATAAAGTCTTCCGTCCTCTTATCATGCATATGTCAAAAGCAACTTCAAATTTTACCTCCTTTCATGGTTTTCAAAAAATATACACTTCATTGTGACTTCCATTTACTAGTCAATTTCATGCTATATCTCTAATGAATCAAATTTTGCATCGTCGAGTTCAATTAAAGCTTCCATGACACTAATTAAAAAAATTTCAATGGGGGTGATAAAAATATACTTTGGAAAATAACATATAAGCGCATATGAATAATAAATCCAAAGATACCATGTATGAACAATTCGGGAAATAAATATGAATATGCATAAAGTAAGTTTTTTTCCCACCCCATACTTAGATATTACAGTGTCCTCACTATATAAAAACAAGGGTAAAGGAAGAAACTTACTAAACAAACGTGCAGATGGTCGAAATAGGTGCTGAAGATCTCTGATGGGTAGGTCGATATCGAGTGAACCAGTCGATATCAACTGGGTTCACTCGACTCCTTCTAGTTCCATGCTATAGGGTGATTTATAGTGGATCACAACATTCCTGGTCGAAATCTTTAGTCGATATCGACCAGATGGGTCGATATTAAGTCACTTGCAATTTTTTTTTCGGAAATAATAAAACAAAACAAGAATAACAAAAACCAGATGTTCAAAACCTAAAACATAATTGTCTAATAATACAAACTCTAGATTTTATAGTCACTAGGCTGACTTCTTCTTTTGATCTCAAGGTGGCATCTGCAGGGCCCACATGGCTTGAGCCTCGAATAAGACTCCATTCTTGTCCATAAACTGTAGCCCTCCGGAATGGATCTTGTGCACCGTGAAGGGTCCCATCTTCTTATTGTTGAACTTGTTAAGGAACCAATGATACTTTGATTTGGAGACATACACCTTGTCTCCTACTTCGTAGTCCTTCGGGTCATCATTGGAAACCCTGCATAAGCTCACATACCAAGACAAATCTCTTCCATGTATAGATAAATATTTTATTGAAATAGGGGAAGAAAGGTCCATACCTCGGCTTACCTTTGCAGATTCTTCTTTCGGCTTCTGTGGGTCTGGTCGATATCGACCTGTTGAGTTGATATCGACTGTTGTTGCTCTTCTGGTAGACTTTACCTTCATAGAACCATTGTGCCTTTCAGTTTTATTAAAGGAATACTCAATTACTTCGTCGCTGATGGTGAATGTGAGCACTCCTTTCCTTACGCTTATATTGGCATCGACGGTTGCTAAGAAGGGTCTACCTAGAATAATTGGACAAGCAGGGTCATGTGCCATATCAATAACCAGGAAATCAGCAGGGAAAAAAAACTTACCCACTTGTATCGGTACATTGTCCACCATGCCTGTAAGGATGACCACAGTGTTGTCCGTCATATAGAGTCGGGCATCCACAAGCTCTAGAGCTCCTATCTTGATCGATTTTGAAGCAGATGGATAATGACATGATGCTGACACTGGCTCCTAAGTCACACAATGCATTGAATTTATGTTGACCAAATCCAATAGTGATAGCAAACTTACCTGGATCTGGCCTTTTCTTTGGAAGCTCCATCTTGCTGCATTCCTCCGCGATCTCAGCCATCGACCTCTTCTTGCTTAGGATTTCTTTGAGGAATTTGGCATATGAATGCATTTCATGAAGAGCTTCGGTGAAGGGAACAGTGACGTTGAGCCCTTGAAGCATCTTCACGAAATGCTGGAACTTTTTCCCCGTTGGGTCCTTCAATGTTTTCAACGAGAATGGAAGCATCTTCTTCTTTGTTGGTGTTGATGTCGAGTGGATAGGGTCGACATCGACTGGAGTTGCTAGCTTCGGGGATTTCTGGTGAGGTGGGTCGATTTTGACCCTGGGGGGTCAATATCGGCTAGAGGCTGGTCGATATCGACTCGTCTCCTGTAGCCTCCTCCTCCGTTGTTTGCTCGGGCGTTTGTAGCTAACACCCACTCCTTAAGTTCATAGCCTCCATTTGACCTGTAGATTTACCTTTAGGATTTGGTTCTGAAGATCCAGGGAGTGTACCTGATGGTTTGGGGACTGATGTCGCTAGTTGACCAATCTGGGTCTCTATATTCTTTCGTCAAACATTGATCTCTCTCAATCGCGAGTTGATGTCATGCAGTTGAGTATGGACGGAGTTGTTGGCTTATTTGAATTCAGTATGATTTCGTCACATCTCGTCGAGGATGATGTGCAGGTCATCTTGTTTGAATTCAACAGTTGAGAATGGACGGAGTTGTTGACTGATGTCGCTAGTTGACCAATCAGGGTCTCTATGTCAGGGTGTCTGGGAGCTCTTTAGGGCGGGGGGTCTCTTTGGTGCTGGGGCTGGCGATAATAGCCCATTTCTGTTGCTCATGTTGTCCTGAGTAGTTTCCCCCGGCATAGCTGTACTTGGTCGACATGTGGGCACACAGTAGTGTTGTGCCTCACAGTCCCACACTCCAAACAAGGTTGGTTATTAGAAAGGTTTTACTTGTTTGGTAAGGTGGTGTACCTGGTCTTGCTGGAATTGGTTTCTGACGTCCGGATTAATTTCCATTGACGATTCGTAGAGCGGCATATATGGGACATACCTTTCATCGGGGGCCGCAACAATCCCATAGGTGTTGTCGTAGTTAGCCAACATCTCAAAGGTTTCCCAAAGCACGTCGTGGTGTGTACTCGAGATACCTATAAGCCGTATAGATGTTGATATGCTCCTTTGTAGGTGCATCCAGGGAGTTGAATATGATCTTCTGGATCACATATGGTGCTTAGTCGTGCATAGGGCAAGACTTCAGCAAGCGTTTGTAGCACTCCCAGACCTGTGCGAGTGTTTCCCCTGGCTTTTTCTTGAAAGTCGTGATCTGTTGTCTGAGCTGCGCTGTCTTGGCTTGAGCCAAACCCTCGAACCCCTGAGTTCGTTCCACGTGTGAATAGATTGTGGAGCCAAACCCTCGAACCAATGTGAAGCTTTCCCTGCAAGCAACCAACGAAAAAACTTTTAGTTTTAGATATTCTAGATTAGCATCATCGGCTATAGTTTCACACAAATCCAGAAATATAGTAATGTGCTCTAAAGGACATTCATTGGGTTTTCCCTCAAATTGATTCCTCCTAATTTTAGAAATAAAAGAAGGATGAATTTCAAAAGAAACCCGAGGGAGAACGATAGGTGAATTTGGAACTTCCAGAGTAGGGTGCAAATATTCTTCCGCGTTCGCAGAGATGTGCTGAAGTTTTCCTCGAGTGCTCTTCTGGCTTGGGCTTTGCGATCTACCCTTGCCTCTCACCTTTGTTGGTTTTTTTTTAACCGGAAATAATTTGGCTTTAGGGGAATTCTAAGAGCCAAGTGCATCCATACGGATGAGAGAGTAAAGCAAAGAATCACCAGGGCTAATGTGGTTGTGCATGGCAACGTTTAGATGTGTTAAGTGGTCCGCAACTTGGTTTACCTCGCGATAGACATGATGAATCTCGACAGAAGAGAAGAAACCTAGCGAGACTAGACTGTCCGAGACAATCATTTTGGAGTCTTCTGAAGGTTTCCCAAGACCTTTTAAGCTATTGATAACGGTAAGATTGTCACCTTCAATTTCCAAGTCGGTTATATGTAGTTCTAGTGCGGCCATGATACCTTGCCATGCCCCAAAGTTTTCCGATCCCGCGACAGTAGGGATTGGGCAAGGACCACAGCCAATAAAGATCGGGGTTCCTAAATGGTTTCTGATTATAAAGTCGTAGGAGCCTGAACCAATTGGCGCGAGAGCCCCGTCAAAATTAAGTTTGTGTTTTCCATTCAATGGGGGTTTCCATTTTGTTCTTTTCCTTCTTTGAGATGTTGTTTTTGTGGTTATTGGTTGTGATTGTGATGTTGTTTTTGTGGTTATTTGGTCCTTGAAGAAAGATATAATGCATCTCACATCCGGGTGTATATCGTCGAATAGTGTCTTGTTCCTAAAGTACCAGATTCCCCACCAGGCAAAGGCAAGAGTAGAGAAGCGATTCTTACCTATGTTATTTTCAATATCTTGTATTATGTCATTGATGGTATTGCCTTCCCTGAAGGCATCGATAGTTTTCATGTACAATACTGGATCAATTGCAAGTATGGTGTCTCTTGTAATAGGGCAGCCCCATAGTAGGTGAGGAATGTCCTCAAAATAGGAGTCACATTGTGGGCAATTGGTTGGGATTCCTATTCGTCTTGAGGCAAGTTTGGAGGCAATGGGTAAGCCATTTTTTGAGATCTTCCAAAGGAAGGTCTTAATCTTTGGTGGGATATCCAGGTCCCAAATCCATCTCATGTTTGATTTTTGATGTTGTTTTAAGCCACCCATCATGTCTATAGCTGATTTGGTAGAGAACCATCTATTTCTGCTCCATTTCCAATATAGCTTATCCATATGTATGTTTTTAGGTATGAGTGTCATTTTGATATTTTCAATTATTTCTTTTGATAAGTTGTAGTCACTTAGTCTATTCATTTTTTCTAGGTCCCATGTCTTGTTAGCTTTTAAATGCCGATTTATAGTTGTGGTAGTTTCAATTTGGTAGGGATGTGACACCATAGTTATGAGAGGTGCATCGCCTGTCCAATGATCTAGCTAGAAGTTGATGTTTTGTCCATTTCCAATTGACCAATGGATCCCTTGCTTGAATAAAGGGATTAATTTAGTCATCCGAGTCCATTGTCAGGAAGTAGCTAGGCCCCCTTCAATTATAGTTTAGAAGTTCTTGCTGTTTTAGGTATTTTTCCTTAATTAGTGCTACCCAAGGGTTGTTCAGTTATGCTAAGATTTTCCATAGCAGTTTAAGCTGTAAGGCTTTATTTATGTCTTTTGATACTCGTAGACCTAAACCACCATTGGATTTTGATTTGCCGATCTCAAACCAGCTTATTAAAGTCTTGTGTTTAGTCTCTTTGGAGACATCAGATAAAACAACTTAAAAAGGGTATGTTCCCTCAAATTTTCACTATATATAAGTATATAACCCCACACCTTTTCTTCCATCTCCACTGGCACACCCATACTTGGCTTTCTCCAAAATTGAAACCTGAAAAGCAACTCACACTTACCTTCCACAAATGGAAGCCTCCAAAGAGGACGCCGGCCTCCACCGCGTCAATTTCTCAGAGCCAAGAGGCTTTGCAGAGACGCTTAAGTCGGACCTGAAAGAGACTTTCTTCCCGGACGATCCCTTCCGGCAATTCTCCGGTGAGTCCCCTCTCCGTCGCACCTGGAAGGGGTTGCAGTACTTCATCCCTGTGTTCGAGTGGCTGCCGGCTTACAACCTGAAGCTCCTCCGCTACGACTTTCTCGCCGGAATCACTATTGCCAGCCTCGCCATCCCGCAGGGCATCAGCTATGCCAATCTCGCCCGCATCCCACCCGTCATCGGCCTCTGTAATTCCCTCTATATATTTAGTAACCTTCATTATATTGATTGGTTAAAAATGTAAAGAGGATTTTGAGCATCTTAGTATCACTTTTTGGTGTCATTTTTTTATTGAACCAATTGAGTTGAATCGGTATATATATTACACCTGCCAATCCATGTGAATCTAAAATTTGAGTTGGGAAATTCTGTTCATTAATTTCCATTATTTATGGGTAAATTATTAGCTTGGTTTTGCATATAAATTGTAAAAAAGTGGATCAATAGATTGAAAATCTTACACTTAGATTTAAATCAAGTCAAATTATACCGTTTGGATTGGATTGTTATGTTTATGTAAAATGCACGATTAATCAAATCGATATACATACATACTAACATACACATGTACAATTTAAAATTTATGTGAATGTTGGATGTTTGTGCTGATGACTTTTCAGCCCATGCCTTTAGGATATATATATTTGTCCTTGCTACTAGCGCAGTATATCAGTATTGTTTTTTGGCTTAATTGCTATATAATATAAGCACGATTATTTGATTCTTGTACTTTCTTATATGTGTAACTTAATTAAAACGTTACAGATTCAAGTTTCGTCCCAGCATTCATATACGCTATCTTCGGTAGCTCTCAGAACTTAGCCGTTGGGACAGTGGCAGCCTGCTCTATGCTGCTCTCTGAGACTATCGGAGAAGTTGTGGATGTTACCAAGAATCCGACTTTGTACCTCAACTTAGTCTTCACCTCCACACTCATCACTGGCCTTTTCCAGACTGTCTTGGGGATGTTAAGGTACGTATAATATAACACACACACACACACACACATATATATATATATATATATATATATATATATTTTGATCTGTCTTGAATTGGGCATGTTAAGAGAAAAGTCACACATCCAAATTATATATGTTTGAAGATAACAAAGCTAAGTGTGTGTATATATGTGGACTAGTTATTATATTGTCAATTGATTTTAGCTAGTATGAAACTTACTATATATTTTAATTGATCTCATCTAATAATAGGATGGAACTTACTAGCGTGCACATGATCCCCGAGCAGGAGCCCTAATGGACTTAAACAAAACGACTACAATTCCCAAACCATGATGTTTTTTATTTTTATTTTTGTAAATAAAATGTCAATAATAATAAATAATTTTATAAAATTAAATAAAATATTAACAAAGTTAGCGTCAAATAAGAAGAGTGGAGTTGATCAAATTAAATAAAAGTTTTGAGTATATTCAAATAACGAAGGAGAGGAATTTTTATCAACATCAACGAGTTTATGTTAAAACCATTCTTATCATTTCTTTATAGTTTTCACCAAATCTTAACGGATTTAAATTGACATCTTATTCGGCTTAAAGCAATCCCATCAAACTCATACATCATAATATACACGCTTAAGATAGTAACCGAAAACTCCACCACCGTCACCATCGACATCGAGTAACTCAATGCGAGTGGGAGTCTACAAATCAAGAAATTAGCAACTTATTTTGGTCTCCTTTGCAACAACTTGTGTGACGTTATCTACTCATCTGCAACAATCCAACGACCCCCACAAAACATGACCAAAAAAATAAGGGAAAAAAAAAACTCTTTAACTTTTAATAATGGAATTAAACATGTATGCGTAGGGAGGATGGATGGAGGTGGGCCCGGTCCATTCCTTTTGAGTCGTCTGTGTCCGGGGGCAGATCCAAATGGCCGCCCTCATCCAACGATTACGAACCCATATATATAATCTTTTCGTCGACAAGGCTGTTATTCGAGCCTAGTAGTGTATGGTCTAGGCCCAAAGTATAAGTGCACTAGGCCCAATTAGATTGAGCATTTTGTATAGGAAGTAGATAAAATGAATGTCGTTGTCTTCTAGCAGTTCCACCTGCTTCAAATACAGATGTAATGACAGCTTCCCATTATATTGAATTCCTGTAGTAATTTACAGAGCAACAAGCTCTTTTCCATTATCCCCTAATTCACAGTATGATATCAGAGCCTCTAAAGAACTAAATGTCCAGAAACACAAAAAAACACACAAACAGAAAGACACAAAACACAAGAAACAGCAACAATGGCTAACCCCCTTTCTTCTTCATCTTCTCCACTGCCTACACCCCCTTCCTCAGCATTACAGACTCCCACACTTCTACCTAGGTTTTCCTCCTTACCCGCTTTCTCTATTTTTATTCCCATAAAGCTCAAAGAAAACAACTTTGTTGTATGGAAGGCCCAAGTTCGACCTTATCTCGGCTCTCAAGGCCTTCTTCCGTTTGTTGATGGGAGCCATCCTCGTCCCTCTCCGATGACCCCTGACGGTGTTCCGAACCCGGCGTACAATGACTGGGTCACTAGAGACCTACTTGTTATGGTTGTCCTCACTTCATCGCTGTCCGAAAACATCCTTGCCCAAGTCATAGATTGCGATACATCTGCAGAAATTTGGAGCTTCTTGCACGAGTTGTACTCGGCTCGATCGACGGCACAAATTGTTCAAGCGCGGCTGCAGCTTGCTTCACTTCGGAAAGGTTCGGAGAATGTCACCGACTATTTCAATCGCGCCAAAGCACTGGTAAGCTCCCTCTCTGCTGCTGGTCAGGTTGTGTCTGACATTGAGTTGATCACATATGTGCTTGCTGGGCTAGGAGCAGAGTATGGATCTTTAGTCACATCTTTATCCACACAACCAGTCCCACCAGACCCCAAAACCATCTTCTCTCGTATGCTTAATCATGAAGCTCGTCTTGCCACACCAACCCACTCAAATGGCATCTTACCCACGCCTCCTCCTATCCAAAGAAACACCCCACCAGTTCAAACCTAGAGGCAAACTATACATTTAGTGGCAGAGGAGGCCGTGGTGGCTACAATTGTGGTGGCCGTGATGGAGGCAGGGGGCGAGGTCGCGGTCGAGACACCCCACATAGCACTCCCTTCACTCCAAACCACAATTCCAATCGCCCCCACACCACCTTCAATGGCTTACCTGATAACCAACCCATCTGGCAATTATGCAACAAAAGAGGGCATGTTGCCCCGTCCTATTGGCACCGATTTGATCAGGCATATCAGTCGCCTCCTCCATCGTCGATTCAAGCCAACTATACCTCGACCTGGTATCCAGACACAGTGGCAAACAAGCACTTCACCCCGGACATTGGAAACTTGAGACTCGATTCGCTTCCGTATGCCGGGACTAAGCAGGTATCTCTTGGTGATGGTTCATCCATTCCAATCCATAATCAAGGATCAGCGCAGTTCACCTCTCAAAACCGTAACTTCCTTCTCTCCGATCTCCTTCATACACCTTCTATCTCAAAAAATCTTTTGTCTGTCAATAAATTTTGTATTGATAACAACATCTTCTTTGAGTTTCGTGGTAACACTTTTGTGGTGAAGGATTCACAGACACTTCGTCCTCTTCTTCAAGGAACTACTGAAGGAGGGCTATATTGGCTGCCTATTGATCTCTGTTCATCGCCACCGTCACCACCTCAACTCCATTCCACCGTAGCTACTGTCTCTCTCCATCGTTGGCACTCTAGGTTGGGCCACCCCTCTCAAACCCTAACTCGGTCTATCTTAGGAGCCCTTCAGAAGCCCGTTCTCCACGGCCCAATAACCGATTTTCCATGTCAGAGCTGCTCTTGGGCCAAGGCCCATGCACTCCCCTATCCAGCTTCATCTAGTAGGTCCACTAGTATTTTACAACTTTTGTTTGTTGACGTGTGGGGTCCCGCTCAACACATTTCCGAGAATGGTTATCGTTATTACTTATCTATTGTAGATGACTACTCTAAGTTTATTTGGTTCTTTCCTATTGCCTCAAAATCCGTTGTTGCATCTACTTTTATTACATTTTCTAGGTTGGTCACAAATGCTTTCTCCACCACTATTAAAAGTGTCCAAACCGATAATGGAACCGAATTTAAACCACTTCGTCTCTTCTTTGAAGAAAATGGTATTGCTCACCGCCTCACTTGTCCATATGCTCATTCACAAAATGGTTCTGTTGAGTCTCGTCATCGACGAATTGTTGACATGGGCTTAACACTTCTCAAGCATGCTTCTCTTCCTCTTTCATATTGGGACTATGCCTTTGAAACCGCGGTTTATCTCTTGAACCGCCTTCCCACTAGAGTCCTTCAAAACAAGTTCCCTTTTGAGCTTGTCTTCCTTGTATTGGTAAATAAAGAGCGGTCATTTCGGAGTTCCAACCGGGGACCTATGGGTACTACCCACAAGTCCTTTCCGGTGAAAAAATCAATAAATGAAGCTATAGGGAATTGAACTCAAGACCTCATTACTCAAGTTCCCACCCTCGTACCAACTAAGCTAAGCACTCTTATTTTTGAGCTTGTCTTCCACACATTCCCGGATTACACTTTTCTTCGGGTCTTTGGTTGTCTTGCCTTCCCAAATTTCCGTCCTTATAATACTCACAAATTAGCTTTTCGGTCTACACCCACTATTTTTCTCGGTTATAGCTCCCAACATCGAGGCTACATTTGTTTTGATTGGGTTAACTCTCGGAGTTACGTGTCACGAGACGTAATATTTCATGAAGACTCGTTTCCATTCTCACATTCTAGTGGACCTCCTACATCTGAAGCTCCAAATCAAGCCCATTCTTTACCACTCCTTCAAATGCCATCCATTATTGGGCCTCCTCCCAATTCCTTGTCCTCCTGCCCAACCTTATTAATTCTTCACACTCAAGCCCACTCTCTCCTAACTCATTTACCACACCTCCGTCATCCCCTTCTACAGACACATCTTCAGCCTCTTCTACCTCGCCTCCCTCTTCACTTGAGCCTATTCCTCTTGATAATCCAAACTCCAATCTCCATCCAATGCTCACAAGATCAAAAGATTCTATTTCCAAACCCCTTCTCCGCACTGACGGAACCATTCCCTGGCCCCCTCCTCCTCAATGCTCCCTCACCCAAACCTCTCCCCTGTTCCCGACGAGCCTCGGTCCTATACTGAAGCCTCTAAACATCAAGAATGGAAATCCGCCATGTCTCTTCAATTCAATGCCTTACTCGCCACCAACACTTGGACCCTTGTCCCCTCTAATCCTACTTTCAATGTCCTTAGCACTAACCCTCCGTTTGGATGATGGAATTTGATGGAATTTTTAGGAAGGGAATAGAAGGGAAAATGAATTGAGCATTTGGGGGATAATTGGAAGGAATGGGAGGGATTTTAAACTTTAGTAACTGCCCTATTCCATGGGATTTCACAACCCAGCAAATTAGTGGAATTTGATGGGAAAGTGAAATTCTTTCCCTTCCCTTCCCTTCTCTTTCTCAAATTTACAATCCATCCCCTTCCCTAAAATACCCACCTGCCAAACAGGGTTTTTAAAACCAAACGCCTCTCCAATGGCCAAATCGAACGGCGCAAGGCTCGGCTTGTTGCTCAAGGATTCAATCAAGTTCAGGGCATCGACTTCTCTGAGACTTTTAGTCCAGTAGCTAAGCCCACCACCATACGCTTATTGCTTTCCCTTGCCGCGATGAATGGATGGTCGGTTCGGCAACTCGATATTCAAATCGCTTTCCTTCATGGGGATTTGAATGAAGATGTTTTCATCCGTCAACCACAAGGTTTTATAAAGCCTCTCTATCCTGATTTTGTTTGTAAACTTCACAAATCTCTTTATGGCTTGAAACAAGCTCTCCGAGCTTGGTTTGCGAAATTAAGTGATGTACTGATTCAACTTGGCTTTGCTCCTTCCCGCGCCGATTCTTCCCTCTTTAGCTACCATCACAATGGATACCTGGTTCATGTCCTCGTATATGTGGACGATCTTTTTGTCTTCTCTTCTGATGTTCGCCAGTCTGAAATGTTTATTGGTGCTCTGTCCAAGCGCTTCCCAGTTAAGGATCTTGGGGACTTACATTTTTTTCTTGGCATTGAGGTTTCTCGAACCAGTGCAGGTTTCTCCTTATGCCAATCTCGGGACATCAAATACCTCTAAACTCGGACAAATATGCAAAGCTCGAGTCCTGTCTCAACACCGATGGCTCTCTCAATGCCCAGTGAGAGTGCCCCATTGTCGGACCCACTTCTATATCGCAACACCATTGGAAGCCTCCAGTACTTAGCCTTTACGAGGCCGAATATCTCGTTTGCGGTAAACAAGGTGTGTCAAGCTATGCACTCACCTCAAGAGAACCATTGGCAAGCCGTAAAGAGGATCCTTCGATACCTCAATGCCACTGCCGACCTTCGTTTTCACATCTCTACTCACACAGATTTACGTATCCAGGCATACTCCGACTCCGATTGGGCTGGTGACTCTCTTGATCGACGCTCAACAGCTGCCTATTGTATCTTTTTGGGCAGCAAATTGGTCTCACGGTCCTCTAAGAAGCAAGATACCGTCGCTAGGTCTTCTACGGAGGCCGAGTATCGGAGTCTTTCCATTGCGACATGTGAATCTCTTTGGCTTCAGCTTTTACTCTCTGAATTGGGCATTCGACTTTGTCATCCTCCTATCCTCTGGTGTGATAATTTGGGTGCTACATACTTGGCAATCAATCCCGTGTTGCATCATCGTATTAAGCATGTATCTCTTGATTACCACTTTGTTCGGGAGCGCGTCCAACGGAGGAGTCTCCAAGTGGAGTTCATTTCCTCCAAGGACCAACTGGCTGATCCTCTCACCAAACCTCTTGCTGCACCACGTTTTTTGCAGATTCGTCCCAAGTTGTGCATCTTCCCAGCTGAGACCGAGGGGGCGTAGTAGTGTATGGTCTAGGCCCAAAGTATTAAGTGCACTATGCCCAATTAGATTGAGCATTTTGTATCGGAAGTAGACAAAATGAATGTCGTTGTCTTCTAGCAGTTCCACCTCCTTCAAATACAGATGTAATGACAGCTTCCCATTGTATTGAATTCCTGCAGTAATTTACAGAGCAACAAGCTCTTTTCCACTATCCCCTAATTCACAGTAGAGTCGAACGAGCCGAATATTGCTTGTTCATATTCAGTTCATTTAAAATATGAACGAGCTCGAGCCGAGCCTAAATTTTTAGGCGAGCTTAAAACTGTGCTCATACTCGGCTCGTTTAGGAAATGAACGAGTTCGAGCCGAGCTTTATTCGAGCTTTAAGCAGTTTTATTTGCTCATTACACAGTAATTTAAAAGAAATTTAAGAAATTCCAAAAAATTCGAGCTATTCGAGTTTAATTCAAACGAGCCGAGTTTTGGACCGAGCTTTAAAATGTGCTCATACTCGGCTCGTTTAGAAAATGAACGAGCTCGAATCGATTTTTTATCAAGCGAGTATGAGTCGAATTCGAGCTACTCGTGTTCACATAACACCTCTAGTCGACAACTTCGTTTTGGTATATAATACGTATTAATTCGATATCCGAGTAAAAAATGATGAGTGTTTAAAAATTGAAGGTATATTAATAACTTTAATCTTATTTTAATAATATTTTATACTTTTATATTTTATTTAGATACATTTAAATACTACAATTCAATGCTTTTATATAGAATGTTTGAAAAAGTTAGTGTTGCAGCGATCACCGAGCGTCGGTGATCACTGCAATCAACAATGGTGGTTCATCCTCGGTGGAAGAGGATGAACAAGACGATAAACAATAATTCTTTATTTTGTTTAAAAAAAACTTAATTTACAGTTAATTAAAATTTGAGCCCAAAATGAGTATCAAGTAGCCACATCAGCAATATTCTTGGAATTTTAGTCGGAAAGTTAGTCTTTATTAAAATTATTTTAATAGTTTTTAAAGTTCGTATTATTTTATGTTCATAGGCGATAGTTGATATATCTTTCTTTTTTATCGAAATGAATTTAAAAAATAAAATAGTTTAATTTAACTTAGGAGTACCCTGGCCCATAAGAGAATACGGGTCAATCTGATCCGGCCACTTGATTTGTAAAATCGAAAAATTTTAATTTAATGTTTGCACTCGACCTAGCCCATTGAAGTGGATCAATAAAGTCCAAACAGCTATTTAAGCCGAGAGTAGATATGATAGGGCCCTTTGGGCCGACGTGTTGAGTTTTTAACATAGCCCTTACGTGCAAATATGCTTACAAGTATAATTATGGCCATTATTTGTAAAATATTTGATTAAAAAAATAATATAATTTTAAAATAAAATACCTTATAAATTGTGTAAATTAATTATATTAAGTTTATAAGGTAATTACAAACTTAATATAATATGGAGCTATACAATATTTTATTTTAAATTCATATTATTTGAAACACATAAAAATTTAGTCAAACAAATAGTTCCAAGTATTTATATTTATAAACATAAACACTTTAGAATCCAACAATAATGTGCACAATTAAAAAAAATAACAATAAAGGATTCCTTTATAGATTAAAAAAAATCTCTTATTCATAATAACTCCCATACTTTAGAATTTTTAGACCAAGATTGGCATGAATCTATATATATAGTTTGGAAATATTCTACATTTTATTATTATTAATAATGTTATTTTAAGTATTGAAGCAAAATTTAATTTGGGTCTGGCAGGTTAGGGATAATAGTGGAGTTCTTGTCACATTCAACCATAACCGGATTCATGGGAGGAACAGCCATCATCATCATTCTTCAGCAACTAAAAGGAATGTTTGGTTTGCGACACTTCACTACCAAAACTGACGTCGTTTCTGTTCTTAAAGCCATCCTTCACAATAGAAAAGAGGTCTATATCATACCAATATAGTATATTTAATTAATGACAAATAAAACAAGCTTAACGTACACATTTCGATCAGTAAAACTCAAGGTCTTGTACATTCGATCAGTTTTAATAATATTCAACAATCGTATTAATATGGGTTGCTGGATCGCCTCCTCCACCCTTGCAGTGGCATTGGGAAAGCTTGTGTGTAGGCCTCATCTTCTTAGCGTTCCTCCAGTTTACAAGGATTTTGGTAAGCACAAGCACTTGTATTTTGTTTCTGGCGATGATTATAAGATTATCTCCTTTAATTTAATTGGGGGTTTTCTTTTCTTTTTGTCAGCGTAACAAAAAACCCAAGTTATTTTGGGTATCCGCTATGGCTCCTCTGTTGACTGTCGTCATTGGCGGCCTTTTCGCATATTTCTGCCATGTGGAGAAATATGGCATTCAAATAGTTAGTTTTCAGCTTTTACTTGTTTTTGAAAAAACATATATACATACACTGCTTTGTTATGTTATTCATATAACTAACTCAAAATAATTTATCGGTTACCCGTTTTGCTACAAAATATATATATTTAGGTGGGACCGTTAAAGAAAGGAATAAATCCTATTTCAATAGATTCGTTGGTGTTGGATCGCAAGTACATTGCAGCTCCAATCAAAGCTGGGTTCATCACAGCCATCCTCGCCATGGCAGTAAGACTCCAAACTCGATCATTTCGGTTTCTGTTACTCTCCCTCGTTAGTCGTTACGTATGTAATTGTTAGTGTAAGTTTGAAATCGTTTCGATGAACGCGCGCTCACAGGAAGGAATAGCGATTGGGAGGAGTTTCGCGATCATGAAAAATCAACAAGTAGACGGCAACAAGGAGATGGTAGCTTTCGGTCTCATGAACATTATTGGATCATGCACTTCTTGCTATTTGACCACCGGTAACTAACTCAACCAAAATGCCTACCTAGGGTCGATATATGTACGTAGAATATGATTGAGATCAGTAAAGCTGTGTAAATTATGCGCGCAGGGCCATTCTCGAAGACAGCAGTGAACGTGAACGCAGGGTGCAAGACGCAGATGGCGAATGCAGTGATGGGGTTGTGTATGATGCTAACTCTTCTTTTCCTCGCTCCCCTCTTCAGTTACACTCCTCTCGTTGCCCTCTCTGCCATCATCACTTCCGCCATGCTCGCTCTCATTGACTACCCGAAGATCATTCACCTCTACAAGGTCGACAAGTATGACTTCCTCATTTGTATCACCTCCCTTCTAGGTGTCGCCTTCATTAGCATGGACTATGGCCTTGGCCTCTCGGTGAGATTATATTCTACCTTATGCCGGCCACTATATCAAATCGTGTTATTTAATTTGGATATGTTGAATACTAGTACTCTTTTAACTCGATTTCTGTTATAATCGGAATGCACTAGGCCTAGGTGGGATGAATTCATAAATTGCCCAATTGTTTCAGGTGTTGCTTTCAATTTTAAGGGCACTTTTGTACACGGCAAGACCATCAAACATAAAATTGGGAAACATCAAAAACTCAAATATGTACAGGGACATCAAGCATTACCCTGCAGCCACAGGGATCCCAGGCATTGTTATTCTCCAATTGGGTGCCCCAGTTTACTTCTCAAATAGCACTTATCTAAGAGAAAGGTATCCTCTTTTTTTTTTTTTTATTCCGATGTTTTTGGTTTGTAAAACTTACCAACTTTTGACCCTTTTCGATCCCAATTAGAGTTATGAGATGGATTAGGGACGAAGATGTTGTACATGGTGCTCCGGTGGAACACCTTGTTTTGGACCTTGGAGGTAAGTGCTAGTAATATTACACATCTCACCTTTGATCAAGTTCCATCTTTAAATACAACACTTCCTGATATCTCAAACTACGACTTAAAAAGTTTAGGATTAAAGTTGATGTCTTTGAGCTATATAATATGAATCTACTTCACTGATAAATGGTTTGAATTCAGAATTTTATGCAATTGAGCGATGTTTGTATCCTCAGGTGTCACAACAATAGACATGACAGGAATTGAGACCTTCTTTGAGCTGAAAAGAATATTAGACGGTAAAGGGATCAAGGTACTTTTCTTTCTATGTTCTTAATTTCTTACTGAGGGTAACACAGTTGGTCGAATATGAAACTATCTTAATGATCGAAGTATAACACTCTTAATAATGACGGTGTTGATTCCTGGCTTCAGATGTCCCTTGTGAACCCTAGAAGGGAAGTATTGGAGAAGATGATGGCGTCGGAGTTGATCGACTCCATTGGGAAGGAAGGTGTGTTCTTATCAATTGAAGATGCAGTCCAATTTTGCCATTTCAGTATGAGCAGTGGAACCAACAAGAAGCTTACAGCTGAACCTAATGATGTTGTGTAATTTGTAACATGAATGTGTAATTATAATTGGTTGAAAATGGTAATTTATCAATCTAAGATGCACTAAGAATAAATTCCCAGCAAATTTAAAGGGAAAGGTTGTAGAGGATGAAATACCTTGCTTTGTTCACAATGCAAGAATGTGGGGGCAAACTAGCTAGTCTAATAATAAGTTGAGTGAGATTTCCTCTCGAGACAAAGATGAGTGGGACTGTTCTATATATCCATGCAATATGTCATTAAGAAAATCGATCAATGGTTGAGATTTAAAGAATAATTTAAACAATAAAATTATTTTTATGATTATTGGTACATAAATCATACGAATATAATCATGTTGCTACACATGAATAATTTTCATATAAAAAGACAGCCAATACATACGAATAATTATATTATGTTAGATGAATGATTATATATATTATTTGATTTTTGGTGAGGTAAAAACAAGAGCTAGACTCAGCTCGAAGCCTCACAAAATAAAATGAGCTACAAATGAGTGAGGTGGAGAGTAGCCCTTCCCCTACCGTCCACCTCGAGAACAAGCAGCATTCCCTCAGGTGGGCTAGAAAAGAAATGCATACAAAAAGACATAATAAGTGAGTTCGGCAAGGGAGTCGGACACCGAGTTCAATTCCTTGAAGACATATTGGAATTGAATGTCCCAATCTCAATTGAGGAAGTCTTGACATTGGCATGCCAAGCTGTAGAGCTAATGTCATGACTTGATCCTTTTGTTTATCAACGTAGGTGCGAGCAAGGAATCCATCTCAAACATCACTTTCCAATTACCTCTTTCCCAAGCTAGGTAAATTAAGCCCATCGAGACCCCCCCCCAAATCACCATCGAGACCATGCAAAGACCTATATTATGGGGGATCCCACAGAGGACCCCTTCAGTAATCGCAAGACCATCCTTGTTCCTAGCGTCATTCATGTTGACTTCAATCCACCCTCGATCTACTTGGCTTCCCCCATCCGACTAGCGCCACAACCTTTGCGACACCATCTAGTCTATGCTCTCTGTCACACCTAACTTTGATATACTCCTGATCGGTCTAAAACAAACACCCCGTAAGCGTACGATGTCGATTGTAGTATATCAAGTGTCGAATTCACGGAGAGTGTGTGAATATCAAGTGTATAACCTCAATTAGTTTACTAAGCCAAATATAAGCAATAATTTCGAGGATTTTCTAAAATAAAGAAATAAGAAAAATAACAAATTACAAGGTTCATGAAAGAATATGATGGGAAACATTTCAGAGTTAGGGTTCCCCACAATAATGCTTCCTCGATAGACTAATTAAATTTTCATGTATGAACAAATTAAAAAGAGATATTTGAAGGTAAACTATCTAAATTCATTATCACTTAGCTTTTTCATGTCACAATAAATATGTCTACTTCAATTAACTACTGCTCAACTATCGCATGTTGTAGAATTAATCAATTTTGACCTTGAAGCTCTTACACCCTAGTGAATAAAATCAATAAAACATCCGTTGTCGCATTTGATTAACCAATCCAAACCTAGGTTGTCTATGATAGTGTAGTTATCCTCAAGAGAATTAAATAGATTTTTCATAAACACTTCTCAAATTTAATCCATTTTTTTCAATAATGTTAAAAACTTTATCTATTTATCCAATCTCAATTCGCATCTGCCGCATGTTGAACATCAAAAGGATTCCACCCAACA